>OX438932.1:8424493-9159493 GCA_949316025.1 Lapara coniferarum
CTTCTGCCCGTGGCTCCGCCTGCATGAATGAGTTTTTCCAGGATACAAGTCCAGCGTTACATTACCTTGAGATAGAAAGTAGCCTATGTTACTAGCTGATAATGTAGTTTTATATAGAAAGTAGAAAATCATGTCAATATACAGTATAATGCCACATCATATTATGTATTAGTATTAAATTTAAACAAATACGAAATTTTGCTAACGGATCTATTGTCATATATCCTAAACAAATTGTTTGTTGTAGCAAACAGCACAGTAGTTAATTGGGCCAATGCACATTTGAGATAACAATCAGAGTATGTATAACTCAGCTTCCTGTGTGTTTGATGAACTTGCCGGCAATAAAAAAAATAAGCTCCCGAAGTTTATAAATAAATAGACTTTCCCTCACAGCCCTGCCTGTGTGAATGAAATTTTCTGGGATAAAAGGCCCACTTTATATTTTCCTGGGATAAAAAATAGCTCATGTTACTCAGTGATGAAATAGCTTTATCTTGGTGAAATAATTTTTAAAATCGGTCCAGTAGTTTTTGAGTTTAGTTGTTACAAACATACAGAAATACAAATCTTTCTTCCTCATAATATTAGTAATAATTAGTATAGATTACAGACAATTTGTTTTGGTTTATTACTCTTGGTTCAGGTATAAAGAAGGAAATAATTAATTCAAATGAATGGTACATAATACTTTTCATCAATCCGTTTAGTTTTAAGGAAGAATAATATAATGTTTTACACAACTAATGGTAAAGACAAGCAAAGCACCTGACGATAAGTGTTCAAATGCCCATAAACAATAGCATCATACAAACTTTATATAACAATCAAGTGGTGGCACTTGGCTTATCACCCTGAGACTTTAGATGATAAGTCTCACAATGTCTGATAAATACAATGCCTTTGAATGCAATATGCTAGACCCTGCTTATATGGACACTAATGGGACATCACAAACACATCCTACATAATGGACATCGTACAAAGCAAAACATTTTATTCCTCATATCTTTTAGTGCCTAATTCACTTATAAACAGTGTTATTAACTCATGTTTCCTTATATATAGATATAAACATGGTTGCCCAATATACTTGGATGCCGGCATCCGTCGTGACCCTTAACAGGTCTTTGTTACAAATGTAGCTGGATTTAAGGTATTAGTTTATAATATCTACTCTTGTCATTGTGTGGAAAATCACAGACTTGCAACCTGTAACTTTCCCTTCTGTATTTTCAGAAATTATAAAAATAATCATTTAGAAATGGCAGTATTTATAGATGTAAATAGAGTAAGTCATAATTCATCATCATTCATTAGTATGAGACCAGTCATTTTATAAGTTTGAACTTTATATTGACATGATCTGGAGTGTCTTCTAAAGGAAACCCAATGAAGCATTTTTTAACCAACCGTGTAGTTACTGAATGGAAAAAAACTCCCAGAAACTGTTGTTATGGCACCTTCACTGAATGCTTTCAAAAATAGACTGGATAAGGAATATTAATCAGTATGACACACACGCATCAGCTGTTTAGAGCTGCTAGTGTGCTTATCAAATAAATAAATAAATAAAATAAATGATGTGAGAACATGTACTGATTATTACTAATTTATAAAATTAATTAATGTTTTAAATGGTACCAGTGTGATATATCTTTGTTAACCCGTCAAACCCCACTTATATATTATATAGATGTATGCAGAAACCCTATATACTCGGACGCTGGCATCCGTAGAGGAGCTTGATGAGTCAAGGTGTCATTATGTTTCATAGTTTTTTTTTCTATATAAAACCGTCTAGAATTGCTTGTAGTGGTTTAAATCTTAACAAGTTATTATTACAATAAAATTATAATTAAGCTAAGGCTCAGTTCGTACCAGTCTGTTATCTACGGCAGACGTGTCGTTTTATTCACCGCGTGCTACGTATGTCCGAACATTATTGTGAATAGCTGCGAGATACTACCTACCTGTGCTCGAGAATTGTACACTCAAGCGGCGCAAGCGATAATGCGCCTTATTCAGTATCGGCGCAAGCGATAATGCGCCTTATTCAGTATGGAGGAAGATATAATTCAGGATGAACATGTGATTGACACTATTTTAATCGAAGAAAATAACTATATTGAGACAACGGTTTCTCCACATGTGAGCATACCATCTGAGGAAATGACGTCTGTTGAAGTTAGTTCTGAACCTGTTCGCAATAAAAGACCTCGGGAAATAGATGAAGAAGAAAGGTGGGTAACTGTTGGAAGAAATGGAAAGAGAACTGGACAAAAAGTTGATTTATACATTAATAGCGCCGAAAAATTACCTAAACAATTTGCACTTGCGAAATTGCTAAAATCAAATAATATACACAATATCTGTCGCGTAAAATACGTAAACCCTTATAAGGTTTTTATACAATGTGAGAACAATGACAGTGCCGAGGAATTAATTAACTGCAAGACTTTACAAGATTTAGGATGGAGGTGTCAAAGGCCATTAGAAGTTTCTATATCTTATGGTGTTATAAAGGATGTAGAATTAGACCTGTCCGAAAAAGAAATGATCGAAATTATCTCAAGTGATTGTGAACTGGTTGCGGTGAAGCGTTTGAAACGCAGAAATAAAGATGGTTCCGGATGGGAGGAAAGCGAGGCAGTACGTTTGGGCTTCAAAGGCACCTCTTTGCCAGCGTGGGTATATATCTATGGTATGAAAATCAATGTAAATCCATACGTTTTTCCAGTCACTCAGTGTTCTAGGTGCTGGAAATATGGGCATTCTTTGCGTGTTTGCCCTAAAAAAAAGAGTACTTGCCCCAAGTGTGGAAAAGGCCACAACAATTGTGAAACAATCTCATATAAATGTGTCAACTGCACTGGGAATCATTTATCATTAGATAAGTCTTGTCCAGTGTTCAAGAAAGAGAAGCGGCTTCGAGAACTTATGGCAGATTTTAACTGCTCATATAGGAAAGCCTTACAAATATATGTACCTCAAGAACCGCTTGAAGCGTGTCCAGAACGGTCAACTACAGATTTTCCCCCGATTTCGGGCGAGAAATCAGAATTGGTGTCTGAGCATGTAGCTACACAAAATAAGACCTCTTATGCGGGCGTAACTAAGGAGACACAGTGTCATAACAACTCCTTTTCAGCATCACAATCTATCCAAAATTCTGCAATTAATATCCCTCATACTTCACGTGAACGACTTGGCAAAAAGAAAAAAAATAAGAGAAATAGTAACCTAAATGATACATCAAATTTGAGTGAGTCATCTGACGCAGAAGCAGCTATGAGAGATATAGTATATGAGTCAGAAAATGAGATTCTTCAACAAGCAGAGAGAAAAGAGAGAAGAGAGAAGTGTAGATCTACTTTGAATTTCAAGCAGTTGCTCTCGAAACTGTATTCCGTAATTTCTAATTCACAGGGAGATTTAAAAGAAAAAATAATTCTAGTAGTGTCGCTATCTATTGAGTGGTTATTTTCAATTGTAGGACAATACCTTTGGGATCTGCCTTTTAAAAGTATGTTCGGTTCATAATGGGTTTTAACTGTAAAATTAACATTCTCCAGTGGAATTCACAGAGTATAAAAGCCAAACAAGTAGAATTTGACCAGCTGCTTAATAGCGAAAAAATTCACATAGCTACTGTATGCGAGACATGGCTGAGTAAGGAAATTAATTTTAAAATTAGTGGTTATAATGTCTTTCGACAGGATCGACAAGATTCGTATGGTGGTGTCGCTATACTTACACATAAATCTATGAAAAGTCAGTTAGTGCCTTTACGACTTTCTAATAGCGGAATTGAGGTTATTTGTGTAAGATTTTTTAACTGTAAATATATTGACTATGTAATATCAATATATTGTCCTCCAAACATACGAACGTTACTAAGTGATTGGAATGAACTGTTTTCTTTTAAAACCAGTAAAACGCTGATTCTTGGTGATTTTAACGGACATTATCCCACGTGGTCCTATAAGAGTGATATGAGAGGTTACAATATATATGATTCCATGACAGACAACAATTTTGTGTCATTAAATGATGGTCAACCTACACGTATAAAATTTGTAAACGGATCTGTTCAGAAGTCCTCGCCTGACATCTCTGCAGCATCTTCAGTAATAGCACTGCATTTCAATTGGAAGGTTACTAATGAATCATTAGGCAGCGACCACTTGATGATCAAGCTGAACATTTCATTTAATATTCATAATCCTAAGTTTATGCAAAAAAGAAATTATAAAAAAGCTAATTGGGGCGAATATCGTAAGTACATTGAAAATAAATTAACAGATTTTAAGATAATTGAGAATGATTTGCAATTAAGTTATGATTTGTTTCTTAATACAATTATTGAATCCGCGGACGCCCACATTCCTTATTATAAAATTTGTCAAGAGCCCTCTCAGCGATTTATCCCCAAACCATACTGGAACACCAATTTATCTAAAGTTGTTGCAGAGAGGCGACTAGCTCTTAAATTATTCAGGAAAAACCCCACACCTGATAATTTAGATAACTTACAAAGTAAAATAAAAAACTCGCAACAATTAATAAGGAAAGCTAAAAGTGAATCTATGTCTAAGTTCTGTTCATCAATTGATATGACTACTAGTGTTAATGACATGTGGCGCAAGATGAAGTGGTTGAAAGGCTATGGGATGCAAAATAGATATGTAGACCAAACTTTGGCTAGCAAACTTTTACATAGTTTAACCCCAGACTTTGCTTGTCCAACCTTGCCAATATTTTCATCATATAACATAACAATTGATTCCCCTTTTAGTTTATGTGAACTGAAAAGATGTTTTAAGCCTAAGGATACTTCACCGGGTGTTGATAGTATATCTTATTCAATGATTAACCATTTACCAGATAATGCGTATGATATATTACTTAAAGTATACAACTTATTTTACAATCTTAGTTTTGTACCTTCTCAGTGGCGAGAAATTCGCATTATACCTATCCCAAAGCCAGGTCGTGATACCTCCTCCATAACATCTTTGCGCCCAATATCTTTGATGTCTTGCTTATGTAAAATTTTACATGCCATGTTGGCAAACAGGCTAGAGTGGTTTATTGAAAGGGGAAATTTATTTCACGAAGAGAACACGGGGTTTCGAAAAACTAGGTCTTGCTTTGATAATCTTAGTAATTTGATAAATAGAATACAATTGGGATTTTTAAAAAATCAAATTACACTTGGTTGTTTTGTAGATATAGAAAATGCATATAATAATATAGATATACCAATTTTATTAAAACATTTAGATCAATTAGGCGTTGGTTCAAAGATGTGTTATTACTTGTGGTCATTTTTAAAAGAAAGGTTGTTAAGCATACAGATAGATAACAATATATTAGCTAGAACTACATGCCGTGGTATTGCCCAAGGTGATCCTATTTCCCCGCTGTTATTCAATATTGCTACGATCCATATATGCAAACATTTATCGAATATAGTGATTTCTCAGTACGCTGATGATTATGTTTTATACGTAACAAGTAGAAATGTTAACAAGGCATCTAAAGAATTGCAGTTAGCGTTAGAGAGATTAAATATTATGTTTATGAATTTGGGCTTAGAAATCTCCCCGTCTAAAACTAAAGTCTGTATTTTTAAGAAAGGTGTAAACAGGCAACCAATAACGCTCAGTTTGAATAATTCTCCCCTAGAGGTAGTCAGTGCTGTAAAGTATTTGGGAATGTGGCTGGATCGTTCTTTAAAATGGAATAAACATATCACTGAGGTATTGTATAAGATCTCCAGATATTTAAATATATTTAAAATTTTAGCGGGCTCTACTTGGGGTATACATCCTAAGCATCTAAGAACACCATATATTGCTATTATAAGGAGTAGACTTGATTACGGAAGTTTTTTTTACAATAACAGTTGCCAAAAATATATAAATAAATTGGATATAAGACAAAACCAGGCACTTAGAATAATCGGAGGTTTTGTAAAAACAACCCCAATACATGCAATGGAGAGTGAGCTATGTCTCCCACCATTGCATGTACGAAGAAATTATTTAGGTGGAAAATTTTTATTAAAATGCAAATCGAAACAAAATAATATTACGATTAAATTACTTAATGAATTATTACAGTTTAAGGATAATAGATATTGGCCAAATAAAAGAAAACCAATGCTGCTGCATATATATGAAACGCTAGAGGATATAAGTGTTCACTCCAGCCCACAATTAGAAATGTTTACAATGAATACTTGGATTAGTAATATCGATTTAAGTAATATAGTTAACGTCAGTATTCCTAATGTTACAAAAGCCAAACGATATTACAGTAATTATAACTTGAAAGTAACATGTTTAGATTTTGTTAACCGAATATATGGGAAATTTTATAAAGTGTTTACTGATGGATCTAAAGATGGAAATGGTACTGGTTCGGCATTTTTTGACCCGCAACTTAATCTCGGTGTAAAATTCAAAATTAATAGTAATGTAATAAGCATTATGGAAGCGGAGCTTACTGCTATCTGTGAAGCCCTTTCTTACGCTGAATCAATAAAAGAAGACAGTATCGTCATTTTCACAGATTCCAGAAGCGCGCTCCAACACTTGGCTCGGTGCACCTCGGGTATCCGAGGCACACCGATAGCCTACGCTACATTGAACAGTATTTGTAAGTTGTCATCCAACTCTAGATCCATCAGATTGCAGTGGATTCCATCACACTGCGGTCTAGAATATAATGACTTAGTAGATACCCTGGCTAAACAAGCTATTACTGACGGAATACAATATAATATATTACCGTATTACTCAAATTATATGTATTTGATAAAAAAACGTTGTTATGAGTTATGGAAAGAGTATTTTGATTCTTGCTCTAGAGAAAAGGGCATTTGGTATAAAACGATCCAGCCGCACCCCTTTAAAATTCCATGGATTAATAATCTGAACCTACCGAGAAAAGCAGCAGTAGTAATCATGAGGCTCCACACTGGTCACATACCATCAAAAAGATTTTTATACCTTATGAAAAAAGTTGATTCACCAAACTGTGGACAATGCGATGTACCCGAGGACTTATTACACATATTGATGGAATGCGACCGAAACGCAGCCTTTCGCAGAGATATGTGTAATCACATACTAAAAGAGTACTCTGATTGTAATATTATTTTAGCTGATCCTCATTCGGAAGATGCGAAATTGTTAATCAAACTATACAACTTATGTTTCACCTAATATCAGTCTAATTAGAATAATAAAGTAATTTTTGATTGTTAATTTAGTAAAATTGTGTAGAAGTTAGATATTGTTAATTTTTATGTACCAGAGCGACATAATCAAATGATGATTTAGCTCTGAAATAAAGAGAAAAAAAAAAAAAAAGCTAAGGCTCCCTTTGTACAACACAAAGATCTTTGCTGTGTCAAAAAATATTTTAACAAGAGCTCAAACATCCTTTCAGGTCAATAATTATGGACGTCCAAAGCGCACAGGATGCGTTGTTTTGAATAATTCTTGACAATTGGGTGTGTACGGCGTTAATTAGTAACCTACGCGAGTACCCCGCTCAAGGTCAACGCATGCTTTGTTTATGTTAAATAACTGTTACATACCCAACTAGTCGCCACAAAACTCTACATAACAAGATATCCCAGTAAATTTCACGCCAAAACCTGTCATAATCTTCATTGAAAAAGAACGTAAAAAATTATAAAACCCTCTTTTAGTTTTTCGATGAAAAATTATTATTTTATATTTTTTAAGAACCATAAATGGTGCTGATTGTAGAAATAGCTCAAGACGATTGCCCCCTACCTTGTATACATCTCCGTATGTGCCCGAACCGATTCTCTGGACCAACTCATATTCATCTTGAGGATTCCTTCGCGATATATCCGAACTCAAAACACCACCACTATGCGCCATAATCACTACACAACACTAGAATAACATTTATCTACACTTTCATCTCATTATTCACATAATTATAGACACAAAAAGTCGTGAAAATAATTATTTTTCCAACACAAAACTGGACATCATCTGACGTTTGCCACAGTGCCATACTCAGGGCTGCCAACAATTACTAAAATAATTTACCATCTTGCTTAATTTAAACAAAAAAAAAAAAAAATTCGTTTATTGATGAAAGATAAATGCGAAAGAAATAGATTCCAAAATATGTCACAAAAACCTTTATTGATCTGTACAAATTTCGTGATAACATAGTTAACAAACTATAAACACTTTATTTTTAAGTAAAGAATTTTGATATTTACCACATTGCTAGTAATATTTATAATAATGAAAAAAGAATATTCAATATTATAAACTTATTTGTGTTTTTATGTAAAAATCCTCCATAATAATTACTATTTATTTATTTATTTTCTTATCGTGCAAGGCAAAGTGACTACTGCACCTGATGGTACTTAGCAGTCATCATAATATACTATTAAGGATGTATATTAAATACTTGGTAACATTTTTACTGTCATTAAAATATTAGTCAGGGCAACGGATTCAAAGGGCATACTGCATCCAATGACTGCGACATTTATTTCACACTGGATTCAATGATACGATAACGAAAGTTATGAATTTCTGACGAGATAACACAATACTTCAATGAGTTAATATCTCATTAAAACACTTATCTTAGTTATAAATGCATATGCAATCACTAAAACGATAATTACAATAGGTATTCTACTTTAGGTATAGCAAGCGGTAATTTAGCATTGTGAAATAGCTTTGTGATCACTACACCGTTACCTGCCTGCAATTTGTCTTCAGATGATTCACTTTTCCCAATGTTATTACTCTTTGATTCACCTTACCTACATCCTTTTGCTGTGATGCAATTCAAGCATTATTCACTTTAAAATGCTATATTAGTGTCTTTAATGGAACCTCCTGTACTGTAGTATAATAAAAAATTGTTTTATACCAAAAATACTGTTACAGCTATAGAATAATAACGCCGTTACAGCTGTATCAAAGATATAATAATAATAATAATAATTTATTTATTTTCCAGAAAAGTACAAAACACTTACGAAGGTGATATAACTAAAATAAAATAAACAATATTGTACTATAATTAGAACATTACCGGCGAACTTTGCACTAGGCTCAAGGCCTGTATCGCGAAGATCAATGAGTGGAGATTGACTGTATTGTTCATTTTGTATTTTTTTTTTCTTTTCTCGTTGTATTGTACAGTAAACTAGGAAAATGTTAATAATTATTTATGATTTTTTTGAAAATATTAAATGAGACGTAGCTACAACCTATGAATGAGTTCAGTGTGTGTGTGTGTGTGTGTGTGTGTGTGTGTGTGTGTGTGTGTGTGTGTGTGTGTGTGTGTGTGTGTGTGTGTGTGTGTGTGTGTGTGTGTGTGTGTGTGTGTGTGTGTGTGTGTGTGTGTGTGTGTGTGTGTGTGTGTGTGTGTGTGTGTGTGTGTGTGTGTGTGTGTGTGTGTGTGTGTGTGTGTGTGTGTGTGTGTGTGTGTGTGTGTGTGTGTGTGTGTGTGTGTGTGTGTGTGTGTGTGTGTGTGTGTGTGTGTGTGTGTGTGTGTGTGTGTGTGTGTGTGTGTGTGTGTGTGTGTGTGTGTGTGTGTGTGTGTGTGTGTGTGTGTGTGTGTGTGTGTGTGTGTGTGTGTGTGTGTGTGTGTGTGTGTGTGTGTGTGTGTGTGTGTGTGTGTGTGTGTGTGTGTGTGTGTGTGTGTGTGTGTGTGTGTGTGTGTGTGTGTGTGTGTGTGTGTGTGTGTGTGTGTGTGTGTGTGTGTGTGTGTGTGTGTGTGTGTGTGTGTGTGTGTGTGTGTGTGTGTGTGTGTGTGTGTGTGTGTGTGTGTGTGTGTGTGTGTGTGTGTGTGTGTGTGTGTGTGTGTGTGTGTGTGTGTGTGTGTGTGTGTGTGTGTGTGTGTGTGTGTGTGTGTGTGTGTGTGTGTGTGTGTGTGTGTGTGTGTGTGTGTGTGTGTGTGTGTGTGTGTGTGTGTGTGTGTGTGTGTGTGTGTGTGTGTGTGTGTGTGTGTGTGTGTGTGTGTGTGTGTGTGTGTGTGTGTGTGTGTGTGTGTGTGTGTGTGTGTGTGTGTGTGTGTGTGTGTGTGTGTGTGTGTGTGTGTGTGTGTGTGTGTGTGTGTGTGTGTGTGTGTGTGTGTGTGTGTGTGTGTGTGTGTGTGTGTGTGTGTGTGTGTGTGTGTGTGTGTGTGTGTGTGTGTGTGTGTGTGTGTGTGTGTGTGTGTGTGTGTGTGTGTGTGTGTGTGTGTGTGTGTGTGTGTGTGTGTGTGTGTGTGTGTGTGTGTGTGTGTGTGTGTGTGTGTGTGTGTGTGTGTGTGTGTGTGTGTGTGTGTGTGTGTGTGTGTGTGTGTGTGTGTGTGTGTGTGTGTGTGTGTGTGTGTGTGTGTGTGTGTGTGTGTGTGTGTGTGTGTGTGTGTGTGTGTGTGTGTGTGTGTGTGTGTGTGTGTGTGTGTGTGTGTGTGTGTGTGTGTGTGTGTGTGTGTGTGTGTGTGTGTGTGTGTGTGTGTGTGTGTGTGTGTGTGTGTGTGTGTGTGTGTGTGTGTGTGTGTGTGTGTGTGTGTGTGTGTGTGTGTGTGTGTGTGTGTGTGTGTGTGTGTGTGTGTGTGTGTGTGTGTGTGTGTGTGTGTGTGTGTGTGTGTGTGTGTGTGTGTGTGTGTGTGTGTGTGTGTGTGTGTGTGTGTGTGTGTGTGTGTGTGTGTGTGTGTGTGTGTGTGTGTGTGTGTGTGTGTGTGTGTGTGTGTGTGTGTGTGTGTGTGTGTGTGTGTGTGTGTGTGTGTGTGTGTGTGTGTGTGTGTGTGTGTGTGTGTGTGTGTGTGTGTGTGTGTGTGTGTGTGTGTGTGTGTGTGTGTGTGTGTGTGTGTGTGTGTGTGTGTGTGTGTGTGTGTGTGTGTGTGTGTGTGTGTGTGTGTGTGTGTGTGTGTGTGTGTGTGTGTGTGTATGTGTACCTATTTTGTGTTTATTTTTGTATGTTTGTGATGATTTTTTCTGTTTCATCATATCCCAAGCCGCACAGCCATTTTTTTATCCTGAATTTGGCCATGCTACTGGTCATAGTTTTAATGTTACATTCGCGACAGGTTTTATTGTAAATATTGGGATGTTGGTAAAGAGGCAGACGTCTTGCAAATGAGGTGCGAACCGCCGGCATCGGAATAGAGTAAATTCTTTTCTGGAGTAAGTCAGGATATATTGGGGAATTAAGAATTTTCTTGTGCATATACACGGCTGTCTTCAAAATATAAAGTTGACGTACTCTAAGAACCTTGCATTCGTTGTAAAGGTCATCCGTAGGGAAGCGGAAGGGTTTAGATAACATAACCTTTAGAACCGCGCGTTGAGCTCTCTCAAGAACCATCATGTAAGTTTTATGAGAACCGCCCCAAACTGATATGCAATAATATAAGATTGACTGACAGAGAGCCATATATACCACCATCAGCACATCCGTGTCAACAAGACGACAAAGAGTTTTCATAAATATGTATATGTAATACTATACTGCCTATAAAACTGATTTGCATGAAGAACTACCTACTTATTTGGGAATTGAACCCACGATTCAAATACGTTATACGACCTATTGGAACACAGAACAGATATTCCCTACCCTATACTGTATTGGAAGTAAAGCCTCACTAAGGAATCTCTTATTATAATGTGGACATAATTATTAGGTCTCAAAATATTAATGGCTTTTCTTATTTTTCTGAGGTTAGGTTACAAACTATTCAGAAGTTGATTAGGTAGGCAGATGTTTCCTAGCTGGTAGGTCTGTCACTAGCATTTTCGTATGCGTCAGGCCGGCTGACCTTGTAGGGTATAGTCCTACTTAGAAAGAAAATTCAGTGACTGATTCGAATTTGTGTATTGGACCGAGTACAGTACAGTATGTGAGTATACATGAAGACAGTTTGTGAGAGAGTTTTTTTTTACCTGGACCTCACGGCCAGTAGCCTGACGAGAGTCGGCTATTCTGGCCACACCGGACTTTAGGGTGAACGCTTAAGGCGCTCGCAACCCTTTTAAGTTAAGAACTGCGGTCTTGTGCTGTGTATGAGTTTCACGAACTCGTTCTTACGGCGGATGGCCAGGGTGATATCGTCCTCTGGGTTGGTTAAAACTGAACGCGGCCGTCTCCATTTGGCGCGGTTGAATGGAGGAGAGTGAAATAAAATGCTTATATATAAATACACAGGTTGGTTGTTGATTGTGATGGTGCTGCCAGCGAACGTCTTAGTCACTTGTACGTTGAGTGCTGTATTCTTTGCGAGCTCTTAAGTTTCCCACGGCCGGCGTCTGCATTGTGGAATGTAAACTGCTTGTCATTTATAGTAATTATTGAATGCTCCACTATTTAAATGGTGTGGTGACGCCATAAGCTTACCAGACGCAACGTCTGATAAATCGTAAAAAAACCTAGATATCTGAGAATTCTTCCTAAGAATTTCTAAGGTATGTGAAGTATGTCAAACGCCAGCGCGATAGACTAGGGCGTAAACCCTCTCACTAGTAGATACCAGCCTAAATCTCGGAATGACCAGCGCACTGCAGTTCCACGCAATGCTTTGTTACTAAAAGTTTGCATGATTTTGCTTCTGTTATAGACAGTTGTGACTCTTACCATCAGGCGAAAAGTTAGCTCTGGCTTTATAAAATCAAGACACAAATGTGGCTTGTTATATCAATTGAATAAAACAATAGAATAATGTTAAAATGGTATATTTATTACAATCCAATATCTCCAAGGCCGGCGTCGCTGTAACGTCATACAAAATTTGTTTGACGCCGGCCCGTCAATAACTCTAACACTTTATTATAAAATTATATAATCTTTTGGTTCAATCCATTTTAAGTGCACTTTTACATTTACAAAGTTTCCTTTAGTGAAATAAAGGCTACTCTCTGTTTGAAGGATATTTACGCGGGAAATTCATAATTTCCACATTTAGACATTTTTGTTATCTGGGAGTCGGGAGGAAAATTATCTTTATTTTGAATAGAAGAGACCATAAATCCACGTATTTTTTTCCTATTCAAGTGTAGATAACAATTCTCTCAACTTTGAGGTTAGACTTGAACGCCTAGTGCTGTCGTCATCGTATCGACATTCAAAAGCACTTTGATAGAATAATTATTAGTAACAATCTACACTTAAAACAAAAATCAGCTGAATATACATATAAATAGTGAAAAACGTCTGAATAAGATACAAATTGATCGAATACATTTGATCAAAGACAAGCTTTGTATTTTTTTAAATCGATAGTCGATACGAGACAATAACAATTTCAGGTTCATTCCAACCTATAAAATTTGTTTATAAAAAGCTTTTATATATAAAACTGGGTAATTATCGAGTAGCCTATTCTATCGAGCGCGAATAATTTCAACGAGATCCATAGACGAAATATCTGTAGGAAACAAGTGCTTACAATTTTAAGTCATAACGTTCCTCTCTAAATATCAAGCCTACAAAATCAAGAGAAATGCACTCGATTGATATATTTGAACTATTCTGGCCTCTCTAGTCATTCCTGCGAGCATTTACGAAGAGCTAAGATTTTATAGATGTGATTAAAAAAGAGAAAACACCCGTCACTTTATAACAATTTTCTCTAATATTACAGGAAATTATTATACCTAGATATTGACATCCGAGTACCTAAAAATCCATTATAACCCCGAAAATTACTAAATTCTAACACAACTCTTCCCAAAACCACACCATATTCAGCCATTTAAATTATGAAAATCGATAAAACTAATCCATCGATATGCTCAAAGAAACATCGATAAAACTAACCCACCGATATGCTCAAAGAAACAACTATCGATACACACAACAAATTGAGACTAGCTTGTGGCAACAGATACATATAACTGTGAGCTTTTTAACAAATTCAGTTCAAAATGACAATGCACTTCAAAACCTTTTGTGTTGGTACCCATAGACAATGTTAACTATAATTTCGTGGTGTAATTGTTGTATACAGTGATTTTATAGTACGTGACCCCAGATTTCGTCTAGAGCCCACTCTACTCGACCTAGGATAGATTTTAATGGTTTACAAGCAATTGGCTTACTTATTGATAGGTAATTGCCTACGCTCAAACCCCACAATACCCGATTTAGCATTCTTACTGTTCTATCGACGCTTGTAACTCACACAAATGCATTAGCATGAGTTCTGAATCTCAAATGGCAATACTGTGTATTAAGTGGTCTTAATCGTCTTCTTAAAGCAAAACTGCAATTTACAATATTTCAAGCAATTTTCAATAACGTAAAATCGAATTTATCTTTTACTATGATGTTGACATATATTTTTTGATAAATTAAGAATTATAATCGATCTATTTTCAGTATAAACAAACGATGTATCGATAGTATCTGGGGTTCAAAGGAAGGAACACTTTGGAATAGACAAATGGTATACAAAGGAAGCTAAACAAAGTCAAATAAGGCCTAGCACGTTACTTTACTCAGTAACATAAATTCGACATCGTTTATATTGCTTTATAATCGTTGCTTTTTGACGTCCGACACGTAAACAGGCGCAAGTTATTCTAAACGATCTTATATTTAGGCTACTGTAAACTTGCCTTATAAGCTTCCAATATTTGTCACATCCAAATTTAACCTTTTATTGCTTCAACATACGGAATATTGTATTAACTGTAAATACAGTTTTAGTATTTTGAGAATATGGCTTATAAAAACACGCAACATTGTATAAATCTTTAATTATATACCTAGATACACTAAACATTTCAAACGCGTCGAAAAAAATAGAGGCGAATCGTTTCCCACTAAATGAATTCTAGTGCATTAGTTTTTGTTTTTCATGGATATAACTTTCTCCCCGTTTTAATAGAAACCGTACAATAGCTGGTATCATTATGCGCGCACACAAGGATACGCAGAATGATGCAGCGATAGCGTATGGTATACTAGCTTAAGAAAAGTGGCCCGTTTGTTTTAGTTCCAAACCAGCGCGTCACTCTATCTAGGTATATAATTAATCAAAGGTATAAACATTCGGATTTTTTCGCATATGTTTAGATCACGTTGTTCTTCGTGTGCCTATAATTTTTGGCATTCAATCAGTGGTTAGCGTACTGTGTCATTGCTTAAACACTGATTAATATAAGGTATTTTCCGAAACGTACCAATAGACAAACAGCAGTTTTATATTTCCATGCAACGCACCGTAAAATCAATGAACAAAAAATCAACGCGTTCATTTAGTAACATGAGATTTTGTTATTAATTTATATAAATAATATATATAGATATATATTTCAAACTCTTCCACCGATTTTTTTTTGTACTAAAAGCTATAATATTTACAAATGTGTGAACATAACTTATTTGGTTGAAGCGCTTAATATCGAAAGGAAAGGGAAAAATTTATGGATGTGATTTAATTTAGATTTCCAGATTCTTATGGTGTTGAAATTGATTGGAATATTTTTATATCGTAATACAAGTTGTTGAACACTAATAATCCAAAGTATTTTGCGTCATTCTAGGTTATGTCTCATAATGCCAACTAATAAAGTTTCATATTGCTTATATTCCATTTTCATTATCCCAAATTATATAAATATCTCAATAAGTAACATACGAAGGCACGTGGGGTAGACTTACGCCTTTTATAGACTACATCTCTAAACTTGCTTACATGATCTTTAGAATGACCAAAATGTATGCGTAATTTAAACTGCGAGGCACTTTAATATCTCAATTCTTTTTTTTTTTTTCACTTCGATGTTTTGAGAATGGCCTCCATTCAGCTTAAACTTCTCGGACACTTTTACTCATGTCAAATGACGTTACGATTCTGTTAGCATCGCTATCCTACGAAGACGTTCCAATAACAACTGCAATTATTTTTCTGACTACATTCCAACTATTTCTTTTTTTTTTATTGCATCGAATGACGAGATGAGTATGCCGTTGGCCTGATGGTAGACTACAAACAGTATCAACAATATCCAGCACCTTGAGTTACAAAGTACTGTGTGGCATTCCACTGCGCTCGTCATCCTGAGACATAAGATGTTAAGTCTCATTATGTCCTGTAGTTATACTGGCTACAATGTCCTTCAAACCAAAACAAACGTGTGTTTCGGCGGTATATATAGACATCGCGGTGGTACCCACATAGACGGCCTCTTACATATGAGAGATCTACCACCAGTGGTTAGTGGTTACGACTAATGTTAGGTAAAATGAAGGTCGGCAGCATTATGCCGACTTCGTTAATCAAACTTTCCATACGATTAGGCAATTCCGAATCATCCTAGATATACACATCAAAACGTGCCAATAGATGGTTTCTCCATATTTTGTCCAGATATCGTAGTAACAATCAATTTCAACACTAACAAAAATATACTAATGAAGCATGCTTTGGCACAAAAACACACAAAAATCATACATATAATGTCCAGTGGAAGTTAACGTGAACAATAATGCCTTTTACGACTCTTATTACATTTACAACTAACAACTAACAAACGAATGTACACACTCAAACAACCTACACAAATTATATTAACGTTACTGTTTTTAAGAATGGAAAGAGATCTGTACATTGTTTCTTTTTTAATGATGTAACACTGATGTGCTCAAAAGACTGGTGTGCGGAGCCGGACAAAATTGTTTTATTAAAAAGTTACTTTGTAAGTTATTAGTGATATTTGTCAAAAGGTTCGCAAATAATTTAAACGTCATTGTTATGAGCTTAGTGTCACATAAAACACGACACGACTCCGTTTAGCTTGATTGTGATTGGTTGAGAGACTGACACGTGACTGACGTATTGGTCTCTCGATCAATCACAAACAATCAAATTAAACGACATTGAGTTGTATTGCGTCTTTTTGCCACGTTCTAAGCCCACGGATATCGAAATATATCGACCGAAAGGACAATAGCTCAACGATCGCCATATTTGTTTTTTATTATTATTAGACAGAGTTATAATTTACGTCAATAAAACCTAGCCTCAATTACCCTGAAATTTATAATGGCTTTTTTGTATCTCAGTGTTACAACATTGCCTCAATAGTAAATCAAGAAACTCAGCTGATTTCGATCTGTTTTCAGTAGAAATAATTTACTATATTATGATTGCGATCAGTCACGCCCTATTACCTTACGATCGGTTTGTTTGGCGGCAATTTTGACAACCTGATGCCTAAGGAGACCAGTAATTACATAATTAGTGGTAGTTAGGTAGATTTCGGAAAGATGTAATAGATTCTATGATAGACGAGTAGAGAATGGTGTTTAGTTTGACGTTCTGGAAAAAATGAAAAAAAAAAAATTTGCGAGCTGTCAAAAGTGCCTCAAACAGTACACAATATAATTTATTATCTAATTGAAATACATAAACAACTTCAAATCGAATTAAATCTAGTGGTAAATATAAGAGGAAAAAGTGTCTTAAAAATTAATAGTAACATTAAATAAAAGGATTAAAAAATAAAAAAAAACAGGTCTACAATTAATCAAACTAGATGAGAGGCTAATATTACAGAAATATATCTAACTCTTTTTTTTTATTATTTTGAATAAATAATTTCCTCTCCTCTGTTAATTACTACGCGTGAGCAAAAGCGTCCATTTTTAAACGTATAATATTGCATCACTATTTTGTCGTTTTTTTTTTTGGAATTTGAGGTTAGCTGACGCCATATTGGAATTTTAATCTACAGTTGCCGTGAGGCGTAACAGTCTATGTTTTCCTATTTATGATAACAGATGGCGCTTTGATTAAATTATTTGGACGTTGAAGGAACATTTTCACCTTCTGTTGGCGCGCGACCGCGTCGCCCTGGCGGGTGTCTTTTTCGCTTTGCTAGCGTTTTTCGGCTTTGCTTTCGCTTTCGCCTTGGCGTTCGCGTTCTGCCGTTTCGCTTTGGTATTCGCATTCGACTTCGCAGACCGACTGCTCTCTATAGAGTTCATTCTGCGGTCCGATTCGAAGGAGAACGCTGGCATGATACTCTTCACTTCTGAGGGGGAGAGGCTGATCTCCAACCGCCTTCGCCTGGAGCGCGTCATGCGTACATTCTGCGGGTCTACTTCTACAGCTAGTGGTTTGACCTTGGTTTTCCTCGCCCTCACGACCTTCCTCTCTGTGTTATGCTCGCTATTTTTGCGTGACGAGCGTCCGTTTTGTCCCTTCTCTCTTAATACAGGTTTCGTAAGTTCCTCATGCTTGCGCTTACGACTCGCTCTTGTTACTACAGTCTTCTCGTTCTCTATAGACTCCTTGGTGACTCTGGATTTGTCTACACTCCTGTTCCTGAGAGACCGTTTCTCTGGCGCAGGCTTATCACTACTACGTAACTGTCTCCCGTTAACTTCCTTTTTAGCCTGCCTCGTTTCCATTTTCCTGCGTTTTCTTGGCACAGGGGAGGTGTCTTTAGACTTTTTGCTGCGATTTCCTTTCGGGAAGGCGACCTCCGTCCCATCAAGGCCTTGACTACTCTCAATGTAAATATAGTCGTCTAATTTAGACCTGGATTTGGCGTATGTCTTCTCCACAGGCTTTACTGATGGTACTTCATCTATATCGTTGTACGAAGGCTCTGTTTCATTCACGGGCGTGTCTAGCGTGTTCGCCTTGATGAGTTCCACGTCGTTCTCTATGGAGTTCTTGTTCATTCTGTTCTTTAGGTTGTTTATGGTTTCCAATAAGGAGTTCTCCCGCGGTTCGTCGCTCTCTACCTGCATTTCGGTGGATGTGCTCGGTTCTGAGCTGGATTTGCGTTGTTTGTTTTTATTTCTACGTTTGTAGAGATCCGCTTTGGTCATGTCCTGTGGTAGAAAATATGCAAGTATTTAATACTACGTAGACAAATAAATATTATCTATTTTGATTTTACATCATTCCGATATTGTAAGGTTTCATGTTCCTTTTTAAATCCCCGACAGAAAGTAGGGTGTTATAAGTTTACGGTGTGTATCTGTGCATCTGTATCCGTGGCACCATAGCTCTCAAACGAAAGGACTGTGATGCGGTTTTTTGTTTGACAACTGATGTGATCGAGAGGTTCTTAGCTATAATGTAGATTTGTGACTCAAACTACTCACGGCGAGTTTGAAGCTGTTGTCGTGGTGTGTGAGGCCGAGCTCTGCCAACAACTCAGCCGCCGTCATTCTCCGCGTCGGCTCCACCGACAACAACCCCGACACCAGCCGCTTGCTCTCCGAAGACACTTTATCCCAAAGCGAACCTGGAGGAAAGAACATATACTACATATACACTCACGGCTTTTATACCCGAAGGGGTAGGCAGGAGTGCAACTAGTGCACCCACTTTTCGCCGTCATTCCGTCCCATGATGTGATAGGGGGCGAGCCTATCGCCATATCGGCCACAAATTCTGGACTTACACTGAATAGAAAAATTTGATATCACTTTGCCCGACCCGAGGCTCGAACCCGAAATGTCAGGATTGCGAGCACCTTGTTATTATTTTTTTATCTATAAGCCCTTACCTTCCATAGTGAAGTGTCCACCTCGTATCCTGTCCATGAATACGGTGATTGGTTCCTTCTTAGACGACGGCTGGAAAGGTGCTTTACCGCAGAGCATGCAGTACTGGAAACATAGGTTTCTAAGATTAACGTGTGATATATTGAGGTCTAGGATTAAATGTATTAATAATTGTAAAGTATATTAAGTAAAAAATCTGATTCAATATCCTGCTCGAAGGACCGTTTCTGGAGATTGTTCATTAAACTCGTGTTTAATCTTAAAAAGGACATGAGAAAGAATGATATAAGTTTATTGAACTAAAAATACTTGATATGAACCATCTACACGAATATTATGTTAATAGATTTAGGAGAAAATTGAAATTAAATGGCATTGAACCGAACAACTCAAGGTTTAAAGTTATGTTGATAGTTAAATATAGCGTAGAATTGTCGTGTGTATGGTAGTGGTGGTACTGACGAGCACGACGCCGAGACTCCAGAGGTCGCAGGCGGCGCCGTAGGGCGCAGCACCCGCGCCCCTCGCGAGGGACACCACCTCCGGCGCGCCGTACGGGAGACTATGGGGGAAAATGTAGTATAATAAAACAACATCTTACTAACAATAAGTTGATTACATTAATAAAACATTGTGTAATAATTGTAAATATAATAAAACATCTTCAACACAATTAATTAGTTGATTGCAAAACCATTGTGAAATTATAAAATGTAGAGATATTGTAACTTCGACTTTTCGGACGACCAGCACCTCAGTCAGCCCCGTGACCATGAAGGCTACAAAGTCTTTGAAACGTAGGGAGAAAATATAATTATAAACCGCGATAAAATCCTCAAGAAATTCTCATTTCAATGTCTAACATTCGCGTAAACATAATAATCATTAAACAAAATAAAACATAATTTTTTTTCACTTAATAAATAAGTGGACGATAGCCTAGTTGGGAATAGAACGGTTTGTCGAGACAATGTCCGGAGGTTCAAACCCAAGGCACACACCTCTGATTTTCAAAGTTACGTGTGTATTGTTTATCAATTATTGTTCGCTTTAACGGTGAAGGAAAACATCGTTAGGAAACCTGCATACCTAAGAAGTTCTCTGAATTTCAAAGGTATGTGAAGTCTACCAAACCGCACTAGGCCAGCGTGGTGGACTAAGGCCTAAACCTTCTCAGTAGTAAAGGAGGTCCGTGCCCAGCAGTGGGACAGTATATAAGACAGGGCTGGTATTATATTTATTTATTAAATATGCCTTACGACAGATAAATAATAAATTCTTACCTAAAGCAAGGCGTCATCATTCTCGGCCGCTCTTCGCTCTCGGGCAGACGGCACGCGAACCCAAAGTCCACCACCTTGACCTTCGCTTCGTTCAGACGACAACTCGTCAGCAGGATGTTCTGGAAATTTGGGTTTTCATGACAATTACCAGTAAAAATATACCTAAAGCAAAATGTTGGCTAGATGAGTTTTAGCAAAACATGGACCCTAAAGGGCAAGCTGCATCGACTAAGAAAAAAATGCGTCTTTACAACATTGGGAATAGAGTCAAAATCGTTTGAATTTATGGTTGTTCCGTGCAGAACTTAAAAAATATATATACAGTTTTTGTGACGATTCCCACAAGTCAATGATTATGGATTAAGTCATTGTTTTGTGTCTAAGAGTGAATATAATTCAAATTACATATTAGTTCGTTCAATTTATTATTTCGCACCTTTAGGATAAAAACGACACAATTCAAAAAGATATAAAATTGAGTTATCGTCATAAAATTACTTAAAACGAAGTTTTCAATACAACAATAGTTCAAACACAGCCATATTCGAGCAGGAAAAGGACAAAACTATTATATCGGTCCCTTTTTTATCATATTTTTATAAATGAGGGACTAGTTTTTAGTCATTTAAAAATGACAACTCAATTTTCAACTTTTTTTAATTGTGTCGTTTTTGTTTCTAAAGGTGCGATTTATTTTTCCGGGTTAAAATTCCCGCTATATTTTTCTGCCTATATCCTTAGACCTCAAACTATCACAATACCAAATTTCATCGACCTTTGATCAGTAGTTTTAGAATTTATCGTTTTCAGACAGAAAGATGTTTGTTTTATAATATTAGGCTAGAATTAACTAATTAATTAAAATCTTGCACTCTTTCAGTCTTCATGATACATAGGTATTCTTTCTAAAAATATGAGATACCATTTAGTACAAGATAGATTCCTACACAAGTCCTACACCTTAGTCTAGATTCTAGAATATGCCCCTGAAAGACATTTAGCTGATGGAAGCGGGTTCCTAAAGCCCTGAAGTTGCAACCTGGTGAGGCCTGCATTCTGTGATCAGGTTGATTGAAAATTCAGCAGACGGATGATGGTTACTGAACCCCAGAATGGTTGACGCTCATGGTGAGACCAGATGGTTGGGTGATTGACAAACTCACCTCAGGCTTCAAGTCCCTGTGCACTATCCTGCGGGCGTGCATGTGCTTGATGGCCAGCGCGAGTTGTGCCAGCAGTCTCCTCGCTATGGGTTCTGCCAGCCCCCCTGACAGCCGCGAGCCAAGCTCCCCACCAGTTGCTAGTTCCGTTACTATATATGTGAACGCCTGAAACAAATATACAGCATATAAGTACGATAGCCTAGTCGAGTAGAATGACGGCAGGTCGAACCAAATACACATCTAATTTTTTAAGTTCTCTGTGTTTGTCAATTATCGTTCGCTTTAACGGTGGAGGAAAACATTGTGAGGAAACCTACATACTCAGGATTCCACATCAGAATATTGAAGGTATTCAATATTCTGATGTGGATCTGATGTGGAGGATATTACTGGTGGTAGGACTCTCATATGTAAGAGTCCGTCTGGGTGGGTACCACCGCAATGTTTATTTCTACCGCCAAGCAGCAGTGTACATGCACTGTTGTGTTTCGGTTTGAAGGGCATTGTAGCCAGTGTAACTACTGGACATAATGAGACTTAACATCTTATGTCTCAGGATAACGAGCGCAGTGGAATGCCACACAGTACTTTGTAACTCAAGGTGCTGGATGGTGTTTCTACTGTTTATGGGTGATCGTATCGCTTACCATCAGGCGAAAGGCATGCTCGCCTCGTCATTCGACGCCATTAAAAAAAAATATAAAGACTCGAAAGTAACCCAATTGGGATAGTTTTATTCACTACACTTAAATGACGAATACTAGCTGTCTTTATTGTTCTTACTGGTTTAAATACGACACCTCTTTCACATACGAAAATCATTGGTTGACGAATAATAATCGATTCTTTATAGACGCCAATTCTCTTACCATCAGATGCAGTCGTAGACAGAGTAAATAATATAGACTACTGTATAGCTCCTATTCAGTCCCACAGAAAGGGATGGCACTATAGAGGTATTGTTAATTAAAGAAAGGGATCGAATGGTTTTATTGCCGTCCCGTATGCCGTGCCGGTTTTTTCAAGGTCGGAATTGAAATTCCACATTTGCCTCTATCGTAAAGTGGTTGTGCTTAGTATCGGGTGTTTTCAGAGTGTTATAAAACTATTAAAATTATCAATAAATTTACTAAATCAATTACAAAATGGTGCGGTGTAGATTTACTCAATTCACCGACTCTTGTGGCCACGCCATGTATTCTTCTATTGTTTCCTTCCTTTATGAGTGCAGTGGAGTTATTGACATGTCTACACAAGAAACAAACAATATATAAATACTCACAGAATCATGAAACACTTCGTGCAGCGTGATGATGTACGGACATCCCTGACACGCCTTCAGCAGCTCGATCTCTTGTCGCACGTCCTTCTTCTGCGTTGAGATTATCTGCACAACAATGTATTTCATTAATATTATAAGCAATTTGGGTACACAAAGTTTACCATATAAAACAAAGAAAGGCAGAAAAAGAAAGAAAAGAAATAAAAGAAATAAAAGAAAGAAAAGAAAGAAAAGAAAGAAAAGAAAGAAATGAAAGAAAAGAAATAAAAGAAAGAAAAGAAAAAAAGAAAGAAAGAAAGAAAAGAAAGAAATAAAAAGAAATATCTTATTGATGGGACAAAAAAATACAAATTTAAACATAGAAAAAAAACCAACAATAGGAACCAATAGGAAAATGTTACTGTTTTAATTTTGCAAATATTTTGCAAGCGTTTATCAAGATGTTTGTTAGCTTAAAACTCAGAAAAGGCTGTACGGATGTCGGCGAAATTTGTCCAAACAGATAAACGACGTACTGGATCAATATAATATAGGCTACTTTTTTGTGGAAAAGTAAACAGAGAATTTTATACCAGAAAATATAATGAAGACGAAACATCGAAAATACATGAGATATAAGAGACATTTTGTACCTCGACTGGGGTAAAACCACTATTCAATAGCTTTGCCATTATACCGCATGCTACACCAAATTACTACCTCCATCTCCTTCGTCAGCCTTTAGAATTCCATTGCTGAACATAAGCCTCCTCCAAAGACTTCCAGACCAACCTGTCAGAAGCGGTCGGCATGCGTCTCCGTCTCTCCCTCCAAGACGCTTAATCCTTATTGCAATGCAACAGCCCTGTATTATATATTGCCCACTGCCGAGCACGGGCCTCCTCTATTACTGAGAGGCTTAAGGCCTTAGTCCACCACGCTGGCCTGGTGCGGGCTATAGACTTCACATATCTTCGAAATTCTTATAGAGAATTCTAAGGTATGTAGGTTTCCTCACGATCCTCATAGTGGATTTGTTGTTGAATCCTCATTATTCAACAATAAATCCACTATCCTTACATTGTTATATTCACTGATCAAGAAACTTCTCCAGTCTTTTCCATCTCACTATGAACATTACTCACTTTAACAGCGTACTCCTTGCTCGTCTGTCTGTGTATACATTTCCTGCATACAGAGAAAGATCCGTCGCCGAGCAGCGGCGTGCTGAGGTCCACTGAGTATTTTTGGAAGAACGGTGAGTCCTGTCAAGGGAAATTATATATTGTTTAGAATTCAATTGAAAACAGCTAGATAAAGTTATGATGCTTAATGATAATGAAGTAATTTCTCATGACACGATATTCAGTATAGAAAGAACTTGATGTAAGCAATATCTACCCGAGTTTTTTTTATCGATGGCTCGACAAAGTGGCTTCACTGCATCTGATGGTAAATGAAGTGAAGCCCAAAAAATTATGTCGACCGGCAAGAGATAAACATCCCTGGTCGGTCGGCACAGTTATGCCGGCCGGACATAATTGCTTCTTCACGCTCCGCTTGAAGGACCCTAAGTCGTAGGAAGGAGGGAAAACGTACGCTGGCAAACTGTTCCATAGCTTAATGGTGCGGCAGAAATATGAATTACTGAACCTTTTGGTTCGAGCCGGGATGGAAGAGATCACTAAGCTGTGGTTCCGCAAGCCAGCACGCGTCATTCTGTTTAGGAAAGGAGAGGAGGGGATAAGGTTAAATAATTCTTCAGAGCACTCATTAACTATTATGTGTGGTATAATTTGGTTTGACAACCTTTTGGGTTTTGCTATTTATTACGTTCCGTTTTCTTCACAAACCTTACCACTACATAATCTCATTAAATAATGATAACAATTAACAATTACCTTGGCGACCCATCCCTTGGGCTTGTCTAGCTTCGGTCCCGAAGCCTGCATCCATATCTGATCAGATATGATGTTCTCCGAGAACAATATGCTAGGAGCCACGTACGAGTAGCCTATAAAAAGTAATATATAAAGTATTTATCCGGCTAGAAGGACCAAAATGGCAGACAGTGTAATCTGGAACGAAGGACCAAATATAGCGCATAGTAAGGGCTGAGTTCAAGTGTAGATAGTTTCATGTATGATACTGAATGTCTATTTGTCCTAATTCGACATCAATTTAGGGTCGGCGCAACACTTTTTCAAGCGTGTAATGGTAATTATTTAGCTTATCCTTAAGACCAAGTCACTGGCTTCAACCCTTTTTGCGTGCTAGGGCAAATCCGCAGTCTTATTCGTTATTATTACATCACCAAGCGGCCCAACACTGGCTTTATTGCCAGCATAAATAATATGCTGAGTTGGAGCAGTTTTGTGTAAAATTTAAAGTTCTTTTTATCGTACTTCATCATTCTTGTTTGTTACTTTGGAATTAAATATTTTTTTTCTATTTAATATAACTGAATCCTGGACATATACTAACCAAGGAATAACTTGTCGTGGTGTTTCGGCGCCTGCGCAGGCGAGTCGGTGGGCGGCATGCGCGTGAACTCGTCCGCGAAGTTGCACGTGTCGGCCGCGTGGGACAGCTGCGGCACGAACGGCGCGGGCACGTCGCGGCGGAGCACCGCCTGCCAGTCCAGGTTCTGGAATGGGCGTGGGGTTAGCTTGTGGGGTTTGCTTGTGGGGTTAGCTTGTGGGGTTAGATGGTGGGGTTAGATTGTGAGGTTGGTGTCAATTTTTTTTATAATAGTGATTTTTTTTATAATCTGCCAGTCCGAGTTGTGGTATGGCGAGGGGTAAGTTGTGGGGTTGGTGTAAATTTTTACGTGGAACCTTTCACATTAAAGTATAATAATAATGTAGGTTTTTTCTTCTATAGCTAATGTTTCAGATGTTTTAGATCATAGTCAAGGAAACAATTAAATGTAAGTAAATTTCTGCACTTTCAATAGTCATGTGTGTTTGGTGTATTTTTTTATCAACTGATTGCAGTCAATTGTCTTTTCCTCTCAATGTTACCGACAATATCAGATGACTTTTTAATGTAATTTTGGTGTGAACTGTGGGCTTAGAATGTGGTAAAAACCCAACGCGTAAATCGATGTCGTATAATTTTGATGTTTGTGATTGATCGAGAGACCAATACGTCAGTCACGTGTTGGTCTCTCAACCAATCGCAATAAAACGAAACGGAGCCGGATAGTGTTTTTCTGCCATATTCTAAGAACACAGGTTAGAAAGACAAGAACCTTAATATTACCGTCAATTGTCCTACATGACGCCTTTAGAACGAAAACGACACGATTCAAAAAAATCGAAAATTGAGTTGTAGTCATAAAATGACTTAAAACTGGTCCCTTTTTCATAAAAATATAATAAGAAAGGTCCGATATAACAGTTTGGTCCTTTTCCAGCTTGAATATGGCTGTGTTTGAGCTATTGTTGTATTGAGAACTTCGTTTTAAGTCATTTTATAACGATAACTCAATTTTCGATATTTTGAATTGTGTCGTTTTCGCTCTAAAGGTGCGATGTTAGATAAGAAACAAAAGAACGTATATATTTTCTCGTGTTCTGTCGAACTAACCTCTACGCACAAATCTAACCTGGAAAAACGGGTGTCTCTTGAGCTCTTCCGCGTCACAGTCACCGCCGCCGAGCCTCCGCCGTGGGTCCTTCACTAGCAATCTGAAAATCAATTATAGTCCGTTTGCAAAAACTTCAATATTAACTGAAAATACAGTGTTCATACCAGCAGCCTGTACTACAAACCCTCACATAATAATTCTTCAATAAATTAAAATCATTATCCTCTGCAAAAAATTGAAAATAGTGGGTTGTCAAATTATAATTCATTTTGTACCCTTTGATAATTCTTCTGTGCGTGTGTGTATGTCACTGAACTCTCCTTAATAAACTGTACCGATTTTAATGAATCTTCAGGTGGATTTGAGAATGATTTAGATTAACAATTGAACCGGGTAGGTGGCGCTGTACTCGGGTTCTAGAATTTTATTCCCTTTTTAGGGCAGAACAACGTCTGTCGGGGCCGCTAGTATTATTATAAAACAAAGTTCCTCACCGTGACTGTCTGTCTTATCTATACTAATATTATAAAGCTGAAGAGTATTTGTTTGTTTGTTTGAACGCGCTAATCTCAGGAACTACTGAACCTATTCTGAAAATTCTTTCACTAATAGAAAGCTACTTTACTCCTGAGAGTATAGGCTACTTTTTATCCCGGGAAAATATTTTTATCCCGGAAAAACTTTTTCACGCGGGCGGAGCCGCGAGCACTACCGCGGACGCGCAAGCGACTGTTTTAGAACCTTGAGGTGGACGAGCTGACACATTTCATGTGATATTCTATATTTATATTCTTGATATTATACGTTGACTGCCTCGGTGGCGTAGTTGTATTGCGTACGCGTTACGAGTACGATTTGCGCGCTGTGGTCCTGGGTTCGAATCCCGGGTCGAGCCAAAAAAATTCTGACTGGGTATTTTCATCTTAAAATTTACTCAGTCGCAGCTTGGAGTCAGGAAGTTGGCGGTGTGATACCCCCGTGCCTCGGAAAGCACGTAAAGCCGTTGGTCCTGCGCCTGATCTCTCTCCGGTCATGTCGGATTGTCATCTCACCGGAGTATGAGAGTGAAGGAATAGCGAGTGCACCTGTGTATTGCGCACACACTTGTGCCCTATAATATCTCCTGCGTACCTGGCTGATCTCCGTTGAGATTGGCCGCCGTGGCCGAAACTGGCTAGGAGGATTTCATTCATTCATTAACTATTAAGTAGTCTGTTATTTGATAGTTAGCTACTATAATTAATAGCGACAATATTGTCTTAGGTTTAAGGTACTTTTAAAGATATTGTACAAATGGTAAATAAATAAATGTGCAAAATTCTATAGATAACATATGTTATCGATTTGTATATTTCTGCAAGTGTAAAAAAATCTACAACAAAGTGGGTCTGCGGCCGACTTGATTGTGTAGTGATAAGCAATCTCTTATCAGAAGAAGCAATGACCATTACGAAATCTATTATCAATAACATTGACCAATAATAAATCTGTTATCAGCCACAACTGTTGTACGCTGTTAATACACTCAGTTTTATCATGTTCTTAGTTTAAGCTCACGGCTTCGTGTATAAAAGTCCCTTTAAGATATTGAAAAGTATTCTAATATAGTATTTATGTATAACTAGGCGTTGCAGGCAGCTTCGCCCGCGTGAAAAGACTTTCCCAAAAGAATCAGATTAACATCCATTATTTTCTATGGAATTAAATTACCAGAATAAAAGTAGCCTATGTATTAATCCAGAACATGATCTATCCGTGTTCAAAATTTTATCGAAATCCGTTTAGTAGTTTCAACGTTTATTTCATAGTTTAAGATAATACAACGGACCCGCGGTAATCGGACAAACGTTTAGCAAGGCAGTGTCGGATTGTCGACTTTGTCGTACTACAGGGCACTGCCACCGACCCCTTGTAGTCCGGAAGTTTTTAAATAAGGAGTACCTTGTAATGCGACAAACGACGACTGAAGATAGACTTGATTCAAAACAAACCCCTGAATTTTAGACAAAACCACTCACTTCCTAATAAAGTCCTGGACCTCAGGACTGACGTCAGGCGGCACCGGGTAGCTGCACCTCACGATCCTCTTCGTGATCTCCTGTTGCGTGTTCTTCTCTCCTTCCACGGTGAAGGGAGACGCACCGGTCAGCAGCTCGTACGTGAGGACACCCACCGACCACCAATCTACTGCCTGTGAACAACGAGAAGAGAGGAATTAGTTGTGTAAAATACGCTTGTATTGTGAAGGAGTATTCTATAGATACGACCCTGACATTTGATTCATCTATTTTTATGTACTGTTAGATTAGGATTTAGGGTAGAATTGACGTCATTTACAAAAAACATAGATTGCACATTCGACATTATGAGACTTGACAAGTAATATCTCAGGGTTTCTGCCTCGGTGGCGTAGTTGTATTGCGTATGCGTTACGAGTACGATTTGTGCGCTGAGGTCCTGAGCTTAACGTCTAAAGGCGATTTGAAGTTTCGAATTTGTTCAGTTAGTTATGTGGCTGACTGTAGCTAACATAGCTGATGAAATGTGACCTCTGCTTCCACTGAAAAAGTAAAAGGCGTGATGATGTGTTTACGTACAACTAAAATCACACAAAAGCCTTCGTTCTCCATTAAGCAATCGTTTCTAATTCTCGTGGTAAACAATAGCTGGCTGATAATTTTTCCAACGCTTGCCGAGTTTTACCGACGATAGCCGAACGTTTCCGAACGTACTTCCGCAGAACCTTGAGTGCTCATGTACTTTAATACTGTTATGTTTGCACGCGATCATGTTGAGTTGGCGATTTTGATATTTTCTTTTGTGTAAGTGATCTTATATTGATGGTGGGAAGATTGGTGTTTGAATAACACGTTTTATATCAAATTATCTGTGACCATCCTCAATGCTAGAATGGGTACCGGCATCCAAACGACAAATGGATAAAATTACATAATGAAATCAAAAATAAAAATGCATGAAAATACTTTCAATTTTAAATGAGCACGGCGGGCACTTCATATCCGACTTTTATGCATGGAAATATTGATATTTTTATTAAATTTATTACAATGACTTTCCATAAGAACTATTTGACTGGCTGCATGAATAAATGTGTCCGGGTAAAACCCGGACACTTTTGTTGTCAGGGGAAATCCATTTTTTATAGATAAGCGATAAATTGATATAAATCTTAGTTAAAAAATCTATTCATAATAACCCGCATTCAAGAAGGCACGGCAAAATATTTTTTCAGAGGTGTCCGGGAAAAAACCTATTTTTTGTCCAAATGTCCGGGATTTTTGCCGTATTAATCCGGCGTCGGCAATTTAGGTGATGGCAGCCCTATGCATGATCAATAATAATCGAATTTCATTTCAGGGTTTAGCTAGATCATAAAATATAATTGTCAATTATATTTAAAACGTTTATAAGGAAGTCTCGACACAATAACTGGATATACAGCGAGATTTAGAATAGCAAAAAAAATTTAAAAGTCCTCTTCCGCAAGCAATTTTTACCGTATAACAATCACAAGCTGACTTCTGAAGCAGAAATTGCGGCAAGTCGCATGTGTATATAACTATTCAAATATTACAGTGTAATCGCATTTGAAACTTTTTGCGCAATATACTCCTGCAAGTACTTGCTAGTCTAAACTTGCATAACATAAACATACCTAAAACATCCTAGTGCCGCGACAGCTGTCCTTAGATAGTATTACACACATACCGGAAGTTGGTCAACCATGAACGCAATTCCCAACGTGGGTCGGGGAATCTATCGCAGTATTATTCTGTTACAAACTATGTACTACAATAGGATTTATTTTGGTTTAAATTTATTATGTTTTGTAAATATTGAGCGTGTGGAATTAGGACTGCTCTAAACAAGATAAAACACAATGGGCTTAAGTTACATAAAACGTAAGATAAAACACTAATTGTATTTTTTTACTGTATCATGTACTGATTATTTTTTACCTTGAACTGATTTTGAAAAGAGCATCACTATAGTTTCTTGCCCGTTCTTCTCTGGTGAGAACTGCTTTCCGAACTGGTGGTAGAGTTAATATTAATGGGATCTAAATAATGTATATTTCATGGTTTTAAAAAAGCTAAAAGCATCACGTGTATCATGGACAACCCATATGGTGCTGCTACTATTTATGGGCGGTCGAATCGCTTACCATAATGCGAGTGACATGGTTATGTCGTCATTCATATTCAATAAAAAAAGGGCACCGATGTACTGAACCGATTTTAAAATCTCTCACTAATGAAAGCTATATTATCCTTGACCGTCGTTTTATTATTTCAATGTGATTTACTTTTATACTTAGGACATACACGATAACAATTTTATAATTGTAATGTTTGTGTACACAAGAAAACATATTTGTTTGTGACTAATTTAGACAAAAAAAAAGTATATCTGTATCGGCAATATCTATTTATAATGTTGGCACGAACTTGGTATTTACACAATAATATACACACGAATTCTGTTATATTTCTAGTGGACCGTCGTTTTAGTCAAATATACTAAGTTTGAGATAAATATAGTAAATTGTCAGAGGCCCGAATCCTTAGAATAAAATAAGAGATACCTTTTTTTTTTGCTGGAAATTATCTCTCACTAATTACGTTAAATAATTTGAGAAACAAACTGATTTAGTTTATGAATTAATATACCATACCAGCCCTGTATTATATACTGTCCATTGCTGAACACGGAATTCTTCTACAACTGAGATGGTTTCAGCCTTAGTCCATCACGCTGACCTAGTGCGCGTTGTAAGACTCACATTCCTTCGAAATTCAGAGAACTTCCCTAGTATGCAGGTTTTCTCACGATGTTTCCTTAACCGTTAAAGCGAGCGATAATTCACACATAATTTTTTTAGAAAGGTCAGAGGTGTTGAACCTGCGGACACTCGTATCGGCAGTCCGTTTCACTCCCAACTACGCTATCACGCCTTTATTTTTTATTATTGATTAAATACGTTAGTTAGAATTTGTAAGATATGTGAAGTATGCCTGCACTAGGCCAGCGTGGTGTATTAAGGCTAAACCCTCTCAGTAGAGAAGACCAGTGCCCAGAAGTGGTACAGTAATAATATTAAAACATAAATGAAAAATTTCTAAATGACATACTTTTATTATCAGACACGAAGATTTATTAAACAATTTATCCGTACTTCAATGTCGTTACAAAATAAACACTAATGAATTCTACAGTTTTCACCGTAATCGATGTTGTATGTGCACTTTAATGTTATGGAAATAGAGTTTGTAATTGAACGAGAATAGCTTCCAGGAATTGAACCTTGAACGTGGTAGGAGCGAGGTCGCGACGATAGCGTAGATATTGCACGGTATGGCACGTTTCAATTATAACCTACAGTCACGTTTTTAACTGATCGAATATGCATTTTTATCGATAGAAATATTTTCAGTTCTAAAATATTCATAACATTGATTACACATTGTTAATTTTTATAAATAGCCGTCGTCTTTGTTTAGTGATGGAGTATTAGGATCTGGAAGCCCGGATTCGATTCTCAGGTCTTTCAAAACATTGCATTTTTTTTTACACGATAGACCTCGGACTGGGCAAAATTACTTATGATCTATATATAAAGAAAGTTGTGTTAGTTGCACCATTTATAGCTCGAGAACGGTCGAACCCATCATGTATCATGTTCTTTGATTTATTGGATTTGTATCCCTTCCTTTTGTAACAGAATAACTATAAATGTATGAAAAAAGTACACGATCAAAGAAATTATGAAGAAAATTCATTTTCTCATAAATTTTATTAGTTTATTTTAACAATGAACATGGCGTTATTTATTTTATCCTTTTACAACAGCTTCAGACGCGCAGTCCCCGTGGCGGTCGCAAACAGTATATTATAATGTCATATTGACTCATTTTATTTCAAGTTTTCGACCGTGTTTGTATTTGAATTTGTTTTAATTAATGATTTCTTATGTTTACGCGAATGTTAGACATTTAAATAAAACTATTTCACGTGACCACGAAGTGCTGAAAAGCCTTCGAAACGTCGGGAGAAAATACAAATTAAAAAACCGCGAAAAAATCCGTAAAATGGTTTTATTTAAATTGTTTTAATTAATTCTCTACATACGATTTTTTCTAATATGTGTTATTCAAAATGCCGCGACTTAGAAGAACAAGATCAAGTTTTTTTCCATAAGGTAGGCATGGCGGAGAAACATTTGACCAAATCAAAAAAGTCTTTTGTGCCTTCGTGAACTTGGATAAGGCCTATGATCGTGTGCCGAGAAATAAGCTGTGAAGACAATGTTGACCAACATTGTCATTAATTTATGGGACTGACGACTAAAATTAAAAGAAGTATACTGAGATAATTTGGGCGCGTGGAGATGATTATTGAAGGACAAGTTGCAAAAGCTTTTTATCGAGGGAATGTGGATGGTACGGATGGAGGGGATGTACATAATCGGCTAAATGTATTATGAGAACTACAAATATGTTAAGAGGTGAAAGAGATATGCCATTATCGTGGTATGTCGTGCTCAATAGTCTCTGCATTCCTCTGTCTGTGTATGACTTTTAATTTTGATTTTTGTACCTATTATTATGTTGAGCTTTCATATATGTTAATTAAAATCTAATAAGTTAACACAACATTCGTTGATTCTGAAGATACGAAGTTCACCTGGCCAGCTTGTTAATAATAAATAAATTATCTCAAAAAACTGCATCTCAACATAGCGATAGGCTCACCGACTATCTTATCTATATGTCTAAGATCTTATCATGGGACGGGCATAAGGCCCACGTAGAGTAGATGTAATGTTCGCTACTGCCTACCCCTCGGACTCATTAAGCGTACATGTATGGATCGCTTTAGAACTGCATCAAATATGACTCCATCCGAGCCTGCGCCCTGAGTTACAAAGTTGTCACACTGCGCCAACATTTCCGAGCCTACTTGACCTACTGTATCATATCTATACTACAATATCGCAGAAGGTTACTTTTAAAATCATCTTCAAACTTTAACTCTATTCGATTGTCGTTTAAGTTGAATTTAGCAGTGAACTGTTTCATCATAACATTTCAATAGAATATGAACTCTATTTTGTTGCAGATTTAGTGTATAATCGCGTGTAATTTGTTAAGTAATGCATCTAGGTCGACCGAAACTAGATTTTTGGCAAGCCTCGAGTTGGTAACAAGTTTTTTCTCTCGTTGTAAATCTTAATTGTCCAGTGAGAATTTTGGATAGTTTTAGAGTGTAGAATTGTACCTTATTTAGTAACTCAACGGGAAAGATGTAACACAATGATTAGAGAAACAAACAACTACCAACGTGTAGTTTGAAGATTCACGTCGACCAAGAACAATCAAAATCCGAGGACCCTTTGATTCAGGCCACCGCGGGTTTTGGTTGTTATGCCGGTAAAGGGTGTATATAGTGTCAGGGACTCGATCCAATGCTCTCTCGGATGATACTACACTCCCGAGACTTGGAGCCGTAGGATCGGTGAAACCAACATAACCGTTCCACTCACCCCCCCCGGTGGTGGTAGCGATAACGCGTTTTTCCCCACGATAAAAAAAAGGTAGCTTGCTCTTGGGTAAGCTGGCTTTCTAATAAACAGGATATATAACTCAATTTATATCGCCATGGCCAAAATCGGTCTGAAATACATCATACTGGTGGTAGGTCTCTCATATGTAAAAGTCCGTCTGGGTGGGTACCGACTACCATCGTAATGTATATTTATACGGCCAAGCAGCAGTGTGCATGCACTGTAGTGTTTCGGTTTGAAGGACATTGTAGCCAGTGTAACTACTGAACATAATGAGACTTAACATCTTATGTCTCATAGTGACGAGCGTAGTGGAATGTCACACAGTCCTTTGTAACTCAAGGCGGTGGACGGTGTTGCTACTGCTTATGGGTGGTCGTATCGCTCACCATCAGGTGAACTGGATGCTCGTCTCGTCATTGAACGCAATAATAAAAATACTTGTGGTAGGACATATTTTGCATACGTCCTGCTAGCGACCACCGTACACAAGGTTTTAAAGCCTGCTGCCTGCCATAGTGACCCACGTAAGTGAGTCGCGTTCCGGGACTCCTGTGTACGTTCAGTTTAAACAGGCGGGCATAATTGTATCGACTGATGAGGGATGGATCGTCAGTCGACGTTCTGGACACTTCTGCTTACTATCAGGTGCAATGGGATTATTTTGCAGTATATATATTGTTAGGATTCAGTAATTTGTAACGGTATTTGGAACGTACTGACCAGTTTCTAAATTCAGTCTAAATGTCAAATGAATCGTGGAAGTGGTAGTTGGGTGTATAAAAAGGGTGCCATATCGATATTCGCTCTCATTCGCTCTCTTCCGCGCTCAGTCTCGCATTCATCTCAGTGGCAGTGGAGTAAGTTTATCTTTGACTTTCATACTGGTCGGTTAGTTGCAGATATCCTTGAAAAGTATTTCTGTTAAATGTCTTTGTGTAAAACCAGTGATAAATGTTTATGTAAAATCTGTGATAAATCGTTTTTATTTAAATCCAAATCGCTTCAGTTTCTAACAATATATATAAGAAAAAACAATGCACAACTATTTGTTAGGTAGTTTTAATCTTATAATTCGTCAATGGCGTCAAATCGATATTCATTGAAGTAATATATACGCTATGTTGTTCAGTTAACCCGGTTAAAAACGATATTAACGTAAACGCATTGTTTACTGCAGTTCATAAATATATTAGAACCAGATCATTTACATTTATTGATGCATCTATAACCGCCTCTAGTCCGATGACTGTTACTCGCGAGGAACTGAGTTTGATCCCGAGAACAGAATTTTAAAATATGCAATTCTACAACGAGAAAAAACTGTTTGAAATTTAAATTCTTACATCACAAAAAAGAAGAAAGAAAGAAATATAAGGCATTTGTTACACTTACCGGTTGGGGTGAGTTTTGAATAAAAAAAATTATAAATATTACTTTAAATGGAAGAAATCAAAATTATATATAAATCTTACATTTTCAAAGAGTTCTTTCCAAAGAAATTATTTATAGGATAAAAAAAGAAACTAAAAATTACATGTGCATGAATTTAGCTGAATCGTTGACAAATTCAATTGGGTGTAGCTTATAAGATTAACTTATCAGATTATTTGAACCCTAAAGAAACAGATCTAAACTTATTTGCACAATGCAAACCATGGAGGATCTGTTTTCTGTTCTGTGATGCAAAGCCTAACGAATATGATACGCGGTAAATACGTATAACCCAAACGCTATTCCAGTTGTGAACTTAATCCGAAACAACAGGGGCTAGGGTTGCACTAAGTCAGATTTTGAAGTCTACAGGGTAGTTTCATAAGTTTGATTATCTACATTATTTTAAAACGAAAATGAATTTTTATGTGTAATCACGTGAATATTGGTCGAAAAGTAAAGAAGTTATTGATATTTGAAATAGGTATTGTTGGGGACAATAGTGGGGGCATGATGGGCTATCGCCCTATCTCTTTCTCACTTATACAGCGCTATGGCTGGCCACAATCGGTGACGACACAATTTGCAATTACTGTTATCTGACAACTACATCTATCACTACCTACCTCTATACCTACTACCAAAAATCCAATAATGTCTGCTGAATGGGAACCAAAAATAGCTAGATTAATATTAAAATAGCATGACAATGACCGGACACGTTTAACACAGTCTAGATAAGTCAGATTGATCAACAAAAGCCTGACGAAAACAGACTAGGTATTATTTCGGCTAGATAATATCAAAAAAACCAGACCATATGTGGTCTAGCAACCTTAACAGGGTCCAATACGAACCTTTGACACCAATGTCGGCCATTGTGCGCCCAAACAAGCGGCAAATCTAGCGCAAAGACACACAAACATTGTTTAGTTGGCACGATTAGCTATTTGGGACGGTGCAAGCGGGTTGCAAATGCGATCAACATTATGAAATTAGGTTCTTACGAATTGAGGTCGTAGGGTCTTAGTGTTACGGTTTGTTTTAATGTTTTAAATCAACGTCTTGTTGCATTGAATGACGAGACGAGCATTCCGTTCGCCTGATGGTAAGCGATACGACCACCTATAAACAGTAGTAATACCATCCAGCACCTTGAGTTATAAAGTACTGTGTGGCGTTCCACTGCGCTCGTCATCCCGAGACATAAGATGTCAAATCTCGTTATGTCCAGTAGCTACCTGACTACAATGTCCTTAAACCGAAACAAATCAGTGCATGCACACTGCTGCTTCGCAGTAGATAAAGACAATGCGATGGTACCCACCCAGACGGACTCTTACATATGAGAGACCTACCACCACTAAGCTTCCTTTAGACTAGAACGTTAAGCACTATGTAATTGTTGAAATGTGAGAGCAATCGATCAAGCTATAGTAAATTCTCCCCAGAGGACGTTTATGTCAGGCAGTTGGTTAAAAAAAGTAAGCTATTAGTTTCTACAGCATGGATGATAAAGTGTACTGCGTAGACCCCACTATGGTGTTATGTTAAACAGTTTTCAATAAACAATCGCAAATCTTTCTTCGATCCGATCCCGATGATGAACCAACCAAAACAAGTCATTTGTAATGTCAAAAAATCATTGCAACTGGAATCAGCGCCAAGTTTCTCATACAGAATAAAAGGACAATGGATCGGTAGATAGCGAATCGTTTTTTGTTTCAGCCGATAGCCAGCCAAAGGAAAATGTTTTTAAGGGTAAACAAAACAACGCGCATTATTAACACGTGCCACGGCGTGTATGAAACGTGATTGTACGTCTAATTCGGTCAGCGGTCGCACATCGATCGTGTTTACTGTACAACATTTATCGCCATATCTTTACGTTCGCAATCGGTTAATGACAATTCGTCTGGTGGTATGGATGTTGGAGGTCACTTAATACAAAAACGGGTTAAAATTACAATACTGCGTGACTACACATTACTTTTCCTAGAGGGCGTGGTACATAAGCCTTAGAACTACTGTGTGTAATGTCATGTTTGAATCATTTCCCAAAAAAAAACAACTGAATAATTATTAATTTTTATATAATTTAAAAAAGGCGATATATTCTTCACACCAATTATGCACTACTGTGCCTTTCGCTTTTGTGATAGCATGAAGTTAATAAACAAATTAGATGTTCGCGAACAGCGGCGTGCTCGCGACATCAACTGACGACTTCCGGCCATTCGCACCGTGCTCGTTACGCGTGTACTAATTAGAGGCTAATTGTAAAATTTGTAGTAAAAAACAACTAGAAGATACTTTGATCTTAGAGTTTACAAACGTCAATTACTCGACAATGAATATTACACATCGAGTTACAGAAAAATATATAAAACTCAGCAGCATTGGCGTAGCCTGCTTTCAACAGAGGGGGAGAGGAAACCTAAAATTTTGGTGGGGGGGGGGATGCAAATTTCATATAGGTAGTCCCAATGTTTTAACACAAGCACTTACTCACTAAAGTATGAAGGTACATGTGTTGAACTCAGTGGGGGGCCACTGCCCCCCCCCCCCCCCCCCGGTACACAGGCTCCGTAGCGAATACCACATTATTTGTAAAATGAGATAAGCTAAAGAGGTAAGCTTCGGCTACATAGGACGTCTTTATTATATTTGTCATCTCTTCTCATCGAAGCGTAAAAGCCTTTAATCGTTGCTGTTCTAGAACAATTCACAGGCTGAGAATGCTGCCTACACCAACCAGTTCATCAAACATTGGCCCCAACACATCCACGTGAACTCGCCGGCACGCCACGTGACCCACAACACGTTTCGACGCGCACAAAGGGCACAACCTGCGCTTATCCGCCATATACGTGACGAACAGACGCTGTACATGTCGCTTTTGATTTATCATCGTGAATTTCTTCCGTATGGAAATATCTAGAAACATACCATAACATACTACAAACATAAGTATCGCAGTAAGGCATTCTCACCTGATGAGCTAGCCATTCACCTGATGGTAAGCTACACCAATCATTCATAACTCATAGATAGAAGCAACACCAACCAGAACTTTCAAGTGACATGGCACTACATGGCATTCCACCGCGCTCATCAATCCTAAACAAAGAAGTTTTACATTCTCTAGTACTTAGTGACACTGCACTAAATATAACAAATGACGATAACCAGCTCTTAACGTCAATCCACAGACTCTTCCCATCCCTATGAGATACAGGTGATACAAAACTACAACCATAACTAATCAAACCATTCATATAATCCAACTGGGACACTACCATCCGAGCTATCCCAAAATCCGCATCGCAGACCATACTACTATTTAAATATTAATCTGTACGAAGCGTTGCACAAGGTCTGCCGTCTCAAGGCCGATACGTGCCCTTTAGCTCCAAACGTTTCAGTTGCTTAGCTCCAAGGAATTCAAGGACTTCTCCAGAAATGGATTACGTTATCTCGTAATTTTCTAACATTCTAAGGTCTGTGCGCAATTGGGTCACCACACTAGTGCGAATATGTATAGTTCACTAGTCTAAAAATGTGCACAAATGTCAAATTTAGTATCCCGTCTTTTACCCTTTTCAAGGTGAGCCAGGGTCCAAAGGTGTCACCCTCATTCCCACAAGTACGGTTACATCCCACGTAAAAGGCACAATTAAAGTCTGACAGAAGAAAACCCAAAATCATTAGCATGGGATCTCAAGTCTACAACAGTCTTACCCCCTAAAAAAGCGAACAATCGGACATCCGAGAAAGTGAATGATACACAACAACACCCAAACGCATATTCTCGCGTACCACAATTAACTCATACACGTTTCACAAACAATTTACATAAAGCACTTGCGCTGAATGTGTAATTGTGTGTGCAAATCTATCGTCATTGGCACTGGGTCAGAGCGTACGCGAGAGAATTCGAAATACTGAAACATTGATAATATTAAAAAATCATGGATGATCTGCAGGATAAAAAGAATTAAGAATTAGAGGAGAGAAGGGTGTTGTTTGCATCTCTGGAAATTACTCATCATAAGAAACGCAACAGGTGTCACTTATTTTTCTGAATAAGTCAGACGTGCTACGAGACAAATATATAGGATTACTCGTCATTTAGCATCACCTAGTTAACACGCGCTCTCACCCCGAGGCAGATGCCATGTCTCAGTGACCAATAGAATTAGGCTAGAATGTACTTTACACTTGTAACATATGGTAGCAGTAACTGGTAACACTCCAAGAGTATAATACCATCCGAAGCTTTCTACCATAATCTTAACTAGGGCTGCCATCCGTCCGGATTTCCCCGGATTTGTCCTAGTTTGAAGGGCGTCCGGGGGCCGTCCGGCCGGGGTTTTAAAAATTGTCCGGGCAAAACCCGGACACTTTTGTTGTCAGGGGAAATCCATTTTTTATAGATGAGCGACAAATTGAAATAAATCTTAGTTAAAACTTCATGCATTTCCCCGCATTCAAGAAGGAACGGCAAAATATTTTTTCAGAGGTGTCCGGGGAAATACCCATATTTCGCCCAAATGTCCGGGATTTTTGCCGTGTTTATCCGGCGTCGAAAATTTAGATGATGGCAGCCCTAATCTTAACGCTATTTAGTCTTTCATAACATACAACAAACACAAGTATCGATAATTGTAATGGACAAACTATAGACACTCGTACAATGGTGAAAGTTTTTTTCTCAAATCAATTTCGCAAAGTAATACTGTCGAAACTTTGTCATTAAAATATGCATTGTGCCGCGATCTGACCGTTGTGTTCAATCGATACGTTGCTAGTTGCTAGTCGTTATCGGTTATGTAAAGGCACTATTGTGTCGATATCATGACAGATATTTTTTATACTGACACGACTACGACGGGCTATACACGTCGCGACGTACGGACTGACCTATCAATTATGACCCTACAAATTTTGTCGTGCATTCATATTTCTCAAGGCATTCGTAATAAGAAATTCATGCACTATCCGATTTACTGTGTTATTTTTGGGTGTATGGGTTTTCAGTCAAGCCCGCGTATGGTTTCACAATTCACATCATCATCAACCTTGTATCATATTTATAATTTGCGAGAAATTATCTATTAATACAAAAACCACAGATGTAACTATGTTAGCGACGTCTTGACCTACCGTGTCACTCCCAATCCTCTTTCGTTTCATTTTTCTTTAAATAAACATCTTTATGCTATGCGCAGAAATAAACTGTAACATCAATTTCATTTAATTCTAGACGCTAATCTCATATGCATATCGGTTTTGAAATTGAGTCTAAACAAACATTATAATACCTAAATTCGAAATTTAAAACAACTCACAACTTTTTTTCTCATCTAACAAGTACAGTCGGTGACAAAATTCCCTTAAAAACAAACAAATTGTGTTATAAATATAGCTGCCCCTTCACGTGACACACGGCCGGCCCGTTATGATGAACGTTATGAGACGTCGCTCTCGGCGAGACACGTTGTCCCTTAAAACACGCCGCGCCAGGGGAGTTTCCATTTGAAGGTTAGTTGTAGGTCGAGATATTTAGAATTTCATTTTAATTATAAACTGAAGTTTAAAATGTTACTGTATAACGTAGTCATGTAATAAAAAACCTTCGTTGTGAGATCATAATCTGAATACTTTCAAATTCACTGATACGTTTCAGGCATTCACGAAGGAAAGCGTGCCAAGGGTGAAAACTTACAAAGAGGGCTTGTCCCTATGTAATCACTATTTTAATCAGACATAAAATTCGATAAAAATATCCTGTTACACATATTTCTATGTCAGAACAATCCACAACTATCTCATTAAAATTTCTCCACAAATTTCAAACCGAAAAAAAATAAAACACCGCCCACCGCCGGACCTCTCCAAACCCCGCAACACGGACACATCATTCATGACGTAACAAATCCCTGATCAAGTTCAGGGCTGACGGCGACCGGTCCGATTCGCGAACGTTTGCCGGCGACCCAGTGACCTGAATGTGAGACCTCGGTACCGGCGACCATACCACATGGCACTTATAACCGTCTATACTTGAGTTAAAGTTGTTTATCGTTTACCGACCTAAATGTATATCAAGACGCGTACAATCAGCTCTCAACTTTAGTCTGTTTGATTAGGTTTCATTTTTGTTTCTAAGCGCGTTTGCATATACTTGTGTGATCAGCTAGTTGATTATAAACTTTACTCATGTATGATTGAAGCCATTTTTGTATATTGTATGGTTTGTGAGGAATGTTGTCAGAACTGTTTCATTTGTGACAAGATTTGTAGGAATTTCGAGTGTCTTGGCTGGTCCAAGTTGGAAACTTCATTCAAGTCATTTTGAGGTCAAAAGGTGATTTTTTTTTATATAATCGCTAACAAGACCCCAATGCCAAGAATAAACCAATAAAAATAACTCATCTATAATCTTATCAAAACTAATTTTATTCTGCTTGTAACCTTTTCGCTCCGATGGTAGTACGATGTGTACTGAGTTATGGCGTAGGTTATGTCTGTAAATAACACTGACATATTTAATCTTTGCTCACCCATTAACCAAATTACTGAAGACAAGGCGTATCTCGGCACGTGGGCAGATTTGTGTAACAGAATCGTAGCGATGAACTATTAGAGATGGAATCAATGAACTAGTTCCCAAGATCAACATAAACGATCCAAATACGTGAGTCATTAAGTTGTTTACCATTAATAGTAGATTAGTTATGGTCCTTATATCTCGTATAAGGACGTGTCCAATACAGTTCCTGTTTTGAAAAATGCCAACCGTACCTTACCAAACGAAAAGATGACGAATATATACCAAAGGGAAGGAGGATAGCTTAAAATGTTTTTGTTAAATTGTGTCCATTGAGCGGTTGAATCCAGTAATTCATCTCTGGCTTCATCCAATACCGAGTGCAGTGCGGCGAGCAAGCCATTCTTCAGTATTCCTGGCGCAGTACGGATTCTTAAAGCATAACTCTCTCTCAGAGTTCAGTTAAGTATGCTGACCCTATTCAAAATTTTATGTCATTTACAACAAATTCGAAACTTTAAATTGTCTATGCACGTTTAATCATCATCATCAGCCACACGACGTGCACTGCTGAGCAAAGGCCTCCCCTAAAGATTACCAGATGGACCTGTCAAAAGCAGTCTTTTTTTTTTTTTTTTTTTTGTTGACGCGGAGAAAGTGACTTATTACTACCGCCCAGTGTTCAAGGGGAACGACTGCATCCAGCGTGTTCCTGCGACTTTTATCATGTCGTCTGTCCATCTTGTAGTGCACCTTTATTTTAGACACACACACACACACACACACACACACACACATTCACGCCTTTTATACCCGAAGGGGTAAGCAGAGGCGCAACTAGTGCACCCACTTTTCGCCGTTATTCCGTGCCATGATATGTTAGGGGGCGAGCCTATCGCCATATCGGGCACAAATTCCAGACTCCGGGCTGATATTGAATTTAAAACCCAATTTCACTTTGCCCGACCAGGGATACGAACCTCAGCATTATAGTCAGACTCAACCCGTAATACAACTACGCCACCGAGGCAGTCCACCTAAGGCACCTTTAATTTAATACTAAATATTTTTTTTGTTTATTTCAAATAAACCCTCTATAGTTTATTTTAATGAGAAACAAAATTTATTGTTTAGTACACAAAATTATACAGATTATAAACGATTTGAAGTTTTGAATTTGTTCAGCAACTCATGCGGCCGACTGTACTCCGAGAAACTAGATCAGTAGGTTTTAAATGAGATTTGATGAATGTGTAACAAGCCTAAACGTGGGTAGTCTGTAAAGTCTTACGCCATTAACGCCCTTGGCATTTGGTGAATGTCCTAATTTGTGAACATTATAATAATTCAGTTTCGATTGCTCTAAATATGAAAATGGTGATTAGTAAGAAATGTAGGACACAAAATTGCTTTCGACATTCTATATGAATAGTTGATTTATAAGTTAGTTAACAAGTTTCATACTTTAATAATAATATTACATGTATTTGTTTAATGATTTTGTTTCTCGCAATATATTACGATAGTCATGCAAAGTATAAATCTATTCTATAATAAAGCAGTAGGACCCGGCGGTTTTATACATAAAAATAATAAGAAAACAGTAAGGGGACAACTAAAGAAGAGTACACAAATCAATGCTTTTTTAAATTAGCCACCACCACTGGCGGGTGAGTGGAACGGTTATGTTGGTTTCACACAGTCTTACGGCACAATGACGACACTCGGGAGTATAGAGCATTGGACCGAGTCCCTAACACTATGTACACCCCACACCGGAATACCAATCAAAACCCGCGGTGGCCTTCTTCGGCGCATATGGGACGGCCCCGGGGTATCTTGTTGCACTAAGATAGCTGCACGGGACCGCCCCTGCATAATGCCGCATTGCGGCCCTCTCTTATCAGGGGGCTCAGATGCCCCCGAACTCTAAAGGACGCCTATGGCGTTTACGACAGCGGGAGACCAACCACCCGCATTGTCGTCCACCTCGAGGTCACTTAAATTGGAGTGAGCAGCCCCCCACTGCTCGCCTCGCGACTTTCTCCAAGCCCCATTTAGTCGCCTCTTACAACAGGCAGGGGATGCCCTGGCAGAATTCTCTAGATACCCCGGACCACAGAGCATGAGGCACCAGTCAGTCGTCCACCCGGCGCCTCCGTCGTCTCCTCTGGCTGCGGGCGGGATCGTTCTGCTCACGATCCCGCTCGGCACTCTCTTTCCGCGAGATGACGCACTCGCAGAAGGAGGACATCGCTCGCCATGACCTCCAGCCGCCGACCATGGTGACACCACGGCCGGCAGCGAGAGGTCTCCTCCGATGATTGCTCTAAGAACGCTGCGTTGTAGCTCCCAGGCTAGGCACTCCCCGAGAGTGTGTTGGACCGTGTCCTCGCGGCCGTTGCCACAATGGTGGCACACGGCGGACTCCTCTTTTCCGATCCGACACAGAAATGAACCAAAACACCCGTGGCCCGTCAGCACATGTGTCAAACGGAATGTCGGCGCGCCGTGGCGCCTGTCAAGCCATCTTGAGAAGACAGGTCGCACTGCCGCAACGATCCTCAAGCCCGCTCTCGGGCTCTCCAGCCTGGTATGCCACTCCTCCTCTGACGCCGCAACAACCCTACTGTTGTATTTAACATAATATGAGAAATACAAATGTGGGTTTGTTGGTTTGTCTTTTTACCTAAATTAACAACAGATCGAATAGATTTTACGTATGAAATAATTTATGGGAAGAAGAGACGCATAGGTTCTTGGCAGTTTATCTCAGAACTAGTTGCCGTCTATGTGTAACTTAAATTCAGGGAACTGCACGTGAACCGAGCGGCATGCAAAATCTAGCCAGAAATCGAAAACTTTAATCTATAAGCAATCTAAAACAACCAACACATATTCATAGACCTTTTCCAGTATCAGACTTAACCGACACAGGACAATACGGTATAATGAATCACACAATCCAACCCCCGTGACGTCAATAGACGTCGCTGTACGCAAAAGCGGCGCACATCGATACGTCGTGTCACAGGCAGACACGCTAAAAATACATTGTATTTTGAACGAGCAGCGTCGCCCACAAGTCCGGCGACATAGTCAAGTTAAATAACACGTTTTTATATTTAGAAACATTTTTATAGGATATATTGGTATTTTTTATTAGCTTGTGTAATTGATAAGGCCATCTGATTTGAACGATTTGGCCAGGACTTGATGCTCCAGTGAGGGTTGAAAGTCAAGCGGCTGACCGTAAAGTCTTAGCCAAATTAATAAAACATAGTTAAAGTGTTGCGCCGAACCTACAGTGGAATGTGATAAAGCTGGAGGAAGAAGTAGGTAGTACTTACTACTAACTCCGCCATAATAGCTTTTTGCGGATAACGGCGATGTGCATTTACAGGTCTAAGAAACCACATCTCTCGTTGATCGACATTTTATTTGGATTGCACTGGACCTACAACAGACGCTACTTTACATAGTTTCAATGCCGTTTAAGAATTAAAAAACAAACTTTTATAACCGTATACGATAAATGTAACTTATCCGTTGAATATGAAAAACCATTCATGGCCCAATCATTACAAACCGCAGAACACTTTAATATTCATACTTCATTACAGTACCAGGAAAAAACACAATTTTATCATTGCACGTATGCAAAAAATAAGTTTTCTACGTAAATACAATATTATTATAACCATCAATTTGAATATTAGAAAAACTCCATATTGATCTTTACTGAAATTGAGAGGTATAATTTATCAATAAGTAGCTTTTGCCCGCGGCTCCGGCCGCGTGAAAAGTTATTCCGGTATAAATATTTTACCGCGATAAAAATGGCACTCAGGAGAAAAGTAGCTTTCTATTAGTGAAAGAATTTTCAAAATCGGTTCAGTGGTTCCAAAGATTAGCTCTATGCCAACTCACAAACTTTTCCTGAGGCATGATTCTGTATGACATTGTTAACTCGTAACGCGGCTGCGTCACGTTCACTTCGTGTAATGGGCGTAAAATGGTATTCTGTATGCCAATTTCCGTAGTGATAAACGCGACGAGTTACGTTACGCGCTTGTTACGAACGGTGAAAATAACGCGTGTCATAGAGAATAAGGGGGCTGTTTATAATATTAACAAGACTGCCTCGGTGGCGTAGTTGTATTACGGTACTCGCCCCCTATCACATCTTAGGACTGAATAACGGCGAAAAGTGGGTGCATTAGTTGCGCCTCTGCCTACCCCTTCGAGGATAAAAGGCGTGAGTGTGTGTGTGTGTATAATATTAGTAGAGATTAGTTGAACTAATTTACACAAATCTGAGAATATATTCTTCATCGTCCTATTTAGGACTTATGTTTATCATGCCTGTAGCTTACAGCTTAAGCTCTTACTTACAAATATTTGATACTTTACAGCTCAGTCGATAGACACTTTTATGTTCTTGTTTGAACTTTGAACTCTGAATAGCTCCCGCATTTCTATTATGCATAAGAACGACGTAAATTCATAAGCAGATTAATCCAAGTAATAGCGACTCCAAAAATACATAGACTTCTGCCCCGCTCCCCCCACTGCCAATTTTATTCACGTGTCACTCTCAAGCACAAAAATCCTCTGAATTAGTCTAGCCGCCATAACTAGGAACAATAAAATGATCTTATTCGAATAACGCCGAGGTGATGGCAATAAGGAAACGTTATATGACGTCAAAAGTCGGCAAACTGAGTTATTGCATTTCATCGTTGCGTTGAAGTATTTAAGCTTGGTGAGCCAGAGGCGCGAAGGTCGGGTGATGGTTTGAGAAGTATACAAAATTCTACACAAACTCTAATCAGGATAAAAGACTAACCTAACTACACACGGACGTCAAGGATTCTTATAAATAAAAAAATGAAAAAAATATAAGGGAATGACATCCTTTTTTTTTTTTATATGGTCATCTTCGGCGCATTAGGGACGGCTGCGGGCTTCCTCCGACTCACGTCTGGTGATAGTAATAGTGTGCCAATTTCACCGCTTGCTGACAAATGCTCTCATCACATAAATGTATCATCATCATCAGCCACATGACGTCCAATGCTGAACATAGGCCTCCCCTAAAGATTTACAGATGAACTCGTCAAAAGAGGCCTGCATCCAGCGTGTCCTGCGACTTTTATCAGTTCAGCTTATACATAAATGTATAAGCCGAAGAAATAAAAAGTCGCACTGTAATCTAAGCTCAAAATCTAAAATGCGTACTATCTACCTGAGCTGTTTAATATGATAACTGTCAAATAAAATTTACTTGAAACCTGTGAAACTGGATCTTATTGTCTAGGGCTCTAGGCCCTTGTACTGAAATTTAAATATCCCGTCTTGTTTATCACTGGGACGATACATGTTTTACATTTTATTTCTATAGTAACAAATGTATATCGTCTATTTACGTAATATAGTATTCAGACCGTCATAGTGCTTGTGCAACAATTCCTACAATGGTGTTATTTGCAGCGATGTATAACAAATTAATTCATAAATTATGATGTCAGAGACCAGACTGAATATTGTTATGTAGCACTGACGTCTTACGACGTCATTACACGATAACAAATAACGTCAACGTTAAGCTACTAATAATTACATAACAAAATGTAGGTGTACAAATTTTATGGTTCACTAGTTGAATAAGTATTGAAAACTGCACAATGACCATCGGAAAATGCAATAAGTCATATCTTAAATCAAATTTGAGAACCGAAACAATCACACTGATTTCCCAACCAGGGCATCTTTTATGATCATACTCTTTTTACAGTGTAATATTAACTGTAACAATGAACCAACTAGAAAACTAAAAAAACGCATTATAACGTCAAAATTATTGGACATTCCGAACTGATTAATTACGACTACGAGAAGCGCGTCATTAAAAGCTGACCTTAAACCTTCACCTTATCTCGCCGATATGATACCTATTATAAGCAAATTGATTTGTTTGTGTGTTTATAAGTGATACAAATGATGGATAGAATGATCAAAATCATTGTTACTTATTTACGACACATCAAAGACATTTTTTTGTAAACAGCTTGATCACCTGATAAATACGGTGACAGCTGTTTTGCCTCATTGCTCCATGGGACGAACGAGCTATGATCTATAAAACACTAAACAGAATCAAATCGGACAAACCAGAGCTAAGCGTCCACTGCCTTGTCAACTACGCCTCTGGTAACAGTCGAGCTTGTAGAGGTCTAAGCTATGGTGCAACAAATCTTAATGGAACGCTGGACAATCTTGTTCGAAGGTCATTTAAATTTATTGTGGGAATGTGAGACATTTTTAACCGACATTCTATTGAGGTTAACATAACTTCACTACAATAGCTGAAGATCAAAAAACAAGTGTTCTTTTTTATACTGCCGAAGGAAGATGATCTGGAGACTTACCTGATTGTGAGCGCTCACCATCGCCCATGGAAATCGGCGATGCCAAGAACATAACCAAACTACTGCTATAAATGATTACTACCTTGGTAGCCTACCTTCAAATTTAGTATTTTGGAGTTACTTTTTCTAGACAGTATTAACATGAAAGTGTAAACAACGTTTGTAACCTCCAAAAAGATCAAGATTACCCCCGATCCTGCGTTGGAGATGCCGCGGCCCCGCGTTGAGGTTGCGACCAACTGACCTACATTGTGTTGCGTGCCTACTGCCGACGCGGTACCGATCGCTGTATAATGAGGTAATGAAATCGCTTTTGAACTACTTACAAGTAGTTTTAGGGGCTGTTTTTGAAAAGCACCAGGCCAGCAGGTAAACAATAAAGCGCTTGGTAGAAAATTGGGTGTATTTTGTACCTGAATGAGTTTGGGCAGCGTTCACCTAAATATTTACCATGGAAACTGGTTTAGAGGACTCGCTTTTCGGCGTCAACTAGTGTATATCAAAAAAGGCAGTTGGCAATCGTCTAGCTAATGAAAGATCTTTTGTTCTGCCAGCTTACCCGCCCAGTTCCTAGAGATAGGCGAGCGGACGGCACATACGATAAATTTTTCCCACTTTTCTCTCACATGTTTGAATAGACATGATTTATTACCTTTATATAGATCATATAATATGTATTAAGAGAGAGTGCCGTTAATCCTTCGCTTGGCGGGCGTTCGGAACACGCGGAAATCCGCGTTCACATGTACCTTTCACTTTTACTTCATGTTAAAACCTTAAAATTTATCTCATTTGAGACACAATATACGTTAATTGGGCTTGGTTGCGTTCGGAAGCCAGTAGCGGTTTGTTGATACAGCGTGACAAGATAAAGAAAAATGGGTATTTAACTGGTATAGAATTGAACTATGCTAACTCTAATATTCGAAAGACAGAGACTATCTCGTTCTCAAACTTGTCATTGGAACTCCTGCAAGCCAAGATAACAGTGGAACACATGGCAAGCTCGTGAATGCATATTAATCAATATAAAATGTATGTATATCGTCGATCACATACCATTCAGAAAGACACAACGACGTTCGACCTTCTACAATAATAAATATAATAAAGTACTAGTATAATGCAACGCAAACACGGCGCGAGTAGTGCACAATCGATCAGGTGAAATTGGGTTGCGAGTTGCCAGTCGTCAGTTGCCACACGTATGCTACTGCCATGTCTCTAATGACGGTTTTTTTTTCAATGTCAGATTGTATCTTTGTAATTTGTGTGGAGCAAGAAGTTTATAATATATCTACTGGAGGCCTCGGTACACACATTTTTGTGAAGACAAAAAAATTACCTTTTGAGCTGTCTTCTATCTCACTCACTCTTTAACCTATGTTGCCAAAGCTTACGGATTATTTCCCCACCCATAAAAAAATATCAATACCGTTATTGTCGTCTCAATCATATATATATAAATATTTCCAACATATCTTATATAATGATATAAGTACTATTTTCATTTCAGAATTATTCTTGTTGAATAAGATATCCTTAAGGTTTTTTATCCTTATTAACATTTTAGTTAAACAAAATTTCCTCATTTAATTGGTAATTGCGAATACATATTTCGGCAACACTGTTATAAAACGTTAAGTTCGATGACAATATAGTTGTCAAATAAATGTTCACTTCGAAATTTTCTCTGTAATTATCTATAATAATAAGTGTGTTTTAGTGATATTTTAATGTGAATTGTGTAGTTCATGGTTGCAGAAATATTTGGCATCCATCATTTAATGTGAAATTCTACAGGTAAGTTCATTGTAATCAATATTGTAATATTATTCGTAAAAATATTATAATTTTATCAATATTTATACGAAATGTAATAAAATACGTGAATATTTTATAAATGAACTGTAGGAAAATATCGCTTAATGTGATTTGCTTTATATATGACTACTTTTTTCATATTAACGTAATGTTAAATGTGATTTTTTGTATTGTAAATAGTGTACGTAAACAAGAGGCTAGGGTGACCATGGTGTAAGCTTTGGTGGACCGGTTTGACAATGGTGCTAGAGTATTTGTAATACTAGCCGCCTTACTAATGAATATTATAAAGCTTATTAATCTTTAAATAATCATCGTAAATAAAAACTGAGGATCAACAGTTACAATCGAGTTCTCAGTGTATCCAGCATTGATTTATTGAAACTTTTATTTAAAATAAAATCGAGTTTGTATTTCTCTTTACAGGTTTCTTAAAGATCTAGATAAGCAAAAACGTGGTTAAATATAAATACCATTAAAAGGTCAATTTGATGTCTGCAAGAATTACTAGTCAACATTTAAAGACAGAAGATTATGATTCTGAATGTGATAATGTGTCTTCTACTTCTCGGAATATGGCAGTAGATGTCAAAAATAATTATTTATTACCAGAAACTCATGCTGTAAGTATATTATTTTTTATCATTTCACTGGTATAATTATGATCCACTTAGACTTTATTATTTACTAGCTTTTGCCCGCGGCTCCGCCCGCGTGAATGTGTTTTTCCGGGATAAAAGTCACTGTTTATATTTTACTGGGATGAAAAGTAGCCTATGTGCTAATCCAGGACATGATCTACCCGTGTGCCATATTTCATCGAAATCCGTTCAGTAGTTTTTGCATGAAAGAGACATTCTTACAAACTTTTGCCTTTATAATATAATAAGATTAGTAGGATAGGGCATTAAGCTTGCGACCCACCAAATTTTATAACGGCGGTACATTGGGTGATATCTGAGTGTACTAAATGGCACCTCTGCCTCTGTCTAAAATGTATAGGTACTTAAATATATTATTATTGATTGATATTTACTTTTTACGTTACATGTCAGTGAAATGAATATGAACCACCATTGAAACGTCAAGACTTGAAAGATTTCAATACATCAGTTAATGTGAAGACATCCAGTGAAATAAGTTTAAAGAAATAAAAGAAAGTATTGCAGCAGAAGATGAAGAGATAAAAGAAGAAAATTAATTACAAGTTATTTCTTATTAAAGTTGTTCATGATTTTTTTTTTTATTATCTTTATTTCTTTATAGAGGGTTTGGTTCAACAAGAACATGTCACCCTCATAGCGACATTCTGAATAATTTACAATTAGTTACATAGTGCTTATCTACGTTTAATACCTAAATTAACAAATTTATATAAAGCTTTAGCCTCCTTAGAAAAAGGAACGGCTAAGATGCTATTAAAAATGCCTACTTGGAGAACATCATGATTGCCTTCCAATAAAAAAAGGGTCCTCTCAGCTTCATTCCGAGCACACTCCGATAATATATGTGTTACATATACAGTCTGAAATTGAAAATATTTTGCAGTGAAATTTTGCTAATATTTGAGATTTTTTTAAAAAGTATATTCCAAGTAGCAAGCAAAGAAAAATTACATATAGTGATAACATAAAGACTTATGCTTTAACATTACACTTTTAGTCGCCGAAAACATTTTTGTTTTATAAATTCAAAGATATATTTGCCGAAAGAGAGCACATTATGGTGATCTTTAGCAATCTTTAATTGTTTTGTTGGCTTCTTCACAGAAGTTTTAGAATATTAAAAATAAATTTAAGGACGAAACCTCACCCGCAGAATGTAGCGTTAATTTTTGATTCCATGGCTCTCAAACAAGAATTTATTTAGTATTGTAATTTGTAAAACATCCACGTGTTTATTACTTTTGCTATAAATATCTACACAACTTTGTTTACAATCAACTTACCTATGGAATTTCACACTAGATGTTGGATTGCAAATAATTCTGCAACCATGAATTACACAACTCATAGTAGAATATCTCTAAAACACAATATGTATTATTATGGATAATTACAGAAAAAAAGTTCGCAAAATACTCGCAAAAATTGTAAAATCACACAAAATAGATATTCGTAATATTTCAAAATTACTTACTGAAAATTAGGTTATTAACTTCCTAAATGTGTATTATTTTTTTATGTATGATTGTTTACTTTTATGAGTATGTTTTTTATTTTTTTTTTATTATATTTAAATTCAACAATAACTGTAGTTTTCATTTTTAAATATCCCAATGTTTTTCTGTCTAACCTTACAGTCTCCATATTTGGTTATAAAGGCCGGCAAACAACGTGAACATATCCAGTCGCGGGGGAAAGTAAAACATATACAATGTGAGGCTGTGTGCCGAGCAAAAAAAAAGCACGCGGGGCCCCGTGCGAAGCAAATAAATTTTTTTAACAGCTTTGTAAGTAAGGTGCCAAAAAACGGGCCCCCAAGGAGCTGCAAGATGCCCCTGTAACTGCGAGGCCCCAGGCGGTTGCCTGGTTCGCCCCCCTCCTCCAAGGCCGCCACTGAATTCACCACCGCGTGGTGAGGTATTTTTTTTATGTAAGTGGAACTAGTAGTTCCGAACTACACATACCAAAAAAGTATGTAAATATGCCAATTTTGTTTGGAATAAACTTTCTAACTCAAATTATATTTTTTAAATATCAACTATTACTAGCCGCTGTAGTTGGTTTTCATAATTAATTTAAACCGCATTACTTTATAGAGATAAAAATAAATATTATGGTGCGATATCATATTATTACACACTCACGCACTCACGCCTCTTATCCCCCGGGTAGACAGAGGCGCAATTAGTGCACCCACTTTTTGCCTTTATTCCGTTCCATGCTGTGATAATGCTGCGAGCCTATCGCCTTATCGTGTACAAATTCCAGACTCCGAGCTGATATTGAATGGAAAATAATCACTTTGCCCGACCCGACTAACCCGGGGATCGAACCCGAGATCTCAGCATTGCAGTCGTACCATAATACAACTACGTCACCGAGGCAGCCATATTATATCATATTATTATGGACAGTAAATTATGTTACGTCCTGGTTTTGAAAATAAACCTTTGTCACTCTAAAGAGAGAGACAGCAAACAGCTGTGACGTCACATTTTGTTCTTCAGTTTGTTAAACGGAATGAAAAATCCATATGGGTATAAAATTCTTGGTGTGGAGACTTTCAATTGCTTTTGTTTTGACATCGACAGAATTGGTATTTTTATGTATGAGGATACTGACGGTCTATAAGCAAAGCAATTTTAATTTTCTGCCAGACTCTCAAGTTGCCTCACGGTCCTACGACGTTTAATACTTTTTTAAATTTCCAGTAAGTACATGAGCAGCTCACAACGTCCTTCGTCGGAACATAATAGTGCTTACAAAGTGCTGGTTGGCGGCAAATTATAACAACGTGGCAATATTAGCTTGGGTGCCAGGAATCGTACCGCCTTGTAGCTTGACACTTGACACATTAAATTAAAATGAGGGAAGAAAGAAAGGTATTAACTATTCTGTAGGTTAGGTAGGCATCACCGCAGGTCCGCAATGTCTATTTCAGCCACTATGTCGCATTGCACAACAATATTGTTGTGTTCTGGTTTGGAGGAGATTGTATCATGTGTAATTACCACGTATTGATACACTTAAGTGTATAGCAGCATTAGAGGTCAAACCTCTAATGCTCCTCTTTATGGGCTGTCGCGACACTTACCATTAGCTTATTTGTCTCGTAAAATAAAATAAAATATGTCTTGAATCCGAATCACAAATCTTCCAATCCACCGACCAGACAAAGACTACAAATTCCAAAAACCCAAACTCCTCACTAATCCATCAGTAATCTCGCAGGAACGGCGGCAATGGCGGATCTCGAACGGTACCGAAACGTTCAAGTTTCACTTTTGCCCGTTGCACTTTCACTGACTAACGGCGCGGCAGCTCGCTGGTGTAACGCTGTATCTTATATTCGTGCTACGTTTTGATTATAATTTTCTAAATCATTATTTCGTTTCGCTTCTGTATCTTTTAAATTAAAGCTACCTTCGCCTACTTAACCGTTAAAAGAAGTATTAGGAGTTTAAAATATGATAATACTAGCTCATAAATGTTCCGTGGCTGGTTACGAAGGTCCTCGTTGAATCTCTTTGGAGGAATTCCAGAAAGCTGCATACGCATCTCTGTGCCCCCTGGTATTGCAGATGTTTATGGGCGGCGGTGATTACTTACCATCAGGTGAACCGTATGCTCGTTTGCCCTCTATATAAAAAAAAACGTAACTCTTTACCAAACTACAAAATAGAAGAGAAATTCATGAAATCATAGTAGACAAATAACCAAGACAATAATATCTTCTTTCCAACATACACCAAAAATTAGCACTAAAACTACATTCGTGTCTAAACATGATATCAATAAAGACCTACATTCTCATAATCCAGAACTGTACAAACAAACCGTGGCAAGTTTGCTCGGTATTATTTACAAGATGCTACGCTACCGAGTTGAAAAGACGGTCGTGAATCAGTAATGAGTCGCGCGCCGTAGTCTCTATCACTCGGATGCGTTGCATAGCGGTGAACGTAATAAGTTTCACTATGACACAACGGTTACGGTATATGAATGAGTTGGAAAGTCACGCGCGATGCATCTTAGTAGGGCTTTATGTCCGTTTATTGCGACTGGTGTATGGTCTAATGAACTTTGAATAACCCTCGCCATCTTCTCTTCATGGGAAATTTCGAGGTCGATACTGTTATACTGAGTAAAATATTTTAATAGTATAAGTTTTATTTCATATTCTTAAATTCTTAAACAGGTTACATTATTTCACTTTAACAATTGTAATTAATATTAGCCCTGTATTATATACTCACCTACCGCTGCGTTCGGACCTTCTGTCTGAGAAGTTGTAAGGGTGCCTTCAATTCTAAAATTCATGAAGTCATTTGTAGCTATTATCCACCGTTTTGATTCTATACGAGGAACATTATAGTCTTCAAATTTTATACCAATAATAAAGATTAATCATGGATTCCGTTTAACCTCATAATCATTAACCAACATAAACTCACAATCAAAATTCCATCAAACAAATGCCTGCCATTTCCACGAAGTATGGTCACGACATTGCAAGACTGTCGTGCAGTCGTATTCAAATCGTATGCGTGTCGGAAACGATAGCGATCGACGGTGACACAAATATGTTTATCGGAAATCGCTAGCGATACGGTTTGATTTTTAATCGGTTTTATTGATTCAATGATGCTTTCGGTTGCATATAACATTATTCAGTTCTAAAGGCTCAAATTAAGGATGTAAGTGTTGAAAGTCTTCTTTTGTTTTGTTCGTTATGGGCGAGGCAACAATTTCGAAGTCTCAGTTGATCCATTTCTTGGGTTCTTATAAGGTCTTTTCTTTATATTTTATACCTCTAATATCGGTATTGAACGACATTTTTACGGTTATTAAGAGTATTCGAAATATGATCTTACTGTCTACAATATTTTATTTGTGGTAAAAAAAAATCCACTCAAATTCAGGTAACGATGTGGTCTCATTAATACGTTTGAAGTGGTTTCACTAAATATTATATGTAACTCAAAATACTTAGAATTTATTTCGTTAGAAAATATTATTGTCATCTCATAAGATTTAATCTGACTGATCATCAGATTTGATAATTTCACCAATATCAGTCAAAACCTTATAAGGTCAAAATATAAAAGCTTGAAAATCTACAAAGACATTTCTCTTCCGAATAACAAAAGAGCAGAAAGCGATAGTGTCAGTTTTATAATTTTTATTTTTGTTACAATCGACAGCGAGATTTGACCTTTAGAGCATTTTTACTTATTGCCCTTTCACTCGTGCGTTTTTAATTTCGGAGATGTTTCGCCCGACGTAACACTGTGGTGAAATTAACTTTTTGTAATCGTGAAGTAATGTTTTAGAATTGCTTTTTGTGATTAAACGGCCATCTTTGTACGACTCAACGTTAAATTAGACTTGGAAAGTCAACAACATTGCTCAATATTTTACCACGATCTTTCGTAGTTCAACAATAATTCAAAAAAGTTATATTGCTTGAAGAAATAATGTTTATGTTCCTAAAAATACCTTACGAGTGTATTAATCCAATTCATTTACTTTTCAATTTAAGACCGAGATAATAAATCGAAAATAATTTCGAAACGGCTTATGATATCAATAATATTTTTCGGGTCGACGATTGGCAGAAAAGAGGCCTAACTGGACCTGAACGCTAGTCTAGAATTTGATTTGAAGGTACTACTTAAAAAAAAAACATAATTGTACATACATATTTATAATATAAATATTCATGTGCAATTATTTATTTTTTATTTATTTATTTGGTTCACAACTTGGAATATACATACAACTTGCACTTAAAAAACAAATATTGAATTATAGATTTAACAAACTTCGTGTAATTCCTAAAACTAGTGAACACAGCATGCATATTTTAACAGTTATTTATATATGTATATTTACTGTGAACAATTGCAAAATAAAAATATTAAACATTTTTAAGAATTTCAAACACATTCTTTCGAACAGAAGCCAGAGAACCTGAGAATATATCTAATTTCAATCTAATTCCATTACTATACGAACAGAACCTATATAGTGGAGAGTGTTGGCCCACATTTGTCCGGCAATAAGGCAACCAAAAACATTTTCTGTTAGCTAACCGGCTTCCAGGTCGGGGAATCTCCAACTTTACCCGCGTGAGTTTATAAATATATATGTGCAATTTTGTTTTTTTTAAGTAGGACTTTCAAATCAAGTTCTAGATCAATTTACACATGGCTGACATTGATGATGAAATTACTCGTCAACAATTTCTACGAAGGAAATAACCGTGTGCTGTTTAAAAAATGGAATACCTCGTACAATTTAGCAGCTTTATATAATAAAAGCCTATAACATTTTCAAACGAAAATCTTAACGGGCGTAATTTCAGCAAGACCAAAACTGGGATACGATCAAAAAGATGCTGCAAATTGACAATATCAACAAACGAGGGTTCCATTACCCTGAGAACAGATCCCAACAACCTGAATAGCATTCAAACACCATCAATATAGAATTCAAACTTGCAGAAAACATCGCAGACATGTGGTATGAAAGTGGCTCGACTACGGGGAAACCCGAGCCACACACGGCACGCGACAGGTTCGTTTGTGTTGCCGTCTCTTTCTAAACACGTGGCCGCGTTCGAGATGGAAAGGGACAGGTATAAACGGAAAGTAACGGCACTATCAGCGTGTATTTATAATTGGCCCGAAGCGATACCGGCCCTCGTAATAACAGGACTGTGTCATTTGGGTTAGCAGAACGATAACTTAATACGGGGCTAATTAATTCAGGATTCATCGTTAGCTTTATGGATGTTGAAATGTTTTATTTTATTAAATTAAATCTTTATTCCTACACGTGTAAATAACAACTGTATTATATTTCAATCGTCTTCACACTTTGCAGGTCTACTGCTGAACTAGGGCCTCCCCTGAAGAATTCCACACCAACCTGTTAGACTCGGCCAACATCCATTTCCATCTTCAATGTAACTAATTTTGTTGTGGGGTAAGACACTTACAGATGATTGTTCAGCGTCAGTGCTGGATTTTATTGAGACGGATCACTGGCATTCTTGGCATACACGAGTTGTAGAGGCGGCTAGTGGAAGGGTTGACTCGTGAGATAGGAATTTTCGCAAACAAATATTTCCTTCTTAAGAAGACTGCACAGGCATGTTATAGACAACCTTTTAAGATCTCTTTAAGTACGTCTCTGGTAACCTTCTTAAATAAAAGCAACCTAAGTTATTTTCGGTTTTCCTCGTTCTTTTAGGTTTTAATGCCTTTAAAAGTGTGGTTTAATCTTTATTTAAATGTCACCGTTTTATTAATATTTTCTAGAACATTTCATACAAGGCAAACAAATTGGCATGATTATTTTGATTAATGTCCTTCTGATAAAATTAATATCTATACATTTATTTGTCCCATCTGTACTTCATACCAAAATCTATCGTAGTATCTATACAGGAAACAGTTACAAGATATTTTTGGCACGATACCAGTCGCTAGGTTTATTTTATTCGCAGTGTTTAAAAAATAAAATAATAAACCACACAAATTCCAAACAAATGTTTCGTCTCAAACTGATCATTAGGTACAGCCTAACAACTGTGTTAAGTAATTCGTGACATTAACACAGAAAAAAAAACGATAAATTTTTACCTAATAAAATAGCCAAAAAGTCCACGTCTATTAAACTAAACGGATGTAGGAAATGTCAGTGAAAGTTCTAGGCATCAAACCTTTCTAACTGACAATCGAAATTTAAAATTGGAACGGTGCGACCTCATTCCACGCGCGCCATCGCACGAGAGCGGCCGTGCGGGTGGTTGCGCATCGAAAATAAACAATTATTATTAGACTTATACGTTCATAAATGTTATATTCATTCATGATAATGATGTGGCGAAATTTCGCACGAAATTTTGCGCTCGCTCTCGCAATACACAACGCGAATATATTTAATTTGCGGTTTGACGCGATTAAACGGACTCACTGCGCGTGAAATGTCGGTTCAACGTTGTGTACTAAGAATGTCTATCAAGAAGTATCTCTAGTTTGCGTTATGCAATACAAACAAGGTTCTTCACGGTTGCAGGGCGTACATCGCACCAATAACCCCATGTTTATTAGTTACGCAATTAAAAAGCCGTGATCTTTTTTCGGAGCAAAGGATCCGTGTGTACAGGCAATATTATTTCCGTGATGATACTAATAAAATCACACGTAGAAAATTGTACATTTTGTTCTTGACATAGCGGTTTTAAATATTATTACATTATCTGCTAACGGTATCGTATTATTTCATTCATTCGTAGTTTACTGTAACATCCTGGTTAGCATCATCATCGGATATTACTAAATCACTACTTATATTTGGTATCTCAATTACCCTCACACTTCCCAATCTCCATTCCTTTCCTTTAAGGTTAACAGCGTATAATTCTTTTGGGATGACGTTTACGATCGCTTGAGATCACTTAATAGACCTTGTAGTCCCTTAGCCGATGTAGGCAATAAGAAATAAGACATCTATGAATGAAGCTGATCAGTCGTATTTGCAAATTTTTTAGCCGTGCAAACATTTTCTTAACGACAAAACGTAGTGTTCCGCTCTGATAAACATAATTCGGTGCTTTCACTTCTCATGGCGCGGTATTCCGCGGACCGTTGTTGGCGTCGGATACTCGTTTTGTAACAGTACATTTATGTTTTATTTTGTGCACAAATGGCAAAAAAAGCTAGATCTCGTTCCGAATTGATATCTGGGTATCGGCATCTAGATGATTTTAAGTTTTTAAGCCGTGGCAGCTAATTACGTTGTGTATATTACAAATCCAATATTATTTCTAGATGTTTTGCGACTATATTATAATGAAGATTTGTTTAAAATAGTAGAGAAGCATGTGTCACAAAACTTCAGCTGTTTACGTGATGTGCATAAAAACGATTACATCAAAAAATAAATAATCTGTGTTCAAGTTGATGATGAACTAGTTTTATATCATCATCGTTTATTATCCGTAATGATTCGATAGTACGGTAACTAATAGTAAGTTAAGCTGATGACACGATTTTTAGTAAATGGCAAATATTTTAAATTCATGTTACCTAAATGGACAAAAGACGCCATTATAGACGCTTTCACTAGAATTTTTAGAGAGATCTAATATAAATAGATGAGATACCAATTGTTTGAAATGGTATGAAAATGATTAGTTACATTCAAAGCATCACTGATTTATTTTTTCCTTTTTTTTAAGGCACTGAATGACGAGACGAGCATGCCGTTCGCCTGATGGTAAACGATACGACAGCCCATAAACAGTAGCAACACCATCCAGCACCTTGAGGTACAAAGTACTGTGTGGCATTCCACTGCTCTCGTCATCCTGAGACATAAGATGTTTAGTCTCATTATTTCCAGTAGTTACACTGGCTACAATGTCTTTGGCTTTAGCTTGTTGATTGTCATTTTGAAGACTTAAAAATTCATATTCACGCACGGCGCAACTAGTGCACCCATTTTTCACCGTGCGTATTCCGTCCTATTATGTGATAGGGAGCGAGTCTATCGCCATTTCGGGCACAAATTCTAAACTTAGGGCTGATACATAATTCATATAATGAATATGAAAATCAATGTGTCATAGAAACATTTTTAAAACACCAACCATTGAATTTACGATAAAACCAACTGAAAAGTCTGGAAAGTTCAAGTCATTCACAAAAGACTAGACATGAACTTCATCAAAAAGCTATAAATAAATAATAAAAGCACAACGAATGAACTGCTACATAGAATTTAACATCTAACTCTATCAATATCCAACAGTGGGAGTTTAAAATGGTGGGCGTTTTGTCAAAATAAAAAGTAACACCAGTTAACGAATTTTGAAAGATACAATACAGTTTGGCAACGTTCGTGCGACAGAAAAAATAATGGTGGCCGACGGTTATGGGGGCTGTGAGTAATATGGGACATAGTGGACACATGACTCATATAGCTATGGTGGACGATTTGGAAATATAAACAACGGATTGTGCACAATGATTCAGTCTACAAACTGGTCAATGTTGATGCCGAATCATCGCAATCTGCATTCAAATATTGTAGCCAGTCATTACTGGGCATTATGAGACTTATGTCTCAGAATATCGAACGCAGTTCAATGCCACACTGTGCTTCGTAATTCAGTATTAGTTGCGTTGCTACTGTTAATGGGCAATCGTATCGCCTAGCATCAGGCGAACGGCTTCCTCGCCTCGTCATTCAAGTGCATACAAAAACTTCGGTAACAAGGGCTCTGTTTCATTCATTGGATAATTCCTGTTCTGCTTGGAAATGTATGGAGAAGCGAACGAGAAGCTTTTGCTTGCCAGTGAGACGAGCGTGACTGATGTATTTATGTCTGACGTTTGTGTATACGCTTAGATTTTAGGATTCCGGGAGTCTAACGCATTCTAGTGGAGGCTGTAGGCAACATCGTACATAGTACGTCATCATCAGCTACATGGAGTCCACGGATGAACATGCTACTTTCCTGCAAGGTGGACGGACGACTTGATAAAGCTCGCAAGGACACGCTGGATGCAGGCCGCTTGCAAAAGTTACTCAATAGTATGACTTAATTCAAGCAACTAAGATTGATTATACTTGTTATTTACAATTCACGGGTGGTCGATTCTCGATGTTCTTGCAAATTTTACGGCAACTCGTAAATTATATTTGAATTATGTGTTTATGTTAAACGTCTTATTGATGTACCGCCAATATTTATGACTAGTAGTGCTCGCGGCTCCGCCCGCGTGAAAAAGTTTTTCCGGGACAAAAATATTTTCCCGGGATAAAAGTAGCCTATAGCACTCAGGAGTTATGTAGCTTCCTATTAGTGAAAGAATTTTCAAAATCGGTTCAGTAGTTCCTGAGATTAGCGCGTTCAAACAAACTCATCAGCTTTATAATATTAGTATAGATTAAATCGAGAATCAGACACGAGCGGAGTAGGTATACGTCCCTGAGTAGTATGCATATAAAGTACCTAGATTTTGGCAATAAAAGTAGTATTTGTGAGCGATTCATCATCATCGTCCACATGAAGTCTACTGAACGTAGCCCAGTTTATGCTGAACTGGATCCTTCTCGACAGTATCATGGGATGCACGTTGCCCACGTGCTTTTTTTAATATGTATTAAATCCTTTTTTGTTAATTGTTTGTGTGCGTCCCAGTATATTGTGCGAATAAACGTTTCTTTCTTTCTTTTCAGTCAAAAGCGCCCTACATCTAGCGTGTTCCTGCGACCTTTATTGTCATCTGTCCACTTTGGACATAGGATTAAACATAGATTTATTCCCAGTTTCTACATCCAATACAATTTTATCTAAAGCTATACCCAAAATTACCAAAAACAAGTTAACACCGCATCTAACCTAACGGGTTGCCAATCGGTCCATTCTTCTGTACGGCTAGTTACTTCACATTATTCGCCACAATGGAAAGTTTTCAAGTCACGGTCCATTATCTACGAATTCTTTTCCCATCAAAACTAACAGTATTGGAGAACCAATTATCTTCTTTTAGTAGTGGTCAATGTCAATATAAAAAACAAGAGATTTGGATTAATTTTAAGTGTCCCGTGGGAAGTAGTCAATAATTTTCTTGTGAAATAATATTCCTGAATGGGTGTAACCCGAGATTTAACGAGTAATTCCACAGATTCCATCTCGTAACGTAATGAGAATCAAACCAATTGTCATATCACAAATGCCATGCTTGACAAGAAATCAAATTTCCTCATTGGCTTAACATTGAATCCTACTACCAGTCATAAAGTTACGTACGTAAAAAAACGTAATCCTCCTAGCCAGATTCGGCCACCGCGGCCAATCTCAACGGAGATCAGCCAGGTACGCAGGAGATATTATAGTGCACACGTGTGTGCGCAATACACAGGTGCACTCGCTATTCCTTCACTCTCATAGTCTAGTGAGACGGCAATCCGACATGACCGTAGAGATAACAGGCGCAGGATCAACGGCCTTACGTGCTTTCCGAGGCACGGGGGTATCACATCGCCAACTTCCTGACTCCGAGCTGCGACTGAGTAATTTTCTTAGATGGAAAAACCCGGTCACAATGTTTTTGGTTCGGCCCGGATTTCGAGCCCAGGACCTCAGCGCACAAATCGTACTCGTAACAAATACGCAATACAACTACGCCACCGAGGCTGTCATAAAATTATTCCCTCCATAAACCACTCAAGCGACAACTCAATTAAGTTGGTGTTTAGTATTGCATCAGTTACTAAACACTTGCTACTTTGCATCGCGACGACATTGAAGACCCAGAGACGTCGCGTATTGCATTTTTCACCGGACCTTTTTTTTTTTTTTTTTTTTATTTATACTTTTTACAAAAAAAAAAACAGAAGAAACTTACAAATCTACATATGTCCTTCAAAACTACTCACATAGTTTGACTGAAGGATCAGTGTTTAAAACTATTAATAACAACTTGCTAAATAAATAAAAACAATGGGATTAGTACCTAACTAAGGCAAACTTTCCAACAGGTATTTTTTAAGCTTGGATTTAAACAAGATCTTATTAGATTCACGTCTAATGTCCTCAGGTAAGAGGTTAAGTATAAAAGGTATACGTTTACTAAGTGTTCTATCACCATAGATATTAGTGACTTTAGGCACCAAGAATTTACCTGATGACATAGACCTCGTGTTATAAATATTATCTACCAACGACAATGGGGTACGCTCCATTTTCCCATGGTTGTTAACGAGAAGAAGATATTTATGCTTCATATTTATTGGAAATATTTTGCAAATTTTGAAAAGTTTGTTATAATCATTTTTATTATTATTTTTCACCTTTTTATCTATTAAATTATTATGACCTTATTATGACCTATTGTGCCCTTTAAGGCGCCCTACAAATCCATTATCAAAGGATTTATTGATCACCGCTGCGAATGAACACAGCCTTATTTTTAGTCATATCTTTCATTTTTGTGCTGACTGGGGAACGTTAATCATTTCTCCACAGTCGGAATTATTTTTGGACGCAACCGCCCCTACCATCATATGAGGTGGGAACCTCTTACGGTACATATTTTAAAAAAATCACGGTCTAATTTTAATCATCATGTAATGCAACTTTTTTTTCTTATTTCGACGTTTATCCTTGTCACTGTCAATTAACCTTTTTTGGAGATCATCCTAAACCGAGGTCAATAGTCAAGCGGGTAATAAAAAAAATTTACGTTTACACATTTAACGGTAGAGATGTAGAGACGTTTTTAGCATCATCATTATAAAAGGATATAAAACGTTATAACACGTTTAATATTTTCTTGGAGTAAAGGCAGAATACATTGTCTCTTATTAGATGACATTAGGCTGCAATGACTTACTACCAGGTATAGTGTAGTCTCTTTACCCTGGTCCAAAGTAAACTACACTCCTATTCCCGCACCTTTCTTACATCGGAAATGCTTTTTCTAGACCCCTGACATTCCAGCCTACAGCAACATGCTACCATCCAGGACACATCCTACCAAAACCTCATAAAAGCATGATTAAGATGTAAAAAAATCCACGACAAATTCGTGAGTGCCCGGCGCGGAGCCAACGATCGCCGTGACCCACATACGGCCCGAGCGGCCATTTTGAATATTCAGTGCGCGCGCGCCGTTTTTGGTGGCGCATTTCACATCGCGGGGGGCTTATCTCATTTGTAAAAGCTTTTTGCTCGTGTTTATAATTGTTTATTATCTAGGGCGTTGTGTGTAATATCTGGAAGGGAGATGTGTTGTGTGTAATAGCTGGTTATGGGATCTAATGTAATTTTTTGCCGTTCCAAATGTGTTCCGGGTATTCGAAAATCACACGATTTATCGACATTGCATTACTTACGACGTCATCTTGACTTAAATTAGTTATGTCTAGAACTAACAGCTCCACGTATTTACCATCGAATTTACGGAAACATTTTTTATTGCTCTACTAAACAATATTGATAATGACCCACTTTTTCTACCTTGTGACCTCTTCACCTATTTTGTCTTCTTTATCTACTTCTCTTTCAACATATCCACGTCTGCACGGTTGTGTGTCAATTGTCACTCCTATTTCTGATCTGTTATCCTTCTCTACTCTCCATTAACTCTTTGGGATCCCTATCAAGAGCTAGCATCCACTTCTCCATATTATCTCCGCTCTCAACTGAAACTCCTATTTGTCCTATTCTGCTCTCTATCCCACCCAGTCTCAGAATCAGAGGTTACAAGACCATTACATTTACAGAGTACATTACAATTCCAAATAGCGTTAGATTCTCACTGCTTGGTAATTGCACAACGACAGTACAATAATTCATTTGCTATTATTACATTCGTTATCAGATCTTGTGGGAGTAGTTTATTGTTGTTTCATATTTAACCTTAGTATACTTTATTTCTATTTGAATTCTTGCTGCGTTCTTGAAATCTACAGCTTTTCCTCTTGTGAGTTCATCTCTTTGTACATCTGCCATTTTGGACTCAGGACTGTATTGTGAGGTAATGACATAATCTAGAATCTAAATTAAGAAGACAATCCCAAAAGAAACTACCCTGGCATAACATTTCTTATTAAAAAATACACTGCTCAGATTCTCAACGAACCTAAAAGTTGGTCCTTCGAACCGAGCACAAAAACCGTTAAAAACAATCGCCGCATTAAAAATCACACTTTCGCATCGAGAAACAATAATAGTGTAATAACGCCACATGCGCGTGACATTCCCTTCAGCCCGTGCGACTGATAAGTGCAGTTGACTCGTTTGCACAACTCGACACTTCCTATATAGCCGTCTCGCTCTAATTTAACGCGCCGCGCTGAAGGTTACACTATGCAATAAAATTGTCAGTGCATTGGGAAATGCAAGTTATGAGATGATTCGCAGGAAGCTTGCTTGTGAGAGTACAACGCCTGTTCATTATAATGGACATAATATCAATGTCATCTAGAATTTTATTCGACTCGATTCGAAAGTTACCACCGAAAACAATATTGTTGAAGACTAAAATAAGCCCTCTACTTCCTAATGCTTTCCTGAATGTTATGATGCACCAATTATTTCTGACAGTCAGTCATTTAATTATTTACTGGGAGGCAGTTTTATTCGTGTGTCTGTGGACGTCGGTCAATGTCATAATAAATGTCTTCAAATCATCGCGATAAGCCAATTTAACGCGTCTATTAATGCCATAAGAAATTACTGTACCAACAGAGGTGCAAACTATTGTCATTAATAAATTATGATAACGCATTACCTCTAGTGATAAGAGGCAAATCACAAATCTCTGTTTGCGCGACTGACATTGGAAGCGAGGACGCCGTCTGCGGTCGCTTCCTTGTTCAGTGTGTTTCTTTTTCAATTTTTTATGGCTTTGAATGTTGTGCACATTCTATGTTATGGAAATACTGGTTGCTCGTTGTTATCTTGCCAGTAACAATTATTGCTGTATTTGTTTTCTTTGCAAGCTTGAACCTAGTGAGGTGTTGTAGTTTTTTTATTAGTAGTATGTGCGAATGAGTTATCGCGTCTCCTGATTGTAAATGACCATCGCCCATGAATATTTACAATACCCGAATATTTCGTAGATTCGATTCGACTTATAAGTTCACTGGTAGATATTTGGGTTGTGAAATATGAAGTTCTGAATCCGATTCCTTTCGTAATTTTGAATTATCCATATGCCCACGCGCTTGCCAACAATTTCTCAGCAGTTATAACCTCGTCAAAGTCTCTTATTTGTTATTCTGCTCACCATGGATATATTATGTATATTACAACGTTTCACGTGGCGGTACAAAGGTCTACATTCAAGGCTGACTCACGTACAAACTAAGCCTATAAGGATTGTATAGAGTACATAATTGCACAATCAGCATCGATTTACTATATCAATAGGTGCTTGCAAAATATTGTGTAATTTTTATCATCTTTACTAAATTATTCTTTATTTATAGACGCTTATCAATACTAATATTATAACGATGAAGAGTTTGTTTGTTTGAACGCGATAATCTCCAAAACTACTGAAGCGATCTTGAAAATTCTTTCACTAATAGGAAGCTACATTACTTCCGAGTGCTAAAGGCTACTTTATATCCCGAAAAAATATTTGTATCCCGGAAAAACTTATTGACGCGGCAGAGCCGCGAGTATCACCTAGTCTTTGATACTACTGCTTAGCTTGGTTCGTGCAACATGAAAAGTGTTGGGTCAACCCCACAGTGCAGTATAAGACTGATATTTCACTAATAGAAATCAAGTTTGAGTGCTATAGGCAATTTTTAAACCTCGGATGGACATTAAGACGGGCGAAGTCTGCAGCAAAAGCTAGTATAACTGGTTCAGATATTATTTTCTTACTGTATACTGAAGGAAGTATGTAAATAAATCTATCATGAGGAAATGAATGTTTGTACAAACTTAAACAAAATTACAACCTGCGTCTTAACATTACCTTAAATTTAAAGAAAAATATTTGCAATGTCCTTATTCTCTTCGTTGTAGATAGTTTGTAACATCAGACATTTATTGAAATGTCTAATGTTACTAAGAAACTCTATTGTTGCTCTTGTCAAAATCAGTTCAAGGTATAAAATACAACGCAGGATACAGGAAAAAGAATAAAAATTTTTGATATACAACTATTTTGTTAGCAGACATTTTGTTTAGAGAGTGACCTTTTTTTACCATGTTTACGATTGAATAGTATATCGTATTCTTGTAACAAGTATAACTAAATGATATTTGCGTTCGACAAGGCACTGATAACACGTCTAAAATGTATGTTTCTGGTATTCCCATGTCGTATTAACGCATACGCACTCACGCCTTTTATCCCCAAAGGGCTAGGCAGAGACGCAACTAGTGCACCCACTTTTCGCCGTGCATATTCTGTCTCATGATATGATAGGGGGCGAGCCTATCGCCATATCGGGCACAAATTCCAGACTCCGGGCTAATACTGAATAGAAAATACTTTTTGGCTGACAGTACTGAGAAATCAATAATCAGTTCTACCAGACGAACAGCGATAACATTTTTTTTATGGAAATCTATCAAAACATTAACAGATCCGTTCGATGATTCATTAAATGATTGAAAAATCACCTTAAACTCAATAAATCTTAGCAAAACCTCTCCATATAAAATGTGTCACCAAACCCAGACATATCACAGAATCACCGACTCCACACAGCACCGCAACGGTGATAGTGTCCGAATTAGCACAACATTGTAACGAGCATGTAGGTCATGGTCCGCGGCGTGTGCGAGCGAGACGCAATCACACCCACCTGCTGTTAGACAGAGACGGGTGTAGATTACTCACCTGGTACGAATAGGTGAGATTTGGAGGTGTTTGAAATTGTTATAGAGTGATATAAGTTAATGATGTTCCAAAACAAGCAATCGCAATCTGAAGACTTGAAAGTAACCCAATTGAGATAGTTTTATACACTATACTTAAATGATGACCACTAGCTGTATTTATTATTACTGGATTAAATAAGTCAACTCTTTCATAGGCTTAATATTAAGAATGTGCGTGCGAAACACTTTTTTGTGTAATTTTCTGGGTATGGCGTATCTATGCTTTTTGAAAATCATTGGCTTTAAATACATTTCACGTTTTCAAAACAGAAAGATTTGTATAAACTTTTAGGACCGTCTGTGACTTCAACCATGTCTGGGAGAATATTATCTCATTTCGTAAAATAGCCTTTAAAAACACACGAATTGAGATCCTCTGCTGTTTTCGAAATCGGTTAAAATGAAACTGATTACCTCTACTATATTCTAGAGTAAAAATAATAACCAAGGAAAGAAGTATTTGCCCTATAATTATTTTTAATAGACTAATAATTACCCCACTCTTGAACTAGCTTTGACAGCCCTAGGTGTCTAAAGCCGAAGTTACACAAGGAGAGATTTTCGCATACGAGCGGCAGTTTCTTGCTATGCGATAATGTATCGCATAGTGTGAACAAGCCGTGCGAATGTCGCCTCTCGAAAGCAAGTATCGCTCCATAAACTCTCCTTGGTCACCGCGCGTGTAAACAAATCGTACGAACCTCGCCATTCAAATTTCGAATGGCGAGTCTCGTATAAAATCAGTTACAGAACGATTTGTTCGAGGCTCGCATCAATACTTGCGAATCTCGCCCCACGTAGTGTTTACACTAGGCGAGACACGTATGAGAATATCACTCTACGACTACTTGCCTGTAGTGTAAAAAATTTAAGAACAGCGAGTACTGCCTTTTACACTCGAATCCGAGTATCGCTTTATTGCTACGAGTTTTTATCCTAATGGAAACAACCACAAGAGAAAATCGCAGAGAGTTCTCGCATACGATAATCGCTTCGCCGCGCCGCTAGCATTCGAGACTGTTCTTGTGTAAATGACGCTTAAAGCATGTACTTACCTCTAGCGCAATGACTTGTTCGAACAGTGTGAGAACTTCAAACTACCCTCGGGCGGTTATAACCTAACAACAACCGGAAGAGACAGCTTACTGCGCGCACCCCTTTCCGGCTTAAAATTATACACTCATTCCCCGACACCTTAGTTTCTTTTTTAATGACGAGACGAGTAAACCAACAAGTAAGCGGCGATAGCCTAGTTAGGAGTGGGACGGACTGCCGAGACGAATTTCCGCAAGTTGAAAACCCAAGGGCACGCACCTCTGAGTTTTATAAAGTTACATTGTGTGAATTATCGCTTACTTTAACGATAAAGGAAAACATCGCGAGGGAACCTCTATACCTATGAAGTTCACTAAAGTAATTCAAAGGTATATGAAGTCTGCCAACCCGCACTAGGTCAGCGTGGTGGACTAAGGCCTAAACCCTCTCAGTAGTAGAGGATGCCCGTGCTCAGCAATGGGCAGTATATAATACAGGGTTGGTAGTAGTAATAGTAGGATATACTCGAAGAGTAACCGATCTGAATAGACAGTAGCAACACTTAAACTTTGAACCACAAGGCGTGGCTCAACACTGCCTAATGCCTATAGATGTCTCTTACTGCCTAGCAATTATACTGGCTACAAGCCCTTCAAACCAAACGTTGCACAATGCTTGACGGTAGAAATAGATATAGAATAGTACGGTGGCACCTACCCACCCGGACTATTGTATAAAGAAAAAGGGATAAAACATATCGCCATCACTATCCAACAAAAAATTACATCTTCACACTTGAAAAGAAAAATATTCCTTTACTGTTACAGAGATAATAAATAATTGCGGGCAATCAAGCAATGCGCACGAACCGTGCTGGAGTGGCGACCGTTACGTTATACAAGCAAGATTACATTCTATATGGTTAGCGTAGAGTCTAGATTAGAGTAGCAAGTAAAACGTGATATAACCAGCGGGTAGCTTCGCGCAAACTTAACTTTCTATTGTTGATTCGATTTCATTCAAACAGCTGACTTGGGGAGAAGTAAGAAGGCCATAAATATCCGATTATGAGGGCAACATTTATCTCTTGTAATTTTTTGTAGTGTATTTGTAGCAATGGAACAAGCTGAACTTGAAGAAGTTACACACGCCGACAGAAGTGTGCCAGACTTATATTGGAATCTTTAGCCGAACGTGAATATGCAATTATGTCGGCATTGTGCTATCAATGGCTACATTTCTTTGCTGGTCGACCATCACGTGCCGAGAAAAGGTTTTTGAAACAAAAGTACTGAAGAGACAGAGTACATTTAGTAATTTGTCAGCTTCTGCGCTAGAGGTTAGATTAGTGTTTAAAACATATTTTAAGATTTTTTAAGTACATAACACTTATCAACGTGGACTTATGAACCGACATAGACATATAAAAAAGCGCCTAAATAAGAAAAAATACAAAAAACCTTCTAGGTTATGCAACAAATCTTGTTACGACGGTGTCTATTTTCAATATTTTGTCGACCAGTAATTATAAATAAATCCTTCAGACGAAATAGTTCAGCTTCTTCAAATTCCAAAACACAGGATTTTTTTAAAGTATGTATAAGTTATTGAATAACCAATGGAGGGGGGGGGGGATATGTTGGGTTGATTTTTAAGACACATCGTACTAATTTTACCTTTTTTATAAGGTTGGTTACCTTAAAAAAGGTAAAATCATTGATCACATTTTCATAAGACGCCATGGGCGTATAAGAGGGGGTTTAGGTGGTCCGGACTCCCCCCCTTCCCCTAGATTACAATAAACCACGCTACACCACTGACCGCTGACATTTTGGGGATCCGGACCGCCCCTTAGCGTCTAAAATACGGTGTCATGCAATACAAGAACCCGCGCCGCTAAAATGTTTATATCGTAGGACACCCCCACCTGCCCATGTGGAAGCTACAGCTACGCCCGTGTGAGCCGTGCAAGAGTTGATAAATACAACGACTACAGAATAAAACACAAACGTTAACGCGACATAGGGAATACCAGAAAAATATATTTTAGGCGTGTTATCAGTGCCTTGTCGAACGCAAACATCATTTAGTTATAGTTGTTACAAGAATACGGTAATTTGAAACAAATTAACGGATTTTAATTATACTATTCAATCTTAATGGTAAAAAAGGTCACTCTCTAAACAAAATGTCTGCTTTAAACAAAACGTATAAGAATAGTTGTACTCTTTTTCCTGTATCATGCATTGCATTTTATACCTTGAACTGATTTCGAAAAGAGTTACAATACAGTTTCTTGGACATTATTTTCTGGTGAATACTGCTTTCCGAACTGGTATAAGTTAATATTGACAGAATCTAAATAATGTATAAAGTTTTATGGGTTCGAATAAATTATTTCATGTTATATAATTTCACGGGAAAGTAAAATTCTCAATTTCGTTTACTTGGTTTATACGTATTCGTTACTTGGTTTAAAAAAATATTACTGAACCGATATCGATCGATAAAAAAAAAATCTACGGGACCAATCTGAAAGTACCTACATTCTTTCAAAAACAGAATTTTCTAAATCTAATATATGACAGTTATAAGGAAACATACATATCGGTCAGAAAGACCGAGGAGCTCCGATTTTAGCAATTGGATTATATTTTGTAAACGGGCTGCAAAGACTATGTTGTCATCTCACTAATGTTATAAATGCGGAATTTTGTGAAGATATTTGAATGGTTGTAAGAAGTAAACTCAAAGACCGCTGGACTGATTTAGATGAAATTTGGAAAATATATAAAGCCGGTCTTGAATTAGAAGACTACACCAACGGAGCCGCAAGCTAAACACACTGCTTCATAGAATCCAAAGGGCCATGTATAAGTCATTCATCATCATCATCATCAGCCTTTATCAGTCCACTGCTGGACATAGGCCTACCCTAATGAGCGCCATAGGGCCCTGTCTTCAGCTTGTCGCATCCAGCATCTGCCTGCAGTCTTTCGCAGATGGTCATCCCACCTGGCCGGAGGGCGTCCTACACTATAAGTATAAGTCATAGCTTCAAGATAATGTTTAATTAATAAACAATTCAAGACCCTCATATATAATAAACATTCCTAGGTAGATAGAACATAAAAGAATAAATTCGATATAACGAAACCGGTCGTTGATCTGAAGATTTAAGTCTAGACAGAATGTTTTCGTAATATATTAACTACAAGGCGACACGTAATCGCGATTTTGAATATGTCAACGTTGTAATAATGTTTCGTAAACACCTGGTTGTGGAAGTCCATCATACAAATAGTTGTGATAAAGTAATATCTTTAGGGTCTTGGATCTAGATACGTTATCTTTACGTAGATTCTGTTCGTGTTAGGGGTTTCTAGAAGATTCCGCAATTGTCTTCTATATTGTATACCAATAATATATAAAGGTATTTGTGTTGGGTGTACAGTTCTTTAGCAGTAACGTTTTGATTATGAAAATTACATTGATATGTCGATTTTCATTAATATCAAGATGGTAATTCGGTTGTTGGAGTTTAATTTATTGACGTAATTTGATTTTCTTTTTTCAATTTTCCTTAATTATGGATCTAAATTAGGTGAAACAATAAAAAAAAACAGCCTACGCAGTCATAAGTAACCACAGTACTGTACATTCAACAAAACCCACGCTAGTAAATTGTAGATCATAGATAACACGGATTTGACCCTATAATTCCTACGTCAGACTTATATCCAGATATTGAGTCACTACTTGCGATTCGAACCTTATAAACCTTGAAGTTGAGACGAAGGTTTTAACTCAGCTCGTTCTGGACTGAGTCAACGTGTTGAGCAAACTTTGGTATAGAGTCAAGCTTTTTGATAGATTGATTTATAATACTGAGAGGATAAATATAAAAAGGACATTTTCTGGGGTTTCTTTCGTACTTTTACTTCTCTGCTTACAGTTAGAGGTTTCATGCATAATACATGACATGATCGCGAGTGTTTACTCATGTCTTCAATGGTACCATAATATTCAATTATATACATGGTCAAGACCGCTCCAGTACTACAGTCTTTAAAATTCTCTAATTCTAATAGGGACTAGGCGCTCAACAAAACATTTCTCTGCTTCCTTTTGAAAATACCGATAATATCAACGCTTCTACTCCGTCCATTCCAACTAAGTCAAGTACTCACGATATCGTGCCCCTGGCTGCCACTCCTGACGACCTCAGGCGCCATGTACTCGATGGTGCCGCAGAAACTGTAAGCCCTGCTCTCCCCACCGCAGAACTCCTTGGAGAGTCCAAAGTCAGTCAGCACGATGTGACCTTCGGCATCGAGGAGTATGTTCTCCAGTTTGATGTCGCGGTATATGATGCCGAGCTGTTGGGAAAATTGTATTGTTAATTGCATGAGGCATCGTCAGATGAATAATTATTTTGATGTACAGTTTGTAAAGGTGCAAATGATTGAAAAACGTTTTTGAAAAAATCATGTCTTTTTTTTCAGTGGTAGCCTAGTCATAAAAAGCTTGCATGTTCTTATAATTGCAGATTAGATAAATAGTGACAAACAAAATCATGGAGTGGGCACAGCCTAGGTAACCTTATGAAAGCAATTTTACATTGATCTTACACTAGAATATCAAAGGGCAGATAGAAGACATTTATAGTAAACTAGCTATTGCCAGCAGATCCGTCCGCGTGAATAAATTTTCCCGGTAAAGTAGCCTATGTGTTAAATCAGGACATGATCAAAGATACAGTGGGCCGAATTTCATCGAAATCCGTTCAGTAGTTTTTGCGTGAAGAGTAGCAAACATCCATACATCCACACTTACAAACTTTCGCGTTTATAATATTAGTAGAAAGTAAGATGGTCTCACCGCCGCACCATGGGAAATTTTCAAAAAATCTAGACCACGTTTGGACTAATTGAAGGTGACACAAGACTGTACGATAGCTCAATTAAGTATATTTTCGTCTGTCACTGATGAGTGAATATGGTTGGCCATAAAATTAAACTATGAGGTCAATTGGGAGACATGTCTCGTCTTTAAGATCGATCATAAAGATTCAATTTCGTTCTTAGTTGTTTCTAATAATCATACTAATATTATAAATACGAAAGTTTGTAAGAATGTATGGATGTTTGTTCCTCTTTCACACAAAAACTACTGAACGGATTTCGATGAAATTTGGCACACGGGTAAATCATGTCCTGGATTAACACATAGGCTACTTTTCATCCCGGGAAAATATAAAGCGGGACTTTTATCCCGGATTTTTTCTCACGAGTCGTTACGGCTAAATCACTGAGCGATTTCGACGAAATTTGGTAGGGAGATAGCTTAAGACCCCAGGAAGGACCAAGGCTACTTCTTATCACAGGAAAATATAAATCGGTACTTTTATCCCGGAAAAACTTTTTGACGCGGGCGGAGCCGCGGGCAAAAGCTAGTTAAACAATGTGACAGTCGACAAAATGGCGTTCATTGCTGATCATCAGAATTATGTTGGACTATCCGACATCACTTTAAAAAATTCCCAATTAAGACCTCTAGAAAAATAGCTTCTGGAATCTACTAAGTGTTTCTAAGTAATATGTATAATCTCTAATCTGGAAACGGGTGGTGCAATACTTTTACAAGAATCAATCCTCTCCTTTCCAAGAACCAAATAAACTGTTTGGCTTATGACAGTGACAAGTCGTATTACCTTATGTAACTGCTCGAGCGCCAGTATAATTTCAGCTATGTATATCCTCACTTCGTCCTCGTTGAAATGTTCCCTCTGGTACAGATGGGTGAACAGCTCGCCACCCGCCACATAATCTGTTGACAAACGAACACTCTAGTTAAAAATGGAATTAGTTTAATAATTACGTAAGCAATTAAATGGTCCTTCTGACAAGTCAGTGAGCATAGAACGTGGCAAAAAAACACGACACGTTTTGACAGAAGTATTAGTCTCTCAATCTATCTTAAATATCAAAATTAAAAAAACGAAGACTGTTTATGAAATCAACTTTTATTTGTATAATATGATCCTATTTATAAATGCGAAATTTTAAACGTATATACAAGATTTCGATGTAATTTGGTACATAAGTAGGTACACTTGGATTAACACATAATATATTGTTGTCTATCCTACTAGACATATGAATAAACCATATCCTGTATTAACATTTAACACAGAAGCTGATTTTTCCCCTAAAATCCCCTAAAACCAATATTTCCAAAAAGCTATGGACGTCACAAACAATCTAATCATTCCATAAAACAAAGACACAATATCGTGTCAAACACAACTGCAGTCTTGCACGGAGCGCGAATGACAGTAATTTACACTTCCACGTGGTAGCTTCATAAATAATGGGAGTGGAAGTTCAAGCGCATTATCGAGCGAGCCTGGTGCAGTGGTGAGGTTGCAAATTGGTATGATAGATAACGACTGCATTGTATATCCCACGGCAGTGCTAGTCTAGCTCATGTCGTCGGCTGTAAGGATTATTATTTATATACACATTTTATTGAAAAAATTAAATCAGGTTCGTAAAACGCAATAAAATACTGATTCTTATTTTGTGTGCTTTATCTTACTACACACACCTACGCCTTTTATCCCCGAAGGGTTACCCCTGTAGAGGCGCAATTAGTATACCTACATTTCACCATGCGTATACCGTTCCCACGATGTGGTAGGGGGGCGCGCCTATCGCTTAATCCGGCACAAATTCCAATCTCCCGTCTTACGGTTGCCAGGCGTCAGGATAAAGCCGGACGTAGTTAGGCTTTTTGGATGACTGTCCGGCCAATCTACGGCTTGTCCGGCTTTTTGCATTTGACCAGTAACTTTTAGGAAGGCGGCAAAATGCGTAAAATTAAACGACCATGGAAATACACATCGGAGCTAAAAAAAACTATTTATACTAAGACACAAAATCCTTAACAATTCGGGTGTCCGGCCTTTTTACCCAAATGTCCGGCCAAACTGGCTGGTTTGTCCGACTATTAGGTTCGACGACCTGGCAATCCTATCAGGGCTGGTATTGACCAGAAAAACCAAATATCATCGCCCGACTTCGAACCTCCGACCGGTGTCGCACAGCGTACGCAATACAACGACGCCAACGGCAGTCACAGTAGACATAATATACAAGTGTATACATACAAACAGTTAACACACAACTGGCGGTGCGTGAAGCGAGTACACATTCAGTTAACTACCAGTGTTAACGAGTACCAAGAAACAGTACGTGGCCAAAGTCTTTAATTTCTTATCATGCACCTGCCCTTATCAACTTCACTGTTGTATCTTTATTTTTAACACACTTTTTTTTAGCTTCAGACGTATTTATGTACGTACATACATACATGTAATGGAAACTTTGAACACAATATGGGCCCCCTTAAAAGTGTTGGATTAAATCGAAATTTGGCATACTTATCAAGGACCGATGACAATTTAATATTTTAATATTAAATAAAGCGTGCTTTTTATTTTTTTTAGACCATTATTTATTTAAACAGCGCCTTGACATCAAAATCCTGAATTGCTTTCATCTCTAACGGAAGAAATTCTTAAAACTAAATGTTTAAGGAGTTATTTTCTTTGCAATGTCATTATAGAAACACACGGAATATGTTCAACCTCCAGACTTCACGAGTCAAGAACAAAAACCTTCAAGAACAGGAAATCTGTTCCTACATTTCCAAACAAAGTATAACTTAGAGCTACAAGCACTACAAGTAAATAACTATTTGATTAAGTAGCTGACGTGCCACTATCTATAGATAGCCCAGAATTATTCTAAGAATGTATAGAGTATATTGGGAAAATTTTCATACGAAAATTTTGAGCCTGTTCGACAGTAACTCAATCTACTGTGAAATAGCAAATCGCCTATGTGTAATGCATCAGAACATACTTTGATTTTTTATTGTATTGAATGACGAGACGAGCATGCCGTTCGCCTGATGGTAAGCAATACGACCATCCATAAACAGTAGCAACCATATTCAGCACCTTGAGTTACAAAATACTGAGGTGTATTGCACTGCGCTCGTCATCCTGAGACATAAGATGTTAAGTCTCATTATGTCCAGTAGTTACACTGGCTACAATGGCATTCAAACGGAAACACAACAGTGCATGCACACTGCTGCTTGGCGGTAGAAATAGACATTGCGGTGGTACCCATCCAAACGGACACTTACATATGAGACTTACCACCAGTGAATATCATGATCGTAACAAGCAAATTGGCATATTTCCTTCCAAAATAGTTTTCTTTACAAAATTTGTGCATACCGAGACGTGTTGCCACACGGACGTGTCAGATAAGACAGCGACTTATTATCAATTGGTAATAACTTTTGGACGAAAAATTTGCGCCTGATGTCCGGTCTATAACTATGCTGTTGAATGTCTTTGATATAGCCCATAATTTTTCGGGCCATTTCCTTCACTCCTTTTCCTTTTAAAGAGGTAGGCAGTCCGCAGTAGTGCTACACATTTTTCCAGCTATATTAGCTTGTGCCCAGTGGTTTAGGGGCATTTAGAGAGTTCCGCCACGGTATCCTCTGCCCGTCGTAAGAGGCGACTAAATGGGGCTTCAAGAGAGTCGTGGGGCGAGCAGCGGGGGGCTGCTCAGTCCAATTTCAGCGACTCCGAGGTAGACGACAATGCGGGTGGTCGGTCTCCCGTTGTCGTAGACGCCAAAGGCGTCCTTAAGAGTGTGGGGGCATCTTAGCCCCCTTGTATAGAGAAGGGCCGCAACGGCATCGCGCAGGGACGGTCCCGTGCAGCTATCTTAATGCAACAAGATACCCCGGGGCCGTCTCGTAAGCGCCGAAGAAGGCCACCGCGGGTTTTGGTTGGTATGCCGGTGTAGGGTGTACATAGTGTTAGGGACTCGGACCAATGCTCGCTCGGATGATGCTATACTCCCGAGTGTCAACATTGGGCTGTAAGACTGTGTGAAACCAACATAACCGCTCCACTCACCCCCCAGTGGTGGTAGCGATAACGCGTTTTTTTCCCGCGAAAAAAAAAGCTATGTTAGGTTAGGTTAACCGCAACATTTCCAGACTGATACCGTTTTGTACTCTCGCGCCTCCGAAATCTCAGGGGCATCCGCAAGCAAATGCTAGTTTAACGTATCTCAATAAGTAGCAACAGCATAAACAATCCAACACGGACAAACATGAAATAACATTTCAAAGATAAGATAGCACACACGAGACCTGATAGTAGATATAATCAGAATGCTGTACCGATAATGATTGTGTATAATCGTAGAGATATGAGACATGAGAATATTGTTTTTGTTTTTATTATGATTTGAGAACGTTATTACGCAAAAAAACGTTTAAAAAACGTCACAAATAAACGTGGTGGTAGTATTAAAATTGAATGAAACAAGTAATCATAAGACTAGATTTTTAGCATAGTCTGACGTCCTCAAGTGGGTCACTTGACGTTATCTCCAATTTTATAAAAAAAAACTTAATTTTTCTACCACCCAACTTTAAATACTCCTTAATTACCCAACCTTCCCCTCTAGGTAGAAACAAATACCCGGAAGCGATCTCAACATCCCCACTGTCCCCTCACATCCGCTATCACTCAGCACTTGAGCCGTCTCGAAAATAGACGTGCATCGCGAGTTACAGAGGACAACATAAGAAAAAATCAATTGTGAACATTGTATGAATAAATTATGATATGTTTGAAACATCATATTAGTTTGATCACTTACTATAATTTGGTCAGATAGATCATCTCATGGTAAGCCAACGACAGTTCATAAAAGTAATTGCTAGGGATTGGAATTGAAAAGTCTTCTATCGTCCAGTGCTTCCACATTATCGAACAGCAGATGATTGACAAGATATACAAAATAGCGATACTTATCTAAACGGGCTCCCACGTACGAGAGACCTAGATCATTTTCTGACCTTAAATCATCCACAACTTACAACCAAAATGGTTCAAACAGAACTCTTAAACCAAAATAACGAAAAAGGTGACAGTGAACTGAGCAATAACGTTAACTGTTAAAAAGGCTAGACAAAAAATCTTACCAATTTTGAGAATTAAATGCAAACTGCACCAATCTCGTTCCGCAGATCTGCAGTTATCTTCCACATGCTCCAGATTAAGCGCTACGAAGTACGAAGCGTAGGAAGTTTGCCAAAATTTAATTAAAACGACGACTTTGAGACGTGCAATTAAGGTGTCATTTGCAACTTGTTAATATTAAAGATAACCGGTGGAGGTCATCGTCCAAAGTGGTTAGGGTTGGAAGTATTTTGAATAACAACGAAAGGATATTTGATAACTGAAAATATCTTTTTATCATGTGAGAATTTTAACTTGTCATCCCATCGTTTACAAAAAATAGTAGCACTGTACTTGGATGTGAATTGTGAGGTACTGAGTTCAAATCGCAGGCTACGCAATATGATTTGCTGTTTTTCAATTTAAAAACAACTGAGTTACCTTGGGTTGGGTACTGATATTTGAAGGCACAAATACCCCTATCACATCATGGGCCGGAATAACGGCGAATAGTGGGTGCACTAGTTGCGCCTCTACCTACCCCTTCGGAGATAAGAGGCGTGTGTGGGTGTGTGTACTAATAGCGCCTGTGAGGTGTGCCTAGCGCTTCAACAATAAAAGCATGAGATTTTGTTCTGCATAGGAACCGTAGATATGGTAAGAAACTGCAATTTTGTAGCATTCCAGGTTCAGGCAGTTTACAGTTATATTTCGGGTGAACTTCGCTGGCAACGTATCCCCACGGTCGGAAAATTTGCAATAAATTGTACTTTTTATGTGAAATGTCGCTCATCCCAAGATGAAAAAAGTAAAAGAAAATTTTAAACTAAGCACTCGGGGCGCATTTTCTATCAACCCTGACCAAGGTCAACATCTCTGTCATTGCGATGAATCAACTTCATTAAGAACGTACGCACAAAGGGTTGCAGATTACGAATAATAACACTCGAAATGTACAAATTGGCACAATTTGCGTACGCAAATAGTTTGTTTTTTGGGATATTACTGATGTCACTGAAGATAGGCAGAATGACGAGCATTATGCTAAGTTTTAACTAGCAAATGTATGCAGCAATATATTGAGTACAAATTTCCAAAACACCAGCGGCAATATTTCAATAATAAAATTTCAACACAGGCGACTTGTCACAAGTTCTGCAAGCTTCAAAATTTGCAATGGTCAGGATGCCGTGATTGTTTTATCGGCGAGAATTGTCCGCGGATGTCCACTTCTTCAAGTTTTCTTATTAATCTTACCCTTGCTTATGAATTAGTGCTATTGAACTGGTCCATAATGGCAATACAATGAGTGTTTAATAAATTTTTAAAAAATTGATGAAGTAGAATATTTCCATACCTTTGAAATAAAAACTAGCAACATCGGTCATATTGGCACCGTACTGAGATCAATTCGCAATAAAAGTGATTGAACCAGATTCTCTGCGATTCACTGCCTAACATCTACCCTAATAAACAAATATAACCAGAACAGAAATCTAAGTGATATTAATTGCCTAATCATCAATCCATCTGTGCCCAAGATTAGGAACAAAAAAGCATAATGTATTGATCGGGTCGTGAGTTCGTATCCATTAGTGGCTTCGGGTCAAGGATGCTGAAGTGGGGCTCGTTACTACGATTTGGCAATATGGGGAGAATGGGGTTGTATGGTAATTCGAGATTATTTTTTATGGCACAAGTTGGAATTGGAGAAAATTTACCACCAGTTTTAGTTGAGTGAAAAGGATTTATAACAATAAGAGAATGTAGTTGTAAGGCAATCAAAGATATTGATGATTTTTTATAGCAAGTAAATTATTAATTGATCTCCAGCGCCTATAGATACCAGAGGGATTGTGGCAGCGTTATCAGCGTTCAATGAAAGGAAGTAATTAGGAAAGGTATGAGAATTGCTATGCTGATGCGATGTTACTTTAGAGGTCTAGAGAAGATGATACCGATACATATAATAAAGCAATAGAACCCGGTGTGTCTGTACATTGAAAGAAATGTGGTAAAAAGGGGGGTAAGGAAGAGTAATGGAAAACAAATCAGCGATTTTTATAATTGTTTTCTGTTGTTTTTCTGTTTGTTTGTAGTAACAAACATGTGCAGTAGCACATCTATGAAACTGCTGAACGGATTTCGTTTTTTGGTATGGAGATAGTTTGAGACCTTAGAAAGGACATAGGCTACTTTTTTCCCTGGAAAATATAAAGCGGGACTTTTACCCCGGAAAAACTTTTTCAAACGGGCGGAGCCGTGAGACAAAGCTAGTTCATACATAAAAGTTGCAATAAACAAAAATTAAGTTTTAGAGGGGATATGGTAAATGTTAAGAAATGCGAAACTTCATTTGAACCCCACCAAAACAAACGTGATAATCCCCACAAACTAATTTTATTTAGCGTAAAATGTATGCAAATGTTCATCGTAAATCCTTTCCTAAAATTTTAATAAGACAAAATACAAAACACAACACAACCACACGTCCTCATCTGACACGCATTCTCCACACAATACGGCACGCACATCATCTTTGATTGAGAATTTTGACACGTGATTACATTGAAATCAAAGTGTCCGTAAAGCGTGTCGCCACTCGCCACTGCAGTTGCAAAACCAATGCATAGCTAACCTTTACGGTTTACAAGATTATTGTAATTGTATGGATTTCAGTAACGTGCATGTGCTTTTAGTAAATGAGTCGCTAGATTTAGGTTAGTTATCAAAGTTTTCTAACGCGATTAGAAAGAAAAAAGAAACAGTTCTATGCTGCATCCAGTTGGCTACAAATGGAGACCTTGAATGAAGCTTTGGAGTGCTAATTTTCAGTGTGGTAGGTCTCTCGTATGCAAGAGTTCATCTAGGTCCCTCTTAATAACTTTCTGCAAAGAACAGCGCGCATTCACTGTTATGTCCAGGTTTGAAGGACATGACAACCAGTGCTTATGATACACCTCATGCCTCAGTGACCAGCGCAACACCACAGTGCAGTGCTTTATTCAAAGCTCTGAATGCTCTGATGATGCTCGTATCGTTTTCACCAAGCGAGAAACTTGCTCGTCTCGTAATAATATCCATTGACAAGAGAATAGTCTAACGCAATAATTCCTTACAATCGAGCCAAGGTCATCTTGGCCAGCCTTGAGCCAGATGCTACCATTTTTTACGATTAAAACGCATTTAATGTTCACCCACGTGTGAAATTATTTTGCACTGTGTCAGCTCGTGTTTTTTAATGATACGTGGGTCATCTGTTGGTAAGAGGACACCTACAATGCCAGAGGACTTGTAGATGCATTGCAGACGTAATTTTTTTTTATTGCAGTTAAATGCCTGCCTCGGTGGCGTAGTTGTATTATGGTACGACTGCAATGCTGAGGTCTCGGGTTCGATTCCCGGGTCGGGCAAAGTGATATTGAGTTTTTCTATTATCAGCTCGGAGTCTGGAATTTGTGCCCGATATGGCGATAGGCTCGCCCCCTATCACATCATGGTACGGAATAATGGCGAAAAGTGGGTGTACTAGTTGCGCCTCTGCCTGCCCCTTCGGGGATAATAGGCGTGAGTGTATATGTATATGTATGCAGTTAAATGAGACGAACACATAGCTCGCCTGGTGGTAAGCAACATGACCGCCCATAAACAGTAGCATCGCTGCAAAGTCTGAATTACAAAGCACTGCGCAGCACTCCACTGCGCAGCACTCCACTGCGCTCATCACCGACATACATGATGTTAAGTTTCATGATGCCCAGTTATTGCGTTACAAACCGGAACACCACAGCAGTGAATGCACACTGGCGGTAGAAATAGACATTGCGGTGCATACGAGAGACCTACTACCAGCGTAAATTACCATGAAAATAGATAAGGAGGTGGATTTCGTGGACGTCAGTCATCTGACAAGAAGGACAAAATTCAGAGGCACAGGTGTTAATCCCCCTTTTGTAGTAGAGGACGAACACAGACAAGCACGTTGCATGATGTTAATTGATGTCTGCCAATAAATATTCACAATATAAGAGGTGTCATAGACGCGCTGTCGATGTTAATATATCACGTATGGAAGGAAGATGAAAGTTCGTGGTCTATTTAAATTTCATGCAACAGCAAACAGGCACTACGAATAGATTTTCTGTGAAACAAGAAGTCGTGAGGGACTGACCCATTCATTTTGTACGCATTATTGATCTACCAAAAACATACACCAATACTTGATTTTTTTTTAGTTTTATTCTACACCCACACTCACGCCCTTGGGGTAGGCAGAGACGCAACAAGTGCATCCACCTTTCGCCGTGCGTATTCCGTCCCATGATGTGATAGGGAGCGAGCCTATCGCCATATCGAGCACAAATTCCAGACTCCGGGCTGATACTGAATAGAAAAACCCAATATCACATTGACCGACTCGGGGATCGAAGCCGAGACCTCAGCATTGCAGTCGTATCGTAATACTACTTCGCCACGAGGCAGTTTTATTCTACATCATTTCTAATTTGTCCCATTTTAAGCATTAATACCTACTAAATCGACGGCCTCGCGAATTTTCCAGGAATAGCGACCTTCACACGGCGACATAAAATCTATATTTAACTGGTCGATGGTGTACGCGTGTCAGTATGATACCATAACTTTGAACTAATAGACAATCGATGAAACATTACTGTGCTATATGGTATGTTTTCTAGTTTGATAGAGTTATAATTTATATATGATCTATTATAACCTCACTTGTACATAAAGTTTAAGCCACCTTCTCCGAAGGGCTATTCCTTGACCGCCTTGCACGTAACATTTGCTACATGAAAATCTATTGTTCCAGCTCATCGTGGTCATGTGTGGATAATTGTGGCTTAATACGTTATAAAAAATAGCAATGAAATAGAACATCCTTTAGCATTATGGGGTGTACAAGACAAAAAAAAACTATACAGAGATGCAATTTTTTTCAGGAACTAACGTAGAGCTCAATATTCCTTTCAAAGTTATTATAGTATATAATTGTTCCAATCCAGTTCCAGATACCTCACGCATGTTTTTAATAAACGATACAAAATTAATATATTATGTGGTTAATTAAACCAATAATTCGAAAATATAGAAATATTTTTTTTATCATGTACACCCCAGAATGCTAAGGGTGTTCTATTTCATTGCTATTTTTTTTAAAACCTATTAAACTACAATTACAACCACGAAGAGTTGGAACAATAGATTTTTATGTGGCAAATGTTACGTGCAAGCCGGTCAAGGGCGAGACAATAGGAAATTTCACTTTACCTCCGTTCAGCTCCGGCACACGCCGCGCTAACCGTTGCACGACCTTCAAACGTTAGGTAAGGCCACGGCTGTGGGATTTGCTTATTTTTTTAATGACGAGAAGAGTAAAATCACTACATATAAAACAAAGCCCCTCCCACCGCTTCTGTTTGTCTGAACGCGATAAACTCAAAAACTACCGAACAAATTTTCATACGTTTTTCATGAATGGACGGAGTGATTCAAGAGGAAGGTTAGTGTTTTTTTTTTATTGCATTGAATGACGAGACGAGCATGCCGTTCGCCTGATGGTAAGCGATACGACCACCCATAACTAGTAGCAACACCATCCAGCACTTTGACTTACTAAGTTCTGTGTGGCATTCCACTGCGCTCGTCATCTTGAGACATAAGATGTAAGGGCCGTATTAATAATTCAATCTCAAGTTTGAGTTATATCTCAAGTAGACACAATGTATTGGACTCTTCATATATTATGTCTACTTGAGATGTAACTCAAACTTGAGATTGATTTATTAATACCGCCCTATGTCTCATTATGTCCAGTAGTTACTCTGGCTACAATCCGATCTATCCGGCTATGTCCTTCAATCCGAAATCTTCAATCACAACAGTGCATGCACAGTGCTACTTGGCGGTAGAAATTGCGGTGATGCCCACCCAGAGGGACTCTTAAATATGAGAGACCTACCACCAGTAAATATGTATAATTCATAAATATTTTGTACGATAGAAAAACAAATGTAGGCATATAATATGCTCTACTACCTATGCGAAGCTGGGGCGTGCAGCTAGTAATTCATAATAGTAAGTGACACCCATAAAAAGTAGCAACTGCAATGAGATTACGTGGCATTACACTGCGCCCTTTACGCTGATGACTTACTATCTCAGAGCAATTAGCCTATGATTTAATAAAAAAGAAACTTAAATCATGCTTGGAACGGTTAAGTATATTGTGTGGGTTTAGGAGTTCATTGATCGTATATTGATAAACAGCTATCTTTCCAGTGACTAAGTACATTTTAATATATTGCCACGTTGTTTAAAGATGATTCTTGATATTCTGGACGACATTTGGGCTGTTTTAATTTTTATTGATAAAATGTGTTATTTTCGTTATAAAACTGTTTACATTATCTTCTGCAAGTGAATTCGTAAATTATAATGTGTATTTAAAGGATAATTATAGTTTGTACCACATTTCTGAAACACCATGTATATTAAAAGCAAAATAAATAATTTCATTTGCAGAAAAAAGACATGAAAGAATTGCCAACAATTTCAATCAGCAAATAAACGTCAATTTAAACCAACCTTGCCGGTATTCAAATGTTTGAGAATAATTCGAGGTCAGAAATTATTTCTTTGCAATTTGTACACAAATGTATTATTACAAAAGCCTTGCCCTTCTGTGTAGTTTGTGTAATGTTTTGGTGAGAACATTAATTAACGTTGTTTGTTTTCATGCTAATTCATTTTGTATAGCTTACTAAAAAAGTGAAAGACGAATTCGTATTTTCCATAAAAACTTTATATGTGCTGTTTTAATTCGCCTTGCCGTTTGATTGATTAAAAAAAATAACAATATTGTATAAAAAAAAAAAAGAAAAATCTAACAAATTAATAAATACTGACACCGAGTCTAACATACTTAATACCTAAAACACAAGCTTATATCTTAGTATGGTATCAGGACTATATGTGAATTAAGATTATATTTATTAATATGTTTTAAAATAACTGAGTATTCAAACATTAATAATACTCCAAAATACACATACATCTACATCTCACGAATTAGAGATAATTTTAAAACGGTTTTTCGATTTTCCTCTTCATAAACACAATATTTTTGGTTACGCAATATAATCATACATACAAAACAAATGCTATAGCGACACAGACGGCAGACCATCTCAAGGTTTTTACATTTCAGTCAACTTTTTAACGAATTATAAATTGAGGTTGATTGCTCCATTTCAACATTAAAGCTGGCCTTATACCTTATTTAGGGAAGGAGACAAATATAAACACACTATTTCGATGGCGTAGTTGTATTACAGTACAATTGCAACGCTGAGGTCTCGGGTTCGATCCCCGGGTCGGGCAAAGAGATATTATAAGACTGGAAAAACATCCATGATACTTCTGGCATCGTGCATGTGTGAAGAGCACTCATGAGGTAATCCGCTTATTAGCCATTCTGTATTATAAATAAACCTTTCCAGGAAGACATAAAAAGTAGCAACGCTCAAAGCACTAAACGAGGCCGACGCCTAACAATAGTAGGGTATACAATAATGTGTAATAAAAAAAAATGGCAACCGTAAAACATAACCCTCCTTACACAGTCGGATAAACCAGACCCCGTCGTAGTTAAACATGTTTATAAAACCAACAATCACTTTGCGGTCACAACAAACTAGTTCTTAAATACCGATTAACGTTTTATAATGTTTTCGATTCGTTGATGAGTGTTACATGATAGCCTCGTCGGTATAGTGACCACTTGGGTTCAGAACCGTGCAGTTATGGATTCGATTCTCAGGTTGGGCAATTCCTACTGTTTGATTTCTAAGTGCAAAGACTATTTAGAGGCAATAGGGTCGAAACGTATCACATTATGGGCCGAATATAATGTCCTTGAAACCTTAACACAATCGTCAAACTTTATTATAGCTATTACAGTACTTATATCTTCCCGCTAATATAGTTAACTAGATGTAAATCGGGTGCATTCTATTTTAAACACTAATGATACTACCGTTAAATTCTCTTTCACCTTTATATCCAATCTTACGCCCTCCAAACCCGAAGCGCGAAAACCGCGCAAAACACTCGCCCAATGTCATCATTTCTTAACGTGGTATAACTCAATATTACCGGAACACCTATCGCTTGTTTTACACTCGATAATAAACCCAATTGTTTGTGGGCTAGGGTTGCATTTAATTGTGTTGTACAGTAGGCAAGTTACTTGCGCAAGTTGCATCCGTTCTCGCCTTGACCCGGTTGAGCGAGTACCACAAACGGGCCACGAAACCAGTGAGCAATTACTTGTATTATGTTTTTGATAATCAACATTTTTTTTTAATGTATTTATTTTTAGAGGTGTAATTTGTATTACGAATTCGTAATAATAAAATGTCTTAACTAAATCTGTAAATCCTACTAATATTATAAAGGCGAAAGTTTGTAAGAATGTATGGATGTTTGGATGTTTGGATGTATGGATGTAAGGATGTTTGTTCCTCTTTCACGCAAAAACTACTGAACGGATTTCGATGAAATTTGGCACACGGGTAGATCATGTCCTGGATTAACACATAGGCTACTTTTTATCCCGGGAAAATATAAACCGGGACTTTTATCCCGGAAAAACTTTTTAATGCGGGCGGAGCCGCGCTCAAAAGCTAGTAAAAAATAAAGATTGCAAACAGCTCAACTACCTTTTGCTTTCCTGACATTTGTTACATACAAATCTAAAAGACCAGCCTTATAAGCCGTATATTTTGGTGAGCTAAAGCTAAAACAAATTGCTATCTGTTGTCTCACCTAAAAGTTTAAACTATTAGGTGTGTCGAAAACTTCATTAGTAGTACTATTGCTTTACTACTTTAAAGCATTTCGCCTGATGATAATATTAATTGACCGCCCACCATTTCTTTGATTTACAAAGCATTGCGTGGTGTAGCGTGAGATGTTGAATCTCACAATGCCTCAGTAATCACACTGGTTATAATACTCTTCAAACAATAACACCAAAGTATACACTGGACTGCCTCGGTGGCGTAGTTGTATTACAGTACGACTGCAAAGCTGAGGTATCGGGTTCGATCCCCGGGTCGGGCAAAGTGATATTGAGTTTTTCTATTCAGTATCAGCTCGGAGTCTGGAATTTGTGCCCGATATGGCGATAGGCTCGCCCCCTATCACATCATGGGACGGAATAATGGCGAAAAGTGGGTGCACTAGTTGCGCCTCTGCCTACCCCTTCGGGGATAACAGGCGTGAGTGTATATGTATGTATACACTGCTGCTTGGCAGCTGAGATATTACGGTGGTACATACTTCCCCCCCGAAGGCTGGGCGGTAGTAATAAAACTGTTTCTCCGCGATACAAAAAAGGGAGGTACTTACCTCCTCAATAATATAGACGTTTACATTTTGTTTATCACGCTAGTTAGCTGACGAAACACTTCAAATATTTCTTCATTCAAATTTACTCAAAACTGAATCCTATTAATAAGTTGTTACAAATACATTTCAAGATATGATCTAAAATTAGCTATAAGATCAAAGTATGCATAATTTTTTGGATGGCAGTAGCTATACGGAGGAATACACGTTGGGTTTCTGGGTCGGCAGATGCAAGATATAAATAAACTTAATCATGCATCTGACTGCATTGATTGTGTCAGATTAGAATTTTTAATGTTCGTTTTCGAAGCGTAAATGTCCCGTTAGTCTGTTCTACGAGGTTACTCCACATTTGCATTCCAGTTTTAACACTTTATGATTTGAATTTGTTGGATTTTTTGGATGTAGATTGATATTTCAGATTTTTTTATGTTTCGATATGTAAGCGTGTATTAAACGACGCAACAAAGTAGTTAAGTAATTTGATATGAAACGTTACGTCTGTCCCCAGGATCAATACAAATACGTTTAAGTTCAATAATGCGCTTCTCAAGGTATAACCCTAAATCTTATCTAGGACTTTATTCTCTCTCAAATTTCATACAAATCCATTATTTTCGATTACCTGTTAAAGTTCTCTCTTCCTAAACTATCGCATTTACAATGTTAACCAAGATTTATGATTAAAATATATAAAATGTAATAATTAAAAACTATAAACAATTTTTAGGATTTCCTAGGAATTTCCGCGTAACCCCCGCTTTTGGGGTCACTGCCTTATCACTAAGAATTTAAAAGTACCTACCTAGTTCTAGTAACTCGAACGTATGCGCAATGAAAACATCCTGCTCGCGTGATATAAGACTGTAATTAGCACTTGAAATACATAAACACACACACATACTCACGCCTTTTAACCCCAAAAGCAGGGTAGGGCATAATACAAATTTCCGGGTCAAGCGGTTCCCCGCGGATAAAGGCCAACGAGTGAGATAACAGCAGCTAAGTCTTGGAGAGATTATTAAACCGATTTCCCGTCACTATATCTTACTGATATAATAAATGCAAAACACGAAGCGCGCACACACACAAACACACACACACACACACTCCGCCTTTATCCCCGAAGAACTACGCAGAGGTGCAACCAGGTCACGCACATCCCACAATGTAATAGAGGGAGAACATATCGGGCACGAATTCCAGATTATTACAAACATGAAATTCTGTGTATCTACACAGAATTTAAATGTCCATTAGAAGAAACCGCAGGAACCGCTGAATTTCGACGATATTTAATACACCCAGGTCCCGTATTGACATTAGGCTACTTTATACACACACACACACACTCACTCACGCCTATTATCCCCGAAGGGGTAGGCAGAGGCGAGTAACTAGTGCATCCACTTTTCACCGTTATTCCGTCTCATGATGTGATAGGGGGCGAGCCTATCGCAATGTCGGGCTCAAATTCCAGACTCCGAGCTGATATTGAATAGAAAAACTCATATCACTTTGCCCGCCCCGGGAATCGAACCCGAGACCTCAGCATTGCAGTCGTACCATAATACGACTACGCCACCGAGGCAGTCAAGGCTACTTTATATCTCGTAAAAGATACACATTGGGAATTTATTCGTGCAAATCCCTCAGCTCTGACACGAACGGATTCTTACACAAAACCTAGTTCATAAACCGCAAGCTAATATACCACATCCATTTTATTTTCTTTTTCATACAATCTAAACAAATCAGTAACACGAAAACATCGAATAAATAATCTCTTTCCTAAGATTTTCCTTTGACGGATCGTTCACCCTGAGTGCGAGGGCAGAAAATACGAAAGGTCAGCATTAATCGGAGTGCGTTACCCCTATCGGCCCCCAGGGGTCTTTCACACCTGGGAGGCTGTTGGGTAATTATCGTGTTTGAGACTGTATATAAAGGTCTTATTTTCTTAATCTACTCTGCCCTTTTATTGTTTTAACTTCTCATAGTTCAACATTTATTTAATCGCAGACATAATTTGAGGGTGTTTAAAGCGATGCGCGATGCTACTCGAGGCCATGAAAATTTTGCATCAAGACTTCGCTTGATGGTTCACCCAAATTCAAATCTAACAATAATTTACGAAACATTGGAAGAAATGTACAACTTTTACTGTCTCTTCTTTGGTCTGAAGTAATCATCACGAACGTTTCTTCAAGTAGAAACCAAAATCATCGAAAAGTAGTCATCGGCGCCATTAAATTTTCGTCTTAACCCTCACAATAAAACAGACCAGTGGGGCTAGTATGTGAAAAAAAAAATACGATGCGTCTGCGCTTCGTTTTATTGTGATTGGTTAAGAGACTGACGTATCGGTCTCTCGATCAATCACAAACATCAAAATACCGATACGTCAGTCACTTAACCAATCACAATAAAACGAAGCGGAGACGCATCGTGTTTTTTTCACATCCTAGCCCCACAGTGGGGTTAGAATGACAAAAAAGACGATGCGTCTCCGTTTCGTTTTATTGTGATTGGTTGAGAGACTGACGTATCGGTCTTTCGATCAATCACAAACATTAATACCGATACGTCAGTCTCTCAACCAATCACAATAAAACGGAGCGGAGACGCATCGCGTTTTTTTTTTTCACATTCTAAGCCCACAGGGGGCTTAAAATGTGATAAAAAAAAACGCAACTCGTAAGACGATGTCGTTTAATTTTAATGTGTGTGATTGATCGACCAATACGTCAGTCACGTGTTAGTCTCCAACCAATCACAATAAAACGAAGCGGAGACGTGTCGTATTTTATGCCACATTCTAAGCCCAGTGGTTCAATGGATAATATCATTATTAGTACAAATTATCCGACAGCTCGAAACTACTGTATAAAAATCCCATCTCTGAGTCATACCGGTGACTAACGTATCGGGAACACGGTATACTACAAACTATATCCAATTACTATGCAGGTCAGTTATTTGTGTTAGGCGATAGCATATTGTTCATCCTTGTTTCCTGGTCTGCATATTCATTGTCTAAATTTCTTTACTATTATGTCTTGTCTCTGATCACTGGAACGTTAATCTTTTTAATGTTTTTTTGTGTTTTTTTCTTGTTATATGCGCTTTTCATAATATGGCTAAATAACTGCTGAGTTCACATTATTTTTATATAGTTAGCGAACGGGCAAGTCGTTCACCTGATTTTGATATAACAACGTCAATACTCGAATATTTTAAGGGTTTTTTAAGGTCATTAAATCGTAATAGTCTGGAAATACCAAAAGCCAAAACCCCGTCAAAATTACATCTCATTTCATTTTCCTAAATACCACTAACACCACCGTCAAAAATTACTCAAACAAAAAACACTCCAGTCGCGCCTTCAGTAAATCGATGGACCTCAATGTGACCCCAAACGTGCCTTCGAGTCCTTGGTCTAGGTCCTCAACACGCGTCAGGGACCTCGGGCCGTTCAACTGTTGCGTAACGCGCGATATAAGGACCTCTGCGGCCCTAGACGTTGGGTGGGTTCAATGATACATACATTCACGTCTTTTATCCCCAAAGGGGTAGGCAGAGGCGCAACTAGTGCACCCACTGTTCGCCGTTATTCCGTCCCATGATGTGATAGGGGGGCGAGCCTATCGCCATATCGGGCACAAATTCCAGACTCCGAGCTGATACTGAATAGAAAAACTCAACAATATTTTACGCATATCGCTTATACGCGTTAAGTTTAATTGAAACTTTATTTTCCATTTGTGTAAATTAAATCCCTTTTAACTTATAATTATTTAGGGAAAATAACATTTTGTAAGAACACAAAGGTGTATAAGCGTTTAGAAGTTTTAGTTTGTTGAGCTACTCAAATGGCTGACTGTACTCACCGACCAAAGAAACGTACGAACACAAATTTTGCGAACGTAGAGTTCATAAAAGCTTAATTGAGCTTATAAACAGAATGTTCTCGAAATTTTATTATAATGCTACTCTTTAGCCTTTCTAAGTATTAAACGGTCGTTGACTAGATAATGAACAACGTATACTTTTATAGTAATTGAAAAACTTGAGTGGCGCAGCGAGTAGACAGACGGCTTAAGTTAGGTCGTGGGATCGATACCCACAGTGGACAAATGGAATGCTCAAGTATTTGATATAGAAATGGGTTTTATTGAACCAAAAATATTGTCTCACTTCTTGTCCTACTCGTGCATCCCCAAATTGTAAAGGCAATACACATGTAAATTGAGAAGATGGTTTCATCTTACCTAATATTAGATGCAGTTTGGCATCTGTCTGGAACGCGTAATGTAGTGTCACCAAAAACGGACACGCCCTCACTGCCTCTAGTACCTGTTGATGAAAAAAACATTTGTAAGTCGTAATGATTCCTTACGTTTACGCGAATGTTAGACATTGAAATTAAACTACTACAACGCTTTCCTCTACCTCCGAAGGCGGTAGACAAAAGCGAAAATATACCAAGCTTTACTTGTCATTTAAGAGCCTCTCTCAGCTAAGTAAGCGGTCTTACATAAATATAACCTAGCTATGAGACTATCTCGCCCTCACACACACGACTGCAACTCCTGTAAGCCAGGATCGGCAGCGGCACGCACTTTATGTCTCCGAGCGGTGAAGCTCGGCGAGTCTCTGGAAGCACTAATTAGACTTAACCCGCAACGAAGTTAACCAAATAAAAGAATAGGGAGGAGTTAGGAATATACTTTACACTTCCCTCCATAGCAAAGTGGGAGACAACATAATGAACGAAAAAGGTATTTGTAACCTTAATAATATTTGATGTTTTTCACAGCTAGGTTATGTCAAAGTCTCAATAGAGACTTTCGACATAACCTAGCTGTCAAAATCTGTCAAATATTGTGACTTAAGATGTCATTTGAGCTGATGCTAATATGGGTTTATTAAATAGCGACTATCTTAAGATGCTGCCTTAATTTGACAGCGTCTAAGCTGATATCGCACTTGAAAGACAATGTTTGAAGGGCATTGTAGCCAGCATAACTATTGGACATAATGAGACTTAACATCTTATGTCTCAGGATGACGAGCGCAGTGGAATGCCACACAGTACTTTGAAACTCAAGGTGCTGGATGGTGTTGCTACTGTTTATGGGTGGTCGTATCGCTTACCATCAGGTGAACAGCATGCTCGTCTCGTCATTCAAAGCAATAAAAAAAAAACTTCAGAGCAAAAATGAGTTGAAGGTAAAAACACGGCGCCAAGTGTCCTAAGTATTGGTCTATGCGAGAATTTGCCTGGGTAGGAACCACTTCGTCTATTAATTACGATGTGTAACATTCTGATGGTACAACCTCGATGGCGTAATAGTATTGGGAGCGCGTTACAACCACCGTTTTGAGGTCCTGGGTACGAATCCGGGCAAAGTGATATTAGCTTTGTCTGCTCAATATCAGGAGTCTGGAGTTAATCTATACTAATATTATAAAGCTGAAGAGTTTGTTTGTTTGTTTGAACGCGCTAATCTCAGAAACTACTGGTGCGAATTGAAAAATTCTTTTTGTGTTGAATAGACCATTTATCGAGGAAGGCTATAGGCTATATAACATCACGATGCAACTATTAGCAGCGAAGAAATAATGGAAAATGTGAAAAATGCGTGGAAAATTATTCATCCTTCAGGGCTTCCATTGCGTGCGCTGCGAAAACGGTTCAAGATACCAAAAATATATGTAGGAAAGAATTATTCCTCTTGAAATGATCTAAAAAAAAGTCCGCGACAGTATATGTCTATCTTTTAAGATTAACTCACTAGAACCGTTTTTATGGTAATCAAATTTGGTCGAAACTAATGCATTATTTGTTAAGAGTTGTATCAACGTCATAATATTAATCTTTATACAAATAAATGTGTTGGATAGAGTGATTCAACGGGAAGGTTTTTATGTATGTACTTTTAGCCCGGAAAAACTTATTAACGCGGGCGAAGCCGTGGGCAAAAGCTAGTGCCCGATATGGCGATAGGCTCGCCCCCCTACCACATCATGGGACGGAACGCATCTGGCGAAAAGTGGGTGCACTAGTTGCGCCTTTGCCTACCCCTTCGGGGATAAACCGCGTGAATTGAAAATTCTCGAAACACAACATTGCACTAAATGCACATCACAAATACTATTGATAACAAATTGACACACATGACAATGTTGTCTCGTTACTTTGACCAACTCTTATCGATAAACAATTAAAATCAATTTGACCGTAATGTTTCGAGATAACGGTTACAGTGCTTTTAAGAGAAACACAACAACGAAATATATTTTATGTATTTTTTTTATTTTAAAGGATAAATTATATTCTATAGTATAAAAGCAGTGACCAGAAACAATTTTACACACGCACTGACCCTTTTCTTCCGGAAGGGGTAGGCAGGGGCGCAACCAGTGTACCGACTATCTTTTGCCATGTGTATTCCGACTCATATCAATGCGATACAGGGAAGCATAACGTTATATCGGGCTCAAATGCCAGCTTCCGAGCTGACACTGAGCAAAAACACCCAAAATCTTTTTATCCTACGGGGGATCGACCCCCAAACCTCAGCATAGCATCTCTCCTATAAGATTCTTTCTCATTAATAAGGCACTTACTTGTCTCTCCGTCCTGGTGTGCTCCGCAGTCTTCAGTTTCTGCACAATCGAAGCCTTTTTGAGCACTTTCATGGCGTACAACTTGCCCTCGTCGATTCCAATCCTTTTCCTAACTAAGAACACTTTGCCGTAAGCTGGAACAAACAGAAAAATCTAGATTAGATATAGATGTAAATGTATGAAATTCTATGAAACTGATTTCTGCCGTCATTTAGTATGTACATTGTAAGCACTCGTGTTCCGTTTTCAAAGACAATCTTCTAAATGGTCTATGGCAGCGGTCGGCAACTCATGGCCCGCGACCCCCATTCTTGCGACCCACGACTGCTTTTGGATAGTAAGGCTGGTGATCCCAACGTAACCGTCCAGGCACTAATGAGGAATACTTGTTAAGAACTTCATTTTGCCACTATGTAGGCCTTTCTTGCCAAAAGGTTGCTGACCGCTTATCTATGGCCATCGAAATTCCCCTAGGATGTTACATATTTGAGGACTTCCCTCCCCCATGATCTGGCCAAAGAACTTAGCGTATACAGCCACGACAACAACTTTATCTAACTAAATCAACCTTAAAACTTAAATTAACCTTTTTGACATTAAACAATGGTTACACAATCCGTTTGCACGTGGCTTACAGTCCGACAATAGTTCTTTATTTCACTATTAGTATGTTCCATTGTATGAAATATAAATATTTATGCGAAGTGCGGCATAGAAGTAAGATGGTGTCGATGGATATATTACGTCAAATAAATAAAATCTGATTTTATAGATATGGAATATATGTTTAAAGGACACTGGGTTGATTCATTATTCGGAAAGGCTTGGTTCAATCGTTAAGAATTTGTCCGTCTTTAGAAGAAAGTCCGAGGAAGATATTTTGAAAAACGACATTACTATAAATAAAAAAAAGTATGAAATTTTCAAAAATAGCGTATACAATTAATTCAAAGCAAGATTTTAAACCAAATCTCTTAAACGTAAAACCGTATGTACAATTTCCTCACACCAATACCCATAACCTTAAAGAAAAGAAAAAAACAATGCGCAAACTGCGAGCCATTTCCTTTCCGGCCGCACAATGTTATGGGAAGTGGTCACAACAATGGCAACCACTGGCAGCACAATAAGCCAGCAATCGACGTAAACGCTATTTGCAAATCAGTTTGCATGGCGAAATGACAACTTGAAATGATTATTGGGTAATGGCAATTGATGGAAATGTTGGAAGGTATACCATACCAGCCCTGTATACTACTACTGTATATACTCTGCCCAGTGCTTAGCACGGACCTCCTCTCCAACTGAGAGAGTCTCTAGGCCTTAGTCACACTGGCTATTGCGGTTATTGGCAGACTTCACATCCCTTCGAAATTCTTATAGAGAACTTCTCAGGTATGGAGGTTTCCTCAAGATGTTTTTCAGTGTACCCAATACTATACGTTAACTTCTAACATTCTTCGTTTAAAAGGAAAATTGAAAAATCATTATAGTGTCAATCATTACCAGTTATTTAATAAAACCTTATTTCGTATAATACGATAAAACTACAGATCAAAAAAGACTTATTTAGACGGAGCAATTATACCTTATGGCATGGATGAGAATTACGAGACCCGCACTAGGCTGCGTGGTGGACTAAGGCCTAACCTCTCTCAGTATTAGAGGTAGAGAGTATCTCCAATTTATTCCGCTATAGAATTTCTAAATTCCTCCTACCTTACCCATTTCGACCCAAGAGGTGAGAGAGTGGACACGACCTAGCCCGGTCGTCGAACCGGCACGAGGTAAATAACAGTGCAACGCCGAAAATATCGCACCCAAAACACTGAATCACAAAGCGCTCTGTTCCACGTTAGTTTATTTCAGTCAAATTGTTACATACATGCATACACTCACGCCTTTTATCCCCGAAGGGGTAGGCAGAGGCGCAACTAATGCATCCACTTTTCGCCGTGCGTATTCCGTCCTATGATGTGATAGGGGGCCAGCCTGTCGATAGATAATTACAGCTAGGGATACCATCCGTCCGGAGTTCCCCGGATTTGTCCTAGTTTGAAGGGCGTCCGGGGGCCGTCCGGCAGGGGTTTTAAAGTGTCGTGATATAACGCGGACAATTTTGTTGTTAGGGGAATCCAGTTTTTTTGTATAGATAAACGATAAATAAGTCTTAGTTAAAAATTTCTTATAATTTTTGTTACCATATTACCTCAGAAAGAGTGTTTAATTACATTGAAAATGAAATTATTTATTGCAGTTGCTTACGTACTTAACTTGCTTTCAATCACAACCTGCATAAATGAAAAAAAATATAACGATGTTTTTATTTTTGTTGCAAAAAATATTTTTTCAGAAGTGTCCTGGGAAAAACCCATATTTCGCCCATATGTGCGGGATTTTTGCCGTGTTTATACGGCTTCGGCAATTTAAGTGATGGCAGCCCTAAATACAGCGCACATAATCCGAAATAACCGACCTTGTCCAAATGACAGCGTTTCGTTCGTTAATTTTCGACTGCCATCTTTCTATTGGTTTACCCAGCTGTCATATTCTCGAAGCATTGTGTGCCAAACATTCCGCAGAAAAATATTTTAATACAATGTCATTGTGCGAAAATGAATAAAAATATTAAACATCGTTTAGCTGTTTTTTTCTTGCTAATATGTTCACTTTTGTTACTTTTAAAGAGCTTTGAAGTCAAGTCATACTTCATATGAGTAATAAAATGAATTTAATATATCCCAGAAATTGTCTCAGAACGTGTTTGTCAAGCTAAACGGTTTGTTGCGCTGAATTTAAATAATATATTTTCTTGCAGTTCCATTATTAGGCTTAATAACCATGATAGCCCTGTATTGAATATAATTCCACTTCTGGATTCAGTCCTCCTCTACTACTGAGAGGGTTAGTTCACCACACTGGCCTATTGCTGCATGGCAGGCTTCACATACCATCGAAATGCTAATAGAGAACTTCTCAGTTATGCCAGTATTTTGCAGAACTCTCATATTGGGTTGTAAGACATATCTCATCTCTATTTCGTATTCCAACCCTGAACTCTTGATCTTAGCACTTATCAAACTCTGTATCACAATCTACCACTAATAATGAAAAGTATTCGACATTAAGAACTAAATGTTTCCGGCAATAAGACCTTCAACCCACACCAGAGCAAGTAAACTATAAAACGTACGAGAATACGGACAAAACGGAAGTAATTATACACGACGACCGACGTGGAAACTCGAATGCTGTGTCGAGAAATATTGCGAATCATAAAATTACATCGCGAGATAACTCTAGTATTGAATTTGCCCACAGACAGACAGACGCGGTCGATATGTTTTATCTATACTAATATTAATAAAGCTGAAGAGTTTCGTTTGTTTGTTTGAACGCGCTAATCACAGGAACTACTGAACCGATTTTGAAAATTCTTTCACTAATAGGAAGCTACATAACTCCTGAGTGCTATAGACTACTTTTTATCCCAGGAAAATATTTTTGTCCCGGAAAATCTTTTTCACACGGGCGGAGCCGCGAGCACTACTAGTGTTTTATAATACGTAAGAAGTATTGTCAAGTATCAAAAATGTATTGAGTAGTATGAAGTATAATGTAATCCATTTACACTACGGACGAAACCGAACACATCACGACACCATAGTTCACGGTGCGGAGTAATCAGTTGAATAAAATCAGCCGGTCCAATGATTTTATTAGATGCCGGAATAGTTCTTACATTCTTATGGGCTATACGGTTGTTAAAATTCTTCAAGATTAGCTCCGATCGATAATTCTGTGTAGAAATGTGAAACCGTATGTAGATCTGTTTAAATAGTCCTACGTTGTGTTATGGGTATGTTAAACTAATTTACAGTCAGACATATAAATAGATGAACAAAATCTTCAAATCGCGTCTACACTTTCGTGTACCACCAATAGAAATTTTGAATTTGTTCATCTACTTATGAGGCTGACTGTACAAGGAAAGCCTGCGTTCATTAGTGGACTTAGTGCAGCTCATCATGACGAATGTTATAAATACGTTTGTTAGAAGCTACTGCATAAACCGCTGAACTGATTTGGGTCAACATCATCATGGTATGGCATCAAATTATGGTGTAAGTTAATAATCAGAGTTAAAATTCAATATCAACTTTTGACAGCCATTCCTTGGCCTGCGGTGTCACCTGATGTAGGTCAAATCAGTAGGTTTGCAGGACCTACTGATTTAGGTGACGATTAACACACAGGTAGAAACACGAAGTCATATGAATGCCAAGTTTATCCCAAAGTGTAGTTTCCGATGACATTTGAAGAGCGAAGTAGAGGAACAGGATAAAAAAGGTGTACCCCACCATATGGGATCAATAGTCGGCGAAAGAGAAAAAGAGGCTAATCATCAGTTTCACTTGTATGTGACCGTCACTATTATTATGTTCGCTGAAATGACTTTGTATTGTATAATCTCATTCCTTTTATCTCAATTTTACTGGCTTTAAGACATTGATAAGGTCTCCTATTAAACGATAACTAGGAAGTAAATACACATGCCGGTTGCTTTCACATAATTTGTTAACTTGTGTAATGCCCCGATGAAGTTATGCACGGCGATAATATGCAAATAACTTTGGCAACGATCAACGACCCCGCGTGTTAACAATGAACGCTATGGTTCAATGAAGCTTGCCTTTTTTATATTTAATTAATCATTAGAACCAAGGAATGAAGAGTAGTTCGATATTGTGCGGCTAGGTGTCGGGTCATAAATTTTATTTTTTTAAATTATCAGTTTAGTTACTATACTCTATCGGTTTAGGTATTTAACTAAATATAAACAAATCATAAACAAAACCACTACAAATAAAAAAATAATTAAAATTTGTATTCGTTTAGTATATACGTATATTTGGAGTCGATGCCTAATTTAAATTGCGAGCTAAGCTAAGGAAATACACAAACAAATATATGAAAGCATTGTTCAATTTAAATTAGGCACCGACTCCAAATATACGTAAATACTAAGCGAATACAAGTTTTAATTATTTTTTGATTTGTAGTGGTTTTGAAGTCGGCTTATTTCTTTTTAAGTTTTTATTTATTGCTTTTTTGTTAGTTAATTATGGAATGGTGTAAACAATACATCGTAGATATACGATTGCAGCATTCGTGAGTCATCTGCTGTTAGTTATTGAAGAGTTCCATTGTGTATCTCCGAAGGTCTTCATCAGATCTTCATAAATTATATACTAAAAGCTTCCCTGAAAAATATACATTTCAATATCGAAAACCGCATCCAAATCGGACCAGTAGTTTTTGAGAAACTCGCGGTCATACAAATTTACATACATACATACATACATACGAATCGAATACAGAACCTCCTTTTTGAAGTCGGTTAAAAAGGTATTTTACCTGGGTATGGGATCTCGATCTGTCCGCTGTGAAAAACCTAATCCGACAGGCACGCTAAACATTTTTCCAATGGATTGTAATAGATAACCCTACAAAATTTGAGAGTACGAATGTCGTAGTCGTATTGCGGTGAGAGTGCAATGCTTGAGGTCTCGTGTTCGATCCCCGGGCCGGGAAAGTGATATTGGGTTTTTCTACTCACCATCGGCCCGGAGTCTCTAATTTGTGTGATCATGGGACGGAGTATGCACGGCGAAAAATGGGTGCACTAGTTGCGCCTCTGCTTACTCCTTCGGGGACAAAGGTGTGAGTGTATGTATGCAGTTTACTAGTCGCATGATCGGTAGGATTAAGACCTCTTACGAGATTTGAGACTTAGGGGTTGGATCTTCAAAAATACTCAGGTTATGTAACTCGTGCGCAATATTTCATCTCTCCAGAATCACTGGTTTGAAGTATAGTGCTAGAAAGTCGTGTAGTGTATTGAAAGTTTTGTCAATTTTTAGCTCGAAAAGAGGGAGCCTTCGACCGGTTTCACACTGGGCACGTTACCTCTAATCGAAGATTACTAAAATTGTATCGCAAATAACTCTACGTCGATTCTTTAACCTTTATTAGCGATGAGAGCTACTTGAATTGAGAAATCAGTCCAAGCCGATAGCAAAGTAGTTCAAGCAAGCATTCTCAGATAAAGTCTAAGATATTTATAAATACTGTAACATATTTATGTAACGTATTCATTAATGATTAACACTAATTGACGCCCACAGGTGCAAGTAATAAATCCAGGAATTACGGAACACATCTCTCCAGTTTCCATTTCACTGTGAAAACTAATCAGAAAATTCAGTACAAATAATTTTCCGACAGCTGTTTTTGGCAACCGTAGAACTAGAACATAAGAATTTGTTAATGCGACAGCCGAAGTACACTGTCATCAAACTTGGGATCTGTGCTGTAAACGGCAGCAAAATACACAGTTACGTACAGACGTATCTACCAACACGTCCCTAAAACTGTACTATTACACACACCCCCCCCCCCCTCTCAAATTACACTGAAAGAATAACAGGGTCAAAGTCTGGAGACAAACCCGCCGTCCGACCTTTAGTAGGTCAGTGGTGTAGTCTCGAACCGACCTTGACCCCAGCGGAGGGCGAAGGCAAAGTTACCGAGTACCGACATATAGATTTATACATACAAATGAAACGAAATAATTTAGGTGGGTCCTATCCATACTTATATAATAAATGCGAAAGTAACTGCTTGCTTGCCTCGGTGGCGTAGTTGTATTACGGTACGACGGCAATGCTGAGGTCTCGGGTTCGATCCCCGGGTCGGGCAAAGTGATATTGGGTTTTTCTACTCACTGTAAGCCCTAAAGCCACTAGTTGCCCCTCTGTCTACCCCTTCGTGGCTAAAAAAAGGCTTGAGTGTGTGGGTAACTATCTGTCGTCTTGTTTGCATGTTGAGAATTAGATGCCTATAATGTTTAGACAGTTTATATGTACATTTTAGACTTTTTGTTACGTGTTTATTTTTTGACAAATATAATTATCGATCCCTTTAAAGTGAAGGAAACTTAAACACCAAAGAATTCTACGTAAGAATTTGAAATGTAGGTATAGTGTGTCAATACTAGACCAGCGTTGTGAACTAAGGCTTAAGACCTCTCCAAAATGACCCTCTTTCTACATATATATACACTCACGCCTGTTATCCCCGAAGGGGTAGGCAGAGGCGCAACTAGTGCACCCACTTTTCGCCGTTATTCCGTCCCATGATGTGATAGGGGGCGAGCCTATCGCCATATCGGGCACAAATTCCAGACTCCGAGCTGATACTTAATAGAAAAACTCAATATCACTTTGCCCGACCCGGGAATTGAACCCGAGACCTCAGCATTGCAGTCGTACCATAATACATTCTCCACCCTCTCTCTACATTCTGTAAATAATAAGACGATATAGGCTAGACTAGCCAAGGAATAGAATAGATATAATAATATAGAATAGAACATAATAGACTAGCAAAGGTACCAAGAAACCTACCGTAACCTAACCTAAGCGATGACTACCCCACACCCAAATCAATAAACATTTACGAGTTATTTTACCTCCATAAGTCTTTAGTGAGGCTCATACTTACTGCTTTTACTTAATGTCTAAGCGACGACGCACACATTGGGTACAACTATAGAATACTTTTATGTTTATTTAACAACTTGCGTAAAAAAAGATTTTACGGGATAAAAGTCCCGCTTTATATTTTCCCAGGATAAAAGTAGCCTATGTCCTTTCTAGGGTCTCGAACTACCTCCATACCAAATTTCATCGAAATCCGTTCAGTGGTTTCGGAGATGTGCAGTACCAAACAAACAAAAAAAAAACAGACAGGAAAGAATTATAAATATAGCTGATTTGTTTTCCATTACTCTTCTTTAGTCCCGCCCTTTCTTTTTTATCACATTTCTTTCAATGTACAGACACACCGGTTCTACTGCTTTATTACAGCATTGATATAAAATTCTGTAGTTTTATAATATAACTAGCGGCCCCGACAGACGTCCTGCCCTAAAAAGGAAATAAAATCCTAGAACCCGAGTATAGCGCTACCTACCGGATAGAATTGTAATCTAAACCATTCTGGAATCTACCTGAAGACACACAAAAATTTCATTAAAATCGGTCCACCCGTTTAGGAGTTCAGTGACATGCACGTTTAATATGGTGGTTAAGTATTCTTAAATTTTCTAATTTTCCGCGCAATTTTCTTATTTTTTTCTTTCATAAGAACTTTCTCCTGACAATACCAAACACACCAAAAAAAGAAATAATGAAATCAGTCCAGCCAATCACGCGTGATGCCGTGACCAAGGAAAATAGGGATTCATTTTTATACATATAGATCAGCAGATTAGTAAATCACTTGTTTTATGTAAAAATATATATTAAAATAAATAAAAGCGGCGATAGCCTAGTTGGGAGTGGAACGGACTGCCGAGACGAATGTCCGCAGGTTCAAAACCCAAGGCACACACCTCTGACTTTCCTAAAAATTTATGTGTGATTCTTTGTGAATTATCGCTCGCTTTAACGGTTAAGGAAAAGATCGTGAGGAAACCTGCATACCCTAAGAAGTTCTTTGAATTTCGAAGGTATGTCATGCCTGCCAACCCGCACTAGGCCAGCGTAATGGACTAAGGCCTTAACCCTCTCAGTAGTAGAGGAGGCCCGTGCTCAGCATCGGGCAGTATATAATACAGGGCTGGTTTGATGTGGTATATATCAAAATCATTTGGGTGGCAACACAGACTGACCCAAGTGACTTATATTGTTTGCAAAAGCAAATGTATTTTTCTATCTACAACGTCTTTAACCTTTAAAAAGTAAGTCACCAAGTAGGCGTGAAATATATCTAAGTTTAGAAGTTTATTGACATCTCAAACTTAAGCGCTGTTTTTATACACGACCTTTTCTACTTATACCGATGGGAATTTCTATTTTCGTGTGGAAACAAATAGATGACATTAATTTTAGACGCTTTCGTAACTATGAATTATTGTGACAGTTCGAGTCGTAATATTAATATGTAATCTGAGTTTCTATACAACACAAAAGTATTGGAAAAAATGTTCGAAGTTTCTTTATGCCTTTCTTCTTCGAGTCGTCATCGCTTAGGTAGCTAGTGAAGGCCGGTAGGTTAGCTAGGCTAGGGCCTGTAGTGTCCACACCGGTGAGGATCGCAACGCGTTCCTCCCATTAATTTTTTAATAAAATTATCTCTTTTTTTATATCCCCTTTTCTACCAGCTCGAGTTGGCTCCTTTTGTTTATTTTTCTTCATTAAATTTACTCCCAATAACAATGTCGGTAGTTATATAAGTGACCTTTTGTATTAATAAAGAGAAACAATTCTTATAATCAATTTAATGTAAGTATCTTGACTTATCATAAGTGCAACTATGTTCACCTACGTGATGAATAAAGTATTTTTTTTTATATTGGCGAATTAGGATATTGTATGGTTTGGTGATCGTTAATACTTTTTGTAAAGAGATTAATGTGAGTTTGTTTATGAACCATCCGCAAAATATTTTGGTTTTAATACTCACGGTGAGTCATAAAGAAGATAAAACATTCTTATAGATTTTCAATTTATTAAGATTATTCATTGTCCAGATAAGCAAAACCTTATTACACATCGCTTTCGCGTACTAAATTACCGAAAGACGCCATACATAATAACTATGACTAATAAAAAAACCTAACTAAATATAATTACGAGGACCATATAATTACGAGGACCTCATAAAGGTCATGATGTCAACTACGCCCCAAATATATGCATAAATATCTAAATTAGCTGTACGCATTATACATAACTGACGGATAGCATTTACTTGAACATAAACATTCTCATAAAAAAATCAGCCCGTAGAGCGCAAAGGTAAACGTCCAAACACACAACATCTGCCCGACGAGCGTAGAAAAAATACGACACCTGGCAACAGGGCGCGAGGCGACCAGCGTAACTTGACCCTTGGGTGACGAGATCACTCGATGGCGCAATTACTGTTGACTTTGCTTTTTTAATAGTCACGTATAATCATGGAGGATGTGAAAAATATGGTGAATTTAAAAAAAATATGTAGCATGTGTTGCAATGTAGATATTTTTACACTTTGTATTTTAATAATCTATATTATTATAATAAACCTCGTGCTTTTGTTAAATATCATTTTTCATAAATTATTGTTTGCATTCTTATTATAATTATCACTCATAAATTTTAATTCTTAGTTTCTAAGCCGTTGTTATCATTGAATTTAAATAACTGGTAATATTGACGTCATAATTTACATAACGTTAGATCCTGATAAAAAAAAACAGCTAAGTTTTAATATGAACATCAATATGCTATGATAAAAACACATTACTAAGCGTTTAGCACTGTCTGCTAACAATTCTGATTCAACTACTCATTTAGGGGCTTCCCTCACTGATAATAAAAGTCCCTTATAACGTTTTAATTTTATTTTAAATAACTGAAGGGGTTCGAGCACGTTGACCTTTGTATACGGTGTTTTATTCTATAAATACCATCTGGAATGGTTTTAATCGATAAATTATTACTAATCAAAGGTGTGAAAACTACATACGGTGGTAAGTGACAAGTAACATAATTGCAACTAATTTATTTTATTTTACAGTCAGAAAAGTGTATGCTCGACCACCTTTAGGTTCTGAATAAGTCGCGTGCGTGTCCTCCGTCAACAACTTGCAGCTTCCAACTAAAGTAGACAATAAGAGTTAGCTGCTGTTTCCTTTATACATCTCTAAAACGATCGCACCTGCTTGGTAAAGTATGAAAAATAGGCGTTTTTTCTTGAGGAAGTGTACTAGCAACAAAATAAAACTTATTTAATTAACGTATCAGGCCATGTATGGTTATAAAAGAACCGTAAGACAGGCTAAAATACAAAAGCTCCAATAATAATTAAAAACATTAACTGATTCAATTTTTGGATTAATCAGCACATGCTAGTAGGAATTATGAAAGGCAAAATGTAGTGCTTTTTTATGGGCACGACAAAGTGATCTCTACCCTATCGTCACTAACAAGTTAAGTTTAGGATCCTTGATGGTTGCTAGAATTACGTTGACATTCAAATTCAAATCATTTATTATGTAATTAGGCCCCTAGGGGCACTTTAACACGTCATTTTTAACATTTTTTTTAAACTATAAGATTCTATCAGTGCTTCGGAAAATCCCACTGACCTGAGTAAATATTAAAGTGTATACCGACTACTTCCAGGACATGCCTTGCTGCAACGAGCCGCAAGCAATTTTCCTACCACTATAATGTTCACTTTAGGTACAAAATATTTCTAATATCGCTATCAACCTATTTTACTAACACTACACAAAATCCGGAGTCTGGTATTGTGCTCGAAAAATAATTGTCTCATCTCCTATTATATGGGATCTAACATAGCAAACGTAGTAACATCTCTGCCTACCCCTGAAAAGAGACGTGATGCTATTTGAAGACAGAAAATTCTTAAATATTAAATCGACACGAGTCACTTTCACCTAGCGGCGGCGGAGTGTGGTAGGTCAAGATAAAATGGTCGCTAACGCACAGGTGTTAGACGGGCGGTGTTGCGTGCACATGCATTCGACTCCCGCGCACGCAACGGATGTGCCAATATGATCCAGTGATTTTGTGCGAAACATGACATGTGCTTCGATTATTTTTTTTAATGAACTCATTGTATACTTATGAGTTGACAAAATACGGGTAATTTTTTTATTGGCAATTTAGATATTGTTTATGTATGATAATCACAAATGAAACCATCAAAGATAAAATGATACAGATTCTTTAATGCGTCTGCATAACGTAGTTGTCAAACCAATATCTGCTATGTGCAAAAAGTTAAACTTTGAGATATGGAACAAAAACACTTTTATGTAAAATTTCAAGATGAAATTTGCACATGGCATATTTTCCCTAGCGCTCATAGTTCGCCGTGTAACGATCAGAATCAATTTTATATATCAAAGTTTGTGTGACAAACTAGTCATAATAGTCAAAATGTTGAAATCTCAAAATGTGCACATAGCAAATATTGGTTTGATAACGACATTAACAAATACTACTTACTACATATATTTTTCTCATTTGTTAATTCCATAACTTAGGTCTTAGACTCAGATATAGATTTGAAGCAGAATACAGCTACAACTATTCCTATTTAATATCGTATATAGGTAAAAGCCCAGCCATCAGCTAGTTCTATCGAAATTATAGTCTGGAGGTCCATACACCACGACGCACGTGACCGTACGAAACCCAACAGCTAAACTGTTACCATGACTTCAAAGTGGTACAACTCGAGACTTACTTAAGTATAAAAAAACATTCCTACCACATCACCGTACATGTTTGGTGATTTCAAGTCCCTACGGCCGTGAGAAAACATTATCTATGCCCTTAATCTTGCTTAAACGGAGTGTCGAGTGAAATCTTTAATGAAACGACCACTTTCTATGATTTTAAATTCGAGACGTGACGTCCGAAACCCTTTGTAACTGTCAGTACTTGGTACCAATCTGGTATATTTTCTTTTTGGTAGATGGTATGTAAACGTGCTGGAGAGAAGCCAGTGGAGGCAGGTCATCTGGTCCAGATGAAACCTTGATACCCGCGATCCTCAGACATGAAGGACCGACCAGAGGGGGGGGGGAGAAAGAGGGAGGGAGAGAGAGAGAGAGAGAGATGTAAACGCAGATGGATAATCAATTCATAGCAAACATAATCATTGTGACAAATTCTGCGTGCTGACTTTTAAGAAAGATTGATGTTTATCAGGAAAGAGACAACTAATTTGATTTAGTGATGTGATTAATGGTTAAAAATTATTAATGGTTAATAGTTAAAGATTAAAAAAAAATAACGTGTTAAATTAATAGTTAAGTTATAACGGTCAAGAAGTAAGGAGTTACGTGAAAAGCATTAGCGATAACATGTTCAACACGTGTCTTGCGTCGTTTATTTTAATTATGTTAAATTTTTTAACATTGAACCAATAACCAACAGGTTAATTTTTTTTTTCACAATAACAGTCACATCGAAATAAAAATTTTCTAGTTATTACGTATTCATGAACATTTGTGTAAATGACGCTTGCGTGCCGTTCATACAATTGAAAAAATCTGCTTTGAGGTGTAATGACTGTTCAATTTTTTACACCTTAAAATTATGTTAGTATGTATCTTTATATTACTTCTTTATTTGTTTATTGTGGACATTAGCACTATAGTATTCAGAACCAATGTTAGAATTGGTATACACGGCCGCCATTTTGAATTTCTATGTTTTAAGGCCAATTGACTTCAAAATCGGTATCTGGATATAACTTTAATTACTAAAAACTAATCCAATGTCGGAATTGAAAAAAGTAGCCCCCATTTTGAATTTATTTGTTTTAAGGCCTATCGACCTCAAAATCGATATCTGGACAGGCATGTAGGTACAAAAGACGGATCCAATGTTAGAATTGAAAAAAGTGGCCGCCATTTTGAATTTTTTTGTTTTAAGGCCTATCGACCTCAAAATCGGTATCTGGGCAGGCCTGTAGGTACAAAAGACGGATCGAATGTTAGAATTGAAAAAGTGGCCGCCATTTTGAATTCCTTTGTTTTAAAGCCAATTGACCTCAAATTCGACATCTGAGTATAACTTTAGTTACCAAAGAACATTCCAATGTCGGAATGGAAAAAAATGGCCGCCATTTTGAATTTCATTGTTTTAAGGCCTATCGACCTCAAAATCGATATCTGGTCAGGCCTGTAGGTACAAAAGACGGATCCAATGTTAGAATTGAAAAAAGTGGCCGCCATTTTGAATTTCTTTGTTTTAAGGCCAATCCACCTCAAAAAATTCAAAATGGCGGCCACTTTTTTCAATTCTAACATTGGATCCGTCTTTTGTACCTAAAGCCATGACCAAATGTCGATTTTGAGGTGGATTGGCCTTAAAACAAAGAAATTCAAAATGGCGGCCACTTTTTTCAATTCTAACATTGGATCCGTCTTTTGTACCTAAAGCCATGATCAAATATCGATTTTGAAGTGGATTGGCCTTAAAACAAAGAAATTAAAAATGGCGGCCACTTTTTCAATTCCGACATTGGATAACTCTTTGGTAACTAGAGATAAACACAGATACCGATTTTGAGGTCAATTGGCCTTAAAACAAAGAAATTCAAAATGGCGGCCACTTTTATCAATTCTGACGTTAACTAAATAAATTTATTTTCGCAATCATTGCAACTGGCGATTTTATTGTTCACAAATCACGACAAGGCATAATCTAAGTCTTAGCTAAAGAAAAAATATCATTTTGGTGCTTATTAGTAGTATTAAATTTCATTTAATAAATAGCCTATAGAGGCGTTATTAGCATTTTTCTATGATTAACAGTTATCAAGTTTAGTTGAATGATAAATTAACAGATGGCATTAACTGCCTCCGCAGTCCGTTCATTAGTTTAAACGTTTAATGAATATTGCAATAGTAGTTAATAAAATTAACAGCTATTATTTCATAATGAGTTAAATTAACAGTTATAACGTTTAATGATCACCTCTAATTTGATTTGGAGGCACCGCAGCAATCTCATACCCCATTTAGACTATTGGAGAATAATTCGCCGAATAACTAAGCGAATAAGCTGTTTATACACTCGTATTAGTCTATTCTGTAGTCGGCAAGTATCTAAATCAGTTTCACTACGATCATACAAAATGTTAACGCTGAAAATTTTCGTAAAAATTTTGTGGAACAGTGATACCACACTCACTGAACTCTGTAGTCAAGAAATCTCATTCCTTCACTCCAGTCTTCTGTAGATAATGATATCCCTATCCAAGCACAGTATTGCTGTAGACAACTGTCATCACTGTGACTATAACTCAACATATGCGACGTTAATTTATTCTCAGTACGTTTAGAAAGAGAAATGAAACCCTTTACACGTGCGTAGTCTTTAACGTAGTGCAATCTGAAATGAGGCGATTTATCTAATCGCTCGCACCGTTTTAATAAAACTAGAATGAAAATCCAAGCAAGTAACTGTTTGTGGATTTTAAAAATATTATAGAAACTAGTCATAGAAAGTTCCTACAAGTAATTTAAGAATAAGGACTATTTGTTAAAAAGACAAATCAAGTGAGTACCCGAAAATAAGACTTTTGAAAATATCTTAACCTTTTCTTAGTAAAAAAACTACAACCAAAAATCGAAATACATATCTTTAAAATCAGTCCAAATCGACGAAAACTCTAAATGAATACCCAAAAGGACAACTCAAAATATGCAAATAATCATCCACTTCGAACACGCTCTCTTCGCACAACCAAATTCCTTTGAAATCCATTCTCTATGTCAATCAAAGTCCTCTGCCATTTGGGCCAATGCCCCCCACACGTGCCAAAGTAAAGCCTTAGGCTTTCGTCTGCATAGGAACAGGTTAAAACTTAACTTTCGACACAGTTTGGAGGGAACGTTCAGGTAAAAAAGGGATGAAGTAGGCGGGCTCGGCATTTATGCACATGAAGCGGTAGGTAGAGAAGTAAATAATACACCCGCATTCGAGATATATCCACTTAAGGATAAGGAGTAAGTATATCGCCATATCAGGGACAAATTCTAACCAACAAAGGAGTACATTTTTCACTGAGAACTTCATCTTTAACCTAGTAAATTTCAGGGATTTAACATCTTATGTCTCAGAATGACGAGCGCAGTGGAATGCCACACAGTACTTTGTAAATCAAGGTGCTCGATGGGGTTTCTTCTGTTTATGGGTGGTCGTATCGCTTACTATCACGCCAGCGTCATACTCGTCTCGTCATTCAATGCAATAAAAAAAGAACACGATTCGCGGGCAAATTAAATTTCAAATTTTTAAAGATTTTCCTCCCAACTATGCACATATACAGTCTTTTCTTGTCTATATCGTTTAATCTACCAACATTAGTCGGATAATCAAAATAATATAAAATTTAAATTAACCCAAATTGTCGGCCCCACCAGCAATACCCAGAACACGTCATTACGATCCGATCGGATCACGACTATGCTAATTAATAACGAGAACTCAATATTCGTATTATTATGAATTTGTTATAGCTAAAATTTGTTTAATTTTCCTGTATCTACTTATGTTCATGGTAGGTTAGCTAGGCTAGGGCCTGTAGTGTCCTCACCGGTGAGGATCGCGACGCGTTCTTTCCATTATTTTTTAATAAAAATGATCCTTTCCTACTCCAGCTCGCTTTTTTGTAATTTTCAACAAAGATTTTCTTCCCAATAAAAATTACTGTAGTTATATAAGTGACTTTTTGTATTAATAATAATTAATTTCCCGTTCCCTTTAAGGGAGACTTTTCAAAGGATAGGAAGGGTTATCTTTCATGTATCTTGGCTTATCATAAATGCAACTATGTTCGCCTAAGCGATGAATAAAGTTTTTTATGGATTTATAACCGTAGGCGTTATAATCTATATTCGTCCCTTGATATAAGGGGCGAGCTCAACACCGAAAACAAGTTCGAAAGGCGAGTAACTCGAATGTATTTTTTCGAGTGTAAATAACCGCTTTGGTTGAACCAATCCCCTCATGTTAGGACGTTTATTTGTAGACAAGAAAATCGGAGAATTTTCGGAGACAATAAATTTTTCGGAGAACCGGTTTTTTCTAAATTTTCCGAGTTAAATACTCTATCTCATCATGTGATAAGGGGCTAGTTTTTTTTAGGTCGCAAAAATATAGGTTTTACCACAATGATTCTGTGCCGGAGATTATTGATAACATATCTCCGCAGGCTAAAATCGTCTCCGGTATAAACTGTAAGCCCTAAATAATGCGCCGCCTACACAATGACCTTGTTACTTGCTTTTCAATTTTATCCATTTTAAATTAATTCGATGCAAATCTTAATTAAAATATATAAGATTAATTTTTCAATGTCGAAATTTTTATTGCCAATTAACGTCATAAATGGATAATTTAAAACTAGTTTAATTTGACTAACACTATCTCGACACCATGGTTGATTATAATGACTTGTATTTTGCCTTGTTATTCGTTAATATTTAGTAATTTTTAACCGACTTCAAAAAGGAGGTTCTGTATTCGATCCATATGTATGTATGTTTGTATGTATGTATCTAAATTTGTATGGCAGCGAGTTTCTCAAAAACTACTGATCCGATTTGGATATGGTTTTCGATGTTAAAATGTATAGTTTTCAGGAAAGGTTTTACTTTATAATTTAAGAAGATCTGATGAACATCTTACACAATGGAACTTTTCAATAACTAACAGCAGATAACTCGCGAAAGCTGCAATCGTATATCTATGATGTATTGTTTACACCATTCTATAATTAACTAACAAAAAAGCAATAAATAAAAACTTTTTAACAAAAAGTAATTTGATTTGTAGTGGTTTTGAAGTCGGTTTTTTTTTGTTAATTACAATAATTTATGTTGTCAAGTATGAACTAGTTCACGTATTAGCTAATGTGGATAGTCCTAATTGATTACCATTTATTTGAGCTCATAGTGGACTTTTGTATTTGACAATCAATACTTTGTACATTGCTAGTAAATGTCAAAGATTATTTAGCCTAAATTATGACGTTTGCGCTGTTGCAACTCTCATGGTTTTTACTAAGCTGTCGATATTATACTTATTTAATTTATTGCCATTTTTTGGGCACGGTTAACATTTCTATTTGGCCGCATTATACTTATTTGACGAGTAGCATTTACAAAGTGTAGAGGCGTTAATTTATTTCATACTAGCTTTTGCCCGCCGCTCCGCCCGCGTTAAAAAGTTTTTCCGGGATTAAAGTCCCGCTTTATGTTTTCCCGGGATAAAAAACAGCCTATGTGTTAATCCAGAACATGATCTACCCGTGTGCCAAATTTCATCGAAATCCGTTCAGTAGTTTTTGCGTGAAAGAGGAACAAACATCCATACATTCTTACAAAATTTCGCCTTTATAATATTAGTAGAATCAAACAGATTCCTTTATCTAATTCTATACGTTATCATCTTACACATACCCGTTCTAAAACAATACTCACCGCATAATACCGTCCCCTTGTTAGTAGGGCGAAAGGGCCGTAGTGCGTTGACATCTGCCGTCATGCCGAGATAGCGTTCACCCCAATAGAATAAGGGATGGCGCAGATTTATCGGACCAATAGAAATTATTATTAAATGTTTACGGTGTGTGGTAGATAATTATTTTAATAAATTAACTGCATTATGCATTTAACAGGGTTATTAAGGTTACCTGATGTGCGGGGCTCGGACTGGGCCAACACCCCGCAATGTGTTGTGTGTGTGCTGGATTGCGTGAGTGGGAATATGGCGATACCAGTGACAAAGTAACAAAGGCGTAAAATCGGGAAATAGCGTTTATTTCACACACTGAATCGAAAGTTACAAAGTTCAGCCACAACGGTAGCCAAATTCTCCCGGCGTTAATATTCGGCGCGTAGTCTCTCGTTGCTACGCCGTAGCTATGCGACGTAGCTGGAAGTCGTCCTCGTAGCACCGTGCCACAGCTGATGAGGAAGGATGGTCCACTCTGCATAAGCGCCTGTTTCCTCTTCAAACTTGCAGACTTCTTCTTTCTTGCCGACTACTTGCTGTTTTCTTGATGTCCCGAACTATTTCTATTAAACAAAAAACTCCTAACACGTTTTAACTCAACTATACAAAAAAACAAATTAGCTTAAGTACTCCGCGGCTATACCGTACGGAGCACTAAGAGGGCCTTCCCTCTTTCTAGGACCTCTTTTTCACTTTCAAGATTACACTTATTTTCAATTCGCGCCTAAGTTAAATCTATATGCCTAAACTATAAGTGTCTTGGTACATAGACACTAAGTGGCTCTATATACTAAACATCATAAAACAACCTTATGTGCATTACAAAGAAAGTTATCGTGATTTACTTACTCTAAGTTTAGCACAAACGATGCACACAAGCAACATTTCTAAAAATAACTATTTAAACTTTATACATACGTTCATCCCGCTACCGCAGCGGGGTAGGCAAAGTTCTAACCTACACTATGACACCGAATGAAACACTACACAGTTCATACCGGGTGAGTTATAAGCGTTCAATGACCCTAACGATAACACGATTTTTTTCACTAAGATCACTGACTAAAGTCTATGACGTCACTAAGAGGTCCGAGTTCTATTACGAAATCGCGCATGCGCGGCATGCACTCTACGTTGTTCTCTCTTCGAGAATATGCGTCCTGCACATTCTCCCGCCGTGCATCACCCAGCGTCCAGGGGGTGATGCAGTCACGCTGTCGGGCAGGATGCATCCGCCGCTGGCTGCGGCGCGGCGCTCTCGGTCCTTGTGTCGTCAGCTTGGTGTATGACGACGATCCTCTTCACGGGTCGTCGCAGGACACCTCCGCGGGTGGTGATGTCCACTGTGCGCACCACTCCATCTGGGCCGGGATACATGGCGCAAATGCGCCCCCGCGGCCATGTGTTGCGCGGGAGCGTGCCGTCTATGATGCGGACGACATCACCTATTTGCAGTTCGGGGCCCCGGCTGTGGGCCTCCCGCCGGTTTCTTAGCTCGGGGAGGTACTCCCGGAGCCAACGCGTCCAGAATGCGTCGGCGAGCTGCTGTGTGGCTTTGAGGTCGGCGTGCGCGCCGAAGTCGTGGTCGGCCGGGAAGTTCGGCACCGACCACGGGCCCCGACCGCCCAACAAAAAGTGGTTAGGCGTCAGGGCTTCCGGATCCTCAGGGTTCACCGACACGTGGGTCAATGGTCGGCTATTGACTGTTAGTTCGACCTCGGCGAGTAACGTTGCCAACGTCTCTTCTCGAGGGCTCCTCTCGTGGAGCACCGTTTTTAGTGCGGTTTTCACAGTCCGCACCAGTCTCTCCCAGGCGCCGCCCATGAATGGCGCGCCCGGGGGAATGAAGCGCCATCGGATCGCCCTCCGCGACGCCTCTTCTTCGGCGCCCGCGAGGAGGGTGTTGCGCAGCTCTCGTTCCGCGCCGTGGAAGTTGGTCGCATTGTCGGACCACAGCTCGACGGGGCTCCCACGACGCGCTGTCATGCGCCTGAGTGCCATGATTGCACCCTGCGCACTTAATGAGTGCACCACCTCTAGATGCACCGCTCGAACTGTCAAACATGTAAAGAGAGCTACATAGCGCTTTTGATTGCTGCGGCCCACGGTTACGGTGAGCGGACCGAAGTAATCAAGACCGGTATAGGTAAATGGTCTGTGATGATGAGCCAGCCGACAGGCAGGTAAGTCGCCCGTCACCGGCTGCGGCGGGGTCGCCGCCCTCTGGCGGCACTTCAAGCAGCTCCTCAGTGTAGTCTTGACCGTCGGGCGTAGTCTCAGGATCCATCTCTGTTGGCGGCAGCAGTTGACCACGCTCTCGACGCTGGCGTGATGCAGCTCTGCGTGGACGTGCTCGATCCACAGCCGTGTTGCCCGATGCTCGCCGTCGACGACCGGAGGGTGCTTCATTTTTTCTGTGATTCCCGTGGTAGCTGAAATCCGACTATTTAAACATATCAAATTATTAATTAGTACAATACTCAAAGGATACAGGCGGCTATCCCGTGATACGGGTTTTCCTTGTGCGAGTGCACGTATTTCTTCGGCAAACACTTTTTCTTGACTCATTTTTATAATGAGGTATTCCGCCCGTTCTAACAGCTCAGCTGGGAGGGTCATGAATGTTATGTCCTCCGATTTTCGCGCGCTCCTCTTCAACGGTTTTTTCGACGTTTGAGCGCGTTTCCAATCCGGGTCCTTTTGCGAAGCGGCCTTTGTTCGCTTGTGATTAACGTAATCACACCGTCGCCGGAACATGCGCACTGCCTGCAGAGTGCGAGCTGTAGCTCTCAAGTATCGGGTCCAACTCGAGAACCGATTCACGTCGGGTAGGGCCTCTGAGAGCTGTGGCTCTCGATGTCCTGAGGTGACGGCGCCTACTCTTTCTTCACCGGTCGTGGTGATGATGCCCCTTTCTTCCGTGGGCCATAAGTCGGGTGGATTTCGGAGAAATTCCGGCCCATTGAACCATCGATGTCGCTCATCGAAGTTGTCCGGCACGTCGCGTGTGGCATCGTCAGCGGCATTGTGGCGCGTCGGCACCCATCTCCATTCGCTCGTTTGTGAATGTTCCTCTATTGCCGCGACGCGATGAGCGACGTATGGTTTGTATGATCTGGATCCTGTTCTGATCCAGCTCAGCGTTGTCCGACTGTCTGTCCAGTAGGTCGTTGACTCGGGTTGTCTTCCGTGTTCGCGCTTCACCGCGGCTGCCATCCGTGTGCCGAGTACTGCTGCCTGTAATTCTAGACGGGGAATGGACGTTAGTTTCAGCGGCGCAACTTTCGCTTTCGCTGTTATAAGCGAAGCCGTGACCCGTCCGTCTTCATCTTCGGCTCGCCAGTATAGTGCGGTCGCGTAGGCGGACTCGCTGGCATCGGTGAACACGTGCAGCTGCAATCTTCTAGCTCGAGTATAGCCTAGGTAGCAGCGTGGCACGGACACGTGACCCAATCTTCTCAGCTGTGTGACCCAATCCGCCCATCCGGCGGATATGTCGCCGTCAAGCGGATCGTCCCATGCAGTGCCGCGTCTCCAGACCTCCTGCAACAGCTGCTTGGCCCTTACCGTCACTGGGGATGCAAGACCTAGAGGATCAAACAGGGACATTACTATTTTAAGCGCTTCTCGTTTCGTGGGCGCTTCTCTGATTAACAAGTTTGGCGGTATGCGCGCCAAATCCAAATTGAAGGCGAGTCTGTCTTCCGTTGGTCTCCAAATGAGGCCCAAGACTCTCTCCGCCTTTTCTAAGTCCACCTCTTCGCGGTGGGGACTTGCCGATTCGCCGAGTGCTTCAAGTACCTCAGGCGAATTACTCGTCCATTTTTTCAATATAAAATGCGCCTCACCGTGAATGTCGCGCACTTGCCGCGCAATCGTTGTCGCGCTTTCTATGTCCGGATAGCTGTCAAGGTAATCGTCCATATAATGTTTTCTCCTTATCGCGTCGACAGCTTCCGGATGCGTCGATCGAAATCTGTCCGCGTTGCGATTCATGACATAAATCGCCGTCGCGGGAGAGCTAGATGCACCGAAAATGAGTACCTTCATCCTGTATATTTCCGGCGGTTCGTTATCTCGGCGATCCGCTCGCCAGAGATATCTGAGGGCGTCGCGATCTTCCTCGCGCAATCTCACCTGCATAAACATCTCCGTGATATCCGCGGTGACTGCAATGGGATGTTCCCGAAATCGCATCAGGACGGCGGGAAGAGGCTGCAACAAGTCTGGACCTGTTAATAAGTTATCATTCAAAGTGGTACCCTTTGTCTTGGCCGCCGCGTCGTGCACAACTCGCAGCTTGTCCGGTTTCAAAGCATTAAAAACTGCGAAGTGCGGCAAATACCATGTCCTTGTTGCATGGGAGGTCGCGGGGGCTGGCTCGGCGTAATCCTTCTCGATCAGCGCCTCCATCTGTTGGTTATATCTGACCTTGAGTTCGGGGTTCCTATCCAGCTTGTTTTCTATGTTGTGCAGCCTTTTCAAAGTGTTCTCGTAATTGTTCGGGAGCTCGACATTTTCTTTTTTCCACAGGAGAGACGTGGTATATCTTCCGCAGGGTTCTCTCGTGGTGTTGTCCTCCAGGATTCTCAGCGCCTTTTCTCCGGGGTCGCTCTTCGGCCTGCGGGGATCTACAAACAGATTATCAAGCAAAATAAATTCTTTTACGAGCTCCTCAGTTAGGTCGTCGGTTGCTGTCTGGCCGACGAAATTCACCCTGTGTCCTAGGGCTCTGGTCCGGCTCCCGTGTACCACCCATCCTAGTGGTGTGAGCGAGGCGACCGGTTGGTTCCTCCTTCCGGACCGTGTCTTGCTAGATATAAGCAAATGCCAATTATCCTGGCCTATAAGAAGTCGGGGTTTCGCTTCTTGCGTTTGTGATGCAGGCAGGAGGCCCTTCAAATGGGTACAGTCTCGCAGCGCCTCTTCAGGAATACGCTGCGCCGCCAATCTCAAGTTGTCGACGGTGCGGGCTTCTATCTGCTGCCGTCCCCGACTTCCCCTTATCTGAAACTTAACACGACATGAATTATTCCGTGTAGTTTTCTCTCCATCGTACGTGATTATGTGGAGCGGTTCATCCGGTCCCTCCGCGCCGATGTCCTTGGCCAGCTGATGGTCGATCAAACTGACCGTCGACCCGTCATCAAGTAGCGCGAAAGTGTGAGCCTCTCCCGCCGGTCCTGAAATGCATACCGGAGCTATTTTCAAAAATGACATTTGCGACGTCCATGCCGAATTTACCACCTCTTCATTGGTGGCCTCGTCGGTACTCTTACTCCTCCGGTCCGAGTGCAGCATCCTATGGTGATGTCGTTCACACCCGTCCGTGTCGCATTTTCGAGGCTTGCATGTGTGTTGCTTCGATCGAAATTTCAGGCACCTGAAACATAGCCTATGTTTTTTTGCTAAGTCCCACCGCGCGTCAACCGCGGCATCCCGAAATCGTGCACATTCGCCCATCGAATGTACCTCCTGGTTGCATACACAGCATGCGGGCTTCTGTTTGTCGGCGACGGTATGTATTCGTTGCCGGCGTGGTTGTTCGCCGCCGCTAGCCTTCACCGGGGCCTTGTCCGCGATGATCTCTGGCACGGCGAACGGACTGCATATCTCCGCTTCCCTGGCAATGAATCGGCTAAATTTTAATAAGTCGGGCTCACCTCTATGTTGTGCGGCGGCGAACTCATACCATTGCCTTCTCAGCGTCGGAGTCAATTTTTCCATCACCGCCTTCGTAACCTCCGGATTATACAGGTAGAAGGCACAATCGAGCGCTTGCAGGGTTCCCACGACATTTTCTATTTTCGTACTGAAAGTGCAAATATCTCGCGGCGAATCAGTGAGGCGGGGTAGCGCCCGGAGTCGCTCGATCTCGGCCAATGCGATCGAGTCCGGACGCCCAAACCGCGTCTCGAGAGTCCTCAGCACAGCGTTCGGTTCGGCGTTGGTGATGAGCAGCCCTTGTACTGCTTCCTTTGCTGTGCCCCGTAAGCTGCGGCGCAATCGGGACATATTCTCCAACGCTGTAAAATAACTTGCGGATTCATTATAAGCGGCTCTATAAGTTAGCCAATCTTGATGCGCACCGTTGAAAATGGGCAACTCCGTATACTTCAACGGCTGTCTATGTTGTGCAGCTTGCACAGCTTGCGTTATGGCACACGCAAGTTCACTATAATCGGAGTTCGGTCGCGCTGCGACCAATTCCCCGCCCCGCACTTGACGCGGGGTAGGCGGGGGCTGCGGCGGCGGCGGCTGTTGCGAAGCTTCATTTTCTCTTAACCAGGCTGCTACTACAGGCGGCGGTTGCTTCGCAGGCAGCGGCTGCACATTCGGGTTCGATGCCGCAGGGTTACCTGAAAATGTTATGAAATCGAGCGGATTATTTGATGCATCATTTGCCACTGGGTGACACGTTGGCGGGGGCACGGCACTGGCTCCCGCCGGTGCAGACGCCGGGATGTCCCAGGATGCGGCGGTGATCACTGGGTCTATGGGTTCGGGTGGCGGCTGCACACGGGATTGCGCATCTTGCACTTCGTGAGGTCGGTTATCAATCGCGAGCAGCTGACTGGTATGTAACCAGCTGTGAACGCGTTGATCCTGCTCGACCTCGGTGATGACGGAGTTAAGGTCATCCTCGCTATCTTCCGCTTCGATCTCTGCTAGCTTTGCGGTCGCTAGCTCTATCTTGAGTTTTGTGAGTTCGGCCCTGGCCTGTGCCAGGCGACGTGCTTTCGTTGAACGCCTTGAAGAAGTGGCTGGTCGACTTCGGGGCCGCTGTGGCTTCCTCTCTTCCGGTGCGGCGGCTTGAAGCTCCTCCGCAGCGGTGCCGGCAGCGGTATCCCTATCGGTGGTGAAACACGTTTGAACGGTGTCGGCGATGGTGGTCTCGGTGGCCTCAGTCGCAGACGTTGCTGTAGCAGACGTCGCGGTCGCGGACGTCCCCGTTGCGGACGTCGCGGTGCATGACGTGACCGTCGTTGACGCTTCCGTGGCCGACGCCGTTCGTTTCCCGATTGACCTTGTCACTGGCATTTTCCACACTCACGTAGATCCGGCTCGAAGGACCAGAAAATGTGCGGGGCTCGGACTGGGCCAACACCCCGCAATGTGTTGTGTGTGTGCTGGATTGCGTGAGTGGGAATATGGCGATACCAGTGACAAAGTAACAAAGGCGTAAAATCGGGAAATAGCGTTTATTTCACACACTGAATCGAAAGTTACAAAGTTCAGCCACAACGGTAGCCAAATTCTCCCGGCGTTAATATTCGGCGCGTAGTCTCTCGTTGCTACGCCGTAGCTATGCGACGTAGCTGGAAGTCGTCCTCGTAGCACCGTGCCACAGCTGATGAGGAAGGATGGTCCACTCTGCATAAGCGCCTGTTTCCTCTTCAAACTTGCAGACTTCTTCTTTCTTGCCGACTACTTGCTGTTTTCTTGATGTCCCGAACTATTTCTATTAAACAAAAAACTCCTAACACGTTTTAACTCAACTATACAAAAAAACAAATTAGCTTAAGTACTCCGCGGCTATACCGTACGGAGCACTAAGAGGGCCTTCCCTCTTTCTAGGACCTCTTTTTCACTTTCAAGATTACACTTATTTTCAATTCGCGCCTAAGTTAAATCTATATGCCTAAACTATAAGTGTCTTGGTACATAGACACTAAGTGGCTCTATATACTAAACATCATAAAACAACCTTATGTGCATTACAAAGAAAGTTATCGTGATTTACTTACTCTAAGTTTAGCACAAACGATGCACACAAGCAACATTTCTAAAAATAACTATTTAAACTTTATACATACGTTCATCCCGCTACCGCAGCGGGGTAGGCAAAGTTCTAACCTACACTATGACACCGAATGAAACACTACACAGTTCATACCGGGTGAGTTATAAGCGTTCAATGACCCTAACGATAACACGATTTTTTTCACTAAGATCACTGACTAAAGTCTATGACGTCACTAAGAGGTCCGAGTTCTATTACGAAATCGCGCATGCGCGGCATGCACTCTACGTTGTTCTCTCTTCGAGAATATGCGTCCTGCACACCTGAGATTTATACCTTAAGATTCGATTAAGTATTTTTTTTTTTTGTAAAATCATAGATATCTGTGATGATTTTTTCTTGCCAATGGCTTAATGAAAAAAAGTTACTGTTTAAAAACTTTTGCATATACAGTTTATAAAAACGTGCAATTAAAATTATGCCTTAACCCTAAGGGTTTTAAATACTTAAAATATATTTTTAACACATTTTCGTGATTCCAGGACGATAAGTGTGCGTTAGGCCTTACGTGTAAGTTTACGCAGATGTTAACGGTTTTGCGATAGTATGACTAGGGCTTTAAGGGTGTTTGAACTGTTTTTAATTTTGTATGGTAAGGGATGTGGTTGCTTTACATTGAAAACTTTACGGCATAATAAAAAAAATGTGTCATTTATTTTATCACGAAAATTTACTTAGTACATTTTGTATTTAGATATTCGCCTACGTTGATAAATCAGTCTTAGCTTAGATTTTATACCATTCATTAGCATTCAATAAAATAACCAGGTACTCGCCAAAATAAACCGAAAACATATTTCTCCTACAAATCGTTATCACAAACCAATTTCGCTATTTGGCCAAGATCAATTGGGTTAGCGGGTCGTTGAACCCACGTCTCGGTACGGACGGATCGCGACAATTTTAGCTATATGCACTCGGTTTCAACATCTCTAGGTCGTCGGATAGATAAAAACGCAATTGAATCGCTTGCATTTCTTTTAAAAGTCATCTTAATGATTATTGCTATAAGATTCTATTTTCGAAACTCTTTTTATACATATAATCTTACTAATTACTGTTTCAATCAACGACTATAATTATATTACTTATTTTGCTGTCGACTTTTTGCATATGCATTTTCCCTCTCACCTAAAAGATACTTTGATTTGTATGATTTCATGGACGATTTTGGACTTTGGAAAAAATCTACCAATATTATAATAGCGAATTTCGCAACGGTTTTCGGTTACGCTATAATATGATAATAAGAGTGGGCGAATAGATAGGGTAATTTAAAAACTATTCCACGGTAAGCAAATCGGTTTCATGATATTTCTGTATCGCAAATAACGGAGTAACTAGAGTACTCGGCAGTAAATATTGTGGTGCAGGGAGGATCGCCAATCCGAGTAAACGTTACATTTAATATGTGCCATTAACTTCGCTTTACAATGCGAAGTTTAACAATTATATCTTTTTAAAATTGCCGAGTATTTATTACTATTTACAAAGCTTGAAGTGTAATATTTGCTGCCGAGTATCATACATAGTTCAAGATTATTGGTTCAATACTCGCACTGAGATAATATTTACCAACAATGTAAAAAGATACAGTATGTGAAACTTCGAAAGTACTGATCCGATTTCTAAATTTGTTATACTAATAGGAAGCTACAATATCCCAAATGCAATGGATTACTTTTAAACCAGAAACGGAAATTAATGACGACACAACTACAATGACAAATTACGACAATATATTTTTTAACATTGCCTATTACATTTGATTGATACCAATTCCACAGGGTATCCTAGTAAACACTGTTCACTGGCGCTGTTCTTGTATGCAAGGGGCATGTGTAGAGTTGTACACTATGGCTTAGCAACAGGTTACCTGTTGTTTTCAGGGAAGGATATTGTAGCGTAATTAAGCATCATAAGATTAATATCTTATGACTCATGGTGACGAGCACAGTGGAGTACCATGCAGCACTGAAAGTAAAGTCCCCGAAAAAAGGCAGAAGACTTGGTTTTATACTATGTAAGCAAGAATTTAAGAAGTTAATAGCACAGATACATAAATAGGGTAACGTTCCTGCGCCCTGTGATTGATATGGTATTTGCATTTAATTTATTATTATTTGAGTAGATAGATGACTGCCTCGGTGGCGTAGTTGTATTACAGTACGACTGCAAAGCTGAGGTCTCGGGTTCGATCCCCGGGTCGGGCAAAGTGATATGGAGTTTTTCTATTCAGTATCAGCTCGGAGTCTGGAATTTGTGCCCGATATGTCGATAGGCTCGCCCCTTATCACATCATGGGACGGAATAATGGCGAAATTTGTGTGCACTAGTTGCGCCTCTGCCTGTCCCTTCGGGGATAACAGGCGTGAGTGTATATGTACATGTATGTATGTATTTGAGTAGCATTTACTTTGACCCAGCACGTACCATCAGGAACACGCTGGATGTAGGCAGCTTTTGACAGGTTCGTCTGGAAATCTTTAAGGCAGCCCTGTGTTCAGCACTCGACGTCATATGGCTAATGATGATATACCATCAGGAGCAATGTGGCCTCATTGCCGACATATAATTGGTAGTAGTATAATATTGGTAATAGTATAAAAAGGTGTCATTCCAGGTCATACATAATTTATCTCTCATTAAAAATAACCCAAATACGTAATAACGTATCAACTAGCGTCGCCTTGAAACCGAATTAAGAACCAAATAATAACGTAAAAACCACTCCAAAGTTTGCACTTGAGTAAGGACAACTACATCTTACAATTTCTTACAACGAAACCGGGTCACTATTGTTTATTTGGCTTAAACACACCACGAGTTAAAAGTGCGCAAAAGAGTATTATGTGTAAATATTGACGTGTTGAATTCTGTTAGTAAACGATATTTTCATACGATAGACAATAATGGATAGGTGGCTCTGATAGGTGGTCGCAGATTTTGGAAATTGTGACGAGTTCACCTGTTGATGGTGCACGTGGATTAGCCCTACTGACTGGCTGAGTCTTAAAGCTTTAGACCTAGTGTGCTGGGCTATGGTAGTCTTGCCAACCATCCTGTTTTCCTGGATTGTTTTAAAGCAACGTCCTGGATTTATAAGCGCCTTGATAAGATCATGTATTTTAAAATTTTATTCCATCGATCTACAACTATATTGAACTATTGGTAACCTATTACTGCATACTGAAGTGTGCTGGTTTACAAGTTCTAATCCTATTTTTTTATACTTGGGAGTCGGGATCTCCAGGCTGTGCTAAATATTGCTTATCGGAAAGTCAGCTCAGGGCCTTACTAACCAGTAAACGCTGATAATGTTTAAGTAACAAACGCGCATTAAAAATATTATTTTGTGCAAACATTCTATTCAAATTACAAATAATTTCTAAAATATATTCACACTATTCGTCACAGAATCTACGATATTGCAATTGTTATTTCATTGATCGTTTCTCAATGACGTACGGACACAATGCCAACACGACTCTCCGAAACCATTGAGGAAAACATGAGTCAACGAGGTTTGGACAATCGAAACACTTTTGTTGGTGCGTCTGTTAACTTATTGGGTGATAATATTATAAAAAAACAATATTAATAAAAAAAAACATTTGTTGGAAAACAAAAAACAAAAACTAAATTAAAAAAAATGTAAGACAATCTGATTGCGCAATAATTAGTAATATTCGTACTACATTAAAAAAATAAAAATTTTGTAACGTAAGAAAACAAAAAACAACCTATGTTAGACGCACTTCAAAAACCTTTCCACGGTAAACGTAAAAAAAGTCTTAATAAGAAAACAAACGCAGAAAACGACAACAGTACCAGGTGATCATAAGGTCGCGACGTTTGAAAGACGGTGGGGTAACGACCGGGCACCGCTACGCGCCAGTTTCGGGGGTCGTCGACCTAGACGACGGACGAACGACGTCCTGCGGCGGCCTCTAGCTTCGCGCAGATATGATGCCCTGGTACTCAGCTTACAGCTTTTCGAGAAATTTCTTTTTTTGCGTCATTTACAATCCCCCGTTGCATAAATAAAATAAAAACGAGCCACAAGGTCGGCAAATGAACACGTGCGGCAAGTGTCAACTAATGATACGTGACCACCTCCCATGATCATGCACAATGGCAGAAGAATTGTGGGTGTGTTGCCGAAATAGGAAAAAAGCAATAATCATTGATATTGAGAGAATTGATAATATTCGGGAGTGGACTAAGGATTAAGGTATACAAAAGTATAAAAAAATCAAAGAGTTATGAAATCTGAAGCAAAAATACCAACTAAATGAGTTTTAAAATGTCAACACAGTAACCCAATTCTTAGTGACCATCATAACACAAAAACCACACCGTGGACGACAGATCTAACGGCTTTTTGTCATTTTTTTTATTAATGGTCGCTACTTTTAGTAAATAACTATTAACTCCATATAAGGAGAGACAAGAATCTATACAAGCCTCTTTTTGGTTGTATTCATGGAAGCAGAGAAAAATGTTGAGCCCTATCGAGTCGACTTCATAAAGGTCGCAGGAACACGCTGTATGCAGGACGCTTTTGACAGGTCAGTCTGGAAATCATTCGTGGAGGCCTATGTTTAGCAATGGACTTGATGTAGCTGATGATGATAACTTCTAAAGTAGTCTATCTCAGGTAATTGGAAAAGTATAGCTTTGACTGTCGAAAATTATTCGGACAATCACTACATAGTATAAAACAAAGTCGCTTCCCGCTGTCTGTCCCTATGTATGCTTAGATCTTTAAAACTACGCAACGGATTTTGATCGTTTTTTTATAGATAGATCGATTCAAGACGAAGGTTTATATGTATAATTTATCCCGGAGAAATATAAAGCGGGATTTTTATCCCGAAAAGACTCATTCACGCGGGCGAAGCCGCGAGCAGAAGTCTGGTAAAATATAAAATGCAATTTTCTACCTCAAGTAAAGCAAAGCGAACATATACAGGCTGAATTTTCCAAGTGGGCGTATAGGGCGAAATTAAAAAAAATCGTTAAAATGTGCTTAACTTTAGTTTGCCGTATATCATTACTTCCCAGAATTTGATTCTTGTAAGCGACATTATCGAATGTTGTTGTTCGGATTCGGGCTAGGAATATTGATTTTTCAAATTCATTTCATTCAAATGATGAAGTTTAAGTTTTTATCAAAATCGACCCTGAGTCTTTTGAGCTTTTTTCGCTATTCCTCATAGTTTCGGATTTAGCCATCCACGCCCACTTGAAAAATTCACTCTGTATTCCATGGCCGTAAGACTCAAACTCGTGATAACGGTAACTTTGTGTTTAAAATACGTCATTTCTATCATTCGCCACCATTGGTCGAACGGTTGGGACAATTTGACGGCAGCGATACCATTCCACTGATAGCATTATGATGTCAGAGCTTGTTTATGAATAAAATGGTAATGATTTTAATAACAAATTTTTATACTCATACTAGTATTTTAAAAATATGTTTAATTTAGTTACAAGGATAAATCAGCGGGTAACTTTCACGATAGGCGATAGAAAAAATAATTAAATGAATAATACTGCATTAATTTATCGTGTTCAAGTATCAAATTCGTTTAAACTACATCCATAATCAAGTGTTAAAAAAATATATTATACCTAGATATATCAGACAGCTTAATTAGTACTCATTCTGAGACATGAAGTAAAAAATACAATTGTAGCGAATTTCGATTTCTGAACGAAAAAAAAAAGATTTTGTTGGCCACATTTACTTTTGTGGCGTCTACAAATCTAATATTCTAACTTACAAATGTTACTTTTACTTAGTTCAATAATTTTAAGTCACATACACGACGAAAAGAACATTACCTATTCGTACAGCTGGGTAATAAAGTCCCCACGTACATAACTCAAAAATCCTCATCCACCCCAGTCAAATAAAACATCACTATAGTTGACAAATATAGCTTGTATCTAAATATAGCAAACCGACACAATCTAGACAGCGATAACGCTGCTTGCCGCCAGACCGAGTGCCTATGACGAAGCAAGTTTACCAACGACGCATAGATACACATTTTGGTAACGCAAACCAGGAACAAAACGCATTTTTACGTTGGACGAGATGGAAAGAAATGCAAAAGTATAGCATTACGTATTGTTCTCATTTTAGGGGTAGGCAGACGTGTTATCGATACATTTCGCCAGGTCTTTTAAGACCAATCAAGAGATTATCCCGCTATCACACCCGCCACTGCAACTCCTGTAAGCCAGGATCACTAGTGGCACGCATTTTATGACACCGAGCGGTGAAGCTCGGCGAGTCTCATGTGACACTAATCTGTCTTCTCCAAGTTCAATGTAGCATCAAAGGGGACACATTTAATGCCATTTACTCGTGACAATTCCACAATTTGAGCTGATACTGTGTAGAAAATCACTACTCGGGAATCGAACTAGAGACGTCAACACGACTTTCCTGCCGTACAACTACCGCCACCGATGCAGTAACATATGAATGGTCATCATTTTTTTATGACCAACTCAAGCTTGATGACCTTGGGATCTTCATAAACTACGTTCAATTCTACTTATAGCAAGAACATAATGATAAGCAAACAGTAATACCAGATCAACTATTCCAAACGGATTCGCTGTAAAACCCACGACTCATTATGACATCCATATAATTAGACATTGAATTAAACATCATCGTGATGTCGAAATTTGACCATATAGATAACTAAAAGGGTTTCAATGTGTTGTAAAGTGATATACTGCTAATTAAGCGTGAACAGATATAAAGCTAAATATGCGTCGTAAAATTAATGTTATTACTGTGTATTATAAAACATCCACTATCTCAGAGTTCGAGCGCTGTGCCACTCGGTGTTTGCATTTCAAAACGGGGGCGGGGGGTCTACCATTTATGGGTAATCTTACCGTCACGCGAGCGGATTGCTCGTCTTCTCATTTGTAACAATAAAATTAACTTCATTTTGGTTACGAAAAATAGGGTAGTTTCCTATGTTTGATTTTGAACATTATTTTAGATGTAACGGAAAATACGAAAAGTAAATTCTTCTGTGCAATCAGCATCAAAATCGATGGAAAAATAAAGCAGTTATTCAATTTTTATATATTCTTGTGAGCAAAAGTGGGGGCGCGGCGGGGATATCGCGCTATCTCTTTCGCACGTACGCAGCGTTATGGCCGACGGGGCTTGGTGACGTCACAACTTAGTATTGCTGTTATTTGACAACTACCCCTTCCACCAAATTTCAAAGCTTTATAACTTACTATTGCATTAATTTTGAAAATTCTTTTTCCATTAGATTTTGGACAGTATACATTTTTCATAATTGTATTTAAAAAAAGTAGTCAACTCCCCTATTATCAGGTTTGCATTATTGTAAACAAAATATGAGATAAGGAAGTCAATGTATAATTTGTTTATTATCAAGTCCTACCGCACATGTCATTGAGGTATAATTTATTAAATAATAAAAACATATAACTGACAAAAAATAACGTTAATAAATTTTAACCAAATATAGAATTTAATTTTGTTTTTGTTGACAGAAGCAAAATGTTTTTATGGTCTGTTTTTACGCGTCATAATTTTTCCCACAAACATGTTTTTTTTATAAACATTGTTATAAGTTACAATAAATAGCTGAAATGAACACCATTAATGCCTCATACTATTATTTCCCATCAGTTGTTAATATTTCAAAGAACATAAAACAATAATAATAAACAAAAAACACTTAACTTCCCCATGTAAAAAAAAATACAAATCACGTTAATTACAATCTGTATACAAAACAAATGACTCAATGCAATTATAAATCATTTTAATGTGGTGCCATTGAAAAAGCGCTTGCAAAAGGCGGCCATTACATAAGCCGATCCGGCTCGAAGGACCGCTCAGCCGACGTGACCAGGCCCATGCGCGTTACGCGTGCCTCGCTCTGAACCACTTTCTTCGTGTGAAAGGTACTGTACATCAACTTTGGTTTCTCATTTAATTTGTATCTATTAATGCCCACGATAGTCAATCCCCTTTTATCTTTGTTAAATGTGGACTATAATAATAATAATAATAATAATAAAGCCTTTATTGTACCTCGACTTAGTGTTACATATTATGAAAAAAAAGTAAGGAAATAAATAACAAGAAAAATTAAGTCATGGCCCCTTATCCTGGGTATAGGCCTCCTCCAACCGTCTCCATTTTACTCTGTCTTGATAGTTCTGTCCAGTTTACACTTGAGATTTTTTGTATATCGTCCACCCAGCGATCTTTTGGTCTTCCTCTTGATCTTTTGCCTTCTGGACCCTTCCACATCATGACTTGTCTTGACCATCTTTCGTTTGCCGTACGTGCCACATGACCTGCCCATTTCCATTTTAGGTGCTGGGCATGTTTCACCGCATCTATTATTTTGGTATGTGGACTATATTACTAACATAATCATCTTGGTTAGTCATAGTACTTGTATAAATATTAGATAATAATAGTTTATGCAACGCATCTCCGAATTTCACCGCTCACAGATCAAACTTTTGCGCAGACAAAATAAACCAAAAAGGCGTGGTCCAGTCTGTATCATTCATCAAACTTTCTAAACAACATTCAGTACTTGCTAACATTTTTTTACAAGACGGTCAACAGGCGTCCGTGGAACGGTTGTCGATCGTAATCACACGATTTACAATTACAATGATTATGCGATCGATACGATATCCTATTGTGGGTGAAACTCATTATGATGTTTGACATTGGTTTCTTAAGGCTGACGGTACGTACAGGCAGGACAATGATATTTTAATTTTAAATCTTATTTTGATTTGCGCAGCGTTCATTATGCGCTAAAGTTGTCGCTGTCAAGCCTTCTTGTGACATCGTTCATGAAATATGAATGCTAAGTTTATGGTGCTATTTAAAATTATGTTTAATCTCTATGATCGATTATTAGCTCCATTCTGCGTTTTCAAAACACTAAAACCTCTAAACTATCCCTAGCACGATCAAAAATTATATTATAACCTATAGCATATTCCTTCTAAACCGTTGAATTACTTTAAAAAACAACTCAAATTCATTACGCACTACAAAACCGTACGCACAAATTACCTTTGCAAATTATAAAAATGGCAACACACACCGTAACGTCTTAGGGTGACCACTCACTGTGTAAGCCTATTTAAAAATATTCAATTATAGAACAACAGTGTTGCGCAACCGTTGCAATAATTATCAGTGCACGCGGAAGCGGTCGTGCAGTGCTGCCATCGGAAAAAAATGCAACACTTTTTTCCCTGGTGCAAATTACGTAGTGTTCTGATTTTAAAACTGTTGGCAGATGGCTTTTTATTTACTGGCTGGAAAACGCTGCAGCGATGGGCCAAATATTGCTCCATTAAAGGAGAAGCTTCAATGAATGAGTTGATGACATATTTTTAACGATTTTACGAATATGTTTTTAAATTAAATTAACCGACAAAAGAAGCATACTTGTCAAAACAGCACCAAGTAGCAAACATTGCATAAAACTAAACACAAACTGCTGCATGCTCGTCATATTAAATTCATTAGTCGTCAATTTTATGAATGCCCAATTATAATTACATCGGCCATAAGACCTACATGAAAACAGCAGTGCGTGCACGCTGAAATATACCGCGCGGTGGTATCTGCCTAGACCAATCTACCATCTAGGTAATAAAAAAATATATTTCCTGTACAATCGACCGAATGATCGCACGGCTTATAAGCATCGGCTAAGCTTCGAGAAATTGAATTAGCGATGTAACCGCTACGTCTGAGCTGTCGGCCATTTGTTAGACATGGCATCACGCAAACATCCTTTGGGGATAGGTAGAGACTATGCATTGCCGGGTTGACGAACTTGACATAATACTCATTACTTTTATGTATTTCCTTCGTCTTTAAAATATCAGTGTCTTAATTCTCACTGCTCCGATACAGTTGATCTCTGTCAATTATTTTAAAGGTAAGTTTAGACTAGCAAGTTCTCGCCGAAATACATTGCGCAAAAACTTCTTAAAACGTTTACTATAGCATCAATACATCAAAAATTCCCATACATATGCGACACGCCGCAAGCGCTGCAAGCTTCAAAATTAGCAGAAGTCAACTTGCAGACTATAGACTATTTACACGACAAAAATAGCTATCAGAAGGACTTCTAAAAGTTATCTTCTAATCTAAATCCCGCTTGACAGTTGCGATTGAGATTCTGGATACAATTTCCATTGAGAATTTGTAGCGCCCCTTCCTAGCCTTAAATAAGTGTACTTGTGTATTTACTTTACTACCATTTCCGTCAGTAAAACAAAACTCAGCACCTGGCCACGTTTACAAATATTTGTCTTCCCACGATACTCGCGTGATATTCTTTAAGTATCAATGACATGTCGTGTTTACGTTAGTACTTTTATATTATCAATACCAGCTGCGTGTGTTTTATCCTCTATCTATAAATGATATGCTGGTCACTCTAGTGATGGTACGCTCTTCGTAATAAATGCCACATGGAGCTTAAAATTTCGAAATATATACTGTGTATTACAATTATTTCGTCATTCTAAGACATAGGATATTAAAATATATCATAATGGCTTTTGCTACTCTCAAACTAGAACACAACAACACTGTTTGGTTACAAATATGAATAATACGTTAATTAGTTCTTGATAGCCTCAATATACATTGCAAATAGTTGTTTCCTATAGCCTTGAATTTTTATCTCGAACAACAAATAACCTTTCAAAATAGCACCTCAAACACGTGACTTAAAGGGTTTCACCCGCACGTCGAATTTTCGCTTAATTTCCAAACGATTGAGAAATTAGAAATGTCACCGCCATTTCGCTTTGATCTGACGATATTCACGAGGCAAAATTGTTTACATTTGGAGTTAAGAAACACTGGGGGCGGCACGTTTTTGTTTGGTGTGTTATCGCAAATAAAAGGGCAAAATGAACAACGCAAAATTTTCTATTCTAAGACAGAAACCCCAGGTATTTACAACAGATGAGGAGAAAGGGCGTTCATTACAAGAAAAACAAAAAAAAAAAACACTATTTTGATTCTTGCGAAATTATCAAATCCTTCCTTACATATCGCACGCCCAGATCAATACTGAATTATCTCGAACAAATCTGTGAATTGTTTTGCGGGAATCGGCAAATTCAGTATTGGTCTGCGCGTGCGATATTATAAATCAAAGTCCCCCGCAGCATTTCTGAGCGTGATAAACACAAAACTACTGAACGGATTTCGATATATTTTTTAATTGATACAACCATTTGAAACTCTGGGAAAGACAAAGACAAACTTTTATTCCCTCATAACATATAGCGGGACTTTTATCCCGGAAAAAGTATTGCTAGCCAAAGCTAGTGATAAATATTTATTATTAAAAATAATTTTGAAAACAACTAAGCATTTTTAAGTTTTAATAATATTAAAATTGTACTTAAAAAATGTCCACAAGTTGCAAGATTGAATAGCCCTTTAGAAACAAATATCAAATATTATACTCCACCAAGAGATATAAACCCATTTATATGAATGAATAATCACCAACGCAAACCAGTGGGAGTATTTCGCAGAACGCTCATCGAAATGAGACAGAAAACGAAGGTGGAACGGCAGATGTATGTTCAAAACAATTAACCAATCGACGACGGGTCGACGACTCGTCGCGACCACGTTTTATAGACGAGTCCGGGCGGTAACAGATAGCCGCAGTGGATATGAATTTAGTTGATTCCATTTTTATTTCGAATATGGACATAGTGGGCATTAGACTATGATCTTAAGGTGACGAGTATCATTCAATAATTTGGCTTTCTATCTGATGTTGCTTTTTAGTAACTGATGAAGAAGACTGCCTCGGTGGCGTAGTTGTATTACAGTACGACTGCAAAGCTGAGGTCTCGGGTTCGATCCCCGGGTCGGGCAAAGTGATATTGAGTTTTTCTATTCAGTATCAGTCCGGAGTCTGGAATTTGTGCCCGATATGGCGATAGGCTCGCCCCCTATCACATCATGGGACGGAATGTCGGCGAAAAGTGGGTGCACTAGTTGCGCCTCTGCCTACCCCTTCGGGGATAACAGGCGTGAGTGTATATGTATATATGATAAAGAATGGCGTTTGTATTGCGTGGTGCCAAGCCGCAGGACTTTGAAGCAATAAGACTATCGAGAAGTCATCTTATAATTTAGTTGTAAAACCCCCACCTGCCTAGAAAATGACTACGTCCATACATTTACCGCAAGACAGGAATAAAACCCCTGCTCTTCTCATAATAGACTAATCTCTCCAGTAGGTACTTATACAAAACACATTTTTTTAAATTATTGTTTTTTCCCAGCCTTTTTAAACTTCTTAATGGCAACGAACATGGCTGCGCCGATTTCATAACTTGAAAAGGGTCGTTCACATCGTGCATAAAACACAATGCCAATTTTCCTGCGTGATGTCGGCCCGCCGCGCCGCCATATATGTCAAACGAAATACTTACAATAGCCTTGATAATATTATTAAGTTCAAAGCCTGTCTACTGAGAAGGAATGCAGAGGCGCAACTCCACCGCTGTTCTAGCTTATTTTTTCAACCCTCAGGCATAAGCGCAAGAGGCGGTAGGGGGGCTGCAACCCAAGGATTTTGAGCCAACCTACTACCGCTACTATAATTTTTTAAACGATTTTCTAAGTCTAGGACATAGGAAAATGACTAACTACGCCAATGTCCTAAGGGCCAGTTACACTGGTTTCAAGTTACTTAGGACGTTATTAATAAATGAATCTCAAGTTTGAGTTACATCTCCAGTAGACATAATGTATTGAACTCTTCATACATTATGTCTACTTGAGATGTAACTCAAACTTGAGAGTCATTTATTAATACGGGCCTTAGTTACTTAGTTTGTATTTGACAGTTATCGTATTAAACAGCTTATGTAGATAGTACACCTTTATAACCATTTCTTTGGGACCATAGGGTGTGGATTTTAGTATTTCGTCGGCTTACACATTTGTGTGACGAGTGGCAATTATCAGAAAAAGGTGAAAACCGCCCTTAATGTAGGTCAAAACCGTGTCTTCTAACATACTGACGAGACGAGTACATCTTATGCGTTAAAACAGTTAACGTAGTAGACGGCTAATGGAGAAGTAGATATTGGACATTATTAGATACTCATTTGACGACTATATATTTGACAAGATTACTGTCAGTGTGAACTTTGTCGAGTACGATTTACTCAGAAGAGAAAGAAGCGCTCATCATCATCAACAGCCACATGACTTCCACGGCTGGACATAGGCCTCCCCTAAACATTTCAAGAACCCAGACAGACTTGTCCAAAGCGGCCTCCATCCAGCGTGTTCCTGCGACCTATATCAAGTCGTCTGTCCACCTCGCAGGTGGACGTCAGACGCTGCGCTTGCTAGTACGTGTTCTCCACTCGGGACCTTTTTTCCATAATACTCAGTAATTACATAAAATTCAAAGTGCTTCACAGCAGTGCTTACTCTATTTCTCAACTGACTTCCTCTTAAACACCGTAATTTTTAGTTTATTTGTATTTTTACTCACCTCCAGTGCCGAGCACTTTGAGCAAGTCGAAATGCGATATGTCCACTTTCGAAGCACCATTCAGGTTGACTGTAACAAAGATACATTCATTAGTCAGTGAGTTTGTCAGTTGTGTAGTGTAATTGACGTTTTCAATGAAAAAAAAACAATGACACAGGAAAATGCGAGCCAATCTCATTATTTGCTTAATTGGTTTGTTTTTTATAACAACATCTCTTTTTGTTTCCCGTGTTAGAGTAACGACTACTTTGTATTCTCAGAGGCCGTTGTGTCATCCGTGGTGAAGTAAAGGTCCCATTACCTTTCTTTATCACATTGGGGAATCGCAAACGAATTACCAGCGAGGCGAACACGTCCAGTGTAACTGTTAACTTTACCTGACCATCGATGAAACAACTCGACCGTATAATCAGTTGTTAAAAATAGTTAACGTTAAGAAATCAACATATTTTTTCTCAGCACACATTCTATTATTGAAATTAATAAATCAAGATTTAAATCAGTATTCAATATCGTCGGGGATTATGCAAAACCGCGTAACTAACATTGGTATATACCGCATAAGTGACGAAAAAAGTTTAATTGAAATTGATACTTACGACACTAAACATATGATTGATAAAGCTATACTAATTTCTTTCACTTGCGCGGTATTTACCAATATTAATTACGCGGTATTGCACTATCCCCGACGATATGGCGATGAACGTATCCCTAATCCCACCACAACTCTTTCACAGCACATAGATAATTCATAGTCTGTATAATATTTGAGGGTAGTTACAGTTCACAATGATTTCACTACAATGTTATTACTAAAATAAAACGATAACACTATCGTAACCTCAGAATGATATTATTATTGAATCGACTAAACAATTGTGGTTTTAGAGAATATTACGATAGTGTTTTTATGTTAAAATGTTATATGTGGCTAACTATGTAGCTACATCACATCCAATATAAAAACAATTATAAATAACAGTCAAGACAAATCAGACTACCATGGATTCCATTCCAGTATAGAGTTTTCCGATATTATATGATAAGAAATTACTCCAATTTAGTAATCAATGCAATTGTCTCGTTATCCTGTTATTTTTCAAATTCCAAGTAGCGAAAACAAAGTCATTTTGAGAAAAAAATTATGCAAAAAATTACAATTTTTGATATGGGATTCGCTTGAAACCATGAGGCAAAAGCACTCACGGCACTTAGACAACATAAATGAACATAGCAACAAAGCGAAATTACTATTCCACTCAGTTGTCAAAATAATAGCGTCTAGTAAACACCGTCTGGTTATTAAACTAATATGTATGCAAGTCGAGTTTGGCCTGACTACGTAAGTTTGAGCTAGAATCTAGACTCTAGACCAGCGCTTCCCAAGCTATGAGTCGGGTCTCACGAGGGAATAAATGACACCTGAATAATACAAAACATCAACCGAGCTGACAGCCAGTCAATAACGGACAAGTAACAAAAATTCACGAAAATAGTATCAAGACTTCATGACAGCCAAGAGGTGATTCTAGAATTTGAAAGTTTTGTTACGTGGGTCGCGGCCCAGTCAACTTTGGGAACCACTGTTCTAGATAATGTAGCAGCATCTAATAGTGTCACTGTAATGTAACTTGCATCGGAAGCCATGTCCGTTTTAAGTAAATTAGAACTTGAATGTTTCTTTGTCATAAGGGCATTATTTTTATACTAGCTTTTGCCCACGGCTCCGCCCGCGTTAAACAGTTTTTCCGGGATAAAAGTCCCGGTTTATATTTTCCCGGGATAAAAAGTAGCCTATGTGTTAATCCAGGACATGATCTACCCGTGTGCCAAATTTCATCGAAATCCGTTCAGTAGTTTTTGCGTGAAAGAGGAACAAACATCCATTCTTACAAACTTTCGCCTTTATAATATTAGTAGGATTTGTACTTCATTCGATTGAAGAAATGCTTTTCTTTGATGATTATTAATACTCCATATAATTGAGATACATAACCTCAACAATAAAGTGAATTTCAATGAAATCCTTTAGGTGAATCTGGATACATTAAATTGGTTCAAAACAAATATTATGTACATTGTACAATTCGGTATAAGATATTTACTTTATCGTTTTCATTGCATTATGAGGGCCCTATGTAAATTTAAAAGCTACTTTTGCCATCGCTCTCTATATCGATTCTTTAAAGAAAAGATGATATATTATTTTGTACTCATTACTACTTGATGAAACGTATGTAATCAATAGACAGACGTGTCCTAAAAACTTCACCACAATTTTTAATACAGCAATGTTTTAGTTTCGCAATGATTTTAGTGAAAAGCGTAAAAATCAAATGTAGGTCATGATTTAGTGACAGTTCTAAAATACACTTGTATTACTTTAGTTTAGTATAACTAATGAAGCTTTGTTTCTTGCGCAAAAAATGAAACAAAACAATCAACATGATTACTGAAAAAAATATCAATGCTCATGCACAATTACTTTTCAGATAAGCTAGTTTGGGTATAAATACAATAATAACTTTGTTTGATCATGTCTTTGATAAAATGTCTACGATTGGCCACACGTTCTTGTGACGTATAGGTAGGTTTTAACATTTGTGGGTAATTTTTCTATTTTCAGTATTATTGGCATAGTGATTCAGAATCATGACTCGTAATCTATAATATGTGATTGTTAAATAAAATATGGCCCGATATGGCGATAGGCTCGCCCCTTATCACATCATGGGACGGAATAACGGCGAAAAGTGGGTGCACTAGTTGCGCCTCTGCCTACCCCTTCAGGGATAAAAGGCGTGAGTGTATATGTATATGTAAATAAAATATACTTGAAACCAGTGAAGAAGCTCCTAACTGTACTCATCATCATCAGCCATATGACGTCCACTGCTGAACATAGGCCTCCCCAAAAGATTACCAGACGGACCTGTCAAATTGGTCGTAACTATAATTACCTTATTTAACATCAAGAGATGAGCGATAAAAACATTGAAAATCATGTTCAGTTTTCATATTTCAACACAGAAGCCGATAGTAGATTTACATAAGAATTGTCTAAATGCAAACAAACGTTAACATTGCGAGAGGCAATGTCGTAAGTTCGTTGACATCGCGCATGTACGTTCATAATCTAATTGTTTTTACAAAATCATACGATTCGTTGTATATTAACTCTCGATTTTAATGTAAAATTACCCAATTTGGTGCTAGTACACTTTCTCTGTCTACTGTTTAGACAATTTAACCAATGGACACGATATGGCAATAATGCGCAAAAATTTTTTTCTGCCAATCCTGACGGAGGGCGAGGTAGACACGGATAGCACACATTTAACGAAAAAATTCCACACGTGCAAGGCTGAATATAAGGTCGCTTTTTACACAGTAACACAACAAAAATCACAATTTCTGTGGAGCACTGCATAATGTCATTATCGTAGAATCTAATGACAGCGATCGCAAGTCACATACGTTTTAATAAAAGTTTATGACCAGCTGCACATGTATGACCAACGAGGGGTTCGCCTAGTCATCCCATCTCTTTTGCTTTGCTAGATACTCAAAGGTCTACTGTCTAGTTGAAATTTGTTACCGACAGACGTGCAAGCGACATATTTAGAACCTTAAGGTGGTCGTGCATAAACTTTTCTGACTTTACCTAGATTTTATAAGGCATCGTGATGAAACCTATATACCTACTAAGTATTTCGAAGGTATGTGACGTAACTACCGCACTGGACCAGCGTGTTGGACTAAACTAAACCATCTTTAGAGGCCCGTGCTCAGCAGTGAGCAATATGTAAGCATATTGTCAGGATTGATAAAAGCATGAAGTAATGTGGCGCACCAAAATATTAACACTGGTCACAGGAAATTTGACGTCTTAACCCATCTGGCACATAAACACCGACTGACCTGCACTAGTCTATAAGTAAGAATCTATATGTTGTCACCATCTTTATATTACAATTAAAAGTCTTTATAAATCCAATAAATTATTGTATGTTAAATATAGACATTATTATTTAGACAGGAAATAAATATATTTAAATGGTAATAAAGTTAAATATCATAAACGGCCTTATGCGCAATATTGTTTGACTTTAAATAATTTTGGAGGTCGACGCAATTTCGTGGTTATCGCATATTATTAAGATTTCAAAGATTAAAATATGTATCATTGTGCTTCTCAGTTTTGTCAAAAATTGCTTTATTATCATCATAATAGCTTTAAATTATCCTTTATAATTTTTCTTTCTATTGTTAATTGGCGATGCCGCAATCTCTGATTAACTCTACAAGGAGCGTGCAGGAAGTATCAGCACAAAATCGACACAAGAGCCACATGTGGATAAAAAAATAAACTTTTTAGAACAATAATACTGACTGCCTCGGTAGCGGAGTTGTATTACAGTACGACTGCAAAGCTGAGGTCTCGGGTTCGATCCCCGGGTCGGGCAAAGTGATATTGAATTTTTCTATTCAGTATCAGCCCGGAGTCTGGAATTTGTGCCCGATATGGCTATAGGCTCGCCCCCTATCACATCATGGGACGGAATACCGGCGAAAAGTGGGTTCACTAGTTGCACCTCTGTCTACCCCTTTGGGGATAACAGGCGTGAGTGTATGTGATGTGTGTGTGAGAACAATAATATATTTATTATATTCATTTAATAGGACAAAAATAAAAAATATGTGTTCCGGCCAAATATTATTGATACCCAGCGTGTCCAGAATATGCTTTTTTTAGATGGAAGCTAATTACTTAAGCAAAATTAAGAGGTTATGGTCCCTTAATTACAGTTTTTTTTGTATTGAATATTATCTTCAAAACGTCTTTATTTTTATAAATTACGTAATGAGACATTCCTAAATGCTTTTGGAACCCATTATGTTTTATACACCTTTTATTATTTTTGTCGATATTCACATAATCATGGAATGTAAATACTTAGGTATTATTCTTGGGAACACAATATAATTTCACAAAATTTGATTTGTTTATTTTTTATATTTTGGAGCATCCAGGTACAGAGCAATACATAATCAACAAATTAAATGTTGTTTTTCATTCTTTTAATACGAATATTTAACGTCAATAATACTAATGTGCTGAAAAGGAGTCAGATTGCGCCACCAGATGGTCGAGCTTAAGACGTGCACGTTCCCTATAGTATTTTATGTAATTGCCACACTTGACTTCCTTCTATAATCTTATATGATAATGTCAGCCCAATATCACATACTAAATCTGGGTAAAACACTGCTAGACACGGACCTCTTCTACCATTGTGGGTTTTGTTTTATAAAATAGACACTTTTAATATTATAAACAAAGTTTTGTGATCATTTTTTATCGTTTTGTGATTGTGACTGCCTCGGTGGCGTAGTTGTATTATGGTACGACTGCAATACCGAGGTCTCGGGTTCGATCCCCGGGTCGGGTATCGGATTTTTCTATTCAGTATCAGCTCGGAGTCTGGAATTTGTGCCCGATATGGCGATAGGTTCGCCCCTACTACATCATGGGACGGAATACGCACGGCGAAAAGTGCGTGCACTAGTTGCGCTTCTGCCTACCTCTTCTGGTATAAAAGGCGTGAGTATGCGTTTTGAGATCATGTTTTGGTGTATGGTATTAGAAAATATATTTTAAATAGATTTAGATTTATGTCGGTGATTGTGGCATACAAGTCATGATGTCTGGGTAATAACAAAAATTATGCCACGTTTTATCCTTGACACTCACACTATATCTCAGAGGACGGGTGGAACTACGAACAAAATACAATGAACTACCACCATAATCGACCTTGACATATTAATGTACTCGCATTTCGCAATGTAGTGTTGAAAAATTCCGTGAAAAACTCACATTATGAAAAAGTAATTTTGCCAATGAGGGTTATTAAGACAGAAAATTTGAGTGTTAGTCAGGAGGAATAACACAAAATATTCAAAGGAAACTATGTGAAAATGTAAATGTTTTTAATGTGAAAGTCTGCAGCGGTGTTTAATTATAACATAATACCAGCCCATACCATATTATACATATACTGTCCCACTGATGGATACGGGCCTCCTCTACAACTGAGTAGGTTTCGAATGACTGCAATTCAATCACATAAACTGTTAGTTATCTGGATAATCGGCACATCGATAGAGTATTTCATTGATTAGGTGGCGTTGTCGTACGTCATAGTTCCATTCTACTCCTAAATTAGATACTCGCCAAATAGACACGAATAGTAACGAAAACGAGTGTGTATCATTCGAGTGTATTCGTTACTCATAATACATAGTAAAAATTTCCCAAGTTATTCGTCAATAATCTAACATACATTCAGTCCTGGCAACACCGCAATCAGGAGGTACTCATAAACATTGTAAAAAAGTTGAGACGATATCACGGTGCTAACTTGTCACGTTTAATTTAAACAGCGTTCTGAGGTCACGTGCCGTGCTCAGGTGCGCATCGATATCCACGCAAGGTTACTTACAGCTCCCTTATTCTCTGACACACGTTATTTTCACCGCCCGTAACAAGCGTGTACGGTGTAACATAACTCATCGCGTTTATCACTATGGACATTGGCATACAGAATACCATTTAACTTTAATTACACGAAGTTAACGTGACGCGGCCGCGTTACGAGCTCTGTCAAGATAGCAGTAGCAACTTAGCAGAATCAAATCAAAAACATTTTAGAATTTGTAGCTAATTTGTTGCTAATTAGTTACCACAATATCGATTTTGTTGCTCAAGCCGTTTAAAAAAAAAAGCTGTCACTGCTATCTTGATATCAAGATAGCAGGGAACTAACGAAACTTAGAGATATGTGATCAAATGTGGTATAGGAATTTGTAGCTAATTTGTTGCTAATAAGTTACCGCAAAAACAATTTTGTAGCTCAAGCCGTTTCCAAAAAAAAGCTGTTACTGCTATCTTGATATCAAGGTAGCATGAAACTTACAAACCTTAGAGATATGTGATCAAATGTGGTATAGGAATTTGTTGCTAATAAGTTACCGCAAAAACAATTTTGTAGCTCAAGCCGTTTCCAAAAAAAAGCTGTTACTGCTGTCTTGATATCAAGGTAGCATGAAACTTACAAACCTTAGAGATATGTGATCAAATGTGCTACAAATTCCTATACCACATTTGATCACATATCAATAAGTTTCGTTAGTTTCCTGCTATCTTCATATCAAGATAGCAGTTACAGCTTTTTTTTGGAAACGGCTTGAGCTACAAAATTGTTTTTGCGGTAACTTATTAGCAACAAATTAGCTACAAATTCCTATACCACATTTGATCACATATCTCTAAGGTTTGTAAGTTTCATGCTACCTTGATATCAAGACAGCAGTAACAGCTTTTTTTTGGAAACGGCTTGAGCTACAAAATTGTTTTTGCGGTAACTTATTAGCAACAAATTCCTATACCACATTTGATCACATATCTCTAAGGTTTGTAAGTTTCATGCTACCTTGATATCAAGATAGCAGTAACAGCTTTTTTTTGGAAACGGCTTGAGTTACAAAATTGTTTTTGCGGTAACTTATTAGCAACAAATTAGCTACAAATTCCTATACCACATTTGATCACATATCAATAAGTTCCGTTAGTTTCCTGCTATCTTGATATCAAGATAGCAGTAACAGCTTTTTTTTGGAAACGGCTTGAGCTACAAAATTGTTTTTGCGGTAACTTATTAGCAACAAATTAGCTACAAATTCCTATACCACATTTGATCACATATCTCTAAGGTTTGTAAGTTTCATGCTACCTTGATATCAAGATAGCAGTAACAGCTTTTTTTGGAAACGGCTTGAGCTACAAAATTGTTTTTGCGGTAACTTATTAGCAACAAATTAGCTACAAATTCCTATACCACATTTGAGCACATATCAATAAGTTTCGTTAGTTTCCTGCTATCTTGATATCAAGATAGCAGTAACAGCTTTTTTTTGAAACGGCTTCAGCAACAAAATCGATATTGTGGTAACTAATTAGCAACAAATTAGCTACAAATTCTCAAACATATTTGATTGAATTCTGCTAAGTTGCTACTGCTATCTTGACAGAGCTCGCGTTACGAGTTAACTCTATCATAGAGAATAATGGGGCTGTACTCTGTATAATTGTTGGAAAAATATTTATAGAGAATGTGGCATTAAGTCTCGTTCAGACGAAACGATCATTGCTAGCAATTATATTATCGTAAACAATTACTGACCCCGTCTTAACATACACAATGGCGACGCAATTGACGCCCGCGTTGACTCTCCACAGATATTAAAAAAAACTAATATCTCTTGCAATTATTAAGTAGATCATGTCTAGCAATAATTGGTCTGTCTAAATGAAGCTTAAGCCTTTTTATATTGAAGTATTTAGAAATATAGGGGATCTAACATGGCTGACGACATGTAGGTGTAACACCTCTGCCTAACCCTGAAAACGAAAAAAAGCATGATGAAGTAGAAATTGTGCTTAACTACAAACAATGAACACATTAGCAAATAAATGAATCACTTGATACAATATGCCTATACGATCTTAGAGGAAGAATAAAAAAATTGAGGAATGATTTCTTGCATATTTGACAGACCACACAAAAAATCATCTGAAAATCTCTCATATATTCTAGAAAAATTCAGTGGGAGTTTTTCCGGAAATGAAAGGGCTCTCAGGCGGATGAACCCGCGAGCATAAGCTAGTATTTTTATAAACAACACGTAAATATATTATGGTATAGATCTATAAAGGTTTTAGAGCAAACAATGAAAGTACATTTGGGTCGGCCATAATACATTAAGTAATTTTCCTTGTAACCGAAATTTGACGTCAAAATATTTATTTCATTTCATACAAACAGGATACAGGAGGAAATAATAAAGCCACTAACGTATATTTACCAGAATAGTACCAGATATACAAATAATGAAATATACGAAAACATTGTTCTATTTAAAATAGGCACCGACTCCAAATATACATATATACATACTAAGCGAATATAAAGTTGAATAATATTTTGGTTTGTAGTGGTTTTGAAGTCGGTTTATTTTTTGTTAAAAAGTTTTTATTTATTGCTTTTTTGTTAGTTAATTATAGAATAGTGTAAACAATACATCATAGATATACGATTGCAGCATTCGCGAGTCATCTGCTGTTAGATATTGAAAAGATCCATTGTGTACCTCCGAAGCTCTTCATTAGATCTTCATAAATTATATACTAAAACCTTCCCTGAAAACTATACATTTGAACATCGAAAACCACATCCAAATCGGATCAGTAGTTTTTGAGAAACTCGCGGCCATACGAATTTACATACATACATACGGATCGAATACAGAACCTCCTTTTTGACGTCGGTTATAAATCAACTTAGTCATATCTCTACTTTTTATACCATCCCTACTTCAATGCTGGTCACGGGCCTACTCTACTACTCTGAGGGTTCAGGCCTGAGTCTACCACGCGGTACTAGTGGGCGTTGGAAGACTTATCATACTTTCAAAATTGATGCGGAAATTTCTCAGGTATTCAACGAATTTTTATAAGCACCGTAGCATAAATCACCACGCTTTAGTGAAAATTAACATATTTGTAATGGAAGTCTTCGTTAGTTATATTCGAATCAGTAACGGGAGCAAAATCAACAGATCCACAAATAATTTATTTTTAATTAGTAGTGCAAGCGAAACATAACTCTACAAACGGCAATAGAATCAACGGTCGGACACCATGAGTTGATAATGCGAATGTTATCGCTACATGTGCGCCAAGGACTGCTGATAACGAAGAAACCATCCAGCGATCTACGAGCGATATGGGGTACGCGTGGGAAATAATACAACCAACGGTTTATACTTTATAGTAGCTGGCCAACAAGTGGAACACATTACCGCGTGGTGGGGGGTTTTCTGTACGTAAGTGTTAGCTACACCCTTTAAAAAAATGTTAGGGAGTCAATCGCTTCGAGTAAGCCAGTTCGCCAAGCTGACCAAATTTGACATCACTACCCCGTTGTTCTATGTGAGCAATGGGACGCGACACGCAACTACGCGACGCGACGTAATGCGACCACTACTTCACGCGACGTGTGTCCTATGTTGTAGTCATTCGTGAGCGACACACGCGGCCATGCCAGGTCATTATTGTTTTAACCATGGGCATATATACTGCGTTGTTGCTCGAAAATTCATATTTTAAATACTTAGCCCCACGAAAACTTCGTAAACAAAGAAAGAAGACAACAAATCCTAATATAATAAAATGCTACATTATCCCAAGTATTACTCAATATCCTGGAAAAGTTCAATCCAGGATTTGTGGAGCGTGGAACCGCGAGGAAATAAGTATGGAAATAGTTTGAGATCCAGGGAGGGACGGGTTGTTATCACTAAATATTATAAAACGAAGTCAACCATTGTGTTTGTCTGTCTGAACACAATAAACTCAAAAACTACCAAATGTTCATAAGTTTTCCACCAATGAACGGAGTGATTCAAGAGGAATGTTTATGTGTATATAATACATAAATATTTTGTGCAACAGAAAAATAAATGTAAATATATAATATTATGCTACCTGTGCGAAGCCAGGACGGGCCGGCTAGTTTTAGTTAAAACAAGAGTATATGAAGATAGTTTTTATATTCACTATCAAGATGAGACAGAATGAAGTATTTTTTTATTGCATTGAATGACGAGAAGACCATGCCGTTTGCCTGATGGCAAGCAATACAACCTCCCTTAAACAGTAGTTATACCATCCAGCATCTTGACTTACAAAGTAGGTACTGTGTGGCATTCCACTGCGCTCGTTATCCTGAGACATAAGATGTCAAACTTCATTATGCCCAGTAGTTACACTGGCTACAATGTCCTTCAAACTGAAACACAACAGTGCATGCACACTGCTGCTTGGCGGTAGAAATAGCCATTGTGGTGGTACCCACCCAGACGGACTCTTACATATGAGAGACCTACCACCAGTGACTATTTAACTACTAAACTGAAAACATTCTTGCTATAAGCCACAACCTAAGAATAGAAACAATTATGATAATGTTAACAAGAAATATTATTTTAAGAACACATTTACTAATAAAAATAGTATTTCCAAGTACTAAAGACAAACAGTTACTGTTTATATAACTTAGTATATGAACAACAACTGTTAAACAACAAAATACCACTTGTTTTTAAAACAAACACCATTCCTTCATATTGTTCTAGATTTTCATGTATTAACTTTGAAGTGTTTAACATTTTTCGTAAAAATATCGTATAAATAACATATAAGAATATTCGCAAATGTGAATATTTGTTACACCACTATGTAGGTATACATATAAATTTGTGTCGCCACGATTTTATCCGACTACTGATCCGATTTGGATAGGGTTTAGGTATTCAAATGTATATTTCTTAGGGAAAGTTTTGATATATAATTTATTAGGATTTATATTGCCAGCTAAGCTGAGCAAATACAAAAACAAATATAGGAAAACAATGTTCAAATTAAATTAGGCACTGACTCCAAATACACATATATACTAAGCGTGTATAAAGTTACATTATTTTCTGGTCTGTAGTGCTTTGAAGTCAGGTTTTATTTCCTGTTAAAAGTTTCTATCGTGTACTTGGAGATTAAGATTTCTTTTACAATTTTGGCTAATAGGTCATGGAAGCTGTCTACTCAAACAATGTTTTGAGTTTTAACCTCTACAATATATAGTTATAATTATTGTTCCCATTAGATGTTTAAATGCCATTATCATAATGATTAACTATTCATTGCTTTCTGTGATTAGTACATTACAATAGTGTGCAATTTAAAAAATATTTGTTAATGACTAAACTTTATTACTTGGCATCAATTACCCATTCTTGCTTATACAAGTATTTTAGTAATAATATTTATAGTATTTATATTATGTAAATCATCCAGTGATCACTTTAACAATAAACAATAATAATGGATAAGTCAAACTTAGAAAATGCTAAATAGGTTTGTAGTATAGGAAAATATTTTTAATTATATGTATAATTGTTTTCCAATTTCTAAACCTTACTTTCAAGCTTATAATTAATCTTATATTCTGCTATCTGCACCATACTTTTTACTTTAACCCGTCATGCCCCGCTTATACAATGTATGGAAAAACCCTATACACTCGGACACTGGTGTCCGTCACAGGGCTTGACGGGTCAATATCATATATAACCTTAGTCCACTATCCACCCTTACTGTCCAATGAAATAATTTTAATAAATTACTATATGGAAGGATGTACAGACGGATTGATAAAGCATAATACACAGTAAAAGGAATACCTAATTATAAAGTGATCACATGTAAAATATATTTTTATCACAAAGTGAGATACTCAAAGTAATTTATAAATTACTGGTGGTAGGACTCTCATATGTAAGAGTCCGTCTTGGTGGGTACCACCGCAATGTCTATTTCTACTGTCAAGCAGCAGTGTGCATGCAGTTGTGTTTCAGTTTGAAGAGCATTGTTGCCAGTGTAACTACAGGACATAATGAGACTTAACATCTTCTGTCTCAGGATGACAAGCCCAGTGGAATGCCACACAGTACTTTGTAACTCAAGGTGCTGGGTGGTATTTCTACTGTTTATGGGTGGTCGTATCGCTTACCATCAGGTGAACAGCATGCTCGTCTCGTCATTCAATGCAATAAATAAAAAAGCAAGTATGTATTGTGTTTATTGTTTTTTTAGCAGAAGTAAAATTCATGTCATCTTATATGTTCATAAACATGAAACAGATATTAAAAATCTCAGTTGCATTGACTTGTTCTACATTGTTGATAACTTAACTTCGCCAATGTTTAATGATTCTGGATCACACATTATCACAATACTTTCGAAATAAAGGTACAAAACTAAAGAGGAAAGCTCAGTTATTGTCAGAAGTATTTTTATTCCATTTTAGTAGAATATTATTTGACTCGTCAAGCCCCGTGACGGACCCTGGCGTCCGAGTATATAGGGTTTCCGCATACATCTATATATATAAGGAGGGCTTGACAGGTTTAATAACCTAATGGAGATACATTTAAGAAACATCTAAAGTGCATAGCTTTTATATATAAAGCTGGTTATATTATTTCTTATTTTGCCTAGAATGTAATATGTGAAGGTGATAAAGAATATTAGTATTATAGCGCAGATATTTTTATCTGTTTGAATGCAAATCTCTATACCAATTCCTTTTATTGTTTCTATTTCTAATGCTTTCATTTAAGAAACTAGAATATCCCTGTGTGCTATAGGGTACTTTTAACTCTGGTAATGTACTTTACCATACATAGAATAAGGAATTGAATCTTAGTTTTTAGTAAATTATAATGAACAGCATATGTTGGGTCCGGAATCCTTAGTAATTGATGTGCAATCCCAACAGAGACATGGCATTATACAAGGCTGATACAATTATATCATATATGTTATATGTTCCTATAACATAATGGATACATGTCAGGAAAGTTATATAAGTGGTGCAATTTTACAGCAATGTTATTATGTTGTAATCTGTAATCAATGTCATTTAACATTTAATTACTTTTCCATGACTACTCAGGGTATTAGTTTTGGTTTGAATATTCAAAAAATATTACCTTTTAAATTCTCTATCTCTGTTCTGTGTTTTAAATAATTCAGTTTGAAATGGACATGTTCAAAAATGGACCTGAAGTTCTAACCAAGATACATAAATAATACATATCTTCCTCTTTGGTATATATTATATTTTTTTTATACAATTCAATGTTAGAGTGAAGCAAGGATCTGCACTAAAATGAGTTGCCCCTAAAGAGTAGCAACGCCCAGAAGTCAGAATAAGTATTGCAAAGCACTGCACTATAAATAAAAAAAAATAATAATCAATAGAAAAATGTTATTTCATAATTTGTACAATATAAATGATTGTATAAGTTTGCCTTGAAAAACTTTTCAAGTAATTATTAAGTTTTATGAACCTTTAGCAATAAATAAAAATGCATAAAAAGAGTAATGTTTTCATGTACTTTTTATGGTTAGGTAAATATAAATGTACAGTGAAACTTGGATAAGTGGGGGATCTTTATCAGTACGTAAAAACTTCTGACCTCTATTAATGGAACCCTCTGTAAATGAGACAGATATTTATTTAAACCTGGATATCTGAGACACTGGGTAAGTGGAATACCTCTATAAGCGAAACAACATTGCAGGTCCTTTGATGTCTCACTTAACCAGGTTTACTGTATTATCTGAGCGTCTGGCAGGGTGGGCTGATTGATTTGTTTACACTGGCTTGAGCCCAGAAGTGGGATTTTTAGGCTAATAATACATCTAGAGTAGTAAAATAAAATTATAGTTAGATGATTTCTATCTAATATTCATGGTCATAAATAAAAACGTTAAATGACCAATTTATCTTGTTTTTATCTTTCCCTTTAGTACTAGGCACACAACATTGCATATTATATGGGAAGGAACTGTTCTCCTAAAACACAAGTTATTCTTAGTTTAGGAGACAGGGCTAATATGATTTGTAATTTATCTTGTGTCTAATAAATTATTATTATTATTTAGATGTAGCTTTTGCCCGCGGCTCTGCCCGCGTTATTAAGTTTTTCCGGGATAAAAGTCCCGCTTTACGTTTTCCCGGGATAAAAAGTAGCCTATGTGTTAATCCAAGACATGATCTACCTGTGTGCCAAATTTCATCAAAATCCGTTCAGTAGTTTTTGCGTGAAAGAGGAACAAACATCCATACATCCATACATTCTTACAAACTTTCGCCTTTATAATATTAGTTTAGAATAACTATGAGGTAATGTGTCTGGATTTTGAGCTAAAATCTATGGATACAAATTAAGTTGTTATTAAATTAATGTAGTAGGAAGAGCGAAGTTCCATACTTGATACTTGTATAATATAATATATATGTAGGTATAAATATAAGAACATGGGATTTTAAATATCCAAATAATGTATTTTAAATATAATTTAGGATTCACAAAGTTGTTAAAAGCACTTACTGAGTTGAAAACTTCATAATCCTAAATAGAGTTAAAGAAAGATTTGTTTTATCCATCTCTAATTAATTTAATATTGTAATGGATATAACATTTCTATTGTATTATATGTCAGGGTTCATTGATGATGATCATATGTGATGACCAAATCCAAGTTCGTTACATGCTTGCACACATTAAAAAACACCAACCAATATGCAAAAATAATACAACAAAAACTGACCTTTCCATCTTTTTCTAATTTTACTAGCGTCAACCAGGTTCCAGTCGACAGAGTCCCTGGCAGGGGCGGGCACCGTACCTCCGATCAACTCCACCGAGCTGCTGCGCTTGGTGCTAGGACCTGGCAGCGGTGGCGCCACTTCAGCCTCTTTAGTCACCGCCAGCGAACACTCCACTATCTCTACACTCTTGTCAACGCGACTTCCACCACCGTGTCCGTTCACAGGTGTCTGATCAGTCCTCGCCTTTTTAGGTGGGACCTTCTTGTGCTTCTGAGCACTGTGCCGCCGCTTCAGCTTCGTGGAATGTGAGGAGTTGCGCGAGCTCACCGGCGAGGGGCACCCGCACTCCATGCTGCCCTCCTGGTCGCTGCCCTCGTAATATCCTGACTCGTGCTCGGGCTTCTTGTCGGGCACGCTCATCTCAGCGGTCGCCATGGCTCAGCCGTCCACCAAAACCATGTAGAATCCAGTCAACAGCACATCAGTTTTATTCACACGCGGGCACGGCTCATTAAGGCACCACGACGACACGAAAGTGTAACTGCGTGAACGACGTCAAAAATCCACAATAAATTATATTGTAACTATTTCAACTTTAGCGAAAGTGGCAGCGACACGTAAAGCATTTCGCGAGTGCTACAGCGGTGTGCGCCAACTTCACACGGGTCCAACTGTTCTAGGGGGCGCCACCGTCGCGTGCAATACGGCAAAATGAAAATGTCGCAATACAGCTCATGGACAGACACAATCGACCGTCATCGCAATTTGGTCGATATGGATTTCACTCGCGACAATATTACACCACTGAAACGTCAAATTTTCTAGTTTTATCTTTCTTTGTATTTATTATTTATATCAAATTCACAGCCTCTTCGTCGTTCGTTTGCACGGCGTACACGGTTTCACAATATCCAGGTACTCAAAATGGTATGAAAACTTTGAACAACACTGCAAATGGTCCGTAGTTCACTTCACAGTTCGATGATTTGTAACGTTACACTATTCACTACGTTAATCGTCCTTTACTACAATACATATTATGTAGGTACATTACATAAATAAATTATAAAATGCACGCGCGAATGAGATATTAACTCACTCACCGCGCTAAAGTAACTGAATTCGAGAAACGCAAAATAGAAACCGTGCGACGACGTGCTAGCGCCACGCTCCCCCCTCCATTCCGATTTACGAGGCCACATAGTGCATGCAAAACGTGCAGACTAATCGATTAGTCGACATTATGTCTTCGTTTTGTTTTCTTATAATCGTATAGAAGTAAAAAGAAACAATATGAAATATCGTCGGCATTAATTTAAACGACTCAAGAATCACGATACTTGATAACACATCGATTAAGTGGTTATGGTAAATTTTCGCATATACTGTAAAGTCACCGTTTGATGGACGTAAACAAAAAGAGACGCAGCTATAGGTTATCAGTCATTTCAAGCGAGACAGCAATAGGAGAGCTGATAGAAAGAATGTTGTCTCTGTCTCGATTCTTTGTAAAATGGCCGTGAAGTGGCCGAGTTGAAACAGGGATTGAAAGATTATTTTTGATTATATCACCTTCACTGAGTGGAATTTCGTTTTCGCAGTTTTATTAAGCGCTGCAATAAAGGATAATATTGAAATCTTGGTATCGCATGTCATTTAAACATTATACTCGGTGAAATACCACGATGTTTTAACAAATATTGCTTCATATCCACAGTGGGTAGATATTCAATTTGTATGTATGAACTACTGCTATTTTATATACGCTTATCATGAGCGATGTTTATGACTGATAAATTTATATTCAAAACAAAAATCTAATAACATGAATGAACTTGAAAGTTTCAACGTAAATACTAGAGCTTTTACTGGATATATATTTTTTCCTGGTTTCCGGGAAAAAGTTATGCGTTACTGGAAATTTTAAATAGTAACGTATTTTCTGTTTACATCTGTATGAACATTTCCGGAGCGTAGGTTACATTTACAATCATGCAATATTTTGCATGCAATGCAAACTTTTTTGTCGTAAAAGCATTTTTTTATTGACAATCATTTAATAACCAGTTTTGCACGAGGTTGCGCTCGTGTTAACAACCAATCCCGGGATAAAAAGTAATCTATAGCATTCCGATAAACAAAATTACCGGAATATCATTTACAGGTTTAGGTAAGTTGGTAGGTTTTTGGTTAACTTATAATGACACTATAACTAGGTGGAATTTCTTTACGCAGTACCGGCGTCCTAATAGTTCCCGGCACAAACCGAGACGAAATTCTTTCCCGAGATCCGGTACGGGAATCCGGGAAACCCTTAGTAATATCTACTCCTAAGAATATTTTTATGATTCAATTATGCCATTTAATGTGTCAAATAAATAACTTTGTAGATAATTATGGGAAACGTTTACTATTTAGTTCCTTTTAATAACAGCAAATTTATTATGACTAATTTTAATGGCAAATTTTAATAACAGAAAATTTAATTTAATTTAACCTATGATTAAAAGCGCTATGTTCATCTTTGGCAAAAACGAAACGCATCCATGCTAGTAATCATATTATTCGATGCTTCGATAGTTAGAATAATGTAAGGAAAAGTAATTCTATCTATCTTGGTATAGAAACACAGATAACAACCAAAAGTAAGCAGTTTAACTGTTTGTTGTCTATTAGTAAGTTATGCAGACCGGCCGTATGAAAATAATTTATAAACAATCATTTTTTTTTTCTAATTTGTTATTAATGAAACTGAGCTATGAAACCGGGTAGGTTCAAGTTCATACTGCCATGTCATAAGTATAAACCATAGACTTACAGTATCTCACAATACCTTCACAAGCTGGCTGTATCGTCGATGCCCACAAAATTTGACCAATATGTAGAAAGAGATAAAGCGAACGTGACAACTGACGACAATACCTGTATCTTTTCTGCCAGTCAATCAATCAAGTATACGAGACTATCCCGGTGTCACACCCGCCACTGCAACTCCTGTAAGCCAGGATCGGCAGTGGCACGCATTTTATGACATCGAGCGGTGAAGCTCGGTAAGTCTCTGTGCAAGTCACAGGTGTACTCGCTATTCCTTGAAATGAAATGAAATAAATGAAATGAAATGAAATAAATGCAATGCAATGCAATCAGCCCTGTATTATATATTGCCCACTGCTGAGCACGAGCCTTCTCTATTACTGAGAGGGTTCAGGCCTTAGTCCACCACGCTGGCTTAATGCGGGTTGGCAGACTTCACATACCCTCGAAATTCTTATAGAATTCTCAGGTATGTAGGTTTTCTCATGATGTTTTCCTTCACCGTTAAAGCGAACGATAATTGATAAACAATATACACATAACTTCGAAAAGCCAGAGGTGTGTGCCTTGGGTTTGAACCTCCGGACAATGTCTCGGTAGACTGTTCCATTCCCAACTAGGCTATCGTCGCTACAAAGTCGAAATGAAATAAATAAATGAAATAAATTTATTCGAACCCATAAAATGTTATACATTATTTAGATTCAGTCAATATTAACTCTACCACCAGTTCGCTGAGCAGTTCTCACTAGAGAAGAACGGGCAAGAAACTCTAGTGTTGCTCTTTTCAAAATCAGTTCAAGGTAAAAAATACAATTAATAATAAAAAAAAATAACATGATATAAATCTATTTGTTATTTTTGTTTAGAGCAGTTCATTTATATACTCTCAAAAAAGGTAATAAATTTTAAAATCCTATACGAGTGTATAACCCTCTCAGGAATCATGTAATAATTTGGTCTGAAATTCTTCAAGATGTCGCTATTAATCTAAGTTTAATATATATCCCTAATACTTAGATGTAGTAAGCGAAAAGGGCAGACCAGTCCACACAAGCAGCACCCGTTCACGAGTATGACGCATGTGCCTTCACTCTCATAGTCCGGTGAGACGGCAATCCGACATGACCGGAGAGTGATCAGGCGCAGGACCAACGGCTTCACGTGCTTTCTGAGGCACGGAGGTATCACACCGACAACTTGCTGACTCCGAGCTGTGAGTTAGTACTGAGTAATTTTTGAAATGGTAAAACCCAGTCACTAAGTTTTTGGCCGGAGCCGGGATTTGAGTCTGGGACCTCAGCACAAAGTCGTACTCGTCCCGCGTACGCAGTACAGCTACGCCACCGAGGCGGCCATATCTAAATATTTACTACATAATCATATTTCAAATCAAAGCCAAAATAGAAGATTTCTAAAGAATTCCTTTGACATTATCACTACATAGTATAAAACAAAGTCGCTTCCCGCTGTCTATCCCTATGTATGCTTAGATCTTTAAAACTACGCAACGGATTTCGATGCGGTTTTTTTAATAGATAGAGTGATTCAACGGGAATGTTCTTATGTAGTGTTAGCTCGCAAAAACTTATTAACGCGGGCGAAGCCGCGGGCAAAAGCTAGTGATTGATAAAGCTAGTCCACACGTCTATATCATATACATCACAACTCTACTTTCATTTCGTGATATAATTTTTACATAACAGCTTGGGAAATCAGCGTCACTGACATATTTGCTTAGAAGCTCCGATACTCGAATGTTTATTTTGATCTGGTTCACTAAGTAATCTATAAAGTACTCTAATAATAACATAATTGAAGTACAAAGTACACACTATGATTATTGTCCATATATTCATAATGACTGGCCAGCGGTGTACGTAAAAAATCCGAGTCAAATCTTAGTTTCTATATTACATTACTTCTTACTAATCTATACTAATATTATAAAGCTGAAGAGTTTGTTTGTTTGTTTGAACGCGCTAATCTCAGGAACTACTGGTTCGAATTGAATTTTTTTTTTTTTGTGTTGAATAGACCATTTATCGAGGAAGGCTTTAGGCTATATAACATCACGATGCAACTATTAGGAGCGAAGAAATAATGGAAAATGTGAAAAAATACGGGGAAAATTATTCATCCTTGAGAGCTTCCATTGCGTGCGCTGCGAAAACGGTTCAAGATATCAAAAATATATGTATGAAAGAATTATTTATCTTGAAATGATCTAAAAAAATGTCCGCGACAGTATATGTCTATCTTTTAAGATTAACTCACTAGAAGCGTTTTTATGGTAATCAAATTTGGTCGAAATTAACGCATTATTTGTTAAGAGTTGTATCAACGTCATAATATTAATCTTTATCCAAATAAATGTGTTGGATAGAGTGATTCAACGGGAAGGTTTTTATGTACTTTTAGTCCGGAAAAACTTATTAACGCGGGCGAAGCCGTGGGCAAAAGCTAGTAGATACTATAAATAAGAAAGTTATTCGAGATGTTTTGATGTTCATCTCTCACTACATTAGTATAAAAGAAAGTCCTCCTGCCGCGTCTGTCTGTCTGAACGCGATAAACTCAATAAGTATCGAAAGGATTTTAATGAAATTTGATATGCAGATAGTTTGACAACTTGGGAAGGTCTTAGGCTACTTTTATTTTCTTTCTCACGAGCAAAACTGCGTGCAAAAGCTAGATAGAAATAAACACAGAAATCAGTGACCGAAGTTTTTTTTATGACATGGGGGCAAACGAGAATACGGTTCACCTGATGATAAGTGATCACCGCCGCCCATGAACATCTGCAATACCAGAGGGCATAGAGATGCGTTGCCGGCATTTTAGGTGGGAATACGATCTTTTTAGGGTTCCGTACCTGGAAAGGATAAAACGGAACCCTTATAGGATCACTTTGTTGTCCGTCCGTCCGTCTGTCAAGAATCTTTTTCTCAGGAACGCGTGGAGGTATTAAGCTGAAATTGATATCAAATACTCAGGTCTACTGTCCCTTGGACCTGTGAAAAAATCAAACTTCTAAGCCAACGCAATCAAAAGATGCAGCCGTTTATGCCGCAAATTTTCGAAACTCGCAAGGGAATCAAACTGAACTCAGAATCTTGAAATTTGGTACGAAGCAACGTCTTATAGCACAAATAAAGGAAAAATTGCGGAAACCGTAAATTTTACGAAACTCTCCTCGGTGCGCGAGTCTGACTTGCACTTGGTCGGTTTTTTTTAAGGTCGCCAGGTCAATTTGGTTGAAATTTTGCACTTAAGTAGACCTACTAGCACTGTAAACCACAGTAATGAATGATCATATCAATGTTGTTATAGAAAACAAATTCACGACGCTTGAGGCGTTTAAAACTTAATTGGCAATTCACGATATCTACAGACCTCGAAGAACACAATGATCTCAGTTGTCAAGCGGAAGTACCTATAACACATCAAAGGTCGATAAAACGGTAAAAAATACTAATCAAGATACAACCTGCCTTTAAAAAAATACATATGGAAACAAAAATTACTTTTGTATCTCTAAGAAATACGAAATACATTTAAATATAATATTATTTGATCATAAATTACTTGTAACTTTGCATAAATTTTATTATTTTGAATGCGCTATCATTGTATCGTCTAAGTATCTTACTTACCTAGTTTCTGAAAATTCTTTCTCTACGTTATCTTTGAGCATAGACTCTTTTTTTATGTTTTACTCTGCCGAAGAGTTGAAGCTAGTTCAAACTATTTAAGTATATGTAATGTAAAGTAATGTTAAGTATATGTAACTTCAAAATATTTATGCATTTGCAATGTAATGCAATGCCATCAGCCCTACATTATATACAGCCAATTACTGAGCACGGGCCTCCTCTCCTACTGAGAGGGGTTAGACCTTTACTCCAACACGCTGGCCTTACGCAATAACATCAGAACAGAGAATAATAATGACATGTGTTTATTAATCCAATGTTTTTTTATTCAAGATTTTTGGGTCAAGGGACATTTTGCAAAGGACATATTTTTTTAAAAGTGCCTGTCTCAGATCAATGCCGCCCGTATGCCTGTGTCAACCGCAAAATGCCTGTTAAATGCAGATCGCGCCGTCCTTATGTGCGAAGTGTGCGGCGCACACAGCCGCCAGAGTAATAAGACGCCGGAACCAGGATGAAACGCCAGCGCTAATTATTGGACTTATGTTTGTTATACTACAACATATTCTTTTTAGTTGAGTACGTAAGAAAGGTCACGCCTGTAGTTTAACTTTAGGTACACTACTTGAATTATGACCTCAATATTTATGGGCTTTGTGTTAAAATCAAAAGAACAGCCGCAGTCGCTGCGATAGCCAACTACATATCTTATTACAAATGCCGTACTAAAGGTAATTTCCTAAATGAAAACTGAGCACAATGAGCAAATAAAGCTTCATCATCTTCCTGCTCTGGTCCCAATATACTTGTGTCCCAATATACTTTACGGTGAGAAAAACATGTTGCAAAGGGGATTACGCAATTGCCTTTACGGCCGGCTGCCTACCTGACACCAACCCTCCTTGGGAATGCTGTTGTTGGTGGTTTACCCGCCACCGCGGGAGTGACCTCCGGTGTGCGATGTCGTAAGTTTACCTTAGTCGACTTTTACGACACCCACGGGTTGAGATGGGGTGGTCACATTCTTAGCCCGAGACCACACGGCGAATGAGCAAATAAAGGTTAACAATAAACAATATTAATATCTAAACAGGACGACAAAAATCACAGGCGCTTTTATAGATTTCGCACACAGGCGCTGTCTTGGGTCGGCGCGGCCCCAGACAAATACGGCAAATGCCTGCCATATGGTAGCCCTACTTGAGGGATACTTTAAAATACACACACACTCACGCCTTTTATCCCCGAAGGGTTAGGCAGAGGCCCAACTTATGCACCCAATTTTCGCCATGCGTATTCTGTCCCACGAGGGGTCCCATAGGGGGCGAGCCTATCGCCATATCGGGCACAAGTTCCATACTGCTGCTAATACTGAACAGAAAAATCCAATGTCACTTTGCTCGACCCGCGAACCGAAACCGGGACCTCAGCATTGCAGCCGTACCGTAATATACTTATACCGTAGTAATTAAATCCTTAAACATATTTGTGAATATATTTGAAATTTACACACAATTTTTGTCATTGAAAAAGGATTTCCATTACTGGTTTAGTTCGTTAGATTTTCCAGGAAACAGTTTAAAGAAACCACGCGTGCGGGCGCGCGAAGCCACAGCTTGAAGGTGAAAACCATTACGACCCGAACCAATAGGTTCTATAGTTCCTTCTTCTGTCGCACCATCAGGCTGTGGAATAGTTTGCCGGCGCACGTGTTCCCTCCTTCCTACAATCCTGGGTCCTTCCGCCGTAGCGTGAAGAAGCAGCTGGTCAGGCCGGCATAATTGTGTCGAATGGCATGGGATAATCGTCCAACGCTATTCGATTCTCTATTTGGACTGCACTGTGCTTACCATCAGGCGCAGTGCAGTCACTATGTCGAGCTGCTATAAAAAAAAAAGAGAGATTTTTAGAGTTTTACCGGTTTGATGTCACAAATTATTTGACTTGAGGAATTAAGTAGTAGCTTACAAAATAGTGATAGTTTCTCACAACCAACTCTGATTCCACACCAATATGGGATCGGCACAACATACTTACTCTCTGTTACAGATAATAGTTTAGGTTTTTGCTACAAGCCGCATCTCGGAAACCCCCTCTAGAATCAAGTTCCAGATAAATATAAAAAAAAAAACGAAGTCATCTGGGTTCCACTACAGATCACATTTTGTGGAATTGATCAATCGAATCGGACCCAAGATCTCCAGTTTACCTTTGTAGATCAAAACTGTGTAATGTGAAATTATTTCGATAATAAAACGATAATGAAAATACGGAAGGCGGTAACCCGGAAACGTGACCTTCACAAAACCACAAATATCACGTTTCATAATGTTTGTTTACGAAACCTTCCTTAGTGCGAGTGTTTACAACAATCCACTGTTAAAAGTAGCCAAGTAAATTTAATATGGACTTGTTAACAAAAGATGTCGGCTTTTTAGATAATCCTACTAATATTATAAAGGCGAAAGTTTGTTTTTGTTGTTGCGAAAGAATGGATGTTTGTTCCTCTTTCACGCAAAAACTACTGAACGGATTTCGATGAAATTTGGCACACGGATAGATCATGTCCTGGATTAACACATACTTTTTATTCCGGGAAAATATAAACCGGGACTTTAATCCCGGAAAAACTTTTTAATGCGGGCGGAGCCGCGGGCAAAAGCTAGTAAATAATAATAATAAGTTTAATGGCACAAAAAATACAATAAATTTACACTAAAAACATAGGCTTTAAAGATTGTGACATTAGGCAAAGGTAAGCCTACATATGCCGAACTAGGTTAAATACCTGTATCAAGCACACAGCGCCGGACCCCACATTTTTACAATAGCCTCAAGAATTATTATTATAAGAAATATAGAAGTATAGTGAACCTCTCAGAATATGTGTGCGTGCGTGTGTGAGTGTGGGTAGGTACTGGGGTGCAAAATCTAACCAGGCTCAAACTTATGGATACTAAAGGAGCAGAAATTAGATCTTGGATCCATTAAAACCATTTTTACATCCCTTCATTTATAACGAACTTTTTTAAAAACGTTCAAACTAACTGTAGTTTTAGGCGAACTGTAATTTCATAAATCTCAAAATCAGAGGGCTTTAAAATTATACTATTTATTGCAAAGACCTAGTGTTTGGGAGTACTATCTAAATATATACAAAGAAGGTATCTTGGTTAGAATTTTTAAGCCCGTTTTTGGACATGTTCTTTCATATACTATACATACACTCATGTCTCATGCCTTGGCGCTCATGGTAGAGCTGCAACCAATACACTCACCTTTCGCTTTCTGTTTTCACCATTACAAGCACAAATTCTAGACCCCAGCTGAATATGTAAACCCAATATCACTGCCTGATCTGAGATTCGAGCCAGATACCCCAGCACAGCAGTCGGACCTGAGTAAAACTACGCCACCGAAGTAGTCAACAAATTTCATCTATGTCTATTTAGCAGTTTGTGTCCAACCATTAAAGTTTCTACATTTTTTTTTATCGTATTGAATGACGAGACGAGCATGCCGTTCGCCTGATGGTAAGCGATAAGACCACTCATAAACAGTACCAACACCATCCAGACCTCGAGTTACAAAGTACTGAGTGGCATGCCACTGCACTCGTCATCCTGAGACATAAGTCATGTCCAGTAGTTACACTGGCTACAATGTCCTTCAAACCGAAACACAACAGTGCTTGCACACTGCTGCTTGGCGGTAGAAATAGACATTGCGGTGGTACCCACCCAGACGGACTCTTACATATAAGAGGACACCAGTAACAATCACATAATTCACAAATCACGCAATTTATAATATTATTAGGATTTAGCTCAAAAAAAGCTGATTGGACTATATTTCCTAGGCGTACAGCATTTAAGCAAAGAACAGTAAGGCCAAGGAGAAACAGACCTAGATAGACAACAAAAAAAATGCAGGCCAAGATAAAATCGTTGCTATTTCCTAAAATTCTACGCGGCCCACTTAATTGTAGCATTTGTAGCAAACATGGATAACTGTTCAGATTAATTGTATCTCTAGAAAGCTTAAAGCTCTCGTTTCAAAATATTTAATTTGGCATAACCGTGTGCGCCGACGCTGTTTTTGATAATTGTTTTATTTAGTCTCCATTTTTAATGAGCAATTTATTTCCTAGCTAGGAATTTACATTTTATAGCATGAATAATTAATTTACGCTTCTAGCTCCGAATATTACTACACTATCATCTCTGTCAGCAAACTGATGGTGGTCATTAGTGACTTGTGCATCCATCCGATGAGCTTCTATTCCATTATTTGATGGGAGGAGAGATTATTGCTAATGGTGTTAGTGCATGTTGGAGGTTCCTCTAGGTAAGTATTAATTACTTTTGTTATAAAAATGCTAACATTTCGTATAATTAAAAATTTAAGGTAGATATTGTAACCTTAACTTTTCAAGTACCTACACTTCGTTCCGACATTAAATTTCTCAAGGTGAAGAGCGCGGTGGACTGCCACGTCCTCGCAGTACTTTGTAACTCCAATTTCTGGAGTGTCGTGATGCTGATCATTTATACTTGAGTCGTTTTTATTTATATACAGCACCTAATGGTAAGTGGAGTCGTCACCAATTAGATCAGGTATGGATTGACGAGAAATTATTATCCTTCGCCAGTGGAAAATTATTCGCTTTATTCGTCTAGTCATGCAGTTGTAAAAACAAGTAAAATTAATTGAATAATAGCGGTTTGGCTTAAATCCTTATCATGTAGAATGTTTTCAACAACCAAATGTATCTTTGATACTGCATTTTCAACTTATTTAAATGAACCGTTGCTAGACTGTCTGGTGTTTGTACTGTATCACTTTCAATTTGACTGAATCTCGACTTTAAACATATTCTACAAAATATTGTTGTTGTACACACAACCACACACACTCACGCCTTATATCCCCGAAAGGGTAGGCAGAGGGGCAACTAGTTGCACCCGCTTTTCACCGTGTATATTCCGTCCCATGATGTGATACGGGGGCGAGTCTATCGCCATATCGGGCACAAATTCCAAACTCCGGGCTGCTACTCAGTAGTCAAACCCAACCTCTGCCCGACTCGGGGATCGAACCCGAGACCTCAGCTCTGCAGTCGTACAGTAATAGAACTACGCCACTGAGGTTGAGTGTAGTTGTCCAGTAACGAACTATAGGATTTAAGATTACCTTTACAAGGATCTTAGTGTTGTGGCGGCACAATTATCACACACCGCTACCTATCAAACAAGGCTGGGAACCACTGCATTCGGTAGTTAGCAAGGTGACTCGACACTCATCCATTGCACATTGAAGTGGTATCGACGAATAGCAGATGACGCCCAATAAATAATACCAGATGGCACTACACGATCCCAGATTGCACTTGCAATATTTGAGCGATGCAAAGCATATATACCACCTCCGAGTAATGACCATCAGAGGGGCCGCGGCCGGTCAGGCGCAACGTCTGCCTGACCGGAAATTCCCTTCCATAGAGGAACGCATCCATCTGTTCTTCTAACAGCGGCGTCGATCCTAATGCCGCTAAAGTGTTTTTGCCTTTTTACTATAAAGATATTATTCGAGAGTTGAAGACATTGGTGAGATATTTGTACCCCCTCAGGTCATAGTGGTTCATGTATGTCGGTTTAGAGCTGTTTCTTCTTCATGCCTTGAAAATTCACGAGTGATGGTACGCTTCCGGAAAAGATTTACAGACGAGCCTGTTAGAAGCGGCCTGCATCCAGCGGGTTTCGGCGACCTTTACGAGGTCGTCTGTCCAACTTGTAATACGACGTCCAACGCTGCGCTTGCCAGTACGTGGTCTCCATTCGAGAACCTTCATACCCCTGAGAGTTGCTTATTCTCTTTAATTTATTTTTTCTGTCACTGGTATTATCGCTTCTATGTTTTAATTAAATAATCAACATAATATTATAAGGAATTTACTGGTGGTAGGTATCACAAATGTAAGAGTCCGGCTGAGTGGTACCACCGCAATGTCTATTTCTACCGCCAAGCAGCAGTGTGCATGCACTGTTGTGTTTCGGTTTGAAGGACATTGTAGCCAGTGGACATAATGAGACTTAACATCTTATGTCTCAGGATGACGAGCGCAGTGGAAGCCACACAGTACATACTTTGTAAGCCAAGGTACTGAATGGTGTTTCTACTGTTTATGGGTGGTCATATCGCTTACCATCGGGCGAACGGCATGCTCGTTTCATCATTCAATGCAATAATAACATCTATAACAGGATAAGATAAATTTTATTGTAACGAAGGACATTTGGTCATTCATCCCGGAAAACGCTTCCAGAAAAGTTTAAGGATAACCTTCTATGAGCACTGCTAACTATAATTAGCAGGTTATTAAGGGTAATTGTTAATATACACTTTTTAGTCATTAATACTGACTGCAATAAAAATACTACCTGCCCTACACTGAAGTAAGTGTAGTGCCATCCGAATATATCTAATCGTATACGAGCAAATGGGAGAAAAAAAAATGCTTGAAAAGTGTATTCTACAACTAGGGAAAGCAATCTTGTCTAAAGATTGGCAAATCGAGATCTCATGGGAGAATTTGTGATTATGCTATGATCTTGCCTGCCTATTGAAAGATCCATATCTCGAATGAGATTGACGCATCATGAGAAAAATGATTCGACATCTCTCGAGGGGTCTGAAACGCATTCCGTATCTATGAACAAATTGGTGCGGGATACGGACATAAATGAAGAAACCATTCAAACTGAGACGTAGCTACCGCTGTACCATCCATGTATGGGGTCCTCAAACTTTGGGGGTTAATGTTAGCCAGCATCCAAAAGTTGGCAATGATACCTTGAAGGGCCCTGGACAAATGTTGATACAGGGCTCTTGTTCTACAAGCTTCACCACTGCATCCAAAACACCAGTTTAAAACAATACTTTATTTTATTTTTTTTTTTAAAGAAAGAGCACGAAAGTCGAATATATGCGGTGGAAATGCGCTCCTTACGGAGTATATATGGAGTCACCATTGCTGATCGCATGAGGAATTGTATGATAAGGGATTGATGTATGTTAAAGGATGATGTGGTGACTAAGATTGAAAGAAGTATGCTGAGGTGGTTTGGGCACATGGAGAGGATGGATGAAAGACGGATCACAAAAGGTATTTATCGAGCGAATGTGGATGGTACGGCTGGAAGGGGACGCCCGAGGAGAACGTTCTATGACCAATAAATGATCTTGTCCGAAAACGGCAGGTCAAGAGTACCCTTAACCGACGAAAATGTATGAAAAGAACTATGAATGTGGAAGAGGCGAAAGAGGTTTGTCAGGATCGTAGCATGTGGCGCTCAATAGTCTCTGCCTACCCCTATGGGATAAGGGCGTGAGTGTGTATGCATGTACATGTACAAGATAACCAAGGCCTATACCCTCTCAGTAGTAGAGGAGGCCCGTGCTCAGTAGTGGGCAGTACCTGTATAATACAGGGCTGGTATGGTGGTAGTTTAGGATGACCACGCAGTTCGCCTGACCATACAGAACTTTTAATTACAAAGTACTGCGTAGCTTTCTATTACGCAGCCGCAACACAGAAGTGCTTATACACTGCTGCTTGGTGGTAGAAAATACGGTAGAATCTACCCAGACCGTCTGCATACGAGAGCTATAGCTATTTGTTGGTGATAGGCCTCTACCAGGGCAGAGTGGAAGGAAATAGACCTCGTGGTAGGGCACCAATGAGGTGGACCGACCAAATTAAAACAGCAGTAGGAGGCCCTGTAAACGAATCTACCCGATTGTCTTCTAACAGAGACAGATGGAGGGATATCGTGCGGCGAGCTACATCATCGTCTGCGCACAAATCATCGTGACCACGACCGCTCTGTCAAGAGCGAAGCGAAGAAGAAGAAGAAGAAGAAGGCCTCTACCTATCTAGTAGGTAATGCGTAGCTTACGGTGTTATTTTACAATGCAACGTCGTGACTCGTGAGGAATTAAACTGCACGTGTTGCATACCTACGCAACGAAGAGTCATTCAAACGTACTCGTAGTTCGCTGTATGAACATTCGAATACTCATACCTTGCCATTATATTATTTGTATTTGTCTATATTTATTTGTCTGAATATCCTGACTGCCTTGGTGGCATAGTTGTATTGGCGGGTAAAATCATATTGGTTTCTTCTTCTCAGCCCGGAGTCTGGAATTTTTAACCTATATGGCGAAAGGTTCGCTCATATCACATCATAGGGCGAAAAATCTCATCGCAGAAAGTAGATACCTTGGTTGCACCTTCTCTACCCCTCCGGGACAATAGCGTGATGTGTGTGTGATTCCAGATAACTACAGTCTCATGACTAAATGACATGTTGGAATCTTCTAGATTCCAGGACACTAAGCAAAAGCACAAGACAATGTTGATAGAGCCACGCTGTGGGCATTTGTGTACAGTATGGAAGGATCATCCGACCTGGGAGTACCATCGTCTTATTAAAACACATTAATTTCACACAATCTCAAAGATTAAACGAAAGGCAACAATAGAGCAGTTGCAAGTCCATTGTTCACCTTTAAATGTCCCTGTATCCAAGCTAGAAGGAGTAAATGACACAGTACACCAAATTTACCGGTGGTCGAATATATTTCTCGCAATTTATTAATTACATACACACACTCACGCCTTTTATCCACGAATGGTTAGGCACAAGCGCAACTAATGCACCAACTTTTCGCCATGCGCATTCTGTCCTGTGATGTGATAGGGGGCGACCCTATCGCCATATCGAGCACAAATTCCAGACTCCGAGCTGATACTGAATAGAAAAATCCAATACATTGCAGTATTTGAAATATGAATTGCTATCCCATTTTTTAATTTAACAAATTTATTGTAGATTTTACGAAAGAGCTTCTTTTTCGTATTAGTGTAATAAGCGGCTTGACTTTACTTGAACACGGATGAAATAACCTGGCATATTATGTTGCAAATGAATTCTTTCGTAGATACGACCTATATATAATTCGTTGACCTATATTTAGGCACAAAAACCGTCAAAGAATTGAAAGACAAATCCGGTACCAAGACTGAGATATGTATAACTTATGTCGACATAAGTATTATATTGCTTAAGAGCCTATGTGAAAAACATATGGAATCGTGATGGGCGTGACTTAGCGTATTTCAAATGCGAGGCGCCGCACGGCCCCGCTGAGATAGATCGCGCGCCTCGGCCCTCGTCGCATCGCGTCGTTGCGACAGGTCGTTGCACTCAAGCCCGCGAAAAGATCGTCATTGCAAATGCATGTCTGTGTTGTAAATGTTATAGTTATTATAATTTCTAATAAATTTATAACTTATAAAACATAGAATTTATTTTAATTCGTTTATAGAACCATTATTATGTCACTATTATCTACCTAATTACTTGAACATTATGTAAAATGACATTGTAAGTTATCTAAACTCATCGAAAGTATTATTCACTTATAGTTGACTTTTGTTGACAAGATAAAATTTGGTGTGGTGGTAGGTTCGAGTCTTACCCCTACGTAGGTCTGTATATAGGTAAAAAGCAAAGCAGTATGAAACTTCTATAATATGTTTTAAATTATATTTTGCTTTGCTTTGATTTATTCTTGTGGACTTTCCTAACTTTGGTGGACATAAAATAAATAATAATACAATAAATGTCGTCACTATTTTTCGGCCCGACTCGGGATTCGAACCCGGGACCTCAGCACAATAGGGGTATCGTGTGTGCAACTACGCCTTGGAGGCAGTCAAACATAGCATCATACCTTTTCTCCTCACATTTCGTTAGCTATTTTAGGTCTTATCAAATAGGAGACGAGCTTATTGCCACATACCGGGCCCAATTCAACAGACCGAGTTGATACTGGACAGAAAAAAATAGTATTTGCCCGACGCGGGATTCGAACCCGAGACCTGAGCGTGGAGGCCGTACCGGGCACGTAATACAACTACGAGTTGCGACATCAAGGTAGTTTCGGCAAGTCATTGACGATAAAACTTCTTCCCTGGAATGTCAGGTCTATTTTACGTAAATGATGCTTCACTCTAGTGCCACCATGCAATTTAAAAATCGAATTTTGTATGTAAAGGATGTTCGAAATTTATGCAATGCAATAAAATTACATAGCTTGATATGAAGATTGATTACATTATTATGGTTGAATAGTCACTATATAGGATATAAATGTTACAAATGTTGAAGGCGGCCGCTACCTATCTAGATAATGTTTATAATTTTTAATTTGAACTGTATGTAATGTGGGGTAAGAAAAATATAGCAAGGTCATTCTTACTACGCGGGTACTTATGCTTATAGAAAATTTGAAATGTTAATTACTTACAATTCTTTAAATATTTTTGATATTTTGTACAGAAGAATAGACTGATGTTTACTGCAACCGCTACTTCTTCAATTCTAAGGCATTTGTTTTTGTTTTGCAATATAACAAAGCTCCGATATCCTTATCGAACTGAATGAAAAATAATGATGGCCATATTTTAAAAGGAGACGGGAAAAACTTCATAGAACTTTGGGCTTAGTGTTACAGAGATAATTTATGCATTATTTTATAGTTATATTAGAACTATTTCCAAATGAGAAAGAAAAATCTGTCTGTCCAATGGGAGTAAAGAAATAACCGCTGTAGAGTAGAGCTTCTAAATCATTTTTCGGTGAATAACTTTTTTTTACCTGATGACATAAGATGTTCACAGTACCTAACCATAGGATTGCCCTATTGAATAGTGAACAGAGCTAGCTTAGACAATAACCAGAATTGAAAATATCACATGGAATCGACGAGGACTGATATAAATATATAATGGCTCATTTACACTCTCGCGCGAGTGGTACGCCGAACACAATACGAGCCACGACGCGAGGTGTGAAGCTAGAGTGTTAGTGAGTCAATAATGTATTTCAATTTGACATTACGTCGGGAGCGCTGAACAAAGTTGCCAGTAAAATTAAATAATATCGACCAATATTAAATACCCCAAAAAGTGAAAATGTCTTTTTAGTTTAATTTCTAACATACCTATAGTTTTTAATTCTTATTCTTTTTCAGCCTTTAAAAGGCTACTATTGCACATAGGTCTCCCCCAAAGAATTATTAATACTATTATGTCAATATTATTCTTGTTATACATGCTTGGTATTCTTTGAGTATGTAACCAACGCTCTAAGTTGGTGCCAGCGCCGTGTGTAATATTACACGAACCACTTGGTGCCACTTTTCACCTTTCTATAACTCAAAACCTATTTAAAGTAAACACATAAAACTGGGTGAGTTTAATTATATCTATAAGGACATCTAGAAGCCCAAATTTCATGAAGCTAGCTCAAACGGTTATAAAGATATGAAGATCAAAATCGTAAATTTTTGTACTGACCGACAGACTTATAGTATCTAAACCTAACCTACTTCCAGATGACCTAGAAGGATGAAATTTGGAATCCAGCTCGGTAATTATGTGTAAGCGTAAGAAAAAATCTAAAAATAAAAAAAGTTAAAAATACAGGGGTCCACATAAAAAAAAATATATTTTTAATGGTAGCGTTGGAACCGTTACAAGCAAATATTTGAAACAATCCCAATATATGTTTTATTATATTTGCTTTATAACAGAAATATAAAGATAAAGTTAAGCCAAAACATTTGTGGTGTCCCCATAAAAAAACACTTGTAATACGCGCTAAACAGCCGGCCAACGGTGTGTCGTCGGCGGCGCGCGGCACCACACAACTCAATACCTACCTAGTTTTCTTTACAAAAAGTAATGATATCCCACCAAAAACATAAATGTAAAAGATCTCACATTTGTAAATACAAGCAACTATTATAGTTATTCAATAAAGCAAACAAATAGAATTTAATACTTGTTCATAATGTTATTTTGTTCCTATAAATACATATTTAGATTTTGCATAAAACTTGGCACACATTTAGATCTCCATTCTTTTTGCGGCGAAGCCCACAGCTAAGCATAATTTTGGTATTGAACTTGGCTATCCTTTTTTACATTTATGTTTTTGGTGGGATATTTTTAAATGGAAGGCATAAAAATAGAAGAATATTGATACATGCTTCAAAAGTGTAAGGTCAAGCCCAATTTAGGCCGTCTCCTTTATACCTATTAGAGTTTTTGGCCAGTCATGTCCAGCGGATTTTGATTTTAAAGCCAATAGCCTTTAAAGAAAAATAAATCTAAATGGCGGCCTTTATTTAAAATTCTAACATTACATCTGCCTTTTGTGCACAAAACAATGCCCAGATATCGATTTTGAGTTCGATTGGCCTTAATACAAAAAACTTCAAAATGGTGGCTACTTTTTTCAATTCTGACATTGGATCACTCTTTTGTTAATAATGTTACACCCAGATATCGATTTTGCGGTCGATTAACCTTAAAACAAAGAAATTCAAAATGGCGGCCACTTTTTTCAGTTCTGACGGTGGATCTGCATTTAGTAACTAAAGTGGTACTCAGATACCGATTTTGAGGTCAATTGGCCTTAAAATAAAGAAATTCAAAATGGCGGCCAATTTTTTCAGATCTGACATTGGTTCCGTCTTTTGTACCTACAGGCCTGCCCAGATGTCGATTTTGAGATCGAATGGCCTTAAAACAAAGGAATTCAAAATGGCGGTCATTTTTTTCAATTCTAACATTGGATCCGTCTTTTGTACCTATAGGCTTGCCCAGATATAGATTTTGAGGTCGATAAGCCTTAAAACAAGGAAATTCAAAATGGCGGCCGCTTTTTTCAAGTCTAACATTAGGTCCGTCTTTTATACCTAAAGGCCTGCCCAGATATCGATTTTGAGGTCGATTGGTCTTAAAACAAAGAAATTCAAAATGGCGGTCACTTTTTTCAATTCTAACATTGGATCCGTCTTTTGTACCTACAGGCTTGCCCAGATATAGATTTTGAGGTCGATTAGCCTTAAAACAACGAAATTCAAAATGGCGGCCACTTTTTTCAATTCTAAAATTGGATCCGTCTTTTGTACTTAAAGGTCTGCACAGATATCGATTTTGAGGTCGATTAGCCTTACAACAAGGAAATTCAAAATGGCGGCCACTTTTTTCAAGTCTAACATTGGATCCGTCTTTTATACCTAAAGGCCTGCCCAGATATCGATTTTGAGGTCGATTGGCCTTAAAACAAAGAAATTCAAAATGGCCGCCGTGTATACCAATTCTTACATTGGCTCTTAACATTTTAGTTATTATTGATTCATAATGTATAAATAAATGAGTACTACAAAAAATCATACTAAAATAATTTTATGGTGTAAAAATTTGAACAGCCTTTACATGCAAAATACGAATTTTTTAAATGTATGAGGGGCACGCAAGCGTCATTTACGCAAAATTGGGCCGGCATTCCAGGGCGTCCCTAGCTATGAATTACCCAATATAAATAATACATACATATACTCTCACGTCTTTTATCCCCGAAGGGGTAGGCAGAGGCGCAACTAGTGCACTCACTTTCCGTCGTGCGTATTCCGTCCTATGATGTGATAGGGGGCAAGCCTATCACCATTTCGGGCTGAAAAGAAAAAAATCCAATATCACTCTGCCCGACTCGGGGATCGAACCCGAGACCTCAGCATTGCAGTCATAACGTAATACAACTACACCACTGAGGCAGAATAAATAACAAAAAAAAAGCAGTGACTATTGTTTTTCAATCAGGGATTCGAACCCGGCACCTCAGCGTACCGATCACTAAATATAACTAAAGCAGGTCTCCGACTAGAAACAATTTACAAAGGTGAAAGGATGTAATAATTACGCTTGCTGCCTATCTTATAGACCTAATAGAGCCTATAATTTTATATTGATACACGGACGTGAGCTGGATACACTATAAAACAGAATTTCCAGGGCACCTTCAAATTTGCCGCGCGGTAGCGCGGACCAATCCCTACACTAGACGGCCAATTCGAACTTTGAAGGCGTCCGAAAATTTCGAGCGCACGTCCGTCGTCAGTAAAGATTCCGGACGACTGAAGCCGGCACGGGCCACTCCCATAACAGCGATGGCGTATTTGGACGTCGCTGATGAGTGAAAGTGACGGGAGGCGCACGCGTATGCCGAAATGAAATGGCGTAAGCGCCAAAACAATTTTCTTTTAATTGTGATTATACTATTTAATTCGTTTTAATTGTGTATTGATAAAACTTTGAAAAAATTGTTGTATTGTATTTAAATAAAGTTACGAATGTACATATTCCACCATTTAGAGATAAAGCGTGTTTAAAGAAAATATCAGAGGTAACTTTGTTTTTTTTTTCGATCGAGAAAATTTATAGCAATTGTGTTTTGGCTTTGACATATTATTGAGTTATACGTTCAATTTACACATATCCAAAAATCTAACTTCTGATCTTAGTAGTTTACGAGAAATTTGAATTTGAAAGTCCTTAAAGTTCCTGACATAGGCTCTTAATTACTGATGTTCGTTAGTAACATTCGTTTTCAATCATTTTTTTTCTTGTAAGAGTAAACATCGTATTTGTTAAACCAGTTGTTGTATGTAGTCGGTTACCAAAATATCGTATATTTTCGCAAACGTTATTTGTAATTTAATATTATATAAAATGTCTAGAGTCTAGACGGTACATCGAGTGTTTTTTTCTTTATATCCTGACTTAAGAATTTATAAGAAAACATTCGTATTTCCTCGTATTTCTGCTCAGAATTAATAAAAGCGTAAACACGTTGCATAATAGCAGTTTTCCTGGGTAATTTGAAAACTAACCTTGAAACTTAAGCACAGGTATGTCTAGTCTATAAAGTGAAAATCAAAATAATTTTTTTCTTAGCATTGCGACTAAAACGCCGAGATAGTCTAATTGGGAAATAGACGGATTGCTGAGATGAAGGTCCGCAAGTTAAAAACCTAAGGCATACCTACCTTTAACTATCCGATCTACATTTGTGTATTTTGTGACATTAATGATTTATCTGAACCAGAATACCTGGGAAATCTCCATAAGTGTTTCTAAGGAAGTCTCCCAAGTGTTGAACTAAACCCAAACCTTTCAGACACCCCTTCCAATAGGATAGTTTACAGAGCTGCTTCAACAAAGCCTAAGAAAACCGTCCAAACCTGCCTCACAAACGTGCCAATTAGAGAATACTTCACACATGTCTAAGGTGCAGAACTGTTCTAAAGATATTTGCAGTCGTGGTTTTTTATCTCCCCAGCGTTTATCTAGATAGCTATGCAGTTTCAAGTCCAATTGCACTTTAATTGCATTTATAAGTTTGAAATACAAGGTGGTCATATCCATAGTTGAGTATTATCATATTAACGGCAGCTTTCAATGGATCATCCCAATTCCTAATCCTAATCTTTGATCCCATTCCGATAATAAACCAAACAAAATAAGTTATTTTTCTTTTCTGATTTGTGAAAATACGATTTACCCAGAATTGTATACTGATGTTAACCAGGCGATCTTCATTAAAACTAAACAATATGTTTACTGCAATGTGTGAAAATTGTAACCCCCACATTGGTCTTTAGAATGGGATAAAGGCAGATGATTAGCATATTAGATCCAGCAGCACCATGCATGGACTTTAGATACATAAAAAAAGTTTAAAATTTCAGGTCTTCAAAATTGCATAAGTTTTTATAAAATAGGAATTACGTGGCACTGAATCCTTCCTACTAATATTATAAAGGCGAAAGTTTGTAAGAATGTATGGATGTTTGGATGTATGGATGTTTGTTCCTCTTTCACGCAAAAACTACTGAACGGATTTCGATGAAATTTGGCACACAGGTAGATCATGTCTTGGATTAACACATAGGCTACTTTTTATCCCGAGAAGACATAAAGCGGGACTTTAATCCCGGAAAAACTTAATAATGCGGGCGGAGCCGCGGGCAAAAGCTAGTTCTTAATATTACAACCAGGGGCATAGCAATTAGGTATATTGTATACGACTGGTACGATTTTCCGCGGTAAGATCCATGATCTGCCATCGCTGGACAACAAAACAACAGTATGTCAAAGTTGACGCGAGCTGCACGCCCAGCGACAGGAGATTGGCTAAAACTAGTTAAACAAGGAAAGTCGTAGCATTATTAAGATTGTATGGAATTAATCAATTTAATTTGCTCTCTACAAACCTGCCAATCTCGTATGTGTATGTAATGCTAATCTGTTAATAATTCATGGAAGTTGTGCATATTTCATTGAAAATAGCCCTCAAATGATGTAACGTTTATGCACCAAGTTTCTTAAGGAGGAATTTACACACGCCAATTAATATTGTGCGTATGTTACTATGCGATATGAACTACAACTTGATGGTTTCTTCGCTCTGAGTTTGGGCATCGCATTGGTACACGTAACATTACGGCGGCGGCCTTAATGGGAGGCTGTGGTCGGCGGGTCTTTGCTAGCCCTTTTTACCCAATTGCTGAAGGAAGGTAATGCTGTTCTGCGTGCCTTTTGAACGAGACGCCCCTCAAAGCGCAAGGCCTTGGGCGGTTTTCCAGTCCTTAAGGTCGAAACTGCCATCAAACGATCTCTATGCAAAAAAAATTGTAGAACAGTTGCTCTATATAAAACTTCCAATAATAGAATTAAGAATCCATATGACAGAACTTGCGTAAGGTGAAATAACTCGTTAGTTCCTGGTTGTAGTAAACGATAAACCACACGAGACATTAGAGACGTTGATAACATGCCCCGTTCAAGGACAGGAAAAAAATCTTAATACCTTTAAAACATTTTTTGTTCAGATCTTTAAATTCCGATGGATATAATAGAGATCCCTTAAAATAAAATACCTGGATATTTGTCTACATTCTTTTTTCCTGCAACCCTCTGTTCCTGGAATAAAACACTCTAAAATACTTCTTTTTGTACTTATTAATTACTGCGGGCTAGTCGAAATGGAAGTACCCAGATGTTGAGCGTGTATATTGTTGAGGAGTGCGACAGCGCGGTATCAATAATTTACAGAAATCTAACGTGGAGTCGAAGGTTGGGATTACATCTAGAATGATCAGCGATTGATGGAGTCCAAATCTTTTTCTTCTCGTAATTTCGAGTCTTTAGTATAAATACAGGTCAGCAAACACGATCTCTTTACTACTATCTCGCTACCTTAACCTAAACTGTTAAAAATCTTACAATGCTATTCAAATAAGAATAGGATCGACTTTGCGCCATATTGTGACGTCTAAATGATTAAATGTTATATTAAGCTAATTTAGCAATAACGTTTTTATTTATTTGATGCAAGAGTCAATTAGACAAAATAAAATAAACCGTTATTGATATGCTTACAAGTTTTCTGTGCAAATTTTGTACTTTTCAAGTAACATTTGACACTTAAAGGTCGCTGACGTTCCTATTCTTATTTGAATCGTATTGTACGGGTGACGTCTGCTAATCTTCTGGTACATACATTTTTCCCCTGTTTGAAATACATGTATACTAACGAGTGACCTTTCCGTTTCCAACCGCCTATACAATGCTGAGCCACAAAGGTGCAAAGGTCAGGTCGATTGTATTCTACAAGAGGTTTGGTGCAACTCCTTACTCAGAGGTTCCTAGTCCAGCTATTATCAAGTTATAATCAATAGAAACACCATCAAGAACGTCGAATTACGAAGGATAGTATCGTACTCTATTTATCATCCAATCATCTTCATTAAAATTAGGAAAAACCATCAAGTGATTCCATGTCAACTGATCACCGCCCGAAGACATCCATCCTACTTCCTACTATCCTACTAATATTATAAAGGCGAAAGTTTGTAAGAATGTATGGATGTTTGGATGTTTAGATGTTTGGATGTATGGATGTAAGGATGTTTGTTCCTCTTTCACGCAAAAACTACTGAACGGATTTCGATGAAATTTGGCACACGGGTAGATCATGTCCTGGATTAACACATAGGCTACTTTTTATCCCGGGAAAATATAAACCGGGACATTTATCCCGGAAAAACTTTTTAATGCGGGCGGAGCCGCGGGCAAAAGCTAGTATCAGAATAATTGTAATAATTATAGATGCATTTCTATCCTGAAAGGGTAGGTATAGCTATAGGTATTAGTTGCGAAATAATTACTTGCTCCTCTGTCTATAATAAGTATGTAATATCTTCAGGCCGGAACAACATTCATGCACATTCCTGCAAGTGCTTGGTGGTAAAAATATTGAGAGCGAGAGGATTTACCTATACAGCCTTGTATACGTACTTTATAAGTATTCGTTATTATATTCTATGTAGTACTTACCTAATAGTAGAAACATCATGTTAAATATTCCTATATTCTTCCAGTTTAAAAGTAATAGCGTCTAAAAATAAATACTTACTATAGCGAATTTCGTGTCGAACAGTGTTGGCATTGACAATAACCGGCGTGGCCTCGTACTCTGTCTTTCCGATCTCCTCGTTACCCTCTTTGTCGTCATCAAAGTATTCCTCAAATTTGTGCTTACTAAAGAAATCGAAATCGACCACAGCTCGCTTCATTGTTGGCGTCGAGCTTGTAGCAAGGTCTACTTCGAACTGTAACATCCTTGCCGGAGACATTATATCAGCTACCGGTGAAGGTTTCGCAAAAACATCATCGTCCTTCTTAATCAACGACAATTTTAACAAGGTAGGTGGTTTTCGAACGCATTCGGGATTCAAAATTTCAACAGTCGGCGTTTCGAATATTGGCGGCGATTTCGACGCAGGCGGCGTCTCGGCCGACGCTTTTATTGGTGTGGGTGTGTCATTAGAGCATGCCACAGTGTCTACGGAGATATTTCTGTCCCCTACAGTCACATTCTCACCTACATCAGACACGTCTAAGCTCGGCCGGCATTCGTATATTGGACTCTCCGGTAAATCACCCATTATCTCATTCAGTGGGTTTATTAATGGCGTCTCCATCTTAAATCAAATTTGATTGAAAACAATAATTAAATTCGTCCATACATTAGCAGTATTTAACGTCCTTGAAATAATCTTGCCAATCGATAATCATAAGAATTTCACATCACTTGCACACACACATGCGCACTGCGGCGGCGTTAGTAGTGTGTTTCTGTGAGCTGTCAAACTTGTTTCGCGGCCGCCTTTTTCCTTCGCCAATTCACAGAATAGCGTCTAATAAGAAATTAAATATCTTCCACAGAACAAAACTGAGTCTCAAAGATAATATTCAACGGAATACAGCGTTTTACCGTTAATTACATGTTTATCGCGCCACTGGTCTGTCTATAAATAGAACTTTGATCGTCACTTGCACAGATTTTTGCCCGCCTTTTTTGCTACACACAATCACAACAATAAGAGTCAATAATGTTCACATGAGTCATTAAATGCACTTAGTCTGTCCCACTGTCCTTTTTTCACGTTGATTTGATGGCAAATAACATTTATTTAGCGCTACAAATGTAGAGATACGGCACAATGGCGCCACTCGCAGTACTATGTGGTAATGTCAACAAACAAGGTTCGTTATGCCGCCGCGCGCTTCCGAACATGTATTTTCATATTTCAAAGAATTTACGCCACTAATATGAGTTTTATCAATAAAATTCACTCGATTTAAATGTGATTTTGATATTTTGTGGTGAATATCAACGTGTCATGGAGTTTGAGGTACGATACCGTTTCGTTATCTGTTGCCAGTGGGCCGCGCACGATGCATAATGTAGTAAATAAAACACTGTGTTTAAACAATTTCTGAGTTGGAAAACGTGTTTACATTCTCGATAATATATACGATTATTTTGACATTTCAATTGACTATACTGAACCATTTCCGTGATTTGGACACAAATTCTTCAAGGTCATTGTGATGAACGAGCCCCATTTGACATAAGCTCGTTGACCTTGACATTGTTGGGCGGCAATCGATGAACATAGGTACATAAAATGCATTTGCTTTTATCTCGCATTGGGTCACTGTGTACGTGAATAGTAGTAGCTTGTAATAGTAGTTTGCACCTATTCACGTGCACACATATAGTTTTACTTTGAATAAAATCAGAATGTAAAGCAGAGTTTTAAGTTAAGTCGATTATGAATCGATGTCTAGATATCTAGACATGTTTTAGCAACTCTATCAATGATAAATAAATGTGCAACCTTATTTATGATATTGGTTGTCAGTTTTATCGATTTTAATAAGTAAGTATAGCTACTTACGTAGGTACATATTCGTATGTAATATTTTTATTTCCATCTTTGCAGACTTCATCACATTTCATGTTTCTTTAGAGTTTTAAAAACGAGTCTTCAAAAAGAAAAGAGGTTACAAAATTAACCAGTTTTTTTTTTAATTAGCCATGAGAGTACCTATCACGCAAGAGAAATATGAAGTAGGTACCTTTGAGTACCGTTCTTACATCCTATATAGGTTTTATCAGAAAAACGGTTGCTTAAGTAACTCATAAGGCTTGATTTTTACTATGATAGAGCAAAATTGCCAAATCTATAGCGCAATCTTTTTCAACCACTGCATACCTATTATGCTTTGATTGGTATATAAGCCCCGATTATATATATAGATGTGTGGGGTAACCCTGTATATTATATGGACGCCGGCGTCCGTCGCGGGGCTTGAAGAGTCAATCAAAGCTATTATGGTTGAGTGAAATTTTATCTTTCAGCCCGTAACCCACTTCAATTTAGGGTGAGCACAACACCCTTTTACGTGCATAAATCTAAAAGATTTTGCTTAGTTTTTTACCACGCGCTACCGTAATGTCGTCTGTCAGGGATTTTAAACTGACAAAATCCTTACTTAACATAATATTATAATATAATCTATACTAATATTATAAAGCTGAAGAGTTTGTTTGTTTGTTTGTTTGTTTGAACGCGCTAATCTCAGGAACTACTGGTTCGAATTGAAAAATTATTTTTGTGTTGAATAGATCATTTATCGAGGAAGGCTTTAGGCTATATAACATCACGATGCAACTATTAGGAGCGAAGAAATTATGGAAAATGTGAAAACACGGGGAAAATTATTCATCCTTGAGGGCTTCCATTGCGTGCGCTGCGAAAACGGTTCAAGATACCAAAAATATATGTAGGAAAGAATAATTCCTCTTGAAATGATCTAAAAAAAAGTCCGCGGCAGTATATGTCTATCTTTTAAGATTAACTCACTAGAACCGTTTTTATGGTAATCAAATTTGGTCGAAATTAATGCATTATTTGTTAAGAGTTGTATCAACGTCATAGTCATAGAGTGATTCAACGGGAAGGTTTTTGTGTACTTTTAGCCCGGAAAAACTTATTAACGCGGGCGAAGCCGTGGGCAAAAGCTAGTATTTTATAAATGCGAGAGTAACTCTGTCTATCTGTCTGTTGAGCTTTCACGCCAAAACTACTAAACCGATTTAAATAAAATTTGGTGCACAGATAGTCTAGAGCCTGAGAAAGGACATAGGCTACTTTTTATCCCGGAAAAATATAAGCCGGGACTTTTATCCCGGATTTTTTTTTCGCGCGAGTGGAGCTATCACGGGCAAACCACTGAACCGATTTCGATGAAATTTGGCAGGGAGATAGTTTAGGATTCTAGGAAGGACCTAGGGTACTTCTTATCCCGGGAAAATATAAACTGGGACTTTTATCCCAGAAAAAACAATTTTGGTTGAAACCGCAAACAATTTATTATAGAGATAGTTTGAGATCCAGAGGAGGACATAAGCTACTTCCCAAAAAAAACGGGCATTCAATCCCGGATTTTTTGGACTCTATCACATCATGGGACGGAATATACAAGGCAAAAAGTGGGTGCACTAGTTGCGCCCCTGCCTACCTCTTTGGAAATAAAGGGCGTGAGTGTGTGTGTGCAACTTAAAATCCTAATGGATCATACACATCCCTTCAAAAAAGAAAAGAATTAGTTTAGACTCCCGAAATATCTCACTAAGTATATGATAAACAGAAAGTTGTCAGTACAATGGTTTTCTATGACAGTAGTGCTTGTAGTGGTGTAAAGAGAGTTCTTGCCGCCCATTGTTGACCCAAAATTAGTCGTCTCTATGTCCCAAAATATTCCCATTTCAATAATATACAAACTAAGGGTCACTCCTAGGGCGGTATTAAAAAACCAATCTCACGTTTGAGTTACAAGTAGACATAATTCAATATATTATGTCGACTTGAGATGTAACTCAAACTTGAGATTGGTTTATTAATACGGCGGATTTAGCCGCCTCTATTGTGACTTAAGTAAGATGTCATTTGAGCTAATGTAAATATGGGTTCATTCAATAGCGACTATCGATGACCTTAATTGGACAGCATCTCAGCTGATTCGCACTTTGGAGCGAAATTGAGTTGAAGCTCTATACAGCCACATATATAGGCCCTAGCTACAGATACATGCGACAAAGTTTAAAAAAATTTAAAGGTTTCATTTAAACATTTTGCCGTCCTCCTGGAAGTGCCACCCCAAATGAGCTAAGCTATATATTATATAATAGACTTGCTCGTGCTGCGCCCGTGTGGAAAAGTTTTTCCGGGACAAAAGCAGCCTATAGGACTCAGGAGTAATGTAGCTTCCCATTATCACTGGTGGTAGGACTCTCATATGTAAGAGTCCGTCTGGGTGGGTACCACCGCAATGTCTATTTCTACCGTCAAGCAGCAGTGTGCATGCACTGTTGTATTTCGGTTAGGACATTGTAGCCAGTGTAACTACTGGACATAATGAGACTTAACATAACTCTCAGGATGACGAGCGCAGTGGAATGCCACACAGTACTTTGTAACTCAAGGTGCTGGATGGTGTTCCTACTGTTTATGGGTGGTCGTATCGCTTACCATCAGGCGAACGGCATGCTCGTCTCGCCATTCGATGCCATAAAAAAAAGTGAAAGTATTTTCAAAATTGGTCCAGTAGTTAAGTTCATCCATTACAAACAAATTTTTCCTCTATAATATTTAGCATAGACAACTGGGTGCTACCCCGGTTCAACTCATTCATGCTGTAGTCATTTCTACAGCATGGTTTTGCCGCTTATGGACTGTTGAACTCAAGAATTTTATATTAGATAATATTATAAACTTCTTGGTTGAACTACAAACATAGTATTATAATGAAAGAAAGAAAGAAGAAAGAAAGAAAGGAATATTTATTATTGGCACAAAAAAAAAGACTAATGCTCTTTGACTACAAAAGTCAAGCTCAAAATTATAAACATGAAGCACTGACGTCTATTATACTAGTACGCTGAACTGGACATTCGAATCGTCAAAGTGCGCCTATTTGATTTTCGCCATATTGGCGCTGATAGCAGTAGCGAGTGTCCATGGAACTAACGATAGCGTTGGAACATGGAACAGCTGATATATCGATAATCATACGAAATAGTCGACGGTTTATAAATTGAAAAAAATAACAATTTGTTATTATTAACAATTGAAAAAATTACTCAAAAATTTGATCGAAACAATGATTATAACGGCAATCGGATGTACAGTGTAGTGGAGATTCAGACAAATCTGTCGTTACTTATTCATTGTGGCAATATTAGCAGTTTAATCCACGTTACCACGGAATAAAAAGTAGTCATGTCTTATTCCAAGTTGTAAGCTATTATCATACCATATATATTATCCGTGAAAAAAGTTGTCTTATTTCAGTTTGGAAGTTACCACCACATCAAATTCGTTCAACAATTAGAACGGGAAGCCGTAAGAAATAGACATACGAACGTACACATAAATATTATAATGTATTTATGGAAGGGATAAAAAAAAGACAGTGTGACGGTAGATCAAGTTATATTTTATTAAGTCACTGACGTGCCCAAATTATATTACGCGACAAATAATTCGGTATATTGACACCTGTAATATTAGGGGAGTAGTTTTTTGTTGCTGCATATAAACGAATGTCTATATATTAGTCTATGTTATATTTAATTAGAAAGTATGCAATTGGCAGCTTCCAATTATCTTTTAATGGCACAATCATAAAAACTAGGGCATCTTTACAACATGGTACATAAAATACGGTAAATCATTATTTTCAGAAGCGATTCCTAAATTAACATGCCCACGTATTACTCCATCACGACTTCTAGAACAACTTTTTTTCAAACTCATTTCGTCAATCATTAAAGCGCAAATTAATTTTTCGGTTTTTTCTCTAGCTTGCTCACTTTTATACCTCAAGGTATTAAAACTTTCCTGAAACCTGGGTTTGCATCTTCCGAAAAGTACCACGATCGTATAATTCGCGGATGAGGCAAGGCTAAATTATTTTTTTTACGGACATATGCATACCGGGTGGAAGGGAAACGCTCTCGGAGACGAATACAGGTGATAGTATTGGTGATTCCTGACGTGATGGCACTAAAAAAATCGCGATCGCATTGTTACAATTTTAGTAGGATTTTCTCAAATTTCTGTACAGCTTCACGTATGGATAGATAAATCAAACCATTATTCTGAAAAACATAGTAAAAAAGGTCAATATTTCAAAAAAATCTTAATGAAACACGTACATCAGCTGACGGGTTAACGACCGCGGGTCGGTGCCGGCGCAGCGCGGGGCGGCCGCCCAGTTTTTTGTACGCTTTACATTGCGCGCGCATGAATTACGTAAATACTAAAATCGTAAGTATTATCGCTTAGCTTTGCAAATGAATATAGTTTTTCGTTAATGTTATGGTTCTTCTCTCTTACCGTTCCGGTATAGAGAGCGTTTCCCTTCCACCCGGTATGCCTTTGGCGAATAAAAATGTAGAGTAGTAATTTCAAAAGCCCTTAACTCTGGGGAATATTTAGCATGACTAACATTATTTTCTGAATTTCTTGCCATCCTTTTAAATAATTGTGGTTTAAAATCATTGTACTGACTTAACAAACATACACAATCATCAGTAACTAATTTCTTTTTCTCTAATTCATTTATTACTGTTTTCAAAGAAGAAACTTTAATCTTCAATCTTTTCACATGTTGAGATAAAGTTTTGAGACGAGTTTGAGAACTTCGTACAGCTTTTTGTATTCTTTGCATAACCCTTTTAGATGACCAAGGAGTATTTTGGTAGCGGTGTCATGATTGATATTTTCACAGATTTCGGTGTAAGACCGCTTCCTTTTCTGGGTTTCATTTAGTTCCTTGTTGTAGCTTGTGCTGGGTCCTGTTAAGAATAAAAAAAATATTCAATTTGAATTTCGTTATGAAACAAAATGTAAGAATGCAGTTTCACATTAATCGAAGCAAGTTAACTATAAGACAGTATAAAGAAAAAAAAAACTCGTTGAGAAATAATAGTAATAATAATAAAAGATTACAAGTAAAACAAAATAATTATAAACAAATTGAAGCTGTTGTTGCCTTAAAAGGGTTACCAAATAAACTTTATTTGCTAAAAGTGTAAATAAAATATAATGTGTAACAATTATAAACCATGTTAATTAATAACATGTTAGTTATAAAACAATTACGAACCTGTTAGTTACAAAATGAACTACAGTGAAAAATAGTTACTAAGCTTGTAGTTAGTAATATTTGTAAATAGGTGCATTGATTTTATGTATAAATGAAACACCTTAAACTACCTTTAAAATAATCTGAAAACCTGTAAGTCTTATTTATTTAGTACTGAGTTTTTGCAAAAAATATGTCTTTTTACCTGACATTGTTTCTAAATTCATGACATCAACTTGGTTTTCTCCGCATTCATTATTAATTAAATCAGCTTCTCACTCTCTATTTTCCTCAGGAATAATACCTAAATCTGCAATGATAACATCGCCGTTGCAAAACGTCTTACAATATACTATATACATAAAATTCTCAATAGAATAATATAAATTACTAGCGGCCCCGACAGACGTTGTCCTGCCCTAAAAAGGTAACTAAAATGGCTATTAAAAAATAAGGGTTGATCGTAGAGGGGTGAAAATTTGGGGTTGTAGGTATTTTTGTATGCTGTATCATAAAAAAATTAAAACAAAAAATTTTGTCTGAAAAATAAAAAAAAAAATTTAGGGGTGGTCCACCCTTAACATTTGGGGGGATGAAAAATAGATGTTGGCCGATTCTCATAGATACCGGATAAGCACAAAAAATTTCATCAAAATCGGTCAAGCCGTTTCGGAGGAGTATGGCAACGAAAACTGTGACATGAGAATTTTATATATATAGATTATACCCACCAGAAAATACTGTGGGCACACTGTCCTTTTTCAATTGGGTTCGTAAAACATGTCTAATAAAACAATATTTTATACAATGTTTAGAGCATACATGGCTATTTTTATTCGGAAACCAATTTCCAAATTAAATGTTTTACAGCCATAGTTTTTGCATAGTTGAGTCAGTTGGAAACCTGTAACAATACATTTATAATGACATTTTTATGATTTTAAATTGATATTTCCTCTTCTGGAGTAGATAGAGTACATTCTTTATAGAATAATACATTCCTAACCTTATTTTATTATCAATCTTAATTAATGATTTTATGTGTTTAAAGGTACAGTATAAAAGTATAAATGCTAATAGAGCCAAACCAAAAATGTATCGATATGCATTGTCGATATGAAACTTGGACAACCCTATCAAGATATACTTACTTTATAAGAGTTTTGGCGGGAACGTGAAAGTGTCATGAGGTGCTTTTGTTTTAATTCATTATTTTGGTGATACTTAGTGTTATATTGCATAATTGTGGTGGTATATTATCCAATATAGTTCTATTAAAGTGCTCAAATGAAGTGAATTGAAACAACTGTGTCAATCAAGTGTTTTTTCGTTGCCGCCAAAACTCCTTGATAAAGTCTTGGTAAGGTAGCCACTGCTTTACTACGACAACCAGAGATATCACTTAAGACGAGGCTGTATGGGCTTGAACCCTTTGCCTTCCCTGTAAGGGAGAATTATATATAAAAAAAAAAAAAAAATTACTTTATAAATATGCTATTTGAAAACAAATTATCGTGTAAATACGTTTAAATTGAGTTATTATTTTATTGTAAATGATAGTTTGCTCTTTACAATAACTAACTTTAATACAAATAGCTAAAAGATGATGTAAATGTACGTACTTATGAAATGTTACTCCACTACCCGTTTCGTAACGGGTTTTACAACACACACAATTCTCATTGTGGATTACTATAAACCACACACAAATAACACTTAAAAACAACACGTTTCACCGTAATATTTCTTCTTCTTCTTCTTTTTTTCGTTTTGTGGCTTCCACCGTTTATCAGTGATTTCGCCAATGTCAAGTGTCAGACTTTCCAGTTTCCGTTGCAATAATTGTTATGAAAATCGAAGGAAACTATAAAATTTCGGCCCGTAGTTACCTATCCCGCAGAACGAATAAAATACACCATAGTTAGTAGTATACATAAATAGTAGAATACATAAATTTATATTTATATAATTAGATAAAAAGTAGATATCTAGAGTTTATATTAGAACAATTAAAAAAAAAAAAAAAAAAAAAAAAAAGGGGAAAGCAACTCTGAAAGTGAAAGCCGCCATTTTCTATTGACTATAAAACAAGGCTATTGTAAGCTGCAGATCGGAGCTTTTTGTAACCGTAATATTTCGTTTTAATGCACTGACAAAACAGAGAGCTTTCAAAACAATACGACGGCCATATGCATTATACGTCAAATTTAGTTCCTTGGACGCTCGAGAGGGGCGTTTCAAATCGGCACAAAATATAGCTGTCATTTTGTATCGTAAATCCTGTTCAGCGTACTAGTATAATAGAAGTCAGTGACATGAAGTCAGTTAAAAAAAGTATACTATCGTATACGTTAACTGGCGGATACTCAGAGCATTTACCCACGCTAAGGGCATAAAACATTTATTTTAATATTGTAAAAGAGCCCCTTAGAAAAATAATACCTCTATACTAATATTATAAAGCTGAAGAATGTTTATTGTTTTTTGAACGCGCTAATCTCAGGAAGCACTGAACGGATTTTAAAAATTCTTTCACTAATAAGAAGCTACATTACTCCTGAGTGCTATAGACTATTTTTTATCCCGGAAAAACTTTTTCAACATCACTTATTAACAATAAAACAAAATTTATTGATTACACAATTTAATAAACAAATCACTTCATTTTCTTCCTTTTACCGCCCGGGCCTTCTGGTTTCCCGCGTTTTCGCTTCCCGCCTTTTTGGAAAGTTTGCTTGTCCGCCATCTTCCCTTTGGGCTTGAATTTCCCTTTGCTCTTTTTGCCCAAAATATTTTTATTGTACCCCTTTATCCATCGATCGCGTTTATCTTCCCAAGCTAGTTGTTTTACGCTGGCGTTGTCTGTGTTAGAGACAGCTTGGCTAGAGCCTTGCTTCTTGTTTGTAGCCGTTTCTTCCAGAAGGGTGGAGAATTCTTCGGCTGATGCGAAGAGGGAGCTTAGATCGTCTTTGCCTGTAAATAAATTGTTATAAATATTTACGAACACGAAGATATAGTTTTGACATTGCTTAGTTTTTAGTTCATTGCTATCACAAAATGCCTGGTATTTTTAGAATCGGTGTTACCAAATAGTCGTAAAATAAAAATAAATGTGGCGGATGTAAGTTTGTAAACAAAAAAAAAAACGAATTCGCAACACATTCACGTTACGCGTGTGTTGTCTATGAATTATTGTTCCTATAAATATAACACACAAACACACTCACGCCTATTATCACCGAAGGGGTAGGCAGAGGCGCAACTTATGCACCCACTTTTCGCCGTTATTCCGTCCCATGATGTGATAGAGGGCGAGCCTATCGCCATGTCGGGCACAAATTCCAGACTCCGAGCTGATATTGAATAGAACAACTCAATATCACTTTGCCCGACCCGGGGATCGAACCCGAGACCTCAGCATTGCAGTCGTACCATCATACAACTACGCCACCGAGGCAGTCATATAAATATAAATAAAACAAAAATAAGAATAAACATACGCCAGTTGTCATGATAACGCAATACTTGTGAATCAAACGCAAAAAATATAGCATGATATATTTTCCCTCTGATCATACAATTTTTTTTATTGTGTAAAATTGTATTGGTGTTAGCATTACAACATATCAGCTTTAATAAACAGAGGCATAAAAATAGATATTTATAAAAACTGACTGCCTCGGTGGCGTAGTTGTATTACAGTACGACTGCAAAGCTGAGGTCTCGGGTTCGATCCCCGGGTCGGGCAAAGTGATATTGAGGTTTTCTATTCAGTATCAGCTTGGAGTCTGGAATTTGTGCCCGACATGGCGATAGGCTCGCCCCCTATCACATCATGGGACGGAATAACGGCGAAAAGTGGGTGCACTAGTTGCGCCTCTGCCTACCCCTTCGGGGATAACAGGCGTGAGTGTATATGTATGTTATAAAAATTAGAAGTCGCCTTTGACCTTTCAGCTTCAGTTTGGCCTTTCTTCTCTTCTTTCCTGGCACGTCTATCATGTCTTCATCATCATCATCTTCTAGAAATAGTTCTGTGGACAAAAACGATTAGAATGTACATAATGTTTAACATACTTAAGCCGTGTTTAGACTAGCAAGTTCTCGCAGGAATATTCTCTTTTTACTGTTGGTAGGTTTCTCATATGTAAGAGTCCGTCTGGGTGGGTACCACGGCAATATCTATTTCTACCGCCAAGCAGCAGTGTGCATGCACTGTTGTGTTTTGATTTGAAGGACATTGTAGCCAGTGTAACAACATGACATAATGAGACTTAACATCTTATGTCTCAGGATGACGAGCGCAGTGGAATGCCACACAGTACTTTGTAACTCAAGGTGCTGTGTGTTGCTACTGTTTATGGGTGGTCGTATCGCTTACCATCAGACGAACGGCATGTTCGTCTCGTCATTCAAGGCCATAAAAAAGAAATATATATATACATTGCGCAAGAACTTCCAGATGCGTTTACACTAACGGACGGATTTCAGGCGTTTATATAAGTGTGTCAAATATATTTTCTTTCTCAAATTCATCTTACCGTCTTCTTCTCCAGAAAGAGCCGGCTCGTCCTCATCAGCCGATATATTCAGTTCCCCATCAGAACCTGTAATAAAATGTACACAAAACTTTTAATATTCTAAATCAAACACTAGCTCATGTTCAGTCTTACTTATAAAATACTAGCGGCCGTGACGGACGTTGTCCTGCCCTAAAAAGGAAATAAAATCCTAAAACCCGAGTACAGCGCTTCAAACCATTCTCGAAACCTCTTGGAGACACACAATAAAAAAATCTTTAAAATCGGTCCAGCCGTTTTTCCGCGCAATTTTCTTAATTTTTTCTTTCATAAGAACCTTCTCCTAACAATAATAAACACATCAAAAAAAAAAAAAAGGAAATCGGTCCAGCCATTCATGCGTGATGCCATGACCAAGAAAATAGGGATTAATTTTTATATAATAGAAGATTTGTCTCCTCTTAACTTGACACACACGATCAGCTTTAAGTCAAAACGAGTGATAATTCACAAAGAATACACACATAAATTTTTAGAAAAGTCCGAGGTGTCCTTGTGTTTTGAACCTGCGGACATTCGTCTCGACACTCCGTTTCACTCTCAACTGGGCTATCGCCGCTTTTTTTATTATGTAAGTACTAGCTTTTGCCCGCGGCCCTGCCCGCGTTATATAGTTTTTCCGGAATAAAAGTCCCGCTTTATGTTTACCCTGGATAAAAATTAGCCTATGTGTTAATCCAAGACATGATCTACCCGTGTGCCAAATTTCATCGAAATCCGTTCAATAGTTCTTGCGTGAAAGAGGAACAAACATCCATACATTCTTACAAACTTTCGCCTTTATAACATTAGTATTAGTACGATATATTTACGTTTTTCAGATTTTTTCCTTTACATGTGCTGTAAGACATTTTGCCAAATTTCATGTTTTGGGCCCTATTTTAGCAAAACCGCATACAGAATTGGCAAAAAAATTGTGCCTCCTGGCAACTGATATTGATTAGTTTTTGTATTCACATGTGTAACCATAGCACTTAGTACATCACATTGTATATAGATAATATATTACACCTATTGTGCTTGTCTTAATATAAGCTCCGATGGGGTTGACATGTCCGTATGGATAAAAACCCCGAAATAAATTTAGATAAAAAAAAAAATGTTTTTGGCCAACGGGAGTCAGAAAGTACCCTATAGGTTTTGTTTACCTTGCGAAGTCACAAAATATGCGACATAAACAGTCATATAACGGTCCATCGCGTTGACTTAAAAGTTTAATTTTTTCACAGCTGAAAGAGACTGTAGACCCGAATATTTGATCTAAATTACAAATTGATACCTCAACGCATTCCTGACAAAAAGACAGACAGAGAAACGGATAACAAAGTGTTCCTATAAAGTTTCAGTTTTTCCTTTTGAGATACGGAACCCTAAACTCACCTGCATCCTCCACTTCATCGAGATCAGCGTCATCATCATCGCTGCCGAGTTCATCATTATCATCATCATCATCAGCCTTTTTGGGTCGCTTCTGCTTGGCCGCTTCCATTTCTGCCAAATAGTCTAGCTCTTCGTCAGACTCAGCTGGAAAAAAGGATTGAAAATATGTCTATACTATTTCTCGCTATGTGCATATGTCAGTATATATTTTTCAACTGGCCATGAGTTCTTAATTTTCGTGTTAAATATTAATAATATTACATATTTTTTTCATTGGGGGTCATCCATTAATCACATGACAAGATAAGACTAATACCCCTCCCCTATCTAAAATCACATGCATTTCTTTTATTACAACGTATCTTTAAAATTAAAATACAAGTATTAGTATGATGTAATTTAATTTAAATCGAGCGTTTAACGAAAAATAAATACATCTCACTACACCCCCTCCCCCTTTGTGTTATTTCATGATTTTTGCCGAACTCTTCCCCTCCTTTCGGGCTTTACATGATTAATGGACGACCCCTCGCCACTAATATGGTTCTAGAATCTAGAGACTTATCATTTTAATAGATTATGTGGAGGCTTTTTTTATTCAACGAATCGAAAGCATGTGGTACCTTTCTTGCTGGTTCCAGTGAGGTTGTCGAGGTACTGGTTGAAGTCCTCGCTGGTGACAGAGTCTGCGTCGCTGTCTTCATCATCAGAAGCCTCAGCCTCGCGGCGCTTGCGCAGGAAACTGGAATGTTGCGGGTATTTTAGAAATAAAAAAAAAATCAGTTGAAGGAATTTAGTAAATCAACTATACACACTCAATTATTTTTCCTTATTATAATGTAGGGTTTATGTAGTATTTTTGATCTGCTATATAGACAGATAAAAGTAGCTAAACCAAACCAAAACTTTATATCACCTTTACACATTTAGTTGAATACATATTTGCTTTGTCTAATACTAGCTTTCGCTCGGCATAATTGAGTTATTCTAGGATAAAGTCCACCCATAAATTTTTTGCGTGGTAAAAAAAACACCATACCAAATTTCATCGAAATAAATAAGGATGTAAGGAATATAAGGATAAGTAACTCTTATTCAGGTTAAGATGGCCGAGGCGATGACATAAGGCAGTGTTTTCCAACATTTTTCATGACACGACCCCTCTAGTATGAAAATATTTTGCGGTGGACCACCAACATATGATGAAGTAATATTCTTCATCTGGTGAACTGTTTTCTAATTCAAAACAAGTAATCGAAATTAGTTTTATATACAATCTACGTTGTTTATTGCTCTACAATACTCACTCGTATAGGAATTTCTCATCCACCGGTATCTTGGAGGCGTCCTCATTCAAATATGAAGATGAATTTATTGGTATGCTTCTTAAACCTGTAGAATAAACAATATAAATATAAATGTTCAAGTTTGTGAAACATTTCGATGTTTAGACGTTTGTTTTTTTGTTACATTTAACTGCAGAAACGACTGAACGGATTTGGATTAAATTTGATACACGGGTAGACATTGTCCTAGATTAACTCATAGGCTATTTTATCTTGCTCATTTGCTGCCATGGGAAATAATGGATATTTTTAAATATTTTATTGACAGATCATAATATGACTAGAAAGATTATCATTCTGGTAATATCTTAAAAAACACCCCACGCTTTTTTTTTTTACAAAAAAACACATTTTTTCTTATTTACACTATTCTCAATAAGTTTATTAAAAAATATTTTCTATTTTTAGTTGGATTTTTTTTAGCGTGTTTTTTCAGTTTTTTAAAACTATTATTGTTTATCTGATTCTTTGAGTAAATGGCGCTGGCATCGAGTTCGACGCCTTAAAACAGTAGTTTTAAGGACTTTAGTAGCGGGATAGGCTCTTCACGCGAGTGAAGCCTAAATGACACTTAATAGAACATCGTGAAGGCACACTTTGTACTTCAATTAATGTTAGCAAAGTTAATGTACAAGATAGAACGTTAAAAATAAACCTTATGTATTGCAGTCGGTGAATTAGGTTGTGGTAGAAAAAATATGTTTTAGGAAGTCAGGAAAGGGAGAGGGCACCAAGGGGACAATGCCTAGGGGCCACGAAATTCTTAATCCGGCCCTGACTGACACTTAGGCCCATATTCCAAACTTTACTTGACTGATTACGGAGCAATGCTACGATAATGGGTCTGTTTTATACTTTGAGAGTTGAATCTAGCAATGCAAAGGAGATGGGATGACCAGGCGAACCCTTCGTTGGCCATACATGCGCAGCTGGTCATAAACTTTTATTAAAACGTATGTGACTTGCGATTGCTGTCATTACATTCCACGATAGTGACATTAAGCGGTGCTCCACAGAAATTGTGTGTTATTGTGTAAAAAGCGACCTTATATTCAGCCCTCCACGTGTAGATTTTTTTGTTAAATGTATACTATCCGTGTCTACATCGCCCCCCGTCCGAATTGGCAGGATTTTTTTAAATTTAAATATTACGGCTCTGGATACTATTCCATTAAGCCCGTCTTTCATACATTTTTATCCTCAGTCCTAACTCCTAACTACTATGTCGAAGTAAAGCAGTGGCTATCTTACCAAGACTTTATCGAGGAGTTTTGGCGGCAACAAAAAAACACTTGATTAGCACTGGTATTTCAATTTACATTTGAGCCCTTTAAAACAATTATATTGGATAATATACCACCATAATTATGCAATATAACACTAAGTATTACCAAAATAATGAATTAAAACAAGAGGACCTCATGACACTTCCAAGTTCCCGCCAAAACTCCGCAGAAAAATTGTTTGCGCATTATTGCCATATCGTGTCCATTGGTTAAATAGTCTAAGGTTTTTTACCTTTAGCGGTATAGTTCTTCCTGACGGCGAACTTGGGATGCGAGCCCTTGACTTTCTTAACGCCGTCATCCTGCTCGGTGTCGGCGCGCTTCTTGGGGTTCTTGAAAACGAACCGGTCCAGGAATCGAATCCCGGAGAAGTCCTTCAGGGGATCGCCGCTGTATTGGATTATTTGATCTGTAATGAATATTTTTTTCTTGGTAAGAATATGTTTTGCTAAAATAAAAAAAGTAATGTCATAATATAAAAAACAATATTATCATTTTACTTGAGGACATTGTGGACTATTTTTGATGAAAGATTTTTTATAATTGGGACAGTAGCGGTCGTCCAACAATCACGTGACATTTTTTACCAACTTTTGTACCCCCCCCCCCCCCCCCACCAGGGATCACGTGTATTTTTTTGGTACAAAGTATATTAAAAATGTTAGTGTGCACTAACATTTTATCCCCTAACCTATTTTCAAATACAGGTTAAAAAGTATACCAAATCTAATTTAATTTGAATCGCACGCGAAAAAGTACATACACTTGATATATCACTACACGCCTCCCCCTTGTGATATTTCGTGATTTTTACCGAACTCCCCCCACCCTTTCGAGCCTCACGTGATTAATGGACGATCCTTTATTTCATCTTTGAGCGTAGATTATAAATGCTTCAATACGAATCACTACACGCTCCTATTGAAGTTGGAGTCACTAATGAAATACCACGACATTAGGTACATACATATTTACATAGCATCACGCCTTTTTCCCTTTTCAGGGGTAGGCTGAGGTGTATCACACCAACATTCCGCCAGCTAGTTAGCATGTCTTAGGGGTCAATTGCCATTCACCAGGCACATTTCCAGACGGGCTGATACTGAATAGAAAAATCCAATATCACTACTCGACCCGGGAATCGAACCCAAGACCTCAGCACTACAGTCTGCAATACAACTACGCCAACGAGGCAGTACTTTATATAGCACTAATTTTGTTTGTGACCATGATAGAATCGTATATCTTACAAATACACAAACTATTCATTATAGTGGCGTTGTTGTATTACGATACGAATGCAGTGCTGAGGTCTTGGATTCGATCCCCGGGTCGGGCAAAGTGATATTGGGTTTTTGAATTCAGTATCAGCCCAGAATCTAGAATTTGTGCCCGATATGGGGATAGGCTCGCCCCCTATCACATAATGGGACGGAATAATGGCGAAAAGTGGGTGCACTAACTACGCCTATGCCTGCCCCTTCGGGGAGCGTGTGTATTTATTTATATTATAATGACTTACCTTCGAGTAATTTCTTAGCGAACAGCTTGACAGTGGGATGCGCATGTTTCGACAATAATATCAGCTCCAAATACGCTGAGCAGGTGGCGCCACTGTACAACGGGTTGCGGGAGAACGGGTTGTACTCTGTTATCACCTGCGACAATAAATACAATGTACAGTATGCAGCATAAATATCTGTAAAAATAATAAATAATAATATTATATAATGCCCACTGCTGGACGGGCCTCCTCTACCACTGAGAGGGTTAAGGCCTTAGTCCACCACGCTGGTCTAGTGCGATTGGCAGACTTCACATACCCTCGAAATTCTTATGGAGAATTCTCAGGTATGTAGGTTTCCTCACGATGTTTTCCTTCACCGTTAAAGTGAACGATAATTGATAAACAATACACACGTAACTTCGAAAAGTCAGAGGCGTGTGCCTTGGATTTTGAACCTCCAGAAATTGTCTCGGCAGACCGTTCCATTTCCAACTAGGCTCTCATCCACATCGTAAATATCTGTACAAAATCAAAATTTCAAATCGCATATATACGCGTTAAGTTAAACAAAAAAAAAAAAATATTCGAACGAAATAAAACAAATCGATTTTTTTTGTGAAAAAAAAAAAAGATTAGTAAGAACACAAAAGTATGTAGGCAATATGAAATTTTGAATTAGTTTAGCTACTTATGCTGGTGTTCAAAATAAAATTACATGATTCCTAAAATCGGAGGTCTTTAAAATTAAATGATTTACTGTAAAAGGCTAGTTTTCAGGAGTTCTAACCAAATATATATAAACTGTCTTGGTTAGAATTTCAAGCCCGTTTTTGGACCTTGAATGTCCTTCCATCGAAATCCGTTCAGTAGAATTTATTCGGACTTCTCAGAATTTGTATTATAATATGTAAAATACCTTATCCATATTAACAGTCTTCTTCAGCTGTATCTTGGCTGCTGCTTCCTTTTCTGCTTCATCATTTTTTACTTCAGCCTCTGTTTTGACCTTAGCGTGGAACCAGCCCAGAGTCGTGGACCCTGGCGCCTTACGTTTCTTGGGCTTCACGTTGCCGTCTTCGTCTATTTTGAGGTCTACGTATTTCTCTTCGTCATCATCTGAGGATTACAGTTATTATAAAAATTGTTTTTAAAAGCATTTAGCGTATTGAAAGCAATTAAAAAAAACTAATGCTTAATATTTTCGATTCATTCGATGACATGAAAATATACAAAACGGTTAAAAATATAAATGATTGTCGCTTATTGCAATTAGACATGGATTCATTTGAGCTTTATTGTATAGCCAATAAATTAGATCTTAATGTTACTAAATGCTACTCTATAACTTTCACCCGTAAATTAAATGCCATTAATAATGAATATGTCTTGAAAGGAGAACCTCTTAAGCATGTGGAATCAATACGTGATCTTGGTATCATACACGATTCCAAGTTAACTTACGACAAACACGTTGACCACATCGTCAAACAAGCTAACAAAGCATTAGGTTTTGTGATTAGATCCTCCTCTCAATTCACTAATATTAAAGTGGTGAAAATTCTGTATTGTTCATTGGTACGCAGTACTCTGGAGTATTGTACTCAAGTTTGGAACCCACAGTACTATTTTTACATTAACAGAATTGAATCAGTTCAACGCCGATTTTTAAAATTCCTACAATTTAAATGTCACTGTTACGATGCAGATTATGAGGAGAGGTGTCACAGATACCATTTTCTCCCGCTATTCGAGAGAAGAAAAATAGCGGATATTGTATTATTAGCAAAAATTGCACAAAATTTATTAGATTCCCCGCATCTTCTGTCTAAAATTAATATAAGAGTTCCAAATAAGTATGTAAGACGTCCCGTGTGTTTATCTACCTCACAAAGTGCATCAAATTATAGGCAGAATGCATTCTTGATCAGAGCAACAAAATATGTTAATACTGCAGTAGATCTCCCAGACCTTGATTTATTTAATTCAAAACCATGTATTTTTAAGAAGACGTTAACAAAATTTTGGTTCTCTAACTGTTGAGCGTTAAATTATATACTACAATATAGATGCTGATTGTTTGCTTTTTTTTTTAAAGTTTTTTCTTTTTTAAGTATGTTTAATTAGTTCTGATAAGTGTTTACAATTGATTCTTTTAGGTGTTATGTTCTTTTAATTTTTGTCATCCATTGTACTTTATAATATACATATTTTCTATTGTATAATGTTAGTACTAAGGCATTTTCTATATATATATTCTATATTTTAATGTGGAAACATGTAATTGGTGCTTTGTTATTATTCTGAATTGTATTTTGTAACACTGTATGTTCCCAAATGAAATAAAATAAAATAAAATAAATAAAATATTGACACCACTGGTGGTAGGTCTCTTATATGTAAGAGTCCGTCTGGGTGGATGCAACCGCAGTGTCTATTTCTACCGCCAAGCAGCAGTGTGCATGCACTGTTGTATTTCGGTTTGAAGGGCATTGTAGCCAGTGTAACTACTGGACATAATGAGACTTACATATGTCTCAACATGACGAGCCCAGTGGAATGCCACACAGTACTTCGAACTCAAAGTGCAGTATGGTGTTATTACTGTTTATGGGTGGTCGTATCGCTCACCAACAGGCGAACGGCATGCTCGTCTCGTCATTCAAAGCAAAAATATATATTTAAACGACTGCCTAATATTGACACCTTTGGTGAAATGGTCGATGAGTCCACATAAAACGAGGAGCCACGGGTTCGAAAACCGATGTAGGTTATTGAACTGCGCTTAACTAAGAATGTCAGATATCTGCCATTCAATGGGTGGTGCGGTCGACTCCTACTGACACTTATATGCTTGCATCTAGTAGACAAATCGTTTTTCATTAGGCAGCTCTATGACCGCCTCGGTTTCGTAGTTGACTGCAATGCTGAGGTCTCGGGTTCGGTCCCCGGGTCATGATATTAGGTTTTTCAACTCAGTATCAGCTCGGAGCCTGGAATTTGTGCCCGATATGGCGATAGGCTCGCCCCCTATCACATCATGGGACGGAATAACTGCGAAAAGTTTGTGCAATAATTGCGTCTCTGCCTACCTTTTCGGGGATAACGGGCGTGAGTGTGTGTGTAGCTTTTTCTATATCTATTACTAGCTTTTACCCGCGGCTCCGCCCGAGTTAAAAAGTTTTTCCGGGATACCGCTTTATGTTTCCCCGGGATAAAAAGTAGCCCATGTGTTAATCCAGGACGTGATCTACCCGTGTGCCAAATTTCATCGAAATCCGTTCAGTAGTTTTTGCGTGAAAGAGTAAAAAACATCCATACATTCTTGCAAACTTTCGCGTTTATAATATTAGCAGGATTATGACCCCCTTGTATTTGTTTATTTCATATCCTAGATAACTCACCCAACAACAGATCCTTCTTATCGCCGCGCAGCAGGTCCACTCTCTTCTGTTCCACTTTGATCTCCTCGTCGTCTACGGAGTCCAATGTACCGTTCATTTCTGTTACAGTGTCTTCTTCGTCATTCATTTCTGTTATTTCTTCTTTTATTTCCTAGATAAGAAGCAAATAAATTGTATATGGTACTAGATGGTGACTGCCTCGGTGGCGTAGTTGTATTATGACAACTGCAATGCTGAGGTCTTGGGTTCGATTCCCGAGTCGGCCAGAATGATATTGAGTTTTTTTTAATCGGTATCGGTCTGGATTTTTTCCGGTTTGGCAATAGGCTCGCATGGGACGCACATCATGGGACGGAATAACGGCGAAAAGTGGGTGCAATTAGGTGCGCCTCTGCCTACCCATTCGGGGATAAAAAGGCGTGAGTATGTGTTACTATTGTTTATGGCTTCCCGTGACAGTTACAATCACTCTAGTTGCTTAACAAAATTTCAACAAAAAAAAATCTCACCTCTTTAATCTCCTGCTTAGCCCATACCAGCCTCACAGCCTCCTTCTTAGCACCATCCTTCAACACCTGAGATATGAGAAACAGTATCCCGCAGGCCTGCGCAGGGTTCATGTAGCAACACAGTTGCAGCAGCCGTTTGATGAACGCTGTCACTCTGTCGACGTTCTTGTCTTGTTTCAACGACTTGAAAATCAACGAGAACAATAATGCTGAGTGGGTCGTGTTGAATATCTCCACGCTTGTCAGTTTGCGGTAGAGGGCTGTGTAGTATCTGAAACATAGGGCATATAGAAGATGCAATTTAGAGATGTTATGCTGGCAGAAATTTCCATGGCTAATATTTAAATGAGATGTTAAATATTCCGCAAAAAAGTTATATCTGTTTTTAATTTTATACAGTTACACTATGGTTGTCATTAAGAATGGGATGTAAAAATATTGTCTTGAAAATCAAATCTTATCCATAATGCGTGACCCATTCAAGGGGGGGAGGAAGGTCTTCAAAATACCACTTTTGGTCACAGGGAGAGGGGCGGGGTAGGTTTTCGTCACGTGGTCAATATCATCTAAAGGAAATTTTGCGCTTTTTAAATTTTCATTTTTTTAAGATGAATATTTTAGGTCAATAATATGAGCTTGTACGGTGTGGATCGAAGGATAGTAATAGAAACGTCCGAAGGCTTAGAGATATAGTTTATTACTCAAATGATAAATGAATTACATAAGGTTATATAGGGAAACTCTCTCAGTAGAAGAAGCCCGTGCTCAGCAGTGGGCGGTACAATAATATAGGGCTGGTATTATTATTTTAAGTATTTTTTTTTTAATTTTTTGTTTGAGCGTTATGGAAGACCATATTTATGAATTGTTACGGGACAACTAGAGAGAGAGAGAGGGGGCATCTTCTCATATACTACGGATGGGGACAGAGGGAGGTCGGTAAAAATTGTCAAAAATAAGTCACGTAGTATAGGTACGTTCCCTTATCTACTCCTTTATTCTCTATGACAGAGTTTACTTGTAACGCGGCCGCGTCACTTTAACTTCGTGTAATTAGCGTTAAATGGTATTCTATATGCCAATGTCCATAGTGATAAACGCGATAAGTTACCCGTTGTTCTAGGTGAACGACAAACGCGGTAATGCGACGTGAAAATATCAATTAGTCGTTGTATGTACTTGTGGCCTATATCATCTTCCTGCCCTGGTCCCAAATTACTTGCGGCCAGGGCAATATGTTTTTTCTCTTCCATTCTCCTCTATTTATTCGTCGTCCTTTTCTTTCATATCATCTTTTACACAATCCATCCACCTCTTCCTTGGTCGTCCTCGTCCTCACAATCCATCAACACTCAAATCCATCACTCGTTGGGTTACATGCTTTACTTGTGGCCTAAGTTGTCGTATTAGCGTCACATCGCGTCACATCACGCCACATCGCGTCACATCACGCCACATCGCTCGCCCAGGACAACAGGTTACACGCTTGTTACGAACGGTGAGATCAACGTGTGTCATGGGCCTTATATATTTTCTTTTTTTTTTATTGCCACGAAGGCAGACGAGCTAACGGCCCACTTGATGGTAAGTGGTTACCGTCACCCATGGACGTCAGCAATGCCAAGGGCACAGCTAAGCCGCTGTCTACCGTAAAAAAACTTGTTTTAAACCTCGTTTTAAAAAATTTTTTTTCGTTTATCTCAGGTGAAGCCCCAACTCACCTATCAGCATCCCCCTTGCCGCTGATGTGGAAGAGCAGCGCGAGGGCGTGCACGGCGACGTTGAGCCCGGCGAGGTGCACGAGGCGGTGCAGCGCGTCCGCGTGTGTCGCCGCACTCACGCGGTCCGCCTCCGCGAACGGGTACGCGCGCTTCACACCCGTCAGTATGGCCGACATCAGGCGCGAGTCGATGTTGCCCTGCATTACGGTAATAGGTTTACACTATTTAAGCAATAGAACGTCTTGTCGTCCAGGGCAAGGTTGAAGGCACTCGACCACGGGGAAGGACACCCATGCGCTGGACCGATCAGGTCAAATCTGCCGTAGACCGTCCCGTACATGAGTGCGCCAGAAAAATCTCCAACAGAGAAGTGTGGCGAGAGATCGTAAGACGCATTACATCTGCTCCGAAAAACACTACACCACGACCACGACCACTCTGTCAAGAGTGTTACGACCAAGAAGAAGAAGATTTAACCAATGGACACGATATGGAAATAATGCGCAAACATCTTTTTCTATCAGTCCTGACGGGGGCCGAGGTAGACACGAATAGCACAGATTTAACAAAACAAAATCCACATGTGCAGGGCTGAATATAAGGTCGCTTTTTACACAATAACACACAATTTCTGTGGAGTACCGCTTAATGTCATTATCGTAGAATGTAATGACAACGATCGCAAGTCACATAGGTTTTAATAAAAGTTTATGACCAGCTGCGCATGTATGGCCAACAAAGGGTTCGTGTGGTCATCCCATCTCCTTGCTAAATGACTGTTCTAAGGTAATAGGGAATCATCATAGGTGTGCTTTGTACATTATTCTAATAATCAAAATTTATCATACTTAAAACTAATAAAATATGAAAAAAATGTTTTTCTATCAACTATTATACACAAGTAAAGTAGAGATAAACTTATCCTGAATGCCAAGAATATTTTATGAAATAAACAAATTATTAATAAACATACCTTTTTAATGGAAGCTTTGAAGAACGAAAAGTATATCCTGATGAGATTCTCTGCTATCTTCGAATCGTCTTTTCCCAAGAAGAATTGGTTCAGGAAACAGACGCCGTAGTATTGCGCACGCGGCGATATGTTCGTTCTAAAATAAAGAGGAACACATCATATGAACTACATTTTTTATGGCATTGAATGATGAGACGAGCATGCCCTTCGACTGATGGTAAGCGATACGACCACCCATAAACAGTAGCAACACCATCCAGCAGCTTGAGTTACAAAGTACTGTGTGGCATTCCACTGCGCTCGTCATCCTGAGACGTAAGATGTTAAGTCTCATTATGTCCTGTAGTTACACTGGCTACAATGTCCTTCAAACCGAAACAACAGTGCATGCACGCTGCTGCTTGGTGGTAGAAATAGACATTGCGGTCGTACCCACCCAGACGGACTCCTACATATGAGAGTCCTAACACCAGTCGTATAACTTCCGCGTGATCAGAATGAGATGCGACCTTCTGGAAGTGACACCATACGGTAGTTGATCTATATTCTCCCATCTCTATCTGAAATCAATAAGATGACAAACCTGAACAGCATCTTCTCGATCTCGGCCAGCACCACCGCCTTCATGTTGGGATGGTTGAACAGCAACTGGCACAGATGGTAGATGACCTTAGACGCTACAGCCTGTGACGGGTCACCGAGCTTGTTGATTATGTTTGTTAACAGAATCTGTAATGAAAAAAAAACTTGAGAGATGTCAAGGGACACCCGGATGGAACGAAGTTGTTTTAAATTAATTAGTGAAGATATTGTAATAAAATTTTATTTATTTTAAGTTATAATAATACACATACACATACACTCACGCCTGTTATCCCCGAAGGGGTAGGCAGAGGCGCAACTAGTGCACCCACTTTTCGCCGTTATTCCGTCCCATGATGTGATGGGGGCGAGCCTATCGCCATATCGGGCACAAATTCCAGACTCCGAGCTGATACTGAATAGAAAAGCTCACTTTGCCCGACCCGGGAATCGAACCCGAGACCTCAGCATTGTAGTCGTACCTTAATCCAACTACGCCACCGAGGCAGTCATAATAATAATAGTACAGTACAAGTTATTATAATAATTGTATATTTCATTAAAACGGTACCACATCAATGAAAACATTTACTTCTACCTACACAATAGGTATGTCATCAAATCACGATCATCACCTAAGCAAGCATTGACATTAAAATTAACATACAACTAACGAAAAAAAAAAAACTACATATAGTATAGATACTTAGAGTATGTATACGTAGTTATACTTACTCTAAGATTTAAATTGTCTTTTTTTATTTAAATTTCGAATGTCACTTTTACGGCCAGTTCTTTATTGTTACTGGCTGGTTTCACAGGGCAAGTATAAAAGTGTCGTGACAACTTTTCGTAAGAATTTTTTCCGTCTAGACGCCTTTCACAACGCGCGATTAGGAACTTCGTTCCAACTATGGGTAGTACACACTACACTATGTACCCACTTTTCACCATGTGCGTTCCGTCCCATGATGTGATAAGGGCGAGTCTATCATGTCAGGCATTCCCAGAATATATAAGCTGATATTGAGTAAATCGAATATCACTGCAATTCGAACCCAGGACCTCGAGAGTGGTAGTCAGCCACCAAGGCATTCTTAGCGCTAATTGTGAAAATGTATATCGATTTAACTCCCAAATGTGATCATTAATGTGCATTAGACAAATGTGAGACTTACAATTTTTACCCGACTGCGAAAGAAGGAGGGTTATGTTTTTCGAGTGTATGTATGTATATTTCTTTGGTACGCCCTAGAGCCTAAACGGCTTGTCGTATTTTTGTGTGAGTGTTGTCAATAGATTCGTCTTAGCCGTGAGAGTGACACTGGGTATATAAAAATTAAAAAAAAAAACAAAATTTAGGATTTTTGGTGCCAAAAAGTAATTAAAAAAATAATAAAGTTTTGAAAATACATCGATCTCAGCTGATATCGCACTTCAGAGCGAAATTGAGTTAAGCTATTGATACGCCCCTACATAATATGAGAATGGTATTATTACATTCCTGATAACGTAAATGAAATTACCTTTTCCCGTTCAGGGTGATGCATAAGCAGATAGGACATGGCACTGACTGCTTTCTCTTTGTTAGCCTCAACAGAATCGTGAGCGAATTTGTTCAACGCGTCGACATACGCTGAGAACAGAAAACATTAAAACATTATGTAATTATAAAAAAAATGTTCCAGAATTTGTTTTAAGTCTACAATTATTATTTATATTATACAGCCATTGTGAAATTATTTACAAAAAGAGTGTCATAGTTACTGATCAGCAAATACACAAGCAGAATCCAACAAAATCTCCCCACCAATTAATAAAAAAAAACTCACTTCCATACAACTCTTTCAACTGATCCTCATAATACCACAGCTTGAGTATGTTCCTCTTGGCCTGCTTGTTGCCAGACGTCATCTCCGTCAGATTGGCCAGTGGATGCTGCTCAAACGTCCTCAACTTTGCGTCCGGAATCAGCAACTCTGATATTAACAACTCCGAGAGAGCATCTGAAAATGCACTAGTTAAATAAACTAAGTGTATTGTTCTACTATTAGTGCACTAAGTATATGAAACATGAGTCTCTAGTTTCGACTGCCTGGTAACCAAAATGTTTCAGTTTTTTTATCTAAAAACCAAATGTCAGCTCGGAATTGCAAATTGTGCACCAAATAATAGGTTCAACATTGTTACATAATAGTGCCGAAAATTCACTAAGTGGATAGAAAGTAAATTACTTGCTGGAGATAAAAGTGATGGGTGTGTGCGTTAGGAGAAAAGTAACAGTAATAAATAACAATTTCTTATTGTTATTATCTTGGTAACAATTTCTTAATTGTTGTTATCTTGGTAACAATTTCTTAATTGTTATTATCTTGGTAACAATTTCTTAATTGTTATTATTTTGGTAACAATTTCTTAATTGTTATTATCTTGAGAAAGCAGTAACTCTATTTTCAGCAGCTTCATATTATTTTAATTGCGAACAGGGCCAGATCCACAATTACAAATTGTAACCATATAAATTGTAAACTAAAAAAATATTACCTATTATTACAATTCCATCTTTCTTCTTAGCTGGTTTTACATTGTTAATTAAATTCCTTAAAGCTGTCAAATTGTATAGAGGATTGTCCTGAAAAAAGAAATGGAACCATCATATCTTTATGATGAACTTTTATTAAGTTACAAAAGCTCGGAACGTTTACAAAGAATATTTTATATAATTGGCCTTAACTTATATTGCGCACCTTTAAACAGTCGGCTGACCGGTTTTTGGCACGGAATTTTGGAATATACAGGGTGGACTTTTGAGATGGCGCAGCATGGGCAGCTACCTTAACCTCTGTAGCTACATGAAAGCTTTCTAAGGAGACTGTCCATCATTTTTGAAGACCTTAAGATCTGCATTCGCAGATTTTGAAAAAAAAATAGCTAGATAATGCGCAATTTATAAAAAAACTTTTTTAATGCCAAGCGATCCTGTTGCTTATAAGGATCAAAAGACCCTATGGGACCAATAAAGGTTTGAGTACTTTTAAGGTCAAATTACAAAAAACTTTCTCCATACATTTTGTAGAAAATGCGACTCCATTTCGATTTTAAAGTTTATTATTATCTACCTGTATTAATATAGTAGCAGCAGCCACTCTGTCTCCAATAGCACCTTTGTTTAACAGCGTTTTGGCCCATTGATGATCCGATGAACCACTTCTGTTGGTCTCTGTCAATAAATATAACAATTTTGGAATCATGAAGACTACAGACTTTGTTGCAATGGATACACAAACTAACTGAAGAGTTAAGTTTTTAGCAGACCAACACAGAGGCAGTTTTTATCCACAAATTGTTTGCTTTCATGTATTTAAAATGCATTGTTATTTACCACACTTATTTGAGATTTGTTATTTTAAAAAGTAATAATATCATTGTTACACCAAAAATATTAGCTATGTAAAAGTCGAATAGATAACAAAATATAATATGAACTTAAAGTATGAACTCACTTGTCTCATAAGCCAACGTATCTCCGTGCAACGCACTACTCGCTTCCTTTCTCAATTCTTCAACCTGCTCACTTGTTAGGCTTTTCGTTGTAGATGATTCCTCTGGTAACTACAAAAAGATTAAGATACTATAGATTAAGTACTAACCTTAGCTATAGTCATTATTGTATGTTTCAATTGTATTCTGTGTCTTAAATAAATAAAAAAAAGTAACTATTGCAATAGAATCACACTACATCACTGTAGTGTTTATCGAAGTGTGATATGTTTGACTCCTCAAGCCCTGCGACGGACACCGGTGTCCATATATATAGGGTTTTCCCATACATCTATGTATACCGGGTGGAAGGGAAACGCTCTCGGAAACGAATACAGGTGATAGTATTGGTGATTCCTGACGTGATGGCACTAAAAAAATCGCGATCGCATTGTTACAATTTGAGTAGGATTTTCTCAAATTACTGTACAGCTTCACGTATGGATAAATAAATCAAACTATTATTCTGAAAAACATAGTAAAAAAGGTCAATATTTCAAAAAAATCGTAATGAAACACGTACATCAGCTGACGGGTTAACGACCGCGGGCCGGTCCCGGCGCAGCGCGACGGCCGCCCAGTTCTTTGTACGCTTTACATTGCGCGCGCATGAATTACGGAAATACTAAAATCGTAAGTATTATCGCTTAGCTTTGCAAATGAATATAGTTTTTCGTTAATGTTATGGTTCTTCTCTCTTACCGTTCCGGTATAGAGAGCGTTTCCCTTCCACCCGGTATAAGCGAGGCTTGAAGGGTTAATTCAATTTTTTTTTCTTTGTGTAAAGTACAGTAAGTTCCTTATATATGTAGTATTATTGTGAAAACAACATTAATTATAAGAACTCAATAGTGTATAGGTGATTTGAAGTTTTAAATTAGTTGATCTATTTATGTCGCTGATTGTACATAGAAATTACCATAGATGTATCCTAATCTTTCAATCATGGTACCTATAAATTTACATAAGGAAACACTGGTTTATGAACAAAGCAATGTACCCTAGTGATGTGACTAGAGTAGTATTTTTACTCAAGTGAATTTGGCAAAATCGCACTTGAGAGAAAAAAACTATTGACTCAAGTCTATTTGCACTCAAGTCGCAGTCAACTCGGCGCACAGAGTAGCCTCGGTGTGCGTTGAAAATCACTAGTCACTAATTCACTAGTCAGTGTATACTTCGCGAACGTCATTGCTGCCAATTTAGCATTTTTCATGAGATAAAGAATGGAAAAATTCAATGTAACAAGTGGACAATAACTACTACTTCGTATATTATGTCATCCTCTGGCATATTAGTATTCTAATAAAGGTATTTAAAAATGCTTAAATACATCTTACTCAAGTTGCATGATGTGTAAATAGTCAACTCGAGTGATGTAATAAAACAACTATGAGTGTTTAGGAAACTGAGCAAGGTCTTCTTGTCCAAAATACCTCAGTGCCTGAAGACAAAAGTCTTCAATCAATGTGTGTTACCAGTGATTGTAAGATATTGTAAACGCGTCGAGAGTTATAGATGCTATGCATACAAACTTAGGTATAAGTAGTCAGTAGATGCACAATTGTTGTCGCGGGTATTTTTGTAATAAATCAGTTAGCTTCCGATCGCTGAGTTTTACCGACGCCTCAGTGATGACATACGGCACTGAGACGTGGCCTCTGATTATGGGCTGCCTAAGACGGCTCACGGTCACTCAGTGAGCTATGGAAAGGGCTATCCTAGGTGTTTCCCTACGCGATCGCATCAGAAATGAGGAGATCCGTAGAAGAACGAAAGTCACTGACAGCCCAACAGATAAGCAAGCTGAATTGGCAATGGGCAGGGCACATAGTTCGAAGAACTGACGGCAGGTGGGGCAAAAAACTTCTTGAGTGGAGACCACATACTGGCAAGCGCAGCGTCGGCCTCCACCTGCAAGGTGGACCGATGCCTTGGTAAAGGCCGCAGGAACGGGCTGGATGCAGGCCGCTTTTGACAGGTCCAACTGGAAATCTTTCAGGGAGGCCTATGTTCAGTAGTGGACGTCATGTGGCTGATGATGATGAACTAGAGTGACTCGAGTCATAAAATCTCACTCATGTTGCATCACTAATGTACCCACAATTTCTTTGGCACTATCAGTTTTCTATAAATTTTACTTCACTAGCTTACCTGGCTATACCATTTCTTCTTGTCCTCAAATTCCAAAGTTTCTGCAAAGTTCTTAGCAATACCCTGACCTTTCTTCTCATCGGCATTTTTGTCAGGTCTGCCGTAATTAGTGTATGCTTCGTCTACCAGAATGTTTTTTTTTTTTTTTTATATATAATTCTCCCTTACAGGGAAGGCAAAGGGTTCAAGCCCATACAGCCTCGTCTTAAGTTCTACCAGAATGTTCTCCTCAAACCTTTTATGCTTCATTTTGAGATTATTGCATTAGAAATTATTCGTAAACACGTGAAAACAAATCTTAGCCCATGCTGCCAGTTGACAGTTCAGAAATATTTTGACATTGACGCTAGGGCTGTGGATAAACTATCGATATTACTATGTATAAATATCGATATTTATTACTAATATTTTTTTGGACAACATAATATAACGATAATTCGACATTGAAATATAGATATCGACACTCGATATTTTTTTATAATAAGCTTTTATTTTTTCTCTCCAATTATCTAAGTACAACATAATCTTAAACTTAATTTACTGTACTTCATTTATTCTATATTATGTTTTTCCTCTTTTAGTTTATTTATTTGTATATTATCCTAAAACGGAATGTAAAAAATACTATAATCAGATAGTTGTAGTGCGTTTCATTTTAAATTACCCATGGCGTGACGTTGGCAGCAATGTGCATATATATGCAGTGGTGCTATATCACACAAAATGTGTTACCTTGAAATAAAGAAAATTTAGTTTTTTTTTGTTCAGTAAAAATTACTAATATTTTCAAATCACTTTACAGTATGTACGCATATTTATGCGTGCATGATTTCATGTACCCACTTTTTAAATAATTTATTATTGAAATCTTTGAATTCTGCCGTAAGTACGTTATAATTACATAAGCTATTTATTTTCCAATTAATTCTCCTTTTTTTCTAAGATGTATGGTACAAAACTACAAATAGTTATGACACAAAATTTCACTATGAAATTAATCTGCAAGTTACAGAAGTAAATAAAACATTATAAACATAATTCATGAGTGGGTATGTGTTTAGCAGCTAAATAAACGTAAGTCTATTTATCTACTAAACCTATATTAACTACATTTATAAATTTAGGATAATTATATTGACTCGTCAAGCCCCGCGACGGACACCGGTGTCCATATATATAGGGTTTTCCCATACATCTATATATACAGGGTCATTTTGACATTGCGTTAATAAATAAAAGCACATACTCGTCTTCGCTTTTGCTAACATTGTGCCACATATCATCCATGAGAAACGAATATTTTCACCAAAAATCTCAATTTTACTTCCCAGATTTTTTTATTATTTTGTAGTTTAGTGCGAATATGGCGTGTGGGTGAATGTTTTTCTGACTGAAAGTATGATGTTGCTCTAGCAACGAACCCTTCTAGAGTAGTAGTAGTGGCATTAGGGCGTGTAAACTCAAAGTTACTTTTTATTGATATTTATTTTGTTCGAAACTTACACTTTTTTATTATACGACTATGGTTAAAATAACTTTATGGAAAGTGTTGTTTTCAAGGAGATAAATATGTGGTTTCATTTAGTAATGCAATGTCAAAATGACCCTGTATAAGCGGGGCTTGTAGGTTTAATAAATAAAACAAGATGAATATGTCTTTATCATAATGGAATGACATGAGTCATGAAGGTAAGTAATTATGACAAGTCAGCACATAAAACACAAAACATATTAATTAGTATATAATACATTGTATAATTATAATCTCTCTTATTTATTGGTATTTTAATTGATGTTATACAATTATTGTTCACTAGCTTTTGCCCGCGGCTCCATCCACGTTAAAAAGATTTTCCGGGATAAAAGTCCCGCTGTATATTTTTCCGGCATAAAATATAGCCTATGTGTTACATTTTATGCCAGGACATGACCTACTTGTGTGACAAATTTCATCGAAAACCGTTTAGTAGTTTTTGCGTGAAAGAGTAACAAACATCCATACATACTTACAAACTTTCGCCTTTATAATATTAGTAGGATTATTTTTGATATGGTACTTTATTCAAGGTAATTCATAAACTGAAATGGCGGGAATTTTCTTCAAAATGTCCACCATCTTGTAAGACAGGGGTGCCAATTCACGCCATCGCGTCGGTAAAAAGATTTGAAACGCACTATACGTGAACCACTGTGGTTGCTATTAGTAAAATCAAGCTCGCTGATTATAAATTCGACATTTTCAAACTTCGCCGGAGTACTGTTTTCATAGAAATTGAATCACAAAATTCTTAGCTCAAAATGTAGGAAAAGGAATTATAAGCTTAAATTTTTTTTCTGGCACTCGCCGGCCGCTGCCGCGGTACGCTCGCTGAGCTCGCTGGGCTCAGGCGTAGTGTACACAGTTCTAACATAACCTAACTAACTTTAGGATTTCTGTCGCAAATTATTTATTATTGTATATTTATTGTCATGAAAACCATTTCTAGGCTGTATGGTACTGAATAACCTTCGCTTTCCTAAAAGTGAAAATTGACGCATAACGAATTTTGACAACCAAAAATTACTATTTCTGTTGTTCACATATTTATTTACGTATCCATATAAAAAGGAAAATAATTTGAAATTAGTAAAAAAAGAAAAGAAAAAAACATAACACTCTTTACTCGAAAATGGTTTTGTTATAAGTGAAAATAAAAACTAACCCAATTAGTGGCAGTTTTGACTTCATACTCCTGTTACAAGACGCTAAATCACAGTAAAAAAACACAAGACGGATCATAAGCCGCAGAAAACGTGTCACAAAAAGTCTACTATAATTGGTAGACTTGCTCATCACGTACATACATACATACATACAGTGTACATAGACTCCTAAAACACAACCCTCCTTCTTTCGCAGTCAGGTAACAATAGCACCTTATAACTCTTTCAAATTCCCGCCAAAACTCTGTCATGAGTCAAGGATTTATTTACTACAGATTCATTTCACGCATTTTTTTCGAGCGTGGTTTATATTATTAGAAAATATTGCAGATTTTATTGTAAAAAGCCTCACAAATAGAATTTTCATCGCACAATATTAAAAAAAAACTAGAAATAAAATCTGCAAATGAACAATTAGGTATCTATCCAAAAAAACAATATTCTAAAGTAGTTATCAATCAAAGGCGTGTCTAAAAAAGTTAAGACTGTGTACAATTTTAAATCTTATCACAGTGGAATAAAGTCGATTTTTTCTACAAATGTATTCAAAGGATTTGTCATATCGACAAAAAGTTACAAGACAGCTTTGCGGGGAGTTTACAATTTTACTCACAGATATTTAGTTAAAATAAAGTAGTTTTTATTTATCAAACTAAGAAATTGAGCATACAAAATGGATGAGAAAGGAAGAAAAGTGATCGTTTGTGACAACGGTACCGGCGTAAGTTGAAACTTAAGTTGTGCTCAGGAAGTGTTGATAAGAACCTGATTCATCGCCTGTTTTCTTTTCGAAAATGTATTGCAGTTTGTGAAATGTGGGTTCGCCGGTAGCAACTTCCCGGCGTACATCTTCCCGTCGATGGTGGGACGGCCGATTATCAGAGCGGAGAACAAAATCGGCGATATTGATGTTCAGGTAAGCGGAAATGGTCGGTAATGGAAAATAATGTAATTCTACAATAGATCATGTTTTCCTGGTGACTATTTGTTACTTGTGACTGCTTTTTTCGTGTCGTGCCGGCCGGATGGTTCTGGGTACCATTCCTCATTTGAAAATGGTTTCATACAAGTTGCCAGTGATCAGAATCGAGGATATAAATGATTTTCGATTACTTTTACTTTTATAGAATACTCATTATGATCATGTTGCAGGGTATTACAATTGGAGTAAGTCAAACACGAGTTAGCATGTTGATAATTGATATGCATGGTCTTGTTTGATTTAAAAAATAGGCTCAAATTCAATGACCGTGTAAGGAGGTTTTCCATATTATTTTATCTTGAATTTGGGTCTATTTCAGTGTTAAATAACCAAGTGTGTCAATATGCTACTTGAGTGAAGATGAGTTACAAATCGTTTTATGTTTTATTTTATATCAAACTTCAACCCCTATTCTCTCCTACAATTGGCATCAAAATACTTGTAATTTGTTTTGTAAACCCCATTCTAAATTACTGAATTCTGAGAGAAAAGTTGTGGAAGTCCCACCAATGAAAATAATAATAATAATTTCATGCTGCAAAGGCTTTCAACTCTGAAATTGTGAAGGTAATGGTGTCAGTAAATTAGTGACATGCTTTCTATTGCCAAATGTACTAATATAGGCATTAAGTCACTTAGTTTTATACATCCACAGATATGCAGAAACGTGCAAGTCACAAAATTGGGAATTTTGTGAATATTTGCTTAATACATATTTCTTTAGATACACAACTTTATTTTTTACATAATGGAACGGAAGATACAGCTTGCTTATGTTATAAGTTATATGACAGTTTTGTTTACATTCTATTTATTTTATTTAACATAAAAACTCATTGCTTAAAATTTATTTTCACTTAGAACTCGGTATGAGAGACATAAAATGTTCAAACTAGTAATGAAAATGATATATATGTGATATAAAATGTTCTTCAAATGAAAACAGTCCACACTCCTTTGTGATAGAAAGAGATAAAGGTGTAATATGTAGTCAGATGGACTCAAATTCGGCTCAAATGGTTTAAATTTTCCAAAATGCCTTAGTTTTTATCTTTGTATTCAGATCCTAAACTTCTGATTGTGGGTCTGCCTGCGTGAATCAGTTTTTCCGGGATAAAATTCCTGCTTTACATTTCCCCAGGACAAAAAGTAGCCTATGTTATTTGCTGATAATGTAGCTTTACATTGGTGAAAGAATTTTTCAAATCAGTCCATTAGTTTCGTATCCTATTCAATGCAAACAAACAAACAAACAAATCTTTCCTCTTCATAATATTAGTATAGATTTGTGGATTATATAATAAAAGTAACACCAGCCCTGTATTATATACTGTCCCACTGCTGGGCACAGGCCTCCTCTACTACTGAGAGGGTTTAGGCCTTAGTCCACCACGCTGGCCTAGTGCCGGTTGGTAGACTTCACATGTCTTAGAAATTCTTATAAAGAACTTCTTATGTATGCAGGTTTCCTCACAATATTTTCCTTCCCTGTTAAAGCGAACGATAATTGATAAACAATACACACATAACTTTGAAAAGTCAGGTGTGTGCCTTGGGTTTTGTTCCTCTGGACATTGTCTCGGCAGAGCGTTACATTCCCAACTAGGCTATCGTCCACTTTGTGGATTATGCCAACTCTTAATAAAGATGACTTATCATTGCATATTCTTGCCCTATTCCCTGGGTCTAAAATGGCTTTGTATCCACAGTATTATAGATCTATAAATATCACAGCTTGCACTTTCCACAACTCTGGAATATTCTCCTGTTTCCTAATTATCTTAGATTGTTCTGTACAAAGCAGACTATCTGATTTATATTTTTCACATAGGTCAACTGGATACTGATTTATAACTTAATTAAATAGATATTATTTATCATATACAGCTGTTTTTTTTATATATTTAACACATGTTAGTAAGCACTGCTGCTTAGTATTGAATGAATTTGTTTGCATCAAGAATAACATAGTTAAAGTTCATGTCTCTAACGAGTATACGAGTATTTTTAAAAATAAATGTGTATATAGACATGTATAACTGAAAAAAAAATTCAACACAGGTAAGTTGATAAAGGGAGGCTCTAAAAGACAAATTGTTTAATGTTTTGAATTGAAATCCTCCTAGCCAGTTTCGGCCACGGCGGCCAATCTCAACGGAGATCAGCCAGGTACGCTGGAGATATTATAGTGCACAAGTGTGTGCGCAATACACAGGTGCACTCGCTATTCCTTCACTCTCATAGTCCGGTGAGACGGCAATCCGACATGACCGGAGAGAGATCAGGCGCAGGACGAACGGCTTTAAATGCTTTAATGTTTTATTTTCCGACAGGTATTATAATGTGTTACAAGTTTCAGTGTGGCTAGTAAGATAGCCTCTGCTTGTAGAAATAACTTACAGATATTTTAAAAATGTATGGCTGTAGGTTTATTTTTACATACCAGTGAGACATAAAAGTGTTAAACTATTATGCTAATTTATTATTCAATATGTTTGAAATTAAGTTAGTTAGAAATACCTTTATTGAGTAATAAATTTCATAAAGCAAAAATATATTTGAATACAAGAGACATGGACATTTATCCTCCAATTATTTTCCTTGATTGATAGCAAAAATATATTTGAATACAAGAGACATGGACATTTATCCTCTAATTATTTTCCTTGATTGGTTTCAAGTTGTGGTTGAATAACGTGTGTTACAGTATGAATTCACAATAATTTATCTTATTGTTATTAGTAATAACATTTTGCACTTATTCCAGGATTTGATGGTCGGGGATGAAGCGTCAAAACTTCGATCTATGTTGGAAGTCAGTTATCCCATGGAAAATGGGGTAAGTAATACATTTAAGACTGCTAAAACTACAAATTTGCTCTTATTAAGGTTTTGACATTTGAAACGTATCAGCTTGCTATGGATAAATAAAAAATATGGCCATACTATAACTATACAGTTCTATACTATAATATTTTAATGCAAAAAATATTGTAAAATTGTGTTGGCATGGGCGTACATAAGGGGGCGGTTCAGGGAGTCCGGACCACCCACAGCTTACAATAAACCACGCTACGCCACCGACTGCTGACATTTTGGGTATCCGGACCCCCCCACCCCCCTTTAGCTTCTAAAATGGACAATGACATGTTACTAAACATGTCTATTCAAAATCGGAAGTCTTTAAAATTAAACGATTTCTTGTATAAAGCAAACTTTTAGGAGTACTATCCAAATACATATACACTGTCTTGGTTAGAATTTGTGGCCCGATTTTGGACACGTCCTTTGTCATATTTAATTTAATATGATGTGTTTTGTGTTGGTCATTGTAATAGCTTATAGTACAAATTTAAATTGTATTTTTATAAATATATACACTCACGCCTGTTATCCCCGAAGGGGTAGGCAGAGGCACAACTAGTGCACCCACTTTTCGCCATTATTCCGTCCCATGATGTGATAGGGGACGAGCCTATCGCCATATCGGGCACAAATTCCAGACTCCGAGCTAATACTGAATAGAAAAACTCAATATCACTTTCCCGACCCGGGGATCGAACCCAAGACCGTCGACCGAGATCAGCTTTGCAGTCGTATTGTAATACAACTACGCCACCAAGGCAGTAAAAATTGTATTTTTTATCTGAAAAATTGTCTCTAATTCCCACATTTTACTCCACAGGTGGTCCGAAACTGGGAGGACATGTGTCATGTGTGGGACTACACGTTCGGGCCGAGCAAGATGAACATCGACCCGCGTGAGACCAAGATACTGCTCACCGAACCGCCCATGAACCCCACCAAGAACAGAGAGAAGATGATTGAGGTACCTCTGACTTTTCAAAAGTTTTTTTTATTCACTTTTTACTACAATCTGTCTCCTTTTTAACCGGCTTCAAAAAGGAGGTTCTGTATTCGATCCGTATGTATTTTTGTGTGTATGTATGTATGTAAATTTGTATGGCCGCGAGTTTCTCAAAAATCACTGATCCTATTTGGACATGGTTTTCGATATTCAAATGTATATTTATCAGGGAAGGTTTTAGTATATAATTTATGAAGATCTGATGAAGATCTTCGGAGATACACAATGGAACTCTTCAGTAACTAACAACAGATGACTCGCGAATGCTGCTCGTATATCTATGATGTATTGTTTACACTATTTTATAATTAACTAACAAAAAAGCAATAAATAAAAACTTATTAATAAAAAATAAACCAACTTCAAAACCAACCAACCAAATTAGGCATCGACTCCAAATATACTTATATACTAAGCGAATACAAATTTTAATTATTTTTTTATCTTTAGTGGTTTTGAAGTCGGTTTATTTTTGTTAAAAAGTTTTTTGGGACATTCAGAAGTATGTGGAACTTATTTTGATTGGCTTGTTGGGGGTTTGATCCTTGTCACATACCATTAAATTTATTTATATCTGTATCACAGGTTGAATAGGTCTTGGTCTTTTCTAAAGTATTGTGTTCTTTGTGAATTATTGCTTGCTTTAACGGTGAAGGGAACTTTGTGAGGAAACGTACATACTTGAGAAGTTCTCTATAAGAATTTCAAAGGCATGTTAAGTCTGCCAACCCGTGCTAAGCCAGCGTGGCAGACTTAGGCCTTATGAGCCGTGCCCACCAGTGGGACAGTAATAATACAGGGCTGGTATTAGTATTATGTTATCATACACATATTTTGTCCTGAATATTATATTATGGGTTTTGGCATCACTTAGAATTTGCTTTAAACTTACTCTAATTATTATATATCTCGCTATGTTTTGTTAATCTGCTATATGATACGTCTTATAAAGGTCGCAAGAAAAAGCAGGATGCAGACTGCTTCCAAAAACTATCTATAAATCGTAGAAGTGGGAGGGAGGTAGGAGGAAGCAGTAATCGTTAATTTTCAGGTCAATTTACAGGATTTATATATTTTTTATGTTGTTCCTAGGTTATGTTTGAGAAGTATGAATTCGACAGCGCTTACGTGGCTATTCAGGCGGTGCTGACGCTGTACGCGCAGGGACTGATCTCAGGAGTTGTGGTCGACTCTGGTAAAACTCAACATATTTATGATAATTATCAATAACAAGTTTTCATTGTGGACAAAATTTCAGGCAATTATGTGTGTAACCCTAGGCTTAACCCCTCTCAGTTGTAGAGGAGGCCCATGGTCAGCAGTGGAACTATAATATAGTGCTGGTATAGCTGTAGTAAACAAACGAAAAAAACTACAGGGTGTTGCTAGTAAACATTGAGTGTAATTGTTTCTCTAACAAGAAGTATGTTGGGGTTACTGCAGCTTCGTAAAGAGTAAGAATGGTAGAAGAGGAAATACAATTAGTTTATTACCATGAATAAACCATTCGTAGCGGCGATAGCCTAGTTGGGAGTGGAACGGACTGCAGAGACGAACCTCTGACTTTTGTAAAAAATAAAAAATATGTGTGTATTCTTTGTGAATTATCGCTCGCTTTAACGGCGAAGGAAAACATCGTGAGGAAACCTGCATACCTGAGAAGTTCTCTGAATTTCGAAGGTATGTGAAGTCTGTCAACCCGCACTAGGCCAGTGTGGTGGACTAAGGCCTGAACCCTCTCAGTAGTAGAGGAGGCCCGTGCTCAGCAGTGAGCAGTACATAGTGCGGGGCTGGTATGGTATGATATTACCATGAATAATGTTTTATTGTAGTTAAATGGGGATGAGCATGCCGTCCGCCTGATGGTAAGTCATACGACCGCCCATAAACAGTAAGCACCCCATACAGAACTTTTAATTATAAAGTACAATGCGATTCAAATAAGAATAGGATCAACTTTGCGCCATACTGTTACGTCTAAATAATTAAATATTATATTAAGCTAATTTAGCTATAACTTTTTTATTTAAATTTCATGTAAGAGTCAATTAAACCAAATGAAAAAACAGATATGTCGACGAGGATTTCACAAAGGCCAATAAAACGTGGCGAATACTTTGCAATGGTCATAATTGACCTTTATTTCTTCAACTCCTGTGGGGCTAGGACGTGAAAAAAAACACGATGCGTCTCCGCTTCGTTTTATTGTGATTGGTTGAGTGACTGACGTATCGGTATTTTGATGCTTGTGATTGGTTGAGTGACCGACACGTCAGTCTCTCAACCAATCACAATAAAACTAAGCGGAGACGCATCGTGTTTTTTTTTCACGTCCTAGCCCCACTGATTCGTTTGTCATTTATCACTTTGTCAGGACTAGCATAGTAACCACTAAGTTACCATAGCGACTATTGATAGATATCAACATAGCATATACATACATGTGTTCAACTAGATAGTTGAACACTGAACGACGACCAAACTAATACTGTGCTCCTCAAATGCCGAGGGCCTTATTTATACTCGCAACTGTCACCCCACTAATACTTTGATTTCGCGACCTGTTTTGCTCGATTACTATTTCAAAACTACCTGACGCTCCGACAGACATATACAAATAATTTTTCTATCCAAATTTTATACTTATCAAGTGACATTTGACACATAAAGGTCATTGACGTTCCTATTCTTATTTGCATAGATTTATACCGCGTGGCATTTCACTACGTTCGTCACCCTGTGCCATGAGATATTGAGTCTCAATTCACATTAATTACGCTGACTACAATTACATTCAAACCGGAATACAACAGTGCATGCACACTGCTGCTTGGCGGTAGAAATAGAGTAGCGGCCGTAAATAGCTTTAGCGGCATAAATGTTCGGTAGCCAAGTTTATAACACGCAGACTGATACATCTTTTTGTTTCTAGGCGATGGTGTAACCCATATATGTCCGGTTTACGAAGAGTTCGCGCTGCCACATTTAACAAGACGATTGGATATCGCTGGCAGAGACATCACACGATACCTTATAAAAGTATAATTTTTCATACATATTTACAAAATATTAATATTTGTATAATGAAGTTTGTCTTCCCATCATCATTTCAATTAACTTGTGTATTGGTGACTGGTACATTGAAAATATTAAGCATTTAAATTTGTACACTAAATCCGTTATTTATAATGTCACAAAATGTTCATTTACAATACATACATACACACACACTCACGTCTGTTATCCCCGAAGGGGTAGGCAGAGGCGCAACTAGTGTGCCCACTTTTCGCCGTTATTCCGTCCCATGATGTGATAGGGGGCGAGCCAATCGACATATCGGGCACAAATTCCAGACTCCGGGCTGATACTGAATGGAGAAACTCAATATCATTGTGCCCGATCCGGGGATCGAACCCGAGACCTCAGCTTTGCAGTCGTACTGTAATACAACTACGCCACCGAGTCAGTCCATCGGTTCATTTACAATGTAGCCAGATACCCTTTAGTGATGTATGCACTATGTAATTAACCTTTTTTTGGTTTGAATATAAATATCACCCTTTGACAACACCCTGTATTAACCCACAGCTGCTTCTCCTCCGCGGGTACGCGTTCAACCACTCCGCAGACTTTGAAACTGTTCGCATGATGAAGGAGAAGCTCTGCTACATCGGATACAACATCGAACAAGAGCAGAGATTGGCGTGGGAGACCACCGTCTTAGTGGAGCCTTATGTGGTATGTAAAATTGCTAGGACCTCAGCAAAAAAAAATGTGGCGAAAAAAAAGACGATACGACTCTGTTTTATTGTGATTGGTTGAGAGACTAACACGTGACTGCCGTATCGGTCTCTCGACCAATCACAAACATCAAAATTAAACCACATCGTCTTAAGAGTTGCGATTTTTTGACACATTATAAGCAAACTGTTTTGTGGGCGCCATTTTGGTTTTTCGTTCAACGTTGCCGGTACAAGTAGTTCCATATTTTACTACAACGATACGATGTTTTTTTTTTAATTTTGTTTGGACATTCCGACAAATTTTATACAATGTATATCAGTTTTCATTTTAATGAAGAAAAAGCAATATTTAGCTGTTAGCCAAGACCTAAGTCCTGATAGGCTTTTTGTATTAGAAACAACTTGTTACAGTTACCAGATGGTCGTGTGATTAAAGTGGGGGGCGAGAGGTTCGAAGCGCCCGAGGCTTTGTTCCAACCGCATCTGATCAATGTGGAGGGGCAGGGGATAGCGGAACTGGTCTTTAACACCATACAGGTAAGATCGACAATCGTATAAACGAATTTTTATTATATTTTCCGTTTTCCCTTATTAACTAGAATTTACTGACCGTACATGAAATTCTTAGGAAAAACGTGGTTCTAGACTGTTCCCTAACACTCCTTCATTGTAAATATTGATCTATTTATTATTAAATAATATTATGTTACAATGTACATAGGATGTATGTTTAATATCAAAACATAAAAAAATAGTAGTATCCTGAAAAAAAAACATATTTAAATTTTTGAAGCATCCTATATATTTTTGTAATAAAATTTGTTGTTTTCTTGATAAGTTATAAATAATGTTTTTATATTTTTATGAAAACTTGAAAAAGAAACAGTCGAAGGCGGGATTTGAACCCATGACCTCCATCGTACCGTGCCGGTGCTCTGCCAATTGAGCTACTTCGACCTTACCTTCGTCTGTCCAATTTAAAGTTCTCTATTTCGAATCTCTTAAAGGAGATGACCAGTGATATCTGTTAGCAATTATTGCAATTACTAAGTTTCTTGTTTCTTTTTCAAGTTTCCATAAAAATATAAAAACATCATCCAGGCACTACATGGCCATTACCACGTATAAAAAATCATAATATAGGATAAGTTATAAATAATGTTATACGCAATAGATTTTTTTTATGACACCATGTATGTGCAGGCGGCCGACATTGACATGAGAAATGAACTATACAAGCATATAGTGTTATCTGGAGGCTCCACCATGTACCCTGGTCTTCCGTCGCGGCTGGAGAGGGAGATAAAACAACTGTACTTAGAGAGGGTGCTCAGGAACGAATGCGACAAACTGTCGGTAAGTAAAGGGGTCGGCCATTAATCACGTGAGGCTCGATAGGAGGGGGTTCAGCAAAAATAAGGATTTATCACAAGGGGGTGGCTACTTTAATCTGTATTGACTGATAGAGGGGGGGTAGTCTAATATATCACGATTGACTCGTCAAGCCCCACGACGGGCGCCGGCGTCCATATATATAGGGTTTCCCCATACATCTATATATATAAGCGGGGCTTGACGGGTTAATGGAAAACCGCGTATATTTTATACAATTACTAGCTTTTCCCGCACAAAAGATTTTTTCCTGGATAAAAGTCCCGCTATACATTTTCCTGGATAAAAGTCCCGCTATACATTTTCCTGGATAAAAGTCCCGCTATACATTTTCCTGGATAAAAGTCCCGCTATACATTTTCCTGGGGTAAAAAGTAGCCTTAAACCTTACCAGGGTCTCGAACTACATTCATAACAAATATCATCGAAATCCGTTAAGCAGTTTTTGAGGTTATCGCGTACAAACTTTGCCACCCATCCAAGAACACGCCCTCCAAGTTTCAGGTCTCTACGATCAGCGGTTTAGGCTGTGCGTTGATCCCAATCGTTCAGGACAAAGCATTTTATATTATGTATAGATATTTTTTTTCCTTCTTTACGTTTACAATTATTTTGAGTATTTAAACATTGTATCGCAGAAATTCAAGATCCGCGTAGAAGACCCTCCCCGGCGTAAAGACATGGTGTTCATCGGCGGCGCGGTCCTCGCTGAAGTCTGTAAGAACAGGGATAACTTCTGGCTGTCCAGGCAGGAGTATCTCGAACAGGTGAGATAGCTGTAAAGGTATTTTTTTTATGGCATTGAATGACGAGACGAGCATGCCGTTCGCCTGATGGTAAGCGATACGACCACCCATAAACGGTAGCAACACCATCCAGCACCTTGAGTTACAAAGTACTGTGTGGCATTCCACTGCGCTCTTCATCGAGATGCTAAGTCTCATTATGTCCAGTAATCACACTGGCTACAATGTCCTTCAAACCGAAACACAACAGTGCATGCACACTGCTGCTTGGCGGTAGAAATACTCATTGACATGTATATTTATATTTCATACATGGTATTCAGGGATATCTGCTAGGATAGCGATCACCTACACAAGATGTTAAAAGCCGCCTTAATGGTCCACGTGAGTCGCGTTCCAGGATCAGCCTGGATATATCCGGGTCATACAGGCCGGTAGTGTCATCTGAGGGCAACGACTATATAACCCCTAGACTCCTAATGTTCAATATTTCCCTTCAAATTAATTCTGTCAACTACCTGAGGTTTGAGGAAGCGGGGTACTGCATTATGATTGGTTCTTCCAACACCTTATCGCATTATATAACCTTGGAAACATAGGCATAGGGATGGGACGTGTTAAACGAAAACACGATTTTTTTATCGATATTACTTTTATGTAATAAAGTTTTATAGGAATATTATTATTATTTGTTAAACATATTAATATTTTAACGAAACTCTTTATGTTATCGAATGACAGATGGCGCTTAGTAAGTCTCATCGACATTAACAAGAATATTTGAGCTGACTTGTAGGAACAACACAAAGAATAACTCAAAACAATCGTTATAATCAACAAACAAAATAAAAAAAATATCCTAATAACATTTATTTCTGATACCGCTAGTCAAAAATATATCCTTATCATTTTTAAAATGAATTACCTATTACTAATGAACTAACCATTTAAAATAAGAAGCCTGTTAAAATTAAATAGGCCTCAGATAAATTGATTAGTTGAGTATTCGGGCGATAGTTTCTCTTATTTTTAATTTTATCGATAGAACTATCGACAAATCCTTTTGGTGTATCACTTACTTTTAATGTTAAAAAACAAAACGAAATAGAAAATGCAAAAAGTACTTTCGTCGGAAAGAGATGCAAATATAACAAGATGGCGCGGAAACACCCAAATGGCCAGTCTAAGGTGAACTCCGTAAAATTTTAAATAAAATGTGATTATGTGTCGTTATTGACTTACCTGTGAAATGTAATGCCATTTTTCTGAAAATTTGAATTATGGCTATTTATACCACACCATTTTATTGTGCACGGGTTCATTACAATAGTTATTTATTCACAAACACGGAAGTATTTACAGCTCACAGTTGTGGTCGCAACTGACTTGAAGATTTTAAACCGTAAGCTACATTGGATCTATTTGTCAGATGTGTTGCCCGAAGCCGATCGTATGTTATTAGGCGTCTAGGGGTTATATAGTCGCTGTCTGAGGGTTAATAATTTTTCGTCAATTAATACTCTATCTGCTCTATCAGAACACTACTAATTAGGGTCAATTCATTTATTACGTAAGACTGTTTTCGCTAGTTTTTGAACTCTTTCCCCCTTATAAAAATAGGCCGACTCTCTCCCCCCTGTTTATTCTTCAGTTACTTTACGAAGAGCTCTGACAGGTGACAATTCAAAAATTAATATACATGAGAAACCCTTCAAGCCCCGCTTATATATATATATATATATATATATATATATATATATATATATATATAGAGATCTCTTGACGGTAAATGTTGATCATCCGCGACTTCACGCGAGCACTTTGTTGATCCAAAAATCTATGTTGATCCGGCGCCTTTTGTTGATCCAATATGCATTTGTGGTAACTAATGTGGCTCCAACCGGATCAACATCTACACTCACGGGACTGCTTGCTAACGTTTGCCGAAGTTGATCCGATATACAAATCCACCTTGCGATAGTTACCGAAAATGTTGATCCGATTTGAATGAGCCAATCAGAGCACAGCAAACAGTCAGATTCAGATCGGATTGGCTGAGAGCAGCCGCGACGTTTTATACACATCCAATTAATTATATTTTATTCATAGTATCAACATGTTACTAACACGGTGTCACTGTGCCCAATTTGTGATCACACTAATATTATAATATTATAATGGCGAAAGTTTGTCAGAAAATGTGTGTACATGTTTGTTACGTCTTCACGCTCAAACGGCTGGACCAATTTTGATGAAATTTGATATAGCCGTAGTTGACACCCTGAATTAGTACATAGACTAACTTTTATTCCGAAAAGTATTCCTGCTGGAATTTAAGCCGCGACTAACACCGCGGAGCGAAACTAGTCAAAGTATAAAAAAAGTGATGCTATCTAAAGTGTCGTTCGTCGGAGAAGACCTCTCGCTGCCGGCCGTGGTCGCTTCCATGGTCGGCGGCCGGGAGGCCTGGCAGGCGGTGGCCCACTTCTGCGAGACGGTCCTCTCGCGGAAGGAGAGTGCCGAGAGGGATCGCCAGCGCAGTGGTGATCCCTCCCGCCGCCAGACGAGACGTAGGAGGCGTCGGGTGGACGACTGACCGACGTCTCCCGCCCTGTGGATTGGGCGCGTTTGGAGAATTCCACCACGGTATCCCCTGCCTGTCGTAAAAGGCAACTAATAGGGGCCTCAGGGGGTCACGGGTGGGCGGGAGGTGCCGCCCACCCATTAGTCTAGCCAACTTCTGTGACCCCCGTGATGGACGGTAGCGTGTCTCACGCTGCCTCGGACACCAAAAGGTGGAAACGGTATGGTGTTTCGGGGGCTTCTGAGCCCCCGCAACAGGAAAAGGACCGCAACAGCGGTACGCGCAGGGGCGGTTGCGGACGACAACTTAGACGTGAGTCGGAGGAATCCCGCAGCCGTCCCTAATGCGCTGAAGTGGCCTTTTTAAAAAAAAAAAAATCTAAAGTGTCGTAGATTGTTTTATACTCCATGTGAAAGAGATAATTTATCTATATTTTTTGACTGTATTTTTTACTCTGTGATACAGGACTCTTACATTCCTTCAAAAGCTATTCAACTTCGTTCTGCTCCAGGGTACAACGCCCGAGGCATGGAACAGGAGTGTGGTGGTATTGTTCTTAAAAAAACGGTGATAACGCCTTTTTTAAGAATTACAGACCAATCTTCTTGAGCCAATTTTAAAGGTTTTCTCAAAAGTCATCACGAATCGTCTCAAGCGCTGGCTAGATGACTTCCAGCCTCCCGAACAAGCCGGATTCCGTAAAGATTATAGTACAATAGACCACATCCATACGCTGCGGCAAGTTATACAAAAAACTGGGGAGTATAACTTGCTACTTTGCTTAGCGTTCATGGACTATGAGAAAGCCTTAGATTCGATCGAGACCTGGGCTGTGCTGCAGTCTCTACAGCGGTGCCACATTGATCATCGGTACATCGAAGTGTTGAGGTGCTTGTATAACAACGCAACCATGTAGGTCCGAGTACAAGAACAGAGTTCGAAAGCTATTCCACTACACAGAGGCGTGAGACGGAGATGTTATCTCTCCGAAACTGTTCACTGCCGCGTTGGAAGATGCTTACAAGCTCTTGGACTGGAAAGGACTCGGCATCAACATCAATGGCGAATACATCACTCACCTTTGTTTTGCCGATGACATCGGTGTATTGGCAGAATCGCTGGAGGGTCTGACCACAACGCTCAACCGAGTTTCTCAAGTGGTGGGTCTCAGGATGAACATGGACAAGACCGAGATCATGTCGAATGTTCATGTTGTGCCAACCCCGATTATCGTTGGGAGCTCAATTCTCGAAGTTGTAGACGAGTACGTCTATTTAGGTCAAGTAGTCCAACTCGGTAAGTCCAAATTTGAGAAAGAGATCAATCGGCGAATCCAGCTCGGATGGGCAGCGTTCGGGAAACTAAGCAAGGTCTTCTCGTCCAAAATACCTCAGTGCCTGAAGACAAAAGTCTTCAATCAATGTGTGTTACCAGTAATGACATACGGCACTGAGACGTGGCCTCTGACTATGGGCCGCCTAAGATGGCTCACGGTCACTCAGCTAGCTATGGAAAGGGCTTTGCTAGGTGTTCCTCTACGCGATCGAATCAGAAATGAGGAGATCCGTAGAAGAACGAAAGTCACTGACATAGCCCAACGGATAAGCAAGCTGAAGTGGCAATGGGCAGGGCACATAGTTCGAAGAACTGACGGCAGATGGGACAAAAAAGTTTTCTAGTGGAGACCACGTACTGGCAAGCGTAGCTTCAGCCGTCCATGTGCAAGATGGACCGATGACTTGTTAAAGGCTGCAGGAACGCGCTGGATGCAGGCCGCTTTTGATAGGTCCATCTGGAAATCTTTGGGGGAGGCCTATGTTTAGCAGTGGACGCCATACGGCTGATAATGATGATGACGATACCGGATGATAGACCGCGATGATTGTTCTGTGGAAATGGACTCACAAATTTGCTGCATGAGAATGGACGTTTCATTTTTGTCTCCCACGAAAAGTCGTCCCTTTCTATCACACTAAGTTGTTTTAATACCCATCCGCTTTAGACTTGAAAATGTGTTAAATGCTCATAAAACATTTTTGCAAAACAGAAAACGCTTAATTATAAATGTGTTACCTAGTATTATACTAAACTTTACCTTATAAGAGACTGAAATCTCAATGTTAAGAAGTTCAAAATAGCGACCTCTTTTCTTAAATCTATTATTAGATCCGTCTTTTACTATCAATGGCATGCCCAAGTATCGATTTTGACGTCAATTGTCCTTAAAACAAAGAAATTCAAAATGGCGGCCACTTTTTTCAATTATAACATTGGATCTGCCCTTTGTACCTAAGGCCATGCTCAGATATCGATTTTAAAGACGATTGTTCTTAAAAATAAGAAATTCAAAATGGCGGCCATTTTTTTTTAAATCTAACATTAAATCTGCCCTTTGTTCCTAAAGCAGTGCCCAGATATCGATTTTGAGGTCGGTTGGCCTTAAAACAAAGAAATTCACAATGGTGGTCATTTTTTTGAAATCTAACATTAAATCTGCCCTTTATGATAATTCTCCCTTGAGAAAATTTTGTGTCACACATGCGCGCGCATCGTAAAACTTCACTCCCTTAAATTTTTCATAGCACGCTTAAAGAAGTATAACTTCAAAAACAGGAGAAAACAGTAAAACAGATTTTGCCGCTTTGTGTTTCAGTACCTATTCGTCAATTTTGGCTCCGGATCAACATAGTCGCAGTAAATGTAGCATATAAGTTAAATATATTCTGGATCAAAGTAATCACATTCAGTATCATTTTTTCGACCGTTAATGGATCCACAAATGTTGGTCAAAACGTCGACGAGTATGTTGAAAACCTGTGAGTGCAGATCCACCGACGTCACACGCGCATCAAACACGGATCAAAGTATATCAGTTTGCGACACTCGGAGCTGAGCAAACACGTGAAATAGGTGGATCAACATTTGTTCCAACTTCACACTGGAGCAACATTTACCGTAAATCCGTCATTATATATATATATATATATATAATGACGGTTTTACGGTAAATGTTGCTCCAGTGTGAAGTTAGAACAAATGTTGATCCACCTATTTTGCCTGTTTACTCAGCTCCAAGTCTCGCAAACTGATATACTTTGATCCGTGCTTGATGCGCGTGTGACGTCGGTGGATCTGCACTCACAGGTTTTCAACATACTCGTCGACGTTTTGACCAACATTTGTGGATCCATTAACGGTCAAAAAAATGATACTGAATGTGATTACTTTGATCCAGAATATATTTAACTTATATGCGACATTTACTTTGACTAAGTTGATCCGGAGCCAAAATTGACTAATAGGTACTACACAAAGCGGCAAAATCCCTGATTCTACTGTTTTCTCCTGTTTTTGAAGTCATACTTCTTTAGGCGCGTTATGAAAAATTTAATGGAGTGAAATTTTACGATGCGCGCGCATGTGTGACACGAAATTTTCTCACGGGAGAATTATCATATAGGGCAGATTTAATATTAGATTTCAAAAAAGTAACCACCATTGTGAATTTCTATGTTTTAAGGTCAACCGACCTGAAAATAGATATCTGAGCATGGCTTTAGATACAAAGGGCAGATCCAATTTTAGAAATGAAAAAAGTGGCCGCCATTTTGAATTTCTTTGTTTTAAGGCCAATCGACCTCAACATCGATATCTGAGCATGTCCTTAGGTGCAAAGGGCAGATCCAATGTTATAATTGAAAAAATGGCCGCCATTTTGAATTTCTTTGTTTTAGACAATTGACGTCAACATCGATACTTGGGCATGCTATCGATAGTAAAACACAGATCTAATATTAGACTTAGAAAAGAGGTCGCTACTTTCAACTTCTTAACATTGATTTCAATCTCTTATAAGGTAAAGTTTAGTATAATACTAGGTAACACATTTATAATTAAGCGTTTTCTGTTTTGCAAAAATGTTTTATGAGCATTTAACACATTTTTAAGTCTAAAGCGGATGGGTATTAAAACAACTTAGTGTGATAGGAAGGGGCGACTTTTCGTGGGGGACAAAAATGAAATGTCCATTCTCATGCTGCAAATTTGTGAGTCTATTTCCACAGAACAATCATCTAAGTCTATCATCCGGTATCATCATCATCATCATCATCAGCCGTATGACGTCCACTACTGAACATAGGCCTCCCCCAAAGATTTATAGTGGACCTGTCAAAAGCAGCCTGCATCCAGCGCGTTCCTGCGGCCTTTACCAAGTCATCGGTCCACCTTGCAGATGGATGGCTGACGCTACGCTTGCCAGTACGTGGTCTCCACTCTAGAACTTTTTGTCCCATCTGCCATCAGTTCTTCGAACTACGTGCTCTGCCCATTGCCACTTCAGCTTGCTTATCCGTTGGGCTATGTCAGTGACTTTCGTTCTTCTACGGATCTCCTCATTTCTGGTTCGATCGCGTAGAGAAACACCTAGCAAAGCCCTTTCCATAGCTCGCTGAGTGACCGTGAGCCGTCTTAGGCGGGCCCTAGTCAGAGGCCACGTCTCAGTCCCGTATGTCATCACTGGTAACACACATTGCTTGCAGACTTTTGTCTTCAGGCATTGAGGTATTTTGGACGAGAAGACCTTGCTTAGTTTCCCGAACGCTGCCCATCCGAGCTGGATTCGTCGATTGATCTCTTTCTCAAATTTGGACTTACCGAGTTGGACTACTTGACCTAAATAGACGTACTCGTCTACAACTTCGAGAATTGAGCTCCCAACGATAATCGGGGTTGGCACAACATGAACATTCGACATGATCTCGGTCTTGTCCATGTTCATCCTGAGACCCACCAGTTGAGAAACTCGGTTGAGCATTGTGGTCAGACCCTCCAGCGATTCTGCCAGTACACCGATGTCATCGGCAAAACAAAGGTGAGTGATGTATTCGCCATTGATGTTGATGCCGAGTCCTTTCCAGTCCAAGAGCTTGTAAGCATTTTCCAACGCGGCAGTGAACAGTTTCGGAGTGATAACATCTCCGTCTCACGCCTCTGTGTAGTGGAATAGCTTTCAAACTCTGTTCTTGTACTCGGACCTACATGGTGGCGTTTTATACAAGCACTTCAACACTTCGATGTACCGATGATCAATGTGGCACCGCTGTAGAGACTGCAGCACAGCCCAGGTCTCGATCGAATCGAAGGCTTTCTCATAGTCCATGAACGTTAAACAAAGTAGCAAGTTATACTCCCCAGTTTTTGTATAACTTGCCGCAGCGTATGGATGTGGTCTATTGTACTATAATCTTTACGGAATCCGGCTTGTTCGGGAGGCTGGAAGTCATCTAGCCAGCGCTTGAGACGATTCGTGATGACTTTTGAGAACAGCTTGTAAAAATGGCTCAAGAAGATGGGTCTGTAATTCTTAAAAAAGGCGTTATCACCGTTTTTTTAAGAACAATACCACCACATTCCTGTTCCATGCCTTGGGCGTTGTACGCTGGAGCAGAACGAAGTTGAATAGCTTTTGAAGGAATGTAAGAGTCCTGTATCACAGAGTAAAAAATACAGTAAAAAAATATAGATAAATTATCTCTTTCACATGGAGTATAAAACAATCTACGACACTTTAGATAGCATCACTTTTTTATACTTTGACTAGTTGCGCTCCGCGGTGTTAGTCGCGGCTTAAATTCCAGCAGGAATACTTTTCGGAATAAAAGTTAGTCTATGTAATAATTCAGGGTGTCAACTACGGCTATATCAAATTTCATCAAAATTGGTCCAGCCGTTTGAGCGTGAAGACGTAACTAACATGCTCACACACTTTCTCACAAACTTTCGCCATTATAATATTAGTGTGATTACCAATTGGGCTCAGTGACACCGTATTAGTAACATGTTGATACTGTGAATAAAATATCATTAATTGGATGTGTATAAAACGTCACGGATGCTCTCAGCCAATCTGATCTGAATCTGACTGTTTGCTGTGCTCTGATTGGCTCATTCAAATCGGATCAACATTTTCCGTAACTACCGCAAGGTGGATTTGTATATCGGATCAACTTCGGCAAACGTTAGTAAGAAGTCCCGTGAGTGCAGATGTTGATCCGGTTGGAGCCACATTAGTTACCAGAAATGCATATTGGATCAACAAAAGGCGGCGGATCAACATAGATTTTTGGATCAACAAAGTGCTCGCGTGAAGTCGCGTCTGATCAACATTTACCGTCAAGGTATCTCTATATATATATATATATATAGATGTATGGGAAAACCCTATATACAGGGTCATTTTTACATTGCGTTACTAAATGAAACCACATATTCGTCTATGCCTCTGCTAACATCGTGCTAAAAAATATCAATGAATAACAAATGCTTTTGCCAAAAATCCCGGTTGTAGTATTCCAATATTTTTATCATTTTGTAGTTTAGTGCGAATATAGTGTGTGCGTAAGTGTATTTCTGACTGAAAGTGTAATGTTGTTGCTGCGACGAACCCTCCTAGAGCAGTCATAGAGGCATTAGGGCGTATAAACTTAAAGTTACTTTTTATTGATATTTATTTTGTTCGAAACTTACACGTTTTTTATTCTACATCTATGGTTAAAATAACTTAATGGAAAGTGTTATTTTCAACGAGATAAGTACGTGGTTTCATTTATTAACGCAATGTCAAAATGACCCTGTATATGGACACTGGTGCCCGTCGCGGGGCTTGACAGACTACAAGTAGGTGATATACGCTCAATATATTGATTTAAACATGTTACATTTATCCATAATTTCTTTTATATTTCAAATAACATAATTTAAAATGAACACACTATATTAATATGGTGTCTTCATGTTCAAAACGATTAATCGTAAGTGTTTGCATAATAATGATCCAGCTCTAAGACATTTGCGTTCCGTTCTCATATCACTTACGTCAGAACTATCGAACTCCCTCCTACCCCCTTGTAAGAAAAAATAAGACATGGTCAACCCCCCTCTCCCTTAAATCGTCTTACGTAATCAATGAATGACCCCTTTATACTATGCAAAGAAGGAAGCGAGAATTATACTTACAAATATTTACGTGTTTTTTTTATATTGACATGGGTTTTTTGTATTTTAGGGTCTGTCCTGCCTCAGGAAGCTGGGCCCTCGTGCGAGTTAATTATAAATATTGTTCCATTTTATAAGAAAGAATGAAAGGATGAAATACGATGTATAGTATTATTGCTTATTTACTTTTATTAGAACAATTGTTTAAACCGTCAGAAATTCCTGGTGTTTGTGAAAATTATTTTAAATTTATGACATTTATTTGTAGTTTATTCTTAATACAATACTTACTAGATTTAACTTTATGGATATTATAGGTCAATAATACTTTTTCTGTAAGATATAAGCGAAATTGTAAAGATATAGGGTTATTTAGCAATGATCCTTGTAGCATCTATCCCAACCATAGATAAAAAAAAAACAAAAAAGACTAAACTTGCATTTAATTTTTGGTAGATGCGATAAAGATATATAAGATATCCTGTATGTGCTACAAGACCTTACTTTTATCTTTACCTTGTTACCGATTATTCACATTGATTAATATGTTGTGAGAACGACGAATTAAATAACTTTTTATTCACTTGTTGTTTTATTTAATACTAGCTTTTGCCCGCGGCTCCGCCCACGATAAAAATATTTTCCGGTATAAAAGTCCCGGTTTATATTTTCCCGGGATAAGAAGTAGCCTAGGTCCTTCCCAGGACCTTAAACTATCTCCCTATCAAATTTCATCGAAATAGGTTGCGGTTTGGCCGTGACGGTTCCACTCGCAAGAACATATAATCTGGGATAATACTCCCGTTTTATGCTTTTCCGGGCTATAAAGTAGTAAGTAGTAGTTTTTTATTTTATTTGTTACATAAATAGAAATCTTTCGTCTTTATAATATTAGTATAGATTACTCATTAAGGCTATAGATTCGAAATTTATAATAGATACAGAAAACACTTAAGCATCATATTTACAATGTTATATTTAATTTGATTATACCTTTTTGTTATTTAATTAAATGGACGATAGCCTAGTTGGGAATTGAGCGGTCTGCCGAGACAATGTCCGGAGGATCAAAACCCAATGCACACACCTCTGACTTTTCAAAGTTTCGTGTGTATTGTTTATCATTCGGTTTAACGGTGAAGGAAAACATCGTGAGAGAAGCTGCATATCTAAGAAGTTCCAGTTGGCAGACTTCACATATCTAGTGGCCAGCGTGGTGGACTAAGGCCTAAACTCTCTCAGTTGTAGAGGAGGCCCGTGCCCAGCAGTGGGACAGTGTATAATATAGGGCGGGTATTATTATTATATATCTTTTTATGATGTGGATATTGTTTCATTAATTTCATAAATGGCACTTAAATTATTGATTCCCTGTATCTCGTAAAGAAAAAATAATTTTAATTTGCAACCAACTGTTAGACAATTTAAAAAGTAATATTTTGATTGGTAAAAATTTTGAAAAAGATATAAAAAGTTTTTTTTTTTAATTCGTAAATTTTTGTAATTTGTATATTCCCGCCGCGGTAAATGTATAGGACGAATGTTCAAGGCCGTTTGCCCGGAAGAGGGCCTCAATGAAACTTTCAAATTATTAGTTGCTAACAGTATAACACATGTACTGCTTTCAAATATCTTAACATGAAAGAAGATTACTTTACCTAACTATAACCTCCCTATTTTTTTTATTGTAATTAAATTAAAAAAACAATGTGGGTGTTAATGGCACTAGTAAGATAACCATCAGTCTACCCCCTAGGGTACTCGTTTTCCAAAAAAAGGTAAGAAAAAAAAACAACAATTCAGTATTATATTTATTAAAAATCGCAAATGCAAAACGTCTTCATTTACAATTCATCAATGTCGATAAATAAAAATATCGATAAATGCTGTCCTAGCACTAACACTACGAGTATCCATATTACAGCTAGGTTTATCTTAGGTTAAATATACTTGCTAAATTTCTAATTCTAGCGATTTTTTCTATTTATCGACATTAATATCCTTAACGATTAATCGTTACATGTAAAGAGTACATACGTACGCTACAAAAAGTGAAAAAAATCAGTCATTATCATATAAATTAAAATAGTAAAACTAAATATTACAAATTTAGCACGCTTGAGATATTTAGGACCAAAATCGATTTTATATTGATATAATTATAAAATTATCGATATTAAAATTAAAGTATAAAAAGCTATATTTCTAACGACTACATAATCAAAATAAATCGAACAAAAAAACCCCGAATATCGATACACTCTTGACAATATAAAAGCTCTTAATAATAAATTATATCCGTTGTTTTGTAAATCACTTATTTACGCGCATGTTACTCTATTCATTCCTTACACAATATTTTATTGGAAGAAAAAACCTTCCTATACCGTTTCGCAATGTTTAATTATAAATGAGCAACGCCATTTGCAAGAGCGAGCTATTTGCCCATCTCCTGTTTAAATTGTTGTTATTTTATCCATTCTTTAACAGTTTAACAACGAGGATTGATTAATTTTTGTAAAATATTTAAGATGTTTTTACATGGGCATACCGGGTGGAAGGGAAACGCTCTCGGAAACGAATACAGGTGATAGTATTGGTGATTCCTGACGTGATGGCACTAAAAAAATCGCGATCGCATGTTACAATTTTAGTAGGATTTTCTCAAATTTCTGTACAGCTTCACGTATGGATAGATAAATCAAACTATTATTCTGAAAAACATAGCAAAAAAGGTCAATATTTAAAAAAAATCGTAATGAAACACGTACATCAGCTGACGGGTTAACGTCCGCGGCCGCCGCCTTGTCAGCGTTTGCTTTGTAGGTTTTTGTACGCTTTACATTGCGCGCGCATGAATTACGGAAATACTAAAATCGTAAGTATTATCGCTTAGCTTTGCAAATGAATATAGTTTTTCGTTAATGTTATGGTTCTTCTCTCTTACCGTTCCGGTATAGAGAGCGTTTCCCTTCCACCCGGTATATAAGGGGGTGGTTTAGGGGGTCCGGACCCCCCCCCCTTAGTCTACAATAAACCACGCTTCCCGACTGGCCGCTAACATTTTGGGGATCCGAAGCGCCCCCCACTTAGCTTCTAAAATACGGTGTCATGCAAGGTCCACGCCACTAAAATTTATATCGTAGGACCCCCCCATGTAAAAGATATAGCAACGCCCATGCGTTTTTATATGAAACTTACAGCTCTTAATAAAGCGTTTAGGACACAAGGACTTACTCAAAAGCAATACGAACTCCTAAGTCCTAAGTATAAAATATTTTAAACTCAGTGTTCCAGCTTTGGGTACTAAAAAAAGATATTAAAAAAATATATACTCATATCTGCATTCAATAAAAAAAAACTTTTCAGTTGTTCGTCGCATTATGAAAAACAAACAAAACATAATTATTACATCTAGTTTTATCGATAGATCTAACGTACTGTAGTACCAAATTCCACACCATCTTAGTATATTTTTATAAAAGTACAAAAAAGTATACAATTAATACAGGAACTTAAAAAACGACTTTTAAAGGGACATGGCAAAAGGTCAGGCGATACTGCAAATCGATAAAATCGTTCAACATATCGAAAAAAAGTACCTATCGATACTAATTTGTAGTTCTTCTGTTGCATTAATTTTGACTATATTAATTATTTTAACTTGCCATGACTCTGCCAGCCCCATAACAGTTAAACTAGTCTTCACGGGTGGGTTCAATAAAAGATTCCTATACAAAATTGACAAGTTATTTACTCTAAATACGTACATTATCCATCTTAAGTATCGATATTAAAAAGCTTAAGCGAAAACGCAACTAACGATTTTCACTTTAATATCCTTATTCTTAAGGTTGTTATTAGATTAAAGACTCCATATCTAAAGTTCTAACAATCGTAAATGGATAACGTACATTCGAATTACAACTCTATGTAGCCTACATTTCTGGCACTAAGTAACTTAAAACTACTGTCGGTTTTAAACCAACCTATTCGTTAACTACCGTATTCTAGAATCATATAAAAAGCTACTTATTGCATTCGATTTTATCGATATAAAGTCACGATGATATCGATAATATATGTATCGATATTTTAAACAAAGTTAAAGGATGGATGTCTAGGATTAATTGTAAACGAATGGAGATTTATAAAAATAGGTATATTTTGGAAGATGTTATGGAAGACAGGTTTTAAATTGCAAATAAATTGAATCCGGGGGTCACGGGTGGGCGGGAGGGGCCGTCCACCTATTAGTCTAGCCAACTTCTGTGACCCCCGTGATGGACGGCAGCGTGTCTCACGCTGCCTCGGACGCCAAGGGCGTCCTTCGGTGTACGGGGGCTTCTGAGCCCCCGCAACAACAGGAGAAGGACCGCAACAGCGGTACGCGCAGGGGCGGTTGCGGACGACAACTTAGACGTGAGTCGGAGGAAGCCCGCAGCCGTCCCTAATGCGCCGAAGATGGCCACCGCGGAGTTTTAGTTGGTATGCCGTGCGGTGTACATAGGTTAGGGACTCGGCCCGGCGGTCGCCCGACGTTTTCCATCTTTCCGGGCGGCTCAACGTCGGGTCGTAAGGCACGGTGAACCCAACATAACCGCTCAGTCGTTCCCCTTGAACACTGGGCGGTAGTAATAAGTCACTTTCTCCGCGTCAACAAAAAAAAAAAAAAAAAAAAAAAAAAAAAAAAAAAAAAAAAAAAAAATTGAATACATTTAGGAGTCGTGGTGGGAGTGATTCATGAAATCTCTTTGGAGATTTTTTTATATGGTTAGAAAGTTCTACATCAATCTGCCTTTGTGTGGTGAAATGTGGAGTATTTAGACACATATACTCACGCCAAAGGGATAGACAGAGGCGCAACTAGTGCACCCTCTTCTCACCGCGCGTATTACATCCCATGATGTGATAGGGGACTAGCCTATCGCCATATCGCGCAACAATTCCAGACTCCAGGCTGATACTGAATAGAAAAATATCACTTTTTAGACTGACCCGGGGATCGAGCCCGAGGCCTTAGCATTGCAGTCATAACTAAAACTGCGCTACCGAGGCAGTGCTTATAAACTTAGCGTACTTAGATTCTTCTAAATATTTTTCTCGTTTCGTTTTCAATGTGGCTTGACACTTTATATTGATAAAACCGAAATGCTAACGTCATCGACTACTTAAATCCTAAACTACAATAACGATTGCATAATTAAATTAATTCAATTCACATATCGATAAACTACATATTGAGATATTCCTCGAGATTTGTAGATAAAATCGACTAAAAAACAAGAATAAAAAATTGACGAATAAGAAGAAAATTTGTAAAAATAAATTACTTAAAGTTTGATTTCACTGCAAAACTATATTATGTTCAATAATTTTCAAATCGACTGTTTAAGACAAAATATCGATTATTTCAAATCATGAAGATAATCTAACGGTGTAATAATTAAAAAAATAATGAATAATATTAAAAATGACACGTTAAGATAAAAACAATTTTATATACAAAGCTCGATAAATCTTAAAAAAACTAAATTATTTTATTGCGTAAACACGTTTCAAGAGATCCAGTCTTCGATATACACACTTAGCCTATGAGATTTTAATTAAAATCACTTTAGTTTGACACATTGTTTTCAGTTATTACCGATTTAAGAATATTGTATACCGTTTATAATACTAAGTATATTTTGTTAAAAATGGTATCTCCTTGGTAGATCTATCTAAAACTTTTGTTCAAATTGTCCCTTAAGGTTTAAACTTTAAATATAAAATTTGCGATTATGCTTGATAAAGGGCAGGGCCGTTTACTCGTATAAGAGGAACATTGTAAAAGTTTTGTCGTTACAATGTGTCAACTAAAGCAGTCATTTGTTAGTACTTAACCTATAAATGCAATTTCTGGTCGCTTTATAATGTACACTTAATACAAGATTTGCGTTCCGTATAAAAAATATTTAAAAAGTTACGGAACGACTTTGCAGATATAGAAATGCATGAAAACTTTTCAAAATAAAATTTTAGTATTGGTGTTTGTAACAATTCATCAGAAATTGATAGTATTAAAAACACAAAACATAAGCATAAAAAAATTCAAACACGAATTGAGAGCCTCCTCCTTTTTGGAAGTCGGTTAAAAAAATACAGATTTTAAGACAATGGTTTCAATAATTGAAAAAAAAGTGCAGTAAAAATGTTGACATTGAGCACACAACGTTAGAAGCCTTACATTCTAACCTAACCTAACCTATCCTAGAATTTCGATTCGATCTGGACGTTACAGTTCGAGAGAATTTCGGACGACCGCGCTCTTATCTAACACTATCAGTCTTACATCTAATCTCATTATTTACAAGTGGCAGTATTGTTTAGCTTACGGCATTTCTTATCAAATAACTTAAAACTACGGTGTTTTACTTATTTTTGCAATTTTTTTGGTATTGTGTGATAGACTGTTAAAATTTACTTTTTTGTGGAAAAAATATTGTATCGATTATGTATTTCGTTGATGTTAAGAAAAAATTGATTTAAATTTGTGGTTAGACAAGTTTGCAAGTTTATAAAGGCCTTATGTTACCTACCTTATGTTTTTCGGTGTAATTTTTTATTACAGTGACATCTAGTGAAATCTATAAGAACCACTTTCCTGAGGTTATACATACTTACAAAAATAGCAAAAATACGTATTCACCTTTATATATACTACGTCTAATAACCTAAGTACTACACAAATATAAAATGATACATAACTATACAGAAAAAAACATAAGAAATCAGTATAAAATACCTAACAGAATTATCATTCTACAAAAAAAAAAAACTGTCTCTAAAGTATTGTCAAATAAATAAACATAAGGGTTGAAAAAAGAAAATAAACCCTCAATCAGACTCGGCAATATTCTCTCCTCGCACATGCTATTCTTCATAAAAAAAGTAGCCCATTCTTAATACAATAGAGGCAATTCTTGCCCGAGTAACAGGCAAGACTTGCTTCGTCTAATGAAGAGTTGATAATGTAGACAATGTAACTACGAGGAATTGTGAACTCGTAAAAGTTAACTAAAATGTAGGCAACGTTAAGCAGATATATGATGATAAAAATTTGAACTCAAATTCTACGACACCTTTATCTTCCTAAACACGACAGCTTCAATTAGAAAGATGAACGTGGCCAGAGAGAGATAAAAATATCTTGTATCCACTCGTGAGTTAGGTGAGAAAGTGAGTCTTTAGAGAGTGAGACAACAAATATCTTCTTTTTAGTTAGGTGTTTTATGTGTCCTGTATTTTTTCCTTTAGCTCTTGTTAAAATCAATCAAATAGTTTTAGTGCTATTGTTGACTTGCGAGGCGAGTAACTTGCTTATTCATAAATAATAATTCAAGCTACTGTTGTTTTTGGCAAGTAACTTGCTCGTTTCATAAATCTACGCGAAGTCACTTTTCAAAGTGAAACAACAAATTTATCTTATATTCATTGCAATGACCCACACAAGAATTAAAGTGTTGTCATTAGTCGCGTAACAAAAAGGTAAACAAATATTTACTTATGAATTACGACTATTGCGTTCGGTGAAATAGTGATTTATTTTTTATACTTTTACCAATAAACAAATGTCTTACATCTACAGACAAAAAAAAACACGACATGACTCCGTTTCGTTTTATTGTGATTGGTTGAGAGACAGACACGTGACTGACGTATTTATTGGTCATTCGACCAATCACAATCATAAACGACATCGTCTTAAGAGTAGCGATTTTTGTCACATTCTAATCTCACTGCAATGCAATGCAATCAGCCCTGTATTATATACTGTCCCACTGCTGGGCACGGGCCTCCTCTACTACTGGGCTTAGGTCTTAGTCCACCACGCTGGCCTAGTGCGGGCAGACTTCACATACCCTCAAAATTCTTATGGGGAATTCTCAGGTATGTAGGTTTCCTAATGATGTTTTCCTTTTCCGTTAAAGTGAACGATAATTGATAAACAATACACACGTAACTTCGAAGAGTCAGAGGTGTGTGCCTTGGGTTTTAAACCTCCGGACATTGTCTCGGCCATTTCCATTCCCAACTAGGCTATCGTTCACTTTAATCCCACTGATTTTTTCAAATACAAACTACGGATAAATATACCTCTAAAAATTTTGTAAAAATGTTTACTTTTAAATAACAGAAAAATATAATCTAGGATGTGATTATTGACAAATATAACTAGACTAGTATATATCTATACTAATATTATAAAGCTGAAGAGTTTGTTTGATTGAACGCGCTAATTTCAGGAACTACTGAACCGATTTTGAAAATTCTTTCACTAATAGGAAGCTACATAACTCCTGAGTGCTATAGCCTACTTTTTTTTGTCCCGGAAAAACTTTTTCACGCGGGCGGAGTCGCGAGCACTACTAGTCAAAGATAAGGTTGTTCTCGTCCAGAAGAAAATTAACAGACTCTAAAAAGGAAATATACAAGTAGATGTTTGTTTACATTTTTGTGACAGAGCTAGTGACTGCACTATAATATCTTACTTAACCTTATTTCTCATCGTCATCTTTCTGAGATTTTTTCTCCGAATCTTCCGAAGTTATTTCCTGCAGTATGGCGTTCACTTCTTCGCATATCTCCGCGAAATGGGGTCTCTCTGATGGAGACTTACTCCAGCAACGTTTCTGGTAAAGAGAAAGGTCTAGTAAAAAAAAGTAATCCAAAAATTAGGTTTTGTTTATTATGCTCTCATTACTAAATGATCTATGAAATTTGTTACGAACTTTGAAATACAAGGATATGGCTACTACAATGTTTTTTAAATGTCACAAACCGATTGGCCCGAGTAAAGGGTAGTCTATACTAACATCATAAAGAGAAAAGATTTGTTTGTTATGAATAAACTCAAAAACTACTGAACCGATTTTGAAAATTCTGTCACCAATAGGAAGCTACATTACTCCTAAGTGCTATAGGCTACTTTTATCCCGGAAATATATATATTTATTATTTATTTAACACTTCATTGTACATCAATGTAAGGTGAATGTATAAACATAAAATAAAACTACGATGACAAAAACACAAGTACAATTGGCGGTCTTATCGCTTTCAGCAATTTCTTACAGACAACCTTGGATGGATTGGAGAAGATAAGAAATTTAATAGATTTAATATATTTTTATGGGATACTGAAAAACTTTTTCACGCAGGCGAAGCCGCGAGCAGAAATCTAGTTCTTAATATTTTCGTATTACTTGTGTCACAGATCCTATTACTTTGACTGTGCCATACAGCCTATTTCTGACTAAGACTTTTTTTTTATTTATTTATATTATTATTATTATTAATTTACTTGTCGCATACAGCCTATAAAATCTTCTTGCACTCACCAGAAGGGCTCCCAAAGCCTCCGGCATGGTGGGCGGTATGGTCCACTCGAGGGTACCCGCCTTGATTCGCTCCAGCACCGAGTTATCGTTCAGCTTCGCGAATGGAAGCTCGGCTTTTGTATAGATCTGTGGAATTTAAGTTCAAGGTCAATCTCCCAGCATTGGGATATTATAATTGAAGGATTAAGGATCTGGGGTCAGTTTCATTGGGTTCTTCTTAATTTTTACTTCCTTTTTCCATGATGGCAATTCTAAAAGAATTTTCCTGATTAGGAATTAAACCTAGAATCTCCCAAACCGTCGGACATACATTGCAACCATCTCAAATACATTATATATATATTTATCATTATATACATATTCCTAATCTCATATACTGGACCAAAGTGGCGGTCAGAATAAGGTGTTCCTTGTTCACAGAATTATAAATTACCTCCCAAACAGTAGCAGCGAACATGTAAACATCAGATTTGGTGGAATATTCTCCCTCCATGACAGCTTCTTGTGGCAACCAGCGCAACGGTATCACCTAAAAGATATACACTTTAAAGATTTGTTTCTTAACTTGTGACTTTTGCATTTGATGTTTATCAAATGCAAAAGTCTAAAGTTACCAAATTAATTGTATTAAAATGAATACAGTAATACCCCGACTTACGCTACCTCGACTTACGCGAATTCGGAGTTACACGATTTAATTTTCTCGTTGTTTTGAACGCCGCGCAGTCAAGGTCAAGCGGCGGCGTTCGTTTTTGTCTCCCCTGCCTGCACTATTATTCGTTCAGCTTACAACAGGCACAGACGTGTAGTGCGGAATCAACGCGTAGTTACCTACATATGTACAAGTTACGTTAAGTTACTTTGTATGTCTTAAATGCAAAAATGTACCCGACTTACGCGAATTCCACTTACACGGATAGCGCTCGGTCCCACTTATCGCGAAGTCCGGGGTATTACTGGACTGTCTACATTGTTAATTACGATTTATTTTAAGTGATGTCCGCCGCTCATAAACATTAGACAAAATTATGGATCCAATTAGAGAAGTAAATTAATATTGGACTCCTCAAAATTCTCACTCAACATACGATGTGCAAGGGCAAGTTTGGCTTAACTTGATACAGTTATTTCTACTATACAGTTTTTATTGATAAAACGCATAATTTTAAAAGATATTTAAAAATCACTATTATCATGTACTAGATTTTGCCCGCGGCTCCGCACGCGTTAAAAAGGTTATCCGGGATAAAATTCCCGTCTTTTTTGTTTTCCCGGGATGAAATGTATCCTATGTGTTAATCCAGGACTTGATCTACCCGTATGCTAAATTTCATCGGAATCAGTTCAACAGTTTTTGCGTGAAAAAGTAACAAACATCCATATATCCAGACATTCTTATAAACTTTCACGTTTATAATATTAGTAGTATTTCAAATTTAAATAGCGATAACAAGAGGAATTTTGTCGTTATTTTTTTTTGTCCCTGACATTACTCTTTCTAGCCTGACGAGGGTCGGCTTATGAAAGCACACCGGTCTTTTGGGTGAGTGCAGAAGGCGCTCGCAACCGTTATGGAATTTTGTCGTGTTCAAAATGCGACACATGTGAAATCGTTGTTACCTGGTCGTGCATCTTGTAGTACTCGTGCGAGTCGGGCCCGCGGGTGAGGGCCGCGTACGACAGCTTCAGGTGCAACTTGGATGTGATCACGCAGTTACGAGCCGATATATCCCTGGAATAAACAAAATACATACATCGCACCTTTAGGATGAAAACGACACAATTCAAAAATATAGAAAATTGGGTTATCGTCGTAAAATTACTTAAAACGAAGTACTCAACATAACAATTAACAATAGTTCAAACACAGCCATATTCAAAGAGGAAAAGGACGAAACTGTTATATCAGGCCCCTTTTTATTATATTTTTATAAATAAGGGACTAGTTTTTAGTCATTAAAAAATGTCAACTCAAATTTCTATTTTTTGAATTGTGTCGTTTTCGTTCCAAAGGTGCGACATATCGCACTTTTACGCTGAAAACGACACTTCAAAAAGTTGAAAGTTGAGTTGTTTTTTTTTTAAGTATAAGTTGCAGTTGCATTGTTTCTTTGTTATACGCAGTACTAACTACTATGTCCAAGTAAAGCAGTGGCTACCTTACCAAGACTTTGTCGAGAAGTTTTGGCGGCAACAAAAAAAACACTTGATTAGCACTGTTATTTCAATTCACTTCATTTGTGCACTTTAATAGAACTATATTGGACAATATACCACCATAATTATTATGCAATATAACACTAAGTATCACCAAAATAATGAATTAAAACAAGAGGACCTTATGACACTTCCATGTTCTCGCCAAAACTGAAAAAACATTGAGTTGTCATAAAAATTACTTAAAACGGATCCCTTCTTTATAAAAAATATAATAAAAGAGACTTAAATAATAGTTTAGTCCCTTAATAACTTAAATAATAGTTCAAGGGGGGACCCCTTGAATATAGCTGTGTTTGAACTATTGTTGTATTGAGAACTTCGTTTTATGTTTAAGACGATAACTTAATTTTCGATACGTTTTCGTTCTAAAGGTGTGATATATGAACTTAAAGAGGAAGTAGAGCCTATTTGTATAAAAAAAATATATTTTCAATTTACTATGACAAGGTTCCATCGAACGCGGATTATACCTCCTATTGTAACAAACCTTAATGTTATTATTAGGTATACTAGCGATTCATCTCAGCTTCGTTTCGGTAGTCCTGCTATTTTCCCGGGATAAAAGTCCCGCTATAAATTTTCCCGGGACAAAAAGCAGCCTATGTCCTTCCCTGGGTCTTAAACTATTTCCATACTTACTTTCTCGATGTTCCACTGGTGACATATGATTTTCCGGAAAGAAGTCCGGTTTTTTATTCCGGGATAAAATGTAGCCTATGTCCTTCCCTGGGTCTCAAACTATCTGCATACTTACTTTCTTGATGTTCCACACGTGAAAAATGATTTTCCGGAAAAAAATTCCAGTATACTACTTCGGGATAAAAAGTAGCATTAGTGCCTCAAACTATCTCCGTAATAAATTGGTTTTGGGTGGTCGCGGTTTCAACTAAGATTTTTTTTCGGGATAAAAGGTCGAGGGGATTCAAGGGGGTTATGGTTCAAAAATGGGTGTGGGGGATCAAGGCAGGTCAAGGGGGACAGGGGGTCAATTTGGGTTGGGGAGGTCGAGGGGGTCAAAATGTGTTTGGGGGTCAAAGGGAGTCCAATTGGGTTGGGGTGTCGAGGGGGGCAAAATATGTTTGGGGGTCAAGGTGGTCAAAATAAGTGTGGGGGATCAAGGGGTCGAGGGTCTCAGTGGGACAATTTCGGTTGAGTGGTCAAGGGGGATCAAATGTGTTTGGGAGTGAAGGGGCTCAAATTGGGTTGGGGGTCAAGGGGGTCAAAATGGGTTTGTAGGTTATGGGGGGTCAAATTGGGTTGGGGTGTCAAGGGGGGGAAAAATGTGTTTGGGAGTGAAGGGGGTCAAATTGGCTTGGAGGTCAAGGGGGTCAAAATAGGTTTAGAGGTTACGGGGGTCAAATTGGGTTAGGGTCGTCGGGGGGGGGGGGGGGGGGGCAAAATGGGTTGGGGTGTCAATGGGGAGGGGGGGGCAAATGGGTTGGTGTGTCAAGGGGTCAAAATGGGTGTGGGGGATCTTGGGGGTCAAATTGGGTTGGCGTGTCGAGGGGGGTTAAAATGGGTTTTGGGAGTAAAGGAGAGTCAAATTGGGTTGAAGGGTCAAACTGAGATTGGGGGTCAAGCGAATCAAATGGGGTTGGGGGTTCAGGAGGGTGAAGGGGTGTGGCAGGTGCACAGTACAGTAAACCTGCCACACTGGAAGTCCTACTCTATCCTCTAAGGTAAAGTTTCTGATAGAATGAAGTGTGGATATTAAGAACCTCCTTTATTGTAATCAGTTAATAGTATTGAAACTAAATTAACCTGTGACTTTTTGTGTTACACGATGCGCGCGCATCATATAATTTCACTATCATCATCATTTATAACGCACCTAAAAAAATAACTTCAATATGTAAGGCGGATTACCTGTGCGTGAGTCTGTCTGTGGCTAACGCCCGTGCCGCCTGCGCCAGCTGGGCACACAACACCCCCGCCTGCTGGGGCGACAGCGGGGGTGGGGGCGGGGTGGAGCGGGGGCGGGGTGCCGGCTGAGCTCGCCCCACACGGGACTCGTACTCCGCAGACTCCTCCGCTGTACGCGTCGCCACCAGGAACGTCTTCAGATCACCCTGGGTCCACACATGTTATTACACCGGTTTGCCCTTAGAACAATATTTTTCAACGTGTGGACCGCGACCCCCAGGGGGTCGTTAAGCCTCTATGCGGGGGGTCGCAAGAGGTCACGGAGGTGTGTGTGTGTGTAAAATTTTATAAAATAAAATAGGCTTTTGATCATGTTACCCCATAAGTGATTATGCTTCCAGAAACTTATTTTCTTTTTCACTTAAAAGTAGGGTTGCCAGATGGTCGGAAATCGTCGGGATTCTCCCGATAATTTGTGTGATGTCCCGACAAATAACAAAAGCTCCCGACAAACTGCTTATCATCATGTTCTAAATGTAAATCTTGTATAAAATTTGAAAAGGTGCAATCATCATGACTGCCTCGGTGGCTTAGTTGTATTACAGTACGACTGCAAAGCTGAGGTCTCGGGTTCGATCCCCGGGTCGGGCAAAGTGCTATTGAGTTTTTCTATTCAGTATCAGCCCGGAGTCTGGAATTTGTGTCCGATATGGCGATAGGCTCGCCCCCTATCACATCATGGGACGGAATGACGGCGAAAAATGGGCGCACTAGTTGCGCCTCTGCCTACCCCTTCGGGGATAACAGGCGTGAGTGTATATGTATATATGTAAGGTGCAATCATATTTACTTGGGAAAAGCTCTCCGATACAAACGAACTTGATATTTCAATAGATGATAATTATGCCTTTAGTCCATTTCTCCAGACAACAACTTCAAAATCCCGACATTTTGAAATATTATCTAGATATTTCGATTTTTCAATCTGGCTACGCTACTTACAAGTAATATATTTATAACATAATTACAATGTATACATATAAAATCATTATCTTTATCACTTACCCAGTCAGTATGTTCCAGTAGCATACAGTGCGGCTCCGATTCGTTACAAATCCCAATAAGACGCACGATGTTAGCGTGTTTTACGCGACTGAACAAATCCAATTGACGACGGAATTCTGTTAGTTGTACCTTCAAGCAATAATGAAACTTATATTGGTTATACTAGAGTCTGCTTTGTCACTTCGTAGTACATTTTTCAATATAATACGACCAAATACACAAATTGCTTAACTACGTTAACAAATAAATGCCAATCAAATGATTAATTATGTGTACTTAATTATTTGTTTATTGGTTTATGAGTCAAACTTGCAACATAAAACAATTTAGGTAATACATGATTCACTTCAGTTTCTATAATAAAGCTTAAAAAAATTACAAGACAAAACTAAAATTCAGAGGTTTCATAATTAGTCATGGCCTCCATCCAACGTCCATTAATTTTATTGCTATTTGTAAAATAACTGATGAAAATGATTTGTTACCTCATCCTTAGTAGTCAGTATTTTAACCAAAACTGGTCTCAGTTTCGGCTCGGTGTCAGTGACTTCGTGATTCCGCAGCTTTTTGACTTGACAGATATCTACCTTAGCCAAAGACACTTCTCCGAACTCTCCACGACCTGAGGACAAATGTAAATAAGAACCAAAAAAAATTAATAGCAAGACTATATTGAGAAAACTAAGCAAAACATTTATGTACATGTTGCCTCAATAGGATACATCGTAAGCATTGCGGTATAAAATTGTTTTGGGGTAATTAACAAAAAACTAAATAGCGTTAAATGTTATAGTTATTATATTTTTAGAGTAAGTGTCCAAAATAGCAATGATTAATCAAAACAAGTCCGGTAATCTCACTGACTGTCGCATCATGTAGTCCAGTGTTTTTCAACCTTTTTCATGACACGACCCCTTTAGTATAAAAAAATATTCCGCGACCCCCCACCTTCTCCCTTAGCTATTTTTCATATATTTTACTATGTTAAAAATATTCAATCCACACATCATTTTATGCCATTGTACAATTGGAAATTGGATAAATATATAAACGTCCTATCTTTTTCAATTTTATTGCTTTTTTTTAATGAGGTACTTTTCATGACCACCTGCGACCCCCCCATAGAAGCTGCGCGACCCCCCATGGGGTCGCGACCCACACGTTAAAACACTGATGTAGTCCATACATGCAAAACTAAAAACTATTTTACATCAAATTTCTATAAGACTGCGGTAATACCGGAATTCGGCCCCTTCAAACTCTGAGTATCTACCAAATGTTAAATGATCTAAGTTCAAACTTAACAAAACTGTCTAAAGCCTCCACTTACATTTAATAGCATTCAAATTCAAATCATTTATTCAGTAATTAGGCCCCTAAGGGCACTTTTACACGTCATTTTTCACAATGTTGTTTTACAAAAAGATTCTAGTGCTTCGGAAAAGCCCACTGACCTGAGAAGAAGCACCAAGAAACTCAGCGTAGGTCTTTTATCATTTTTTTTTTATCATTCTAAACGTAACCAAGAGATGGCGTCACAGTGGAATCATATCGCGTTATCATTTACATTGCTTACAATAGGGTACCCCAGTACAGTATCGCAATCAGAAAAAACACCTATAGCAAATATTTTAGTATCAGTCAAGTAGGCAGACGAGCCTTATGTTTGGGTGAAGATCAAATTTATGAAGCCACCTTAATGGCGGTGTATACAACTGTAAAACATTGTGATGGGGTAACCAATTGGCGTAATTATAAGTTGTAAAGCTTTTAAATTTAGTGGAAGGGGGGTAGTTTAAATTACAATATCAGACTGTGCGTCACCGAGTGTCACCGGTCATAACGCTGCGTGCGTGCGAAAGAGATAGATATCTCCACCACGCCTCCACTTTTCCTCACAATATTTCAAATTCAACCGCTTCATTTATCAACCAATTTAGATGCTGATTTTACAGAATGATTTCTATTTCGTATTATTCTTTGTTACACATAATATAACTACAAAATGAAACATTACATTTAGCAGCAGTGTGCATGCAGTGTTGTGTTTCGGTTTGAAGGACATTGTAGCCAGTGTAACTACAGGACATAATGAGACTTAACATATGTCTCAGGATGACGAGCGCAGTGGAATGCCACACAGTACTTTGTAACTCAAGGTGCTGTGTGTTGCTACTGTTTATGGGTGGTCGTATCGCTTACCATCAGGCGAACGGCATGCTCGTCTCGTCATTCAATGCCATAAAAAACACATAGGAAACTACCCTATTTCGGCCAATATAACTGGTTTGGTACGTCGCATACGGTGGTCGCTATCCTTGCCCCTTCTACTATAAAAAAATCTTACCCAAAACGATTTGCTCGACGATCAAGCTCCGCGGTACGGACAGTCTGTCGTATTGTCCAGATTTTTTGGACGCTCGGGACACTGCGGACACCTCAGAGCTATCGGGACCTGTGGACAATGATGTAATCATAAATTTTCATAAATTCATAATAAAAATGAATTTTAGTATAAACAAATGAAAAGTGTCAGTTGTACGAATGAACTTCAATGTATTCGGCTGTGTGTTAATTTATATGATGAATAAATGTAATTAGAAATGAAAAACCAGCTTTTAATAAAATTCATAAGACTGACCAAACACTGGTTTTTTTTTTTTTTTTTTTTTATTGCCAGAATAGGCAGACGAGCGAGCGGCCCACCTGGTGGTAAGCGGCCACCGCTGCTCATGGACTTGGCAATGCCGGGGACACAGACAAGCCGCTGCCTACCGTAGGGACAATACTCTTTTTAAACCTCGTTTGAAGAAGGACAGGTCATAGCGCTCAGGGAACACCGACACAGGTAGTTCATTCCAGAGCTTACACGTACGTGGTAAAAAAGAACGCTGGAACCGTAACGTTCGGGAACGGTACGATTCCAGGTGGTAGGAATGAACTCTACTGCGGTGACGAGTGGTGCGATGGTAAAAAGGTGACGATGGAACCATCTTAAACAATTCCTCGGAGCACTCCCCATGGAACAAACGATAGAACACACAGAGAGACCCAAAGTCTCTCCGCAGTCCTAATGGTTCCAGTTTGTCCGTGAGATTGGCATCATCGACGATTCGAACAGCTCGGCGCTGTAAGGAGTCAAGTGGGTCGAGCTGGTATTTTGGGGCACCTGCCCAGAGATGAGAGCAGTACTCCACGTGGGGCCGGATTTGCGCTTTGTAGAGCGCTAACCTATGACCAGACGTGAAGTACCGCTTGGCTCTGTTCAGGATGCCCAACTTTTTACTAGCCATTTTGGCTTTATCTTCCAAATGACTCCTAAACTGAACTTTGCTCGAGATTTCGACGCCGAGGATCCCAATACACTCGGACACTTGGAGAGTGACTCCTTCGAATTGTGGCGCCGTGACAAAAGGGTCCTTCTTCGCAGTGAACGCGCAAACTTGTGTCTTCAAGGGGTTAAATTGAACTAAGTTCATTTCACCCCATTTGGAGGCCCGCCCCAGAGAGCTCTCGATTTCAGACACAAGTTGAGACCGTCTTTCCTCAACGGAACTTCGAGGGAGATTCTGTTGGCCGATGTATCGCGCATCACTTGTACTATCGTCTGCATAACAATGCATGCTGTCGATAGACAACATATCATTGATATGCAAGATGAAGAGTGTCGGCGATAACACCGAGCCTTGTGGAACACCAGCATTGATGGTCTTGGTCTCGGAGCAACAGCCGTCCACTACGACTTGTATGCTCCGACCATCCAAAAAGCTGGCGATCCACTTGCAGAGTCCCTCGGGGATTCCGTAGGCTGGTAGCTTCGCTAGAAGAGCGCCATGCCACACTCGATCGAACGCCTTCGCAATGTCAAGGCCGATCGCAATAGCCTCACCCCCACCATCCAAAGCCTCCGCCCAGCGGTGCGTGAGGTACACGAGAAGATCACCAGCCGACCGACCGTGACGGAAACCGTACTGACGGTCACTTATCAGTTGGTGGTCCTCAAGATACCTCAGGAGCTGAGTGTTTATAACTCGCTCAAAGACTTTGGACAGTAAGGATGTGACAGCAATCGGTCTATAGCTCGAAGGGTCCGAACGGTCACCCTTTTTGGGGATTGGGTGTACGCGGGCAACCTTCCACGAAGCTGGAACCCGGTTGGTCTTGTAGGAAAGACGGTAAAGGCGCGTGAGCACGGGGGTCAACTCAGGGGCGCACGTCTTAAGAACCACTGCGGGGATACAGTCTGGCCCACTCGACTTATGGATGTCGAGAAGCCTAAGTTCCCGTCTGACAGCACGCTGACTGATTTTGATTTCAGACAGGAGACTCTCGCACCGCGGGATATTCGGTGGTGTGGCTCCTCCATCATCCAAATTCGAGTTCGAGGCAAAGATTTGAGCCAAGAGATCGGCCTTCTCCTTTGCACTATGGGCCAAGCTGTTATCGTGTTTACGCAGTGGTGGGAGACTGGACTGGCAGAAATTGCCCTCCACAGCCTTGGCGAGTGACCAAAAAGCACGGCTCCCAGTGGGATAGCTCTGGAGTCTCTCGCCAATTCTGCGGATGTGCTCTGCCTTGGCCCTAGCTAAAGCTCTCTTGTTGGATCTAGAGGCGGCGTTAAACTTCCGTTTCTCCTCCTTTTTATGCGGATCCCGACGCCTCCTGGCGTCTGGTGGCCCTAGAAACCCCAATTTTCAGAAATTCCTTACCCCACGAAGGGAAACAATAAAGAAAACCCACCCAGCGTCCCTATGACGTGGAAAAAGATACACAACATGCACATTGTCGTGTTTCCCGCTACAGGGCAGATTCGAAGCGAAAATTTGTGTATCATTTGGACTTCCAAAAAGTCCTGTATAACATACCACTGTCCTTCTCTTGCGGTAGGAGCCTGCCGTTCTGCGCAGGCGCACCGTTCACCTTGACTTTATCGTCTTCGCACTCTTCCACCAGCTTCTCGCGGCCATCCACCATCTCCAACTCCATTTTTTCACCTGTAAAATACAACCAAATGAAGACGTAAAGCGCAGGAAGAAAAAATTTAAAAGTTTGTTTTTTGTTTTTTTACTTTTGTTTGTGGTAATTTATTACTCATTTCATTTGTATTGTTTATGCCTCCAGTTTGTTTACCGACTGGACATCCGTGCGACACTTGGGCTTCTCATTGAAAACCAGCGCTGCAGCTGTTTTGCAGCAGCATTAAGCTGAATGAGAAGCCCTTTGTTGGCACATTAATTGTTTTGTGAAAAATTACTTTATTTTTAAAACTGCATTTTGTGCCAATAATAAAACCCTTTCTTTCTTTCTTTGCTTTTAATTAAAAATAGTAACGCACAGAGGTAAAAAAAGGAGCGACAGTAGGACAAACTTACACAAACGGGAACCTACGCTCATGAAATTTGAGTTAGTCATAAATAAGCTCACAAATAATAGCAGATTTATTATTTTCATATAGAGATAATTGTTCAAAAACTTTAGTTACTTTATAAAATTCCAGACATTTCTATCAACAATTAGTTATGAAAATATTTTTAACATCAACTAGTAGAATATATTTTGGTGGGAGTTGGTTCCTGTTTAGGTAAGTACAAGCGAGTTGCATCTACTCAAAATTCAGGTATTCGATAATGTTCTATATAAAGACACATCAAAAGACTGAGGTCTCACCTCTCTGCCGCCTTCGAAGTCTTCGTCTTCTGCAGTAGACCATCAAAGCGAGCACTAGCACCATGTACGCTCCCGCCACGGATATCGATACCACCACAGCCTTCCCCGCAACTCCACTTGATTCTTGCACTGGAAGAAATAGCTTTGATTTATTTTTTCTTTTGGGGTATTCTAGAATCATTTTTAAGTTTTTATTCTGTTTTTACTGTACTTGAGTTTTTTATGCTAGAAGGTTAGCAAACATGAGGTCATTTAATTGGAAATGATCGCAATCGTCCATGACCATAATATCAGGAGAATCTCGTATGCGACGACGGCTTTAGTAAGGGAACGGGATTTTGCTGGTTAAGTCACTTTACCAAGCCATTGTCTACCGAAATAGAAAGACGGATAGAATACACATATGAGAGTGCAAGATTACAGTATCGTCATTTCCGCTTCATCAGACTTTTAAAGTTTAGTACTAAACATTTTTTTTATTGCATCAAATGACGAGACGAGCATGCCTTCTGCCTGATGGTAAGCGATACGACCACCCATAAACAGTAGCAACACCATATAGTACCTTGAGTTACAAAGTAGGTACTGTGTGGCATTCCACTGCGCTCGTCATCCTGAGACACAAGATGTTAAGTCTTATTATGTTCTGTAGTTACGCTGGTTACAATGCCCTTTAAACCGAAACACAACAGTGCGTGCACACCGTTGCTTGGCGGTAGAAATAGACATTGCGGTGGTACCCACCCAGGCGGACTTACACATGAGAGTCCTACCACCAGTAACCACAAATGCCTCCAAAAGATTTCCAGACCATCCTGTTAAAAGCAGTATCTACCTCTACAAAACATCCTCACGACCCTGATCATCAGCACGACGTTCTTTACCAGTAGTACAGGATGGTGATGAGGGCTTATTACTCACCGTGATGTACAACGAGTAGCGTGAGTTCGTTCCTGGCGAACCCCGCGACGCTGCCGGCCGTGCAGCCGTACCGGTCTGCGTGCTGAGCAGACACGTTCCTGATCACCAACGAGCCGTTGTTCAAAAGGAGGAGTCTGCGGGAGATGATAATGATGGTTTATGATGTGTACAAAGAGCAGGAAAGAGATACGTATAGATAGGGAAGCTTGAGAGAGAAGAGACAGAAAAAACGTTAGCTGAAAAAGAGATGCGGTGGAGATGAGAAAAATTAAGGAATATGTAAGCGATAGGATCGCAAGTAGAGGCTTGAACAGGAGAAGTCCAAAAATAAAGAAATAAATACAAAAGAAGAAAGGAAGATACGACAAATAGATTTGCTGGTAAAAGAGTGCCTAATATTTTTGTACACAAATTTGATAGCATCCGTATACATACTAAAAATCCCGCCATAATGGCTTGTTGTAATTTTACTTTCAGATTTGAAGTATTCTCAGGTTCAAGAGCTTACTTACCTAGCAGAAGAAGCGTTGACACTGTCTTCAACATCCACTCCATCTTCTGGAACACCACATAATTATTATAATACAAAAAATTAAAAGATATTGTTTACATTTTTTATTTCCCCGATTTTTTCCCACTTACGTTGCTTCTGAAGGGTGGTAAGGTTCCTGTCCCAATGCGTGGTGGGAGGTGGGTCACCACTGGCTACGCAGTTCAGCACCACGGTCTGTCCCACCGGCACTTCCACTGTCTGCCCAGTTTCTGGCTCTATCACGCGAGGAGATACTGCGGGGATATGAAGTTGTCATGTAGGAAGAGAAAACTTTGATAATATTTTTTTATAGAACTAACATACATACATACATACATACATACTCACGCCCTTATCCCATAGGGGTAGGCAGAGACTATTGAGCGCCACATGCTACGATATTGACAAATGTCTTTCGCCTCTTCCACATTCATAGTTCTTTTCATACATTTTCGTCTGTTAAGGGTACTCCTGACCTGCCCTTTTCTGAGAAGACATTTATTTGGTCAGAGAATGTTCTCCTCGGGCGTCCCCTTCCATCCACATTCGCTCGATAAATACCTTTTGTGATCCGTCTTTCATCCATCCTCTCCACGTGCCCAAACCACCTCAGCATACTTCTTTCAATCTTAGTCACCACATCATCCTTTAACCTTTATAGAACTAAATGAGATGAAAAATCTTAATGGGACATTATGATCATCAGCTACATGAAAACCATAGCTAAATGTGGCCTCCAAAATGTTCCCAGACGGACCTATGAAAAGCGACCTGCATCCAGTGTTCCTGCGACCTTTATCAAGTCGGTCTCACCTTGTAGGTGGACGCCTAACGCTGCGCTTGCCGGTACGTTGTCTCCACTCGAGAACTTTTTTGCCCCATCTGTCGTGATTTTACTATACTCACCGACTATATCCAATGTAATGTTAGCAGTGATGGTATGTTCACCATCCACCGCCTTGCAAGTGTAAATTCCTGCATGTCGCCGCGACGCTTCCGTCACCATTAGAGTGCCGTTGGATGATGTCACTCCATCAGGGAGAGGGTCGTCCGAGTTCTGGAGGGAGAAGAAAAATTTAACACATTGTTTTTTAGTAATGAAAATACTGTATACAAAATATTATGTATGCCATTACTGTTTTAATTTTTTATACAAACGAATGACGAAATAAGCGACTCGCTTGATAAGCGCCACGTTCTCTCATAGACGGTAGCAATACTACTCAAAACTTTGAATTACGAGCACTGTGTAACATTGTACTTCGCGCGTCACCCTGAGGTATTTAATTATTTTATCTTTATCGCAGCCACGGCAAACTTGCCTCTGCACCTGATGGAAGTGAAAAGAAGCCCAAAAATATGTCGACCGGCAAGAGATAAACATCCCCGGACGTTCAGTCTGCTTCTTCACGCTCTGCTTGAAGGGCCCCAAGTTGTAAGAGGGAGCACGTATGCTGGCAAATAGTTCTACAGCTTAGGGTCATTAAGCTCAAAAGTACGCACTTTTTTTTCTATCGTCTACACACTCAAAAATATAGGGTCCTGATAAACGTTTTAACACTTTATTTAAAGGAAATTTATTCTACTTTCATTACTTAATGAGTATTTGTACATTGCTTCATCGGTTTTTTTGCAATAAATGTTTAAGTGCAGCGGGAGAAATTCGTACTCTTGACCCGTCATGTGGGTAAAACTACGCAGAGATGCGGTTAATAGTTCGCATACTGGGTAAGCTTCACACGCAGGTAAACTAAAGACATATAATTACAAATTGTATAAGTACACATGGAATCATATGGAATATGTTTTTAAACTTCCTTTATTCTTGGTACAAATATTGTAAAAATAAACATTAAATGTACACCTATTGTAGGCACCAGGAACTTAATTAATTAGACTGTATTTATAACAAACTTTAGTTTTTTTTTTTTTTTATTATTATTATCATTCACACAGTAATACAAAAGTTACAATAATAGCAATAGTTATTTTTGTAATTTAATGATCACTGTAATTTTAGGAACGCTTGATGTTACTTTTCATTGTAATGAAGTTATAACCGCGTGCGTACTTTTAATCCCGTACTCTTACCCAACAGGGAATATTTTAAACAATCACACGTCAGTTGAGATGCAGTTATTTTTTAGGACAGAATTAATAGCTAAAATAAATACTATAATAATCGTGTAAACTTAACATAATCAACGGTCTTTTGTAAACTGATGCACCGTCTATCCATAAACTTTTCCCAACACAAAATAGTTTATAACTAATCAACAAAATCACGTTGATCGCCGTTTTTCGCTAAACAAGTGAGGCTTGGTAAAATAGCTTGTGGGCTCTGACATCATCCCTGACGCACCCCTAATTTTGCCGAAGAAGTGTCTGAGCCCCCTCAATAGGTTCCGAGATATTGACCATGCGAAATTTTACCCACTGCGTGCTGTTACCCCGAATGACCCTAATGGTGCGGCAGGAATATGAATTATACAACTTTTTGGTTCGAGTCGGAATGGGAGACACCACTAAGCTGTGGTTTCGCATGGACGCATGGTTCTGTTAAAGAGGATGGGACATGGCTATACAATGCTCTTCTTCTCTAAGTGTATATAATACATACCAAATACCAGGTGACAGTGGGTGACACACCGCCCGCGACTTTACAGTGGATCTTCCCAGAACTGTTCAACCCAAGCATCTTGTTGTAGGGCACTGGCTCGAAGTGCAGAGTGCCATCTGTTTAAAAAAAAATATGCTATAATATTATATAGTAACGAATAATATTAATAATACCAGCCCTGCACTATATACTGCCCACTGCTGAGCACGGGCCTCCGCTGCCAAGAGGGTTTAGGCCTTAGTCCACCACGCTGGCCTAGTACGGGTTGGCAGACTTCATATACCTTCGAAATACTTATGTGATAGTTATCTATACATATAATGTGTCCGAGGCAGCGTGTCTCACGCTGCCTCGGACACCAAAAGGCGGACACGGTACGGTGTTTCGGGGGCTTCTGAGCCCCCGCAACAGGAAAAAGGACCGCAAAAGCGGTACGCGCAGGGGCGGTTGCGGACGACAACTTAGATGTGAGTCGGAGGAAGCCCGCAGCCGTCCCTAATGAGCCGAAGATGGCCATATAAAAAAAAAAAATCTATACATATAATAAAATTGGAATGTCTTCTGTCTTTCTGTTTGTTCCGGCTAATCTCTGAAATGGCTGGACCGATTTTGACGGGACCTTTATTGACAGGTAGCTGATATAATAAGGAGTAACTTAGGCTAGGTTTTATCCCGGGAAAATACAAAGCGGGACTTTTATCCCGGAAAAACTTTTCATCTCTGAAATGGCTTGACCGATTTTGACGGGACTTTTATTGGCAGGTAGCTGATGTAATAAATAGGAGTAACTTATTCCGGGAAAATATAAAGCGGGACATTTATCCCGGAAAACCTTTTTAAGGCGGGCAGAGCCGCGAGCAACAGCTGGTAACTGATAAATTAGTTAATGACCATCAACGTCCCAGAACTCCTAGTAGGAGTTTTAAAAGTTAGGCGCTTCGTTGGTACCCGGCCGGATATTATCGTACTGCCTAAAAAAACTGACTACTTATCCTTACTAATTTAATTAAAACCGCGAAACGACGTCGGTGTGATACACGGCTAAGTATTAAAACGATTTTGATACAATTTGGTCCATAGGAAGTATGAACATGAAGAAAGGCCCGGTAACTTTTTGTTTACTATTCCATTACAGGCAGACGAAATCGCGAGCAAAGGCTATTGAGTTTTATTTGGCCTAGGAATGACTAATTAGCTAAGAGCAAACTAGTTAATTCGAAAACTCGAGACGGGCTTATTTCGTTTCGAATGTAGAGTGATTAATTAGACTTTCGGTTCGAGCTTCATTTGCGTATTAGCTTTTCATTTTGGTTGAGTTTGTTGGTTCTTGGTATGTTTCCTTTAATATTTTCTAAAATATACTAGATGATTAAGTAGAACCTTTGTGAGGATTTTGAATACCATAAAAAACTTTAATGATAAGAATGTACATGGGTTTTTAACTGCCTTCAAAAGAGAAGTACACCATTTGACGCGTATGCATTTTTAATGTATTGTTATGTACACCGATTACTCTGATATTTGGGATTTGCTTGTTTTATCTTATACACTTTGCCTGAATTTAATTCTCGAGAATATGTTGGGGTTTGGAAATGCGGGTGCATAAACTCAGTTAAGTCATTTCTTCACGTTTGAAGAAATATTGACTCTACGAAGAGACTAGAAGAGTGAATAATTGAAAGTCCTAACTCATTTAAAGTATGAGTTAATGCTGTAACGGCTGTTGAAAGAGTGAATGCAATGCAATCAGCCCTGTATTATATATTGCCCACTGTTGAGCACGGGCCTCCTCTATTACTGAGAGGGTTCAGGCCTTAGTCCGCCACGCTGGCCTAGTGCGGGTTGGCAGACTTCACATACCCTCGAAATTCTTATAGAGAATTCTCAGGTACGTAGGTTTCCTCACGATGTTTTCCTTCACCGTTAAAGCGAACGATAATTGATAAACAATACACACATAACTTCGAAAAGTCAGAGGTGTGTGCCTTGGGTTTGAACCTCCGGACAATGTCTCTGTAGACCGTACCATGCCCAACTAGGCTATCGTCGCTTTTATAAAGAGTGAATGAATTGAATGAAATTAATCTTTCAATGATTTCTAGATTATTTCTTACCATTAGCAGCTCGGTATTTCCTGTTAGGTTTGTGAGCCCGGATCCTGTGCCCCGAGTGATGACCGATATCTGTGAAAGAAAATTATACATTTTATTACCATCGTTATAAGAACATAATACAAGGAACTATATAGGTCTGAGCAAGTAATGTGAATTTTACTTCAATTTGAAGACATATAAAATAGTTAATCAATCATTGGCCTAATACATCTATTGTAGATGATTTAAACAGCGTCAACTGTTGGAGGTTCTTCTGAGACACTTTCTTTGATGGCTATAGAGACCAACAGTATTGGTTTCCACCCAGTTTAGAAGCTATGGTGGGTGAAGTGTCCTCTCCACAATTGGACGCTGAATCGCCTGGGACGCGATTTAGGTACCGCAGGCATGCCCAGGACCTACGCCACTCTCTCGACCTAACCGGCAGTACCCACAGGATCGACGAGTCGCTACGTGTGGTGCCGGGTCGGTTGCAGGAACTGGCTCGTGCCTTACGGAGATACCGCTCTGGGTTTGTGTCAAGTTTTCCTTCTCTAAGCACTTATTATGAGCAGATGAAGTTGCGGTGCTGCCTATTACCTCAGTCGGCTCTTACGACTCCTCGGTAAGAAGAGGGGGGCTATTCTACTCTGCCGGCACACACCACGTCGGATCAAATAGTATAATTAGTAATTACCGGTTATTAGGAGACATAGGTGAAAAGCCTCTCGAATATGAAAATAAGATATTTTTTTATACAAAACGAGCCAGCCATTTGCTTGAAGCCAGCGAACATATCTGCCTGTCCAAGCTACCATTGAATTACAAAGTAGTGCGTGGCAATCCACTGCGCTCGTCACTCTGAGAAATTTGGTGTTGACTCATAATGACCAAAAATTACACTGGCTACAATGTCCTTCAAAATGGAACAACAGTGCATGTACAATATTGCCTGGCAGAAAGACATTACTCATCTACTCGTATAGTACTATATCGAAATATTTTTTTACAAGTCCAGCAGCATTATAGAAGTATTGTGCTTCGATTGCATTAGTGTAACTTTTAAAATGTAATTTTATTGACCGACTTCCAAAAAAGGAGGAGGTTCTCAATGCGTGTGTTCCTGTTTTATAATTTTTGCACTTCATTCGACTTATTATGTCAAGATTCTTTAAAAATACGCTACCTAATAATGTAGCCATATTTGCAAAATAAATTTATTGATTCGATTTAAAGGACGTTATAGCAGGTGTAATTCTTGAGAATTTTGATCGGTTGGGCTTTTTAATTCTAGTTGGTCATTTATAGGTAACAAGTCGTCTCACCATAAGCGAGTAACTTGCTCATCCAGTCATTTAGCTGTAACAGCTTATGCAACAAGGATGTAGGGGCTAATCCACCCTTCTATTGCAGGGCGAGCCTATCGCCATATCGGGCACAAACTCTAGACTCCAGACTTATAATGATTCGAAAAACCTAATACCACTTTGCCCGACCCAGAATCGAACCCGAGACCTCAGCATTGCAGTCGTACCGTAATACAGTAGTTTTTTTTATTGACTTGGTAGGCAAACGAGCAAGCGGTCCGCCTGATGGTGAGCAGCATCCGCCGCCCATGGACTAAGGCAATGCCAGAGGCACAGCCAAACCTTTGCCTGCCGGGACATAGTACAACGTAGTAACGCCATCGAGGCAGTCTATATTTTTCTGTTGCAAAAAAATTATTATCAGCATAAAATACTAGCTTTTGCTCGCGGTTCCGTCCGCGGGAGAAAGTTTTTCTAGGAAAAAGTCTCACTTTTTATATTCCCGCTGTAAAGATACTCTATGTCCCAGGATCTCAAATTATCTGCATCCCAAAATTCATACATCGGCTCTATAGTTCAACAGATTACTTCCTACAAACAATTTACAAACTTTACCTCTTCATAATATTAGTGTAGTTTGATCAGTTTTAGTTAAAGCAGCCCTATATTTATTACTAACTAGCTTTTGCCCACGGCTTCGCCCGCGTTAATAAGTTTTTCCGGGCTAAAAGTACATACGCTGTGTATAAAAACTCGATAGAAAATATTCAAAGGAAGTTCGTAAAATTTTTAAATTATCAGACTGGAACAAATAATCTAACATATGAAGAATCTTGTAAACATCACAATATAATGCTTTTAAGCGATAGGCGACGTTACCTGGATATGTTATTCTTATATGATGTGGTCAATTCTCGCGTTGACTGTCCTACACTCGTATCACTTTTTTCTCTAGCTATACCCCATAACAGACCCCGATCATGCCACTGCAATTTGTTTCATGTTCCTGCTAGACATACAAATTACGGACAAAATGAAATAGTCTCCCGTTTGGCCTCAACTTATAATCAGTTATTTAATACAGTCGATATATATGCTTACTCCAAAAATAATTTTAAAAATAAAATCAAACTCACAATCCAATCCCAACACACCAATTAATCACTTTATATTAACTTATATTTTATATTATTTTATGTATATAACTCTTTAATTATATGTTTAAATGTATTTTATCTATTATATATTTATTTTTTATGTGTCTGAACTACTATATTAATTAAAATGTATACAGTTGCAAACACATGAATCCAATCCATTAGTACATGCTCGCAGTGCCTTCTATCACGTCCCTTCTGAAATGCCTGTCTCTTTTTTTGAAAATAAATTGTATGTTAGTGATATCCTATTATTGGCGTAGCAATTTTTGTTCTAGAGTTAAAATGGTTATGTATAGTAATTAAGCTGTTGGATGTCCGAATAAAATAAAATAAAATAAAAAAATAAAAATACATAAACCTTCCCGTTGAATCACTCTATCCAACACATTTATTTGTATAAAGATTAATATTATGACGTTGATACAACTCTTAACAAATAATGCATTAATTTCGACCAAATTTGATTACCATAAAAACGGTTCTAGAGAGTTTATTTTAAAAGATAGACATATACTGTCGCGGACTTTTTTTTAGATCATTTCAAGAGGAATAATTCTTTCATACATATATTTTTGGTATCTTGAACCGTTTTCGCAGCGCACGCAATGGAAGCCCTCAAGGATGAATAATTTTCCCCGCATTTTTTACATATTCCATTATTTCTTCGCTCCTAATAGTTGCATCGTGATGTTATATAGCCTATAGCCTTCCTCGATAAATGGTCTATTCAACACAAAAAGAATTTTTCAATTCGCACCAGTAGTTCCTGAGATTAGCGCGTTCAAACAAACAAACAAACATACAAACAAACAAACAAACTCTTCAGCTTTATAATATTAGTATAGATAGTGTTCGCGGCTCCGCCCGCGTGAAAAAGTTTTTCCGGGACAAATATATATTCCCGGGATAAAAAGTAGCCTATAGCACTCAGGAGTTATGTAGCTTCCTATTAGTGAAAGAATTTTCAAAATCTTTTCAGTAGTTCCTGAGATTAGCGCGTTCAAACAAACAAACTCTTCAGCTTTATAATATTAGTATAGAAGTATAGATATTCCATTTCCACTACAGGGAAAATATCGGGTAATGTCATATTTATAGCGTAAAACATAAGTCCGTATTCTATAGTCATTAAAAACATTAAAAATGTTTATATACGTCATCGTTGGACAATATTGCACCGAATGAAATGAAATATTTTACGAAGCACTATGAACTTTGCATTCCTTGTATTCCATCAACGAATCATTCAGTCATTCCAAATTAAAATTTAATATTTAATGCGTATACAAAATAGTGCTGTGACGGGAGTCGATTAATCATGGCCGATGTTCGAAATTCGAATATATTTTCCTTTTTTAAAAGTCGGAAATGGAATACAAAATTGACTTTGTGTTAGCCAATTTTAATGGCTTCGTGTAAAAAAAGATGAATGATATTTTGCCTAATTTTTATGGTAACAACGTGGCCAAAATAAATGTTTTTTTTTTATGTACCTAACCGTTTTTATGTAAACAATATTTCAGTTTCAGTAGTATTATAAGGCTATTTGAGAGAATCAGTGTAATAATAGAGGGGTATCAATCGGCCAGATGCATAATGTACCCTACACTTCAAGAGTTTCGGTAAACTTACTGACGCACAATAGCCGCCAAAATATGCTCTTTATAATAATTTTACTCAAAAACTACAGATTAATAATTCAACTTATGATAATTGCATAAACGCAGCAATTTCTTAAGAAAGTACTACCAACCTAACCGAACGCAAAGATCATAATCCTTTTATCTATCGTACCACCAAACGGAACGCATCCAATGTTCAACGCACCGAGTCCAACGTAAACAATGCGAGTGCTAGCGGCCTACATCAAACGGGTATGCTTTTACTGACCGTTAGGGCGACAACACGTGTGTTAGGACTTTTTAATTTATTGGTTTTGTGTATGTGCTATGGAATAGTTAGTAGGTAAAGATTAAATATTTGTCAATGGGTTTCATCCTTTTGAACATTGGGCTATTGAGACAAAATATCCGAGATGCATTGGCGTAACTAATCATTTTCTAGGGATGCCTGTGACCTAGACTAAAAGGAGAATGCTCATCTGTGTATGAGATTTCGTCACGCATAATTTAATTTTGTATGATAGTGAAATTATACATAAAATAGAACGAATAACGAAGGTCCCAATAAAACAACAATCATTCTATTTTATTGTGGGGTTTTCGTACAATTTCATATTTTCATTTTTATTTTGAGGTTACCTATGAAAAAATATTAGCTATCCCTAGGGTTTGGGAAATTGTTAATTTTAATATATCGATGATCGACGATCATTAGAGTTAAAAACAAAAACATAATATTTTCCTGGTTATACCTATTATAATATTTTATTATGATAATATTATAATATATTATAATTATATCAGACACGACCACGGTATGCAATAGCAAAATAATAAATGATCTATCTCTTTACCACATAATATCATATTGACAATTTTGTAATATTACTCTTTTATTTAAGTAATTCCATGATGACCGACCACCGTAATAAAAAAAATATTTTCACCAATATTGATATTTTGTGATAATCATTTAACATAGATGTTTTAACTATATCGATTACTTACCCTAGTAATGCTAGGCTATTAACATAAATATCGTTGTAAGAGTTGTTTTTTTCTTTCGTTCTTACGGCAAAGCAAATGTCAGAGCCATACAGCCTAGTTTTCGATATTTAAAATCAAAATGACCAAATTCAAAATGGACAAACTACGATCAAATACAGTCTTATCTAATTAAGAACTATGGTAAATAATACGTGTATTTTTTACGTTTTGTCGGATGACATAAGCTTCATTAAATTACAATATTTTTATAAAATGCCGCTGGCAACACCAGTCAAAGACATTAAAAATGGTGGAAATAGAATCAAATATCGTCTAATTAAATTGAATAATAAAGAATTTCTATCACAGACATATAAGTAATTTCTAAAAATATTTAATGAATTAATATGAATACCTTACAGAATTTATCAAATTTTCTAAGTGAATAATATTTTCAACGGGAAAGGCGATGTCAATAAAAATGGCGGACACGGAATCAAAATCGTCTTGTTTTTATTGAAAAATTAATCACGAAAAGAATTTCTTTCAAATACGTAGAAGTAATTTCTATAAATATTTCGTTAATTATGATTCATTTCACAAGACCATACGCTCCCTTTAAAGAGTGGGATCAGATTTGGGCATTCTCCTTTGGTTTGTTTTAAAAAAATATATAGTAGTAGTACGCTGCCTCAAAATGCTATGGGTGAGCATCATGCAATTCTGCGGTGGGCATGGACCACCCAGCCCCCCTCTATTTACCCCTATGCCGAGATGGATGTCTCGGAGTCTGAGTATACCATAGTCAAAGAAACGATAAGCACACGTGAGTCTATTGTATAAATCTTTTAGTAATAAGATCTTAATATAAAAAAATTGCTATATCACTAAAGGATAGCTTTCTTTCTGTGAATTTACATGACCATCTTAATTCTAGGGATAACTCTGGTTACAGCCACTTTACTACTTTTTATTAGTAAAGACTGTAGAATTTTCTAAATAACAACTCAGTCTTCAACCATTTCTCTACTCAAAGAAAAACGTCAGAAAATCCCTAACCCATCCAAAGCATATTCACTCAATCCAACATAAATATAAGACGCTCTGCGCCACGTCAGTCGGCATTGAACCCACAACGGGTTCACGAGCCGATCAATTATCACCTCAACATTATTGGAGCGATGACTGACGACGATGTCGGAAGCTTTGGTCGTTTGTATCCATCTGGTAGACTTTGGTTGAAACGAGTTATTTTAGGATTTTGACAGCCTCCATTGAGCAGTGAATTGTCGAATTGAAATTTCCACGTTGATATACAAGATGCAAGACTTGTGTATGTAAGATTGGAGTTAGGACTACTTACATATTTAAATAAGAAACCCTCTCCACACCGTCTAATATTTATGTGATCTGCAAATACTTTTTCGGGTTTTGGTGTTGTGACCTTAAGTGGATCCTGATACCCGATGAATGTCGTAAGCTTTGTTCGTATTCACCATTGGGGTAGGGTTTGGTAGTAAATATCTAAGACTGGATGTTGTATGGCTTAAAAAACGCTCCCAGGAACCTCTAATATTTGTGTACTCCGTAAATATCTTATGTTTTGGGTTTTGGTGTAATAATAAAAAATGCTGTTACTTATATTCGCGATATAAGGGTATATAGAAGAGTTAGAAGCATAACTGTTGGAGTTATTACTCTTTGATTAGAGCGGGCACCGACTGGCCATAAATGTCAGAAGCTAGGAGTACTGCATTTTGATATTCATCTAGATCCAAAAACTTAGTTACCGCTAGAGCTTAAGTTCGAATATAGTTTGTAGCTTTGATTGTATACTATAAAGGTGTGTAGGTAACTCTGCTGTATTCGAGAATCCGTCTGGATTTGTACCACTATTTTTCTGATGGCATGGCAAAGTTACTACAATGCCTTCCTTTAGTTGCTAGAATAATGAGGATATATGGAATGGAGATATGATGTCTTACTGGATCAATATCGAGTAAGACATCATCAGGGTTTTTCGCCACTTGAATATTTATTTATGACATCAAGCAATCAGGATGTTTCTATCAGATGGGATCAGCGTGTCTACATTCAAGTCTATAAAACCATCTATTGATTAATAATAAAAAATGAACATAAGCCTCGAAGCGCCGTGGAACCCATTAGCCGCACCTTTTTACAGCTAGTTTTATTATTCACACGTAGAAACGCAAATTTAAACATTGATTAGATTTGTATCAACAGATGTTTTATGATGCCGCGCCGGCGTCGTGTAAAAACTATAAACATGTAACACGTTATCTATGGGTTGTACGTGGTACATTTACTCTATGATATGCGTGTACCGGAAAACGTAGGTAAATTTTAAAATATTTTTTAGAGATCAGATTATACGCTAAGTACAAATTTTTGAGGCACTTGGGACTCTAAAGGTGAATTATAAGTGGGTTTTATAGGATTTATAAGGCTAATTACTCTTTAACTATATTTATCTTACGAGTTACATTAGGAGTTAGGACTTAGAAGTAAGTTAATTTTAAACTTCAAACACTCTAGTTCATTTCTTTCTTTCTGTATAATTTTGTTGCAAATTATGCATACGGGTCGCAGTCTCGTAAAGTGAGTGGATTGTGGGCGAGATAATCTTATCGTAGAGAACTGAAATACAAGTATTCGTACTTACTATTTTTATCATTCAACATAGTCGTATGCCATTCGCCATACATGGTGCTAAGGCTTTATGAGCTAATAAAAATCACGAAAACTGGCTGGACATGGCATTGGGGAAAACCGTTTAAAAAAAGAACAAACTTTAGCGCCCCTGGCGGCAGTTTCACGTACCGAGCATAATGGCGGCGTTGCCATGACAACGGATCGTAAAATTTTACGGCCCGCGCCCCCGTCATGGGCCGCTTTGAAAACGGTTACTTTGCGAGTGCCTGGATTCTATGAGATTAGAGATCTCCATTTCATTTCGATGTACCAACTATTCTTATTGGGCGCAGTGGGAGCGATATTTTGATCGCATGTGCCGAGTTTCTAACGTTATTATGTTGGCAGTACCGTTTGGAAATATCGTTGCTGGGTTTTCGTTTTGTTTTTGCATTTAAATTGTATGGTTATACGTTTGGAAGAATGGAGAAAAAGGTTTTGCATATCTTAAATGAATTTCTTAAATCTTTGAATCTTTTGAAGTCTTCGTCCCACAACATACAAATATTTGGCATTAAGTACATTATTAAAATACCTGCACTATAGAAGCTAGATAAAACGAAAAGAAATCGGATGAAATGTTTAAGGTTCGATAAACTGTTACCTTTGCTTAAAACAATAACTTCGTTCATCAAGATAGCATTTTAATCAAAATTAGTCGAATACTCCAGCAATTAAACCGGTTGCACTTTGTAAAATAATTAAATTGGACCCCCCTCGCCATAAACAGCCCCCCAAAAGTCGTAAACTGACGCGACTTGATGGAATTTGGACCCCTTAAATATCACATTTTATGACCTGACGTGGCGGTTCTCATTAACAGTGAGCCGTAAAAAAGTTAACGGCGATGTAGAAGTTTGTTTGTATGGAAAATTATTTGAATTGTGCGTGCGTTGGAATGAGAATATTTTAATGGATCTATAAAATATTGAATACTAGGCGTTGCTCCCTGTTCACTGCAACCCCTTTCTCGATACAAAAAAAGTACTTTTCCGGGATTAAATCAGGCTTTATTAAGTCATGATAAGGTCTAAACAGTATGCCAAATTTCATCCAAATCTTCTAAGCGGTTTCAGCGTTAGCTTCTAAGAAACAACTTCACTATCTCGCATTTATAATATTGCAGAGGGCAAAAATTTTTCACCACTAGTTTGGAAAAATAGTAGCACGGACGAACGAGCAAGTGTTGATTAAAAAAAACGAATTGCTACTATATCTATTATCACATGTATAGCATCGCATCCTTTTCCCTTTTCAGGGGCAGGCAGAATTGCAAACCATTTCGCCAGCTATTCTAAATCCAATAGGATGCGAGACTATTTCCATTTATCGTGCTAGACTTTTTTTATTTTTTTTTTAGATTCTGGACTAATACTGGCTAGAATAATATCAATATCACTTTACCCGGCCTTGGGATCAGTGTCATCAGCAAGGCAGTCGCACCTATGGTTGCCATTTATAAGTAGAGAAATGCCTGACTAAATTTGTCTTCAAATGTTTGATTGCCAGAAAGACTAACGTAAAAGAAAACAGATAATGATGACAAATGATTGAACATTTTTTTTTATTCAAGATTTATATTTTTCCTCTTACTTCAAAAATGCCTGTCTCAGACCAATGCCGGCGTACACCTGTCTGTCTATACTTTAAAGTGCCTCTCAAACCACCCTACCTGCGCTTACTTACACCACAGTATCAAAAAATTATTGCATTATTTCCTGGATTTTTTATTTAAACTGCATCAAAATCCAGTCAGCCATTACGTTAAACAGACTACTGTTTACGGGCAACGGTTTCGATTCCGAGCACGTACATAATAACGTCTCGGTTGTCACGGCTAATTCGTTTTATATACGTAGCGCCGTCCGTCTGTTTGTGTATGCATCGGGCATCGGATTCAAGTTTAATGACAATAGCGTCTTGGATGGATTCTAGTAGCTTTATGACTAGTGGTCGATGAGATTTGACCTCTTTAAAAGATTAATAAGGTGGTTTCGTATGCGAGGTCGTCTGGGTACGCCACCGTAACGTCTATTTCTACCGCCAAGCAACAGTGTTTGCACTATTGTGTTGAAACGTCGATATCTATCACAAAATTTCGTTTCAAAATTATAGGTAGGACGTAATAATGACCTAAATGACTAGTTGGCGCTCAGAACTTCGTCTCTAAATACAAAAAAAGCTTTGAATATAAAAAAAATGTTGTCAAAATCTATGCAGTTCTTGCATGCACACATCAACAAACCTATGTATCATTTATTTATATAAATAACAGTACGAAATACAATAAACTTACACATAAGTTATCTTTAAGATAAATTCCCAAACAAGGAAAGAACACAGAGACAAAGTTAATATCATTTGCGAGTTCGTGACCCGCGGACGGGAATTTGGCACATTTGGGCCTTACAACACTCTTATTTAGGGGTATACATTTAAGGTTCTTGGGGGTATATGCTTGCTTATTTGATTCGCTTATATTTACGTCACTGGCTCAGGGTTTATTATTTCTGTATAAATATATTTTTTTTTGTTCACCACTAGTACCCAGCACATGGAAGAACTTCACCACAAGATGGAACGCGTTAGCCTTGAGTTCGGACCGCAACAAAACAAAAATGATGATTGTCGACCGCATGAATAACAATTCTCCAGAAACTACACAAATTGCTAATTTTGATGTGGTGCAATCATATACTTATCTGGGAGCCTTGATCACGAACAACAGTGGATGTATCGACAAAGTAAAGAGGCGTATGGCAATTTCCAGGTCTGCGATGGACAAATTGAGGAAAATATGGAGGAATCGCAACATTTATAAAGTCACAAAAATTCGGCTAGTTCGACTAGTATTCCCCATATTCTTGTACGCCGCAAAAACGTGGACCCTGCGGGAAGTGGTGGAGAAGAAGAAGATAGACGCCCTAGTAATGTGGTGCTGGAGGAGAATGCTTGGAGTATCGTGGACTGAATTCCGTACTAACGAGTCTATACTTCGAGAACTCGGCATCAAGCAGCGTTTATCATCTTTAGTACAGTCCCGTATCCTCACCTTTTTTGGTCACGTATTCCGACGAGGGGAGATGGCTATTGAGCGACTTGTGGTCCAGGGAAAGGTTGAGGGTACAGACAGGAAGAGCGCCTATGAGGTGGACTGACCAGATAAAAGCGGCAGTGAAAGGCTCATCATCACTATATGAATGCACGAGGAAGGCGGCCATCAGAGAAGAGTGGAGGCATGTTGTGAAGCTTGCCGCCACCACCTGAAGTGATCACCACGACCACTCTGTCAAGAGTGATACCGACAAAGAAGATATTTTTTTTTAATGTATAGAATGACGAGACGAGCATGCCGTTCGCCTGATGATAAGCGATACGACCACCCATAAACAGTAGCAACACCATCCATAACCTTCACTTACAAAGTTCTGTGCTGCGCTCTTCATCCTGAGACATAAGATGTAAAGTCTCATTATGTCCAGTAGTTACACTGGCTACAATGTCCTTCAAACCGAAACACAACAGTGCATGCACACTGCTGCTTGGCGGTAGAAATAGACATTGCGGTGGTACCTACCCAGACGGACTTTTACATATAAGTAAGACACCTACCACCAGAAATTATTTGTGCGTGTTTGGACTTATTATACATACACATACACACACTTACGCCTGTTATCCCCGAAGGGGTAGGCAGAGGCGCAACTAGTGCACCCACTTTTCACCGTTATTCCGTCCCATGATGTGATAGGGGGCGAGCCTATCGCCATATCGAACACAAATACCAGACTCCGAGCCAATACTGAATAGAAAAACTCAATATCACTTTGCCCGACCCGGGAATCGAACCCACGACCTCAGCATTGGAGTCGTACAATACAACTACGCCACCGAAGCAGTCTTAATAAACTTAGTAGTCATAATAAGTCTTAGTAAACTTAATTGTTTTAAATTAGAAACGAATACGATCAAAGAGCAAGGCGGCCATTTTAAAAATGAAGATTACATGATTTTATTGCGACACATTCTCCCCTCCTAAAGGTCGTAAAAACAACAATGGCCGAAGCACTTAGTGCAACATAATTTACAACGTACAGAGAGACGAACGAACTCTAATTGAATTACAGCAAATTTATTACACGTTTAAATGTATTGTCACATTACAATGGCATTTAGAGAAAGAAAATTTTTATCAGGAGTTTTCTAGAATGAAATATCGCCGAAATCCGGCAGAAAGATTTATATAGTATTGCAATCACTGATCTATACTAATATTATAAAGCTGAAGAGTTTGTTTGTTTGAACGCGCTAATCTCAGGAACTACTGAACCGATTTTGAAAATTCTTTCACTAATAGGAAGCTACATAACTCCTTTTTTTTTTGTTTTCGCGGAGAAAGTGACTTATTACTACCGCCCAGCCTTCAAGGGGGGCGACTGAGTGGTGATGTTGGGTTCACCGTGCCTTACGACCCAGCGTTGAGCCACCGGGCCGAGTCCCTAACCTATGTACACCGCACGGCGCATTAGGGACGGCTGCGGGTTTCCCCGGACTAATAGTGTCTAAGTTGTCGTCCGCAGCGGCCCCGGCGCGGTGCCGCCTAATGCAGCCCGTCTCTTGTTTGGGGAGGGGGGGGGGGTCTCAGAAGCCCCCGCGCACTGAAGGACGCCCTCGGCGTCAACGGCAGCGTGAGGCCTACCTGCCACACTGCCGTCCATCACGGGGGTCACAAAACTTGCCTAGACAAATAGGTGGACGGCCCCTTCCGCCCACCCGTGACCCCCGGTGGCCCCTATTAGTCGCCTTTTACGACAGACAGGGGATACCGTGGTGGAATTCTCCAAACGCCCCCAATCCACAGGGCGGAAGCTACATAACTCCTGAGTGCTATAGGCTACTTTTTGTCCTGGGAAAATATTTTTGTCCCGGAAAAACTTTTTTACGCGAACTAATATTATAAAGCTGACGAGTTTGTTTGTTTGAACGCGCTAATCTCAGGAACTACTGATCGGATTTTGAAAATTCTTTCACTAATAGGAAGCTACATAACTCCTGAGTGCTATAGGCTACTTTTTGTCCCGAAAAAATATTTTTGTCCCGGAAAAACTTTTTCACGCGAGCGGAGCCGCGAGCACTACTAGTCCGATTATAAAATGTAATAAATTCGAAGGTTTGTTATGATTTTTGGATGTTAGAAAAATACCCAGTAACTAGTGCATTGATTTTTATGACATCAAATTCTGGATTAAGATTCTACTTTCGTACTGGAAAATTGTATTGGACTATTATACTAGAAACAAATAAATCTATACTAATATTATAAAGCTGATGAGTTTGTTTGTTTGAACGCGCTAATCTCAGGAACTACTGAACCGATTTTGAAAATTCTTTCAATAATAGGAAGCTACTTTACTCCTGAGTGCTATAGGCTACTTTTTATCCCGGGAAAATCCCGGAAAAACTTTTTCACGCGGGCGGAGCCGCGAGCACTACTAGTCCTGGATAAAAATGCAACTTTTCTTCTTCTTATGCCTTTGGGAGTCCACTGCTCAACATAGACCTCCTCCAAGATTTTCAGACCAACGCTACTTTTAATCTCCAAAAATTGCTCAACTTTTTTACTGGGAAAAGAATTGCACATGAGCAAATAATTATTGCACCTTTTTATACGGGGGATAAACAAAAAATATCCACGCCATACAATTCGCAGCGAGTTCACCACGCTCCTTCGTAGCCTAATAATCGCGAAAGCCCTATAGTCGGTGTTCAACGCTCTAGTTTACTCGAGCACTTTTCATTAGAATCGAGCATTACACCGACTCAGGCACTAATGGTAGAACAAACTTAAATAATGCCGCCATTTTGTGGCCTATTTGAAGGCGAAAATTCCACGGAGAACGTGCCTAATGGCGCGTTCAAAAACTAGGTTTTTGAATTTGGAATGTTTATTTTATAAAGCCAATAAATTTTAAAACTCCACAGATTAAAAAAAAAACATAATAGTTGTCTTAGAAAACACAGAACATTTTTATTTAGTTTTAAACTTGAATTGGATAAGTTTGATTGATCGTGGTCTTAGATTAATATTTTAGAAAAAACATAATCCTGACTTAGAATTCAATTCGAATGAAATATAAACCTTATTGGAAGGAGTTAAAGACTGATTGCGTGTATTAGTCTTGGATAGGATTTCATCGTAGACCAATTAATTTCCGAAGACTAATAAGTTGGTGAAAGTTTATAAAATTTCAGCTTATACTACAAATTAATATAAATAAAAAGTTTGCTCGACTGCTTTACAAACTTTGGGTACTCTTATTTTTTTATCGGTTAATGTTTTTGATAAACTACATGAAAGTGACCCTTACATAGCCGTATTCGTACATAATATAAAACAAAGTCGCCCGTTGCGTCTGTATGCGATAATCTCAAAACTACCGGTCGGATTTCGATCTTTGGTCTGGAGATACTTTGACCCTGGTAATGTTTACGACTCCTTTTTATCCCAGAAAAATATATAGCATGTTATCAAAAAAAAACTTTCACGCGGGCGACGCCGCAAGCAAAAGCTAGCTTATCTGTTACAGGATATAATTTCCCATAATTTGTAAACCTAAGTTCTTTTTAGTATGAACTCATTTTGCAATCTTACATTGCTTATTTTGTTCCTTTTTTAAGTTATACATGAAATGTTTTTTTCTTTTTTTTCCTTACGAGAGACACCATAAGATCAACTAACAGTAGGTATTGTCTCTTCGATTTTTTGCAAAAACCATAAGGGAGTACCTTTATTCGAAGCACGTGCCGACCTAAATACGGCGCGCAGGCGTCCCGCCACTCTAAGTTTTCGGTAATAACATAAGGAATAACTGCCAACTTGTTTTACTACTGGCTGTTTGGATACATTTCTGTTGCCGATAGTTTTGTTTTTTGTACTTTCTTGCATGGAGCAGTACGCCTTAATCTCTTTTGAAGGCAAGAAGTGTAATATCAATATTTCACTGGCTATATTTGGTTCCATGTAAAATGAACAAAGGCCTAGAAATTTCTAGATAGATAGAAGCGGCCTGCATCCAACGAGTTCCTGCGACCTTTATTAGGTCTGTCCACCTTCTAGAAGGGCGACCAACGTTCTCTATCGAAAGATAAAAGGCCCTATTGGTAGATATTGTTTAGTATATCATATCTGTTCCGTATAACTTGTATTTATAGAATGCAGTAAGTCAGCTGTTCCTTATTCTGTTATTTTTTTTTTTTTTTTTTTCGCAGAATGATGTGACGAGCGTTTCGTTCGCCTAATGGTAAGCGATACGACCACCCATAAACAGTAGCAACACCATTCGGCATCTTGTGTTATAGAGTACTGTGTGGCATTCCACTGCGCTCGTCATCCTGAGACATAAGATGTTAAGTCTCATCATGACAAGTAGTTTTACAATGGCTATTGTAGCCTACAATGTCCTTCAAACCGAAAAACAACAGTGCATGTACACTGCTGAGTAGAGCCGCGAGAAAAACCTAGGTTAATTATATTTCTTCAAATCAAACACTTTTATTTCTTTCATAAAACTTCCATGTTTATGTCAATGACGTCGACGTTTAAATACGTGTAACATTAACACAGCATGTGTTTTATTTTTCATCCATAATTTGCGGCAACGACAAATCAAAAGGATGCAAATTTTTTGCAGATGCGTCCCGCGCAAAACGTCACGCATTTTTCCGTTTGTAGCGGTTTTTATTTCACTCCATATGTATGGAGAGTTTAGATAGGTTACATGTCTGACGGTTTTTTCCTATACGAAGATTATATTTACATTATGTATGCTAGTTATTCCAGATGCGACTTTACTTACCTCTAATTACAAACATGTGTGTTATTTAGAACAACCAATGTGGAATAAATTACGATGGATCATGTCATCCTTATGCTAATATAATTCTCTGTGCATTTCGGTTTAATATTATACGAATTTTAGAATATTAAAATGTCATAAAAACAAATTATTATAGCTAAAATTAACAATCTACACGTGGAAATAACCGCCCATAAAGGGAATGGAGACTCCGACATCTGTTGCTAAAAGACAAGGGCGTGGCAGTGTGCCTTTTGGTCATTTCTTCTACCGTTGAAAAAATAAAAACGGTTGTCATTTAAGCAAATTTTTTTTTTAATAAGTAATAAAGTAAGTAGTATTTTTAGTTTTGGCGGGAACGTGGAAGTGTCATGAGGTGCTCTTGTTTTAATTCATTATTTTGGTGATACTTAGTGTTATATTGTATAATTATGGTGGTATATTGTCCAATATAGTTCTATTAAAGGGCTCAAATGAAGTGAATTGAAATAAAAGTGCTAATCAAGTGCTTTTTTTGTTGCCGCCAAAACATCTCTACAAAGTCTTGGTAAGGTAGCCACTGCTTTACTTCGACATAGTAGTTAGTACTGAGTATAACAAAGATACAATGTAACTGCAACTTTGGTATACTTAAAAAAATGTCTTACCTAAAACTTTGACACTGGCAGATGAGCAAACCGCGCCATGCCAAAGAGAAAAAAAAAAGTAGTATATTAGTAAGTACAAACAGTTGCTTATTTTGGTACAATTTATAATAATAAACAATACATGCTACCCACAACCTTTCCCACAGATTACATTTGAAATTATAGTTGTTGTGAGCGTGTAAGTTATAAGTACTTAAATGTTGTATAAAAATTAAGGAAGACAAACACAATACAATATTTTGAATTTTAAACAAACAGAAACAATAAAAGTTACTGTACCGGGTGGAAGGGAAACGCTCTCGGAAACGAATACAGGTGATAGTATTGGTGATTCCTGACGTGATGGCACTAAAAAAATCGCGATCGCATTGTTACAATTTTAGTAGGATTTTCTCAAATTTCTGTACAGCTTTACGTATGGATAGATAAATCAAACTATTATTCTGAAAAACATAGTAAAAAAGAACAATATTTCAAAAAAATCGTAATGAAACACGTACATCAGCTGACGGGTTAACGACATTGCGCGCGCATGAACTACGAAAACACTAAAATCGTAAGTATTATCGCTTAGCTTTGCAAATGAATATAGTTTTTCGTTAATGTTATGGTTCTTCTCTCTTACCGTTCCGGTATAGAGAGCGTTTCCCTTCCACCCGGTATTATATTTAACATATTATATTTAAAATTTTAGTTTTGATAACATCATCATATTATTCAGCCTTTGTAAATCCAATGCTGAACATAGGCTTCCCCTATAGATTTCTAGAGCGATCTATAATAATTAGATTTAATTTATACTAATATTATAAAGAGGAAAAGTTTCCGAGTTTGTTTGTGGGAAGTAAACCCTGGAACTATTGACCCGATTTTTTTAATTCTTTCACTAATAAGAAGCCAATGTTAGTCTAAGGAAGCTACTTACTCTTAAATGATTTAGGCTACTTATCCCGGGAAAATATAAAGCGGGACTTTTATTCCCGCATAAGTATTAATATGCAAAACACAGTGAAGTAAAATTGTAAAGAAAACCTACCTAAAGTCTGCCAATCCAATAGGCCAGTGTGGTGGACTTTTTTCGAATTGTTAGGCGACCGATGTTGACTGTCCTTCTTATTAAAAAGAAACTACAATGTCCACGAAATCACAGGTTTAATAAGAGAAATTAAACTATTACAATGTTCACACAAGAGTCCTGACTTCCTTATTTCTAGTGTAATGGTGACTGCTTGAGAAGCGAGTACCACTCGTCGCGAAATGCAATGACTAACTGCCCGCTCAAAATTAAATTGAATTAAGTATATTGAAATGAATACGACTCAGCATTATTGCAATGGAATATTACAGAAAGCAATGCAATGCAAAGACAAATGCTGAGGTTTCAATCATTACATATAAGGCAGGGTTGTAACAGAATGAATGAGGCCAGGATCGGAACATCCTGGTAAGCAATACGACTTCCTATAAACCAGGGACGGCGAAACTTTGGATAAGGTCCCAGTATTTAAAAAATAATAATAAACTTGCCATTCAAGGATGGGCATTGGCTATTTGGGCATCCTTTTATAGAGATTACTAGATGTTACCCGCGGCTTCGCCCGCGTTAATAAGTCCTGCTTTTTATTTTCCCGGGATAAAATATAGCCTATGTGTTAATCCAGGACATGACCTACCCGTGTACCAAATTTCATCAAAATCCGTTTGGTAGTTTTTGCGTGAAATAGCAACAAACATCCATACATCCAGACATCCATATTACTTACAAACTTTTGCTTTTATAATATTAGTAGGATTAAAGAGGACTGACTCTTTTTGTATTGCTGCTGAATGACGAGACGAGCATGCCGCTCGTCTGATGGTAAGCGACGAACGCCCATAAACAGTAGCAACACCATACAGACCTTTGAATTACGCACTGTGTGGCACTCCACTGCGCTCGTCAGTCTGAGAGCTAAGATGTTAAGACCGAGTTTTTTCAACTATTGTTAGGGTCCTCGGTGTTATTAAGCTGGATGCGCTCGCAGAGCTTCGAGTGTTCCGGCGCGGCGTGACGCGTGAGGTGTGACGCGTTACGCGTGACGCGTGACTGCGAGCGCGTCCAGCTTAATAACACCCGAACAAAAAGATAAGCACAGTCGAAAAAATGGGGCCTAAATCTCACAATGCCCAGTATCTCGCAGTGCTGGCGCAATGGTTAGCGGCAGAAATAGACATTGCGGTGGTACCTTAGCCGGACTTTCGAATCGTAGTACTCTAAGGGCAATATTAAAAATAAATCTCACGTTTAAGTAGACCTTCAAGTAATCATTTAATGTATTGAACGTAATAAACCAAGCTCAAGCTGTTATTTAAGAGCTTGTTCTCAGCTTAGTTGGCGCTGTTACATAAACAAAACTCAGCTGTCAAAATCCCTCACATATTGTCACTTAAGATGTAACTTGAGCTGCTGTCAATGTGGGTTTACTAAATAGCGAGTATCTTAAAATGCCGACCTTAATTTGTGAGTGTGCCTACTGATATCGCACTTCAGAGCGAAACTGAGTTACGGCCCTAAGTACTAAAAAGACTCATGCTGGTAAGACAGTATAGGATGGTATGTGACTGCCTCGGTGGCGCAGATGTATTGCGTATGCGTTACGAGTACGATTAGCGCGCTGAGGTCCTGGGTTCTAATATCGGGTCGTGCCAAAAAAGATTGTGACTTGGTTTTTCCATGTTAAAAATTGCTCAGTCGCAGCTCGGAGTCAGGAAGTTGGCGGGGTGTTACCTCCGTGCCTCGGAAACCACGTAAAGCCGTTGGTCCTGCGCCTGATCTCTCTCCGGTCATGTCGGGTTGCCCTCTCACCGGACTATGAGAGTGAAGGAATAGCGAGTGCACCTGTGTATTGCGCACACACTTATGTACTATATATAATATCTCCTGCGTACCTGGCGGATTTCCGTTGAGACTGGCCGCCGTGGCCGAAATCGGCTAGCAAGGGATTTCTTTTTTATTAATAGGATGGTATTATTAATACGCAATAAATAAAAAAACATTCAAAGCACAAAGAAAAACGAGATTAACAGAAAATGAACAAGAAGCGGGTCAGACAATATTCGTATTAGGTTTCCGCACATTATGCGGATTTCTCAAGGGACATCGCATAATAGAGTTTTGATCGCAACCCCGCGGCTCTCTATTGTACACGTTTTGTTTAATAATGTCTGAAATTATAATTGAGATATCAAAATCGCACTGGTGTGAGAGCTATAAGTTTGGAATTTATTTGGATGAAATTATGTAATTTTTGAAGATATAATAATCAGGACTGCCTCGGTGGCGTAGTTGTTCAGTATCAACTCGGAGTCGGAATTTGTGCCCGATATGGCAATAGGCTCGCCCCCTATCACGTCATGGGACGGAATAAGCGCGAAAGGTAGGTGTACTAGTTCCGCCTCTTCTTACCCCTGCGGGGATAAAAGGCGTGTGTGTGTATGTATAATAATCAAGTAATTAATTATCATCAATCACATGAAGTTCATCGTTGATCATAGATCTCCCCTAAAGAAGGTTCTATCAAAAGCGACCGGTAAGCGCACCGGTGGACGTCCATCTACAAGGTGGACAGACTTGAAGGTCGCAAGAATACGCATTAAATTAATAATTTTAGATGTATAAATTACAACAAATTAACTTAAAGCATTACTTAGTAATTTTGATTATTAGGTAATGTGACTAAATAGCTACCATTTACCATAGACTATAAACTTATGAAAGATAGGAAGGTATACATTATTCCGAAACTGTTCAATGGCAATGTTCACAACTAAAACAATAGCAAAAAAGAGCATTAGAAAAATCAATAAGTCTACAAACGTTCACAATTAGAAACAATACCCGTCAAATATTCGACAAAAAACTCAATAAAAGACCAGACAGCCAAACAAACGTGTACTAACATTCGAAAAAGCGTTCTAATTCTCTAACGGATCGAGATCGAAAACAGAACGGCACAGCCCACTCATCAATTATTAGCCTGTGGAATTTTTGCGTATGGCAACACAATGGCCCATCAATCCGGAACAAAAAGCTGGCGACACTAACATTCTGGCGGGAAACAAAGGGCGCGGAAAAAGCGCGGCAAACCTGCGCTGCGAACATTCGGACTCTTGTATTTTTTGTACGATATAATTTCATTGTTACTTGTTTCTTTAACTTTTTGGACTTCCATCACATGCCGTAATGCCCTTATTTAACAACCGCAAAAACCACCCAGGTTCGCGAAATCAGACTTGCACTCATTTCTGGAACTGGTAACTTTATTCGTTTATGAATTTATTTTATTGCGTCACTCATATGGTAAACAAACAATTAATTTCTTTTATTTATTAAATTATACTAAATCTTTATTAGCGAATATGATTATTCATTCCTATACTTTGACCATGTTTTATGTTCTCTTTACTCGAGGTAAAAATCTAATTGTTACGAACTTCGAACAACAGAGCACTACCATAGATAGATTCGTTGTCATTCCGAGACAAAAAAAAAATCCAGGATAAAAAGAACCCTAATCTGTTGATCTATTTCAACATTAATACTTTTAAACAAACACCTTCACATTTTTTTATATGTGAAGAATATCAACTAGCCGTCTCAACCAATCAAAACACATCTCAATATCGCAATCATTAACCGACACGGCAGCGTCGAGTATCCCTGTCTTTGTTAGCCCCATACAATATGAAGGGGATGGCACAAAAGAATGCTCCGCTATTCATAGCGTGAGGCGACGAACCGTGTTCCACACTAGTCGATGATCATCATTTAGAGATGGGATTGTATCGATAGTTTTAAAATTATTGAAAACGATCTGGCTCAATAGCCACCTTCCCTCGGCGGCATACGTGAGCAAAAAAGGTGTGGATACGGGACTGTACTAAAGATGATAAACGCTGATTGATGCCGAGTTCTCGAAGTATAGACTCGTTGGTACGGAATTCAGTCCACGATACTCCGAGCATTCTCCTCCAGCACCACATCTCTAGAGCGTCTATCTTCTTCTTCTCTACTTCCCGCAGGGTCTACGTTTCTGCAGCGTACAAGAATATGGGGAATATAAGTGTATGAACTAGCCGGATTTTTGTGGCTCTATATGGGTTGCGATTCCTCCATATTTTCCTCAACTTGTCCATTGCAGACCTAGAAATTGCTAGAATAGAATCACATAGCGGCACATAAATCACATAGCATTTTATACATCAAAGTTTGGGTGGCAAACTAGTCATAATAGTCAAATTGTTGAAATCTCAAAAAAGTGTACCTACATAGCAGATATTGGTCTGACAACGACGTAATACTAAATTCTAATTGCATTTATTATCCCATTAATCGAGGTGAAGTATTTATTTTTTGCCATTAGAACGTCGCGCCGCCATAATAAATTGGGTAAATTGAGACATCACAGTTTCTTAGTCTGTAGCCACCTCTATTTTAATTAAACGTGGAAATAACACTATTCTATGATCAACCCATTCTAATCTATGAGAAACAACCCGTCCAAGAAAAGCTATGACAAATATCTCATAGACATGTCCGAAAAATGATAATATCAAAACATACGAAATCGCAAGACGTCACATCACTACGTTCGAAATAGACATTGCCACTTGATGACTCCTTGGCTGGTTCGCATTGAGACAGAAAAGCGCGCGTACTCCCAACTGCCTTTCTTTAGCATTTATTTACACAACGAAAAACATAGTTGTAATTAAATGGCTTTTGAATTCATTTTATAGTAGTGAGTGTTAATTTACAACCTCTATTTGTGAATTGACTTTTTAATTTAGTGTTAACCATAGAGTTTATTATCTACTCACAAATAATAAAAATAATTGCGAATTTGGAATGATTTGAATAGGTCTTTGTACTGTGGTGGCAGTTGCGTTCTTAGAATACTTCTATAACAAGTAATAGTCATAATTTGATGATAGGATAAAAAAAGTTTTTAGGTTGCTTTTATAGTAAATAGATATTGTTTTCTATTCTTGAACTTCCAAACTTGCCACATACAATCTACGGCCATCATTACTGATAATTAATTATCTATTTTTGCACACGTTACGAATTTTAACTGCACAATTAAATATTCATTTTTTAGATTAGAGAATTCTTATTTTGACTGCTTAAAAAGGCTATTTGAAATTAAGGTTCCATAGAACCTTTTCTAATAAATCACGCCGCCATTAATTAATCGGATTACCAACACCATCAACATTATATTATGGCCTTCGTAGAACCGCAATGGTATTCCAAGCTCTCAAATCCTTTAGAAAAATGTCCATGACAGTGCTACCAACCGAATAAAAGTATTAACCACACAATACTGTCAACTCTAAAATGCTAGAGACGGACCTCTTAAAACCAGCAAGCTCCACATGGAGCTAGCGAAAGTAGGGCTGCCATCTTCGAAATTGCCGACGCCGGATAAACACGGCAAAAATCCCGGACATTTGGGCGAAATATGGGAATTTCCCCGGACACCTCTGAAAAAATATTTTGCCGTTCCTTCTTGAATGCGGGAAATGCATGAAGTTTGAACTAAGATTTATTTCAATTTGTCGCTCATCTGTAAAAGATGGATTTCCCCTGACAACAAAAGTGTCCGGGTTTTGCCCGGACAATTTTCAAAACCCCTGCCGGACGGCCCCGGACGCCCTTCAAACTAGGACAAATCCGGGGAAATCCGGACGGATGGCAGCCCTAAGCGAAAGTCAAGATGCTGTTGAATTTTACGTACGACTGAAGACTAGTTGATACGACATTAAAATATTTTTTTTGTATTTTACATCTTCATTGTATTATGTAAGTTGTCATTGGTAGAATTTGGTTATCTTGAATGGAGGATGATTTTATAGTATAAAAATTTTGAGGTTCGTTTTATCGAACTTTAGTTTACTTAATTAAAATAGTTTGGACATTCTTTGTAAGTTGTTAACATTTTGTTTCAACGTTGATTTCGATTTTATGTCTCGAATTTGATACTCGTTATTACATTGTATCGGTTTTCTGTAAGGCTGACATCGAGTCAGACATGCTAGAGGCTAAATTGAGGCTCGAATCCGCATACAATGTCGTAAAAGCAGGACATGCACTGAGAGACTCTTTAATTACGATCGATTCAAATCGATTTGGAATAATATTATTAGGTTAGAAAATATTTTGTGTTCTCAAAACAATGCCCGACAACACTAGGCGATGCCGTTTAATTGGTCGATTTTCATTCAAGACTTTTTGTTCATCCTGAATAATTTTGTTGTTTTTTCCTTACGTCAATATTTTCCGAAATCAGACAGTATGTGCAGCCATTTTAAATATTTACATAGCGCAGTGAACGCTAGTGCAAAAATAAACGATGCCAAAGTTTCGGGGGCCAAACAATGATTTCCGGTTCCGCTGGCAATATGCCGGCTGTTCGCCGACGCATCCGTCGCTACCAACCATAGTGACGGTGTCAACGGTGTACAATGGTGTCAACATTGCAAAATATTTAAGCATTTTTCACACACGCAGATACCACTCTTTCTTGGGCATGAATTCCTTTACCAATAAACGATATTTTTTTTGTTTGTATAATTAGAGAGGCAGAGTCTACTGATTAAGTTGCCTGCCTGATAAATATATTTAGACTGGACATTATGTTTCACCAAATTTAAGGAGAAAACACAACAAAGTCGAACATTCAACTTTAAACGTTCTAATAAAATGACATTTTTAAATCGGGTCAATTATTCCTATTTATTTTATTATTTATTAATTGATAGCATAAACCCTACACCCTCCGTGACCATTTAGTCTGCAAAGTCTTCAAAACGTACGCTCGTCTGGAGTGACGTCAAAAATTTAAAAAAGCGTTAAAATCTAAAAAAAAAACGATAAAAGCCTCACCTTGCCAGCCGAAATAAACTTTTGACTTTACCCTGACATTCTAGGGTTCAAGAGTCGGCGAATGATTCTAGCAGCACTGGGCTTTTGACCGGCGGCAACCTTTCACTCCGCACATGCCCTTACTTAACTTATGTAACCTGGGTATTGATCGAATTTGGAGGGCAAAAAGATTTAAGGGCATTTAGAGGCGAGATTTTTCAGATGCCTTAGTATTATTTTTATTTGGGAAAATTGTGTATTTTGGAATATAATAGTTTCTATCAGATTATGTAATATTAGAAGTATGATATTAGTTTTTCCAAAATACGGTAACTCTTATAAAGCCCATCGTATATCTGCCGGTCTTTTAAACGAAAACACTTCCTAAAATTTAGTAGTAGTTGCACTGTTCGACATTGCAGAAATATACCTACATACAAATCAGTGGTAACTACCGAAATTATGGAATATGAGAAAGAGCTATCATCTCACAAGTTACAACAAAAAACAAATGAGTAAAGAAAAACTAACTTAAGTATCCGACCGTAGGATTCTCGCCAAAACATTTTATGAAGCTATGTTTTTATTATAAAGTCTCTCACACTTCCAAGTAATAAAAATGCCATTGCCTACCATGACAGCGTCACTTCAGACATCCACTTTGTGAATGAAGCACCACTTTTTATTATAAGGTTATCCAATTTTACTTAAAACTAACGAATGAGAAATTTTCTGAATGTTTGTTTTTCGAAACAAAGATGGCGGCACTCAAATTATAAGAAAATGAAAAATGAATCTTATGGGTTGTTGAAGATATTGTTTTAAATACATACCGTCCGATGCAAATAATAATCCGACACCTGAAACAGAAGAAATAGGTTACAATTTTGACACGCTTTTATTGATAAATATTTTTCAAACGGCACATCTGATTAAGTGTCCAACCTTTAGTTTAAAACACATTACTAGTGTTACATAGTCGTTTTTTAGGTTCTAAAGATTTGAAGAAAAAATAGAAGTAGCACACCCAAACCCTTACAAAATTTACAACTCTATACAAAGTGACAAAGCGAATGTGACGCCAATATCTATCTATCTATCTCTATGGAAGGAACTCAAGATGCCCTTTTTTCTTTCTTTCTCAACGTTACGAAAAATACAATGTGTCTTGTGGGTGACAAAGGCGGTGATCATCATGAATCATCATTCCACCAGCTTGTACCAGAAATGAAACAAAACAGCACGAGTGTGTGAAATCATCTATCATGATTATTAAATGCCTTTATTTTCGGATTCCTCTAAAAAGTGGCTTTTACCACTCAAGATTAATGCAGAGTTCTATAATGAAAGAATGTTCAAAATGGGACCCTTAGATTCAAAATTTACCCACTTTACCCATACTTACAGCTTTACCTTTGTATATCGGTATATCAATATAATGAAACAGGTATCATTAAATTTTCTGTGAGATAGCGGTCTTATCTCTACTGAAAAGAGCTCATTCATATTGTAGAATACAGAGAAAATATCTGTATAATATCGCATTTATTCTACGAAAAGATCATTAAGATTCAATCGTTTTCAATTTTCAAAAATAGCAATCTTTTATACTGTAGTCGCTACACCTAAATATTTGTGTACGTAACCGCGCTACTTCAGACGCATTCCCTTTTTGATTCGTCGATGGACATGGACCGACGCGATATGATTGAAAAACATTCGGCCATATTAGAGTCACGGCGATTCAAACCACTGAGCCGCTCTGTAAACATTTTAATATATTTGAATGTTGGTACGTGTAACGAGGTTCTAACATCAAGCGCTTAAAGCGCCCCACGCCCGCACTCGAAACACGTCGAGTGTGTCGCTGCGATTCGTTAGCGTGTCGGCAGCGCTTTAATTGCGTGTACGTTACATATGTGTTGATTTTGTTCAAGTGCGTGACCGCTGGGCTGTGCGAAATTTGAATTTCGAACGAATTGAAAAATAGTTTGCATTTCCTTCTATTTTTAACAAACATACCAAACTTTTTAATGAACATAATATTGTTTCCAGACAGTGTTGCTGATATGTCAAAATAAAATGCAAAAATATTCATTCGAAGTTCAAAAATAGAGGAAAAGAATCAACCGGAGCTCGCTATTATGCGTTTTGAAAACACGGCGCTAGGAGTCTTTTTAACACTTGAATATCGGCTTTATAGGTAACGTGATAAAGCTGAATTTAGATTATCTCGTTGTCGATTATCTTATGTATTTTCACTATGGTCGATATTATAAGCGAGGGCGGATTAATTATTATATTGATAATAACAATAAAAAGCCTTATTATATATTAAAACAACCATAAGTGCATTATTAGAAACAAAAATATTCATAAAGTTTAAGCCAATAATTTCACATGTTTATGTGAAATTATTGGCTTAAACTTTCCAAATTGGTAGGTTCTTTTTATGGACTTCCATACCAATTAGGGAGAAGAAAAGTTTGAGTCTAAGACTTTAAGTTCCAACGAACATAATTTACGAACAAGGTTGATAGATCCTAATTTCGCCCATAAAAATGTAATTGATATTTTACGAGTGTTCATTAATTTTCGAGTTTCAATGTAGTTAGAAACGTTTTAGTTAATAGTTATTGGAATAATCTGAGATAATTCATACAGAAAGTCAAGTTCTGATTTAGAACGAACTTAGGTATCATAATATTATAAAACAGGCATTTCCTACATTATAACAAAACCAATAATCTATACTAATATTATAAAGCTGAAGAGTTTGTTTGTTTGTTTGAACGCACTAATCTCAGGAACTACTGAACCGATTTTGAAAATTCTTTCACTAATAGGGAGCTTCTTTACTCCTGAGTGCTACTTTTATCCCGGGAAAATATTTTTGTCCCGGAAAAACTTTTTCACGCGGGCGGAGCCGCGAGCACTACTAGTGTTGGAATAAATTTCAACTTCAAAATAAACACAGGACTATACACAACCAGATATTAAAATGATAACGGTAAAAAAAATCACTAACCAGCCAGAAAGCGAACAGATTCTCTCAAAAGATGAAGGCGAATAAAATTATAAAAAGCAGTTATTTGTGTAGAAATGTCTCATATTAATATACAGAAGAAATTTTCGTTTTAGTATTACATAGTTTAATAAGCACTTTCATAATCACTCTAAACGTTATTGCAGCCGCTTGAAAACCGGACGGCCACGAAGAGAAGCAGCTGAATAAGGACTTTTCTAATACATATTCATACAAATGGTAGTATGGAATTTTAACCACAACGCGACGCCTTACTTCGCACATATGGAAACCTAGAGGATATTTTTTTACTAAAGATCTGCGAAATGCGGTGTCTGAATTTTAATTAATAATCTATGACATGCTCACGTTTTGTTATTTTCAAGCTCCTGGTTTTATCAATGATCTTACCTATACCTACCTAGCAATAGTAAGGCTACCTGTTTACCAAAATTCTCTCTGTGAGGTACAACCACGGTCTTATGACAAATCTGAGTGCCTCTATATAAAATACGCGGACTTTTTGGTGTATATGTCCCAAATTCCTTGTTCCTAAGCCGGATGTACCGAGATATTTGGTTCAAGAAAAAGGATTTTCACAAGATTGGATTTGTGTACGACGTGGAAGACACCCTATTTCTCCGAATTGAACGGAAATAATGCTAGCAAAATATGGATGCTTTCGCCTCCTTAGGTTACTATGAAGGCTTGAGGAATAAGTCTTGTTTTTAAATTACATGCCGTAATATTCAATTATTAATTTGGTCCCTTTCACCTTGCTATTATTATGACAACTAATGGAAAACATAACGCTGTCTAAAAAATCAGACGACACACATTGTATCTTAATGGCATAATTATTCGGCCTGCGTTCATTATTGTCAGCCACACGATATCCACTTTTGGACGCAGGCCTCACCTAAAACACGCTACTGAGTGTGACCTTCGGCCTGTTTCTTCAACTGCTACCGTTTTACCTGCCAGAGACAAAAACATATCCCCTCACCAATGATATTCCAAAAAAACAGATATGGTATTGCCAATCTGAAGACTCGAAAGCAACCTAATTGGAATTATTTTTTACACTTAAATGACAAATACTAGCTGTCTTTATTGTTCATACTGGTTTAAATGTCAACGCTTTCACATATTTAATATCAGAAATGTGCGTGCAGCACATTTTTTCGTTTAATTTGTTAAGGTATGGCGTATCTATACTTTTGAAAATCATTGCCCTTATTCGCTTCATCCCATGACTTACTGCCCACGGGGAGAGCATCGTAAATATGTCGGTTTTTATAGTTGCTCGCCCCTCGTCTCACCCCAGCTAGGGTGGGTCTTTTTTCTGTCTTATTGACGGTTTGTTAGACTGATCCCGATTGCTTGATATCCAATTGTTTGGTTTGATTGGTATTTGGCAAGTTCCATTAACGCTGATTAGATACGGTTAAAGTATTTTTTTAAGACTAGACTCATGTTGATTCACCCGTGGTAAAGTTAGAGGTCTCATTACACTGGACAAGTTCGCCTCACTGCGAATTTGTTTGCAATTCGCCAGTGTGAGAAGAGCCATCGTCTGACCACGGATGAAACAAGGATTAATGAGTAAAAATTTCTTTGATATTATGTGTTAAAATAATCCATAAGAGTACAACATATCCAAAGTCACTAGTATTTGTAATTCAATGTTAACAGAACAAATCGACTTCGGAGAGACAGCTGTTCCGTCGATTGTCACATACAACATTAATAGTATAGTAAAAAAAGCCCTAGTTTAAAAAAAAAAAAGAAAATAACTTTATATTTTGGCCTCTCTGGATCAGGACAATCCCCATGTAAGCAAAAAAAAATATCGTTAAACGCGTGCTTTATACATTCTAAGTCCAGTTATTTATTTAAACGTTCTTACTCTTAAAAATAGTCGTATTTTTTCTTATATTGAAATGGCAAAGTGGTGGTGCATTTGGTCAGCCGTGGTGTTTGTTTGGCATTATGCTGATCCAGAACCTTTTGGCACTGTTGTGGTGGGGCATATACCGTCCACACATGGTGAGTCATTGCTTTAAGTTAATTTTGCCGTCTTTTTTTTGATTCTTATTATTTATTTATTTTTATTGTCTCCCCTTTTTTTTTGTTTGTTTGTTACCATGATAAATTGTCACCACCCAATATTGTCAATAAATGTTTTTCTTTCTTTCTTCTTTCTTTGGTGTGTGCCGGCAGAATAGAATAGCATCCCCTCTTCTTACCGAGGAGTCGTAAAAGGCGACTGAGGTAACAGGCAGCACCGCAATTTCATCTGCTCATAATAAGTACTTAGAGAAGGAATACTTGACACAAACCAGGAGCGGTATCTCCGTAAGACTCGAGCCAGTTCCTGCAACCGACCCGGCACCACGCGTATCGACTTGTCGTTCCTGTGGATACTGCCGGTTAGGTCGAGAGAGTGGCGTAGGTTCTGGGCATGCCTGCGCTACCTATATCGCGTCCCAGGCGATTGAGCGTCCAATTGTGGAGTGGAGCTGGGTGAAACCAACACTGTTGGTCTCTACAACCATCAAAGAAAGTGTCTCAGAAGAACCTCCAACTGTTGACGCTGTTTAAATAATCTACAATAGATGTATTAGGCCAATGAATGAACGGTGCATTTGGTACACCTTGTGATAAATGAAGACGACAGTTATCCAGTTTGGCTCCAGGAACTCGTGGCAACCGCACCATAGACGTCAACAGTTTAGCACGCAGTATGTTTCCCGTATAAAAAGGGAATATTTCCTCATATTTTTATAATAATCACGTGGTATAAGATCCCGCGGGAATTGTCGAGGTACAGCAAAACATATTCTTAATGTTACATTACTTTGCATATTAATATTTACATTTTATTGTTACATGGGAGGAAATCTAGCATGATTTTAGAACATGCCTTTAAATTTACAATTTCTCTGGGACCGTGGTAGCCAAGTGAATTTTAAATCCAGTAAAGCCCCAATACAGAGTTACGTCTGGAATTGATGACAATGCTTTAAAAATCGGTATTACTATCGGTATAAAAAAAATTTAGGACTCTATGTATGTATGTATCCAATTTTATGTTCCTTTCGTCGTTCCTAGTGAATCGATTTTGACAAATAAGGTGTCTACCGATTCGTCTTCGTGTGATGGTTATAGGTTATTTTTTTTTAAAGACCAGTTTAATTAAATGAGTAGCTTATGAGCTTCGACGCTACAACTGAGTATATAAGGAAGCCGATCTCTTACATCAGCATAACCATAGAGTATAAAGTGATGTCTTATAACCTCAAAAAGCTAAATCCTCCGTCTTTCCTTCCAACCACGTCATAAGATATCCCCTTACAGGATTAGTAACATACAAATTGCTAAACTTTGTTCACTATACACACACTTGGCTTTTGTCACTGAAGGGGGTACCTAAGCTGAAGTGCAACTAAGTCACCCACGTTCTGCTGTGTGTTCCATCCTTAGAGTATGTATAAGTACCTATCTATAGTACCTATCTCACTCGCGTGTGCTCACACCGTTCCTACTGTGTACTGTGTAGTGACTATAAGCGCTTGCGGCCGGCGCAGGACGATGTTCCCACCCGTGCCTATTGTTCCCACTTGCATACACGCGCTCTTTACATAGTTATACTTACTCTCAAGGTTCCATCGCATGATGTTATAGATAGCGACCCTACACCGATATTGGGCACATTTTTTTAATACCCACACACTCAGGGCTTGTATCCCCGAAGGGGTAGGCAACGGCGCAACTAGTTGCACCCACTTTTCGCCGTGCGTATTCCGTCCCATGATGCGATAGGGGACGAGTCTATCGCCATATCTGGCACAAATTCCAGACTCCGGGCTGATACTGAATAGAAAAACTCAATATCACTTTGCCCGACCGGGGGATCGAACCCGAGACTTCAGCATTGCAGTCGTACCATAAATCATAATACAACTACGCCACCGAGGCAGTCTTTTTTTTAATATACTTTACTTTCTTCAGCGCTACAACCCTTTGTGATGACAAACAATGGACTGCCATGCGCAACGATCCTCGGCTATCCTCCTTCAGTTGGTGAACCTTCTAAGAGCCTTGAGATCCTCATTGATGCAGTCGCATCATCTCTTCCTCGGTCTTCCCCTAGGTCTCTTGCTGCGGCTTCCAGTCAGTAATTATTTTGGGTACCCGATTCCTATCCATTCTTTCAACGTCCTCGACCCATCTAAGATGATGCGACTTGAATCTGACAATTGTTTCTTGATCCATCAGTGCATCTAGCTCGTGGTTCATCCGTATACGGAAGTCACCGCTTGCGTCCTTGACAGGTCTAAACACTTTTATTGCAGTTAAAGACGAGAAGTGTATGCCGCTCGCGTGATGGTAAGCGATACAAAGGCCTAAGAATAGCAGCACCATACAGAACTATTAACTACAAACTGCGTGGCATTCTACTTCGCTCATCATCCTAAGACATAAGCAAATCTCATAATGCCCAGTAGTTACACTGGCTACAATGTCCTGATGCCGATGTTAAATCACCTATCAACATTTTTTTTTACCGAAAAATCGGCAAAAAATAACAAGGCCACATTACAAGCAATTAAAACTTTTCGGTACATCAGAATATCATAAATCAATGTTTTTTTTAATTAGTCTTGTATCCCGCTGTTCGGGAGTAGGGGCGGAACAGTGTATCCACTACCTGGCAACTTACAAAAACTGTATCAAGAAAAGTTAAAGCAAGATTAGGAAGAAAAATTGCAGAAATCGCCTTCCGAAATTTTTACCGCGTACATCAAGGCTATCTTTTATTAATTTTTAATTGACTTGTGGTAAGTCGCTTATGAATAGAACTTAGACCATGTAGAATGGACGCGCCATGTGCCTAATAACGAGAACAAAGAATTCTGTCACTTCAGTATCACTACTACTTTGAAAGTACAATACGTAGGTATAGTCAGACCGTATTTGCCGATGTAAACGCATACATTAATAAATCTAAAAGCTTCGCCGTTTTACGCACACTAATAATTTGATTTTATAAACGTGTGCATTATTATTTGATCTTATACCTTTGACAGTAAGATCATGTACAAGCCGACTTTAGTCGTTTATATATTGCCTAATATCTGACTACCTCGGTACGACTGCAATGCTGAGGTCTCATGTTCGATCCCAGTTCGGGCACAATGGTATTGTATTTTTACATGCAGTACCAGCCCGGAATCTGGAATTAGTGCACGATATGACGATAGGCTCGCCTCCTATTACAGTGGACGGAATACGCACGGCGAAAAGTGGGTGCACTAGTTGCGCCTCTGTCTACCCCTTCGGGATAAAAGACGTGAGTATATGTATATTGCCTAACGTATAGAACTATACAAATAATACTGCTATTGTAAACGCATATTGCATCAAGAGCTTGCTGGTCTTAACTTAGCATTAGACCGCTATTGACTTCTGAGCTGAGGTCTCGGGTTCGAAGATCGGGTCGAATAATGTGGTTTACTGCTCAGCATCATCCCGGAATTGTATCCGAAATGGCAATAGGTTTATATCCTGTTACATAGAGTCTAGCTTATGAGATTTTTTTGAGTATTTACTCCTTTGACTATGCCCAAAAGGAATAAAGATGTGATGTATCACATCGACAATGCTACTATCTCTAGAGATAGAGAGATAGTAGCATTGTCGATTTACGTGTATCATACTTGGGTTGGAGAGAGACAGGTTTCGGATTTGATATTGTACTCTGTACCTAATTTGTTCCTTTGAACTGATTTTCAAAAGAACAACTCTAGAGTCTCTTGACTGTTCTTCTCTGGTTAAAACTGCTTTCCAAACTGGTGGTAGAATAAAATTTACTGAATTTAAGTAATGTTAAACATTTAATGGTTTCGAATAAATGATTTCATTTTATTTCATCCAAAAACCACACTAAATGCTTGGGAACTGATGTTGCCTGTAATAAGACAATAAGGAGCCAAACCACAGGTGTAAGTTCGACAAACAGTGGCCGGTTCTATATGCTTTTTAGTACTCTTTTTTAATAAGAACACGGCACATTATGTCCACTGTACCTAATGTGGAGTGGCGTCAGATACAGCATCAATTGACGAAAATCATTAATGATTATACCTGCTACAATCCTAGGTTGGATATAAGCAGGAGATATAATAGTGCACAAGTGTGTGCGCAATAAACAGCCGCACTCGCTATTCCTTCACTCTCATAGTCCGGTGAGACGGCAATCCGACATGACCGGAGATATCAGGCGGAGGACCAACAGCTTTACGTGCTTTCCGAGACACGGGGGTATCACACCGCCAACTTCCTGCTTAACTCCGAGCTGTGAGTGAATATTTTTTTTTTGATTGTAAAACCCAGGAATAATATTTTTAGGCTCGGGATTGATTCAAACCTTGGACCTCAGCGCATTAGTCGTACTTGTACTGCGTAATACAGCTACGCCACCGAGGCAGTCAGGGTTATAGGTATGCTTATGTATTACCGTAATTTGGTATCAACTGCATTCGTTGTTGAAACAAGACCCAGGACCAAACATAGCGTTACCTAGTGTCACGTTCCTTCTTCAGCTAACGGGCATTCTTTAGATCATATTTCATATTCAAATCGCTGTTTTATCATCTAATGAGCATTCAAATGCCATCCAAGAAACAGTTCTTGGATGGCATTTGATGACATGTCGGAAAACAGTTTTTATACCTATTCAATTCACCTATTGGCACCAAATTATATTATTCTTAAAAGCCGTTAATGTAAATCGCACATGAAATAAGACACTACTTACTGTGTTGTACTATCTATCTATTTACGTACCTCCTTACGTTTACTACAATCTAGGTTCAAGATATAGCTTCCCATCACATTTATTATTACCTAGTCGTACAACGAATAGGTACTATCTACAATTGAAGTAATTGTTCAAAGTAAAAGTTATCTAATTACGGGCAGCGGGCGCTTTGTGCGTCAGACTTGCAATTTTATTGATAACTGTAAGGAACTCAGCAATGTCTTTGTGTATTGCAAAAGGGATTCAGAATAAATAATTATTTCTTATGCCTAAACACGCTAATGTCCAGTCAATATGAAAGATAAAAATGCCGTGAGCTGTAGATTTTTATTTTATTTTACGCTAATGTGGCCAATGCAATGAAGGTAAACGGAGTGGGATCCAGTGGGGTTGTCGACTGACAAGAGCTGATAATCCCTTAGCGGTCGACAGAAATATGCCGTTCTGTTAAAAATGAAAAGACTTGCCATAAACTATAAGTTCTATGACTACTATCGTGATTAAAAAAACTGGCAGTAATGCGCTGATTATCGTATTATTCGAGATGAGAAGCGTAGTTGTAGATTTGCGTGGGTTATTTATTATTCTGAGGATTTATCACGATAATTTCACGACATTCGATATTTGAAATTTGTTTTTTTTTTTCATTCAGACCCAGACCACGAGACGACCATACCGTTTATTTGATTTAACGCAGTATGTTTATAGCTTAAGCTTTTGCCCACGGCTTCGCCCGCGTTAATAAGTTTTTCCGGGCTAAAAATACATACATAAAAACCTTCCCGTTGAATCACTCTATCCAACACATTTATTTGTATAAAGATTAATATTATGACGTTGATACAACTCTTAACAAATAATGCATTAATTTCGACCAAATTTTATTACCATAAAAACGGTTCTAGAGAGTTAATTTTAAAAGATAGACATATACTGTCGCGGACTTTTTTTTAGATCATTTCAAGAGGAATAATTCTTTCATACATATATTTTTGGTATCTTGAACCGTTTTCGCAGCGCACGCAATGGAAGCCCTCAAGGATGAATAATTTTCCCCGCATTTTTCACATTTTCCATTATTTCTTCGCTCCTAATAGTTGCATCGTGATGTTACATAGCCTATAGCCTTCCTCGATAAATGGTCTATTCAACACAAAAAGAATTTTTCAATTCGCACCAGTAGTTCCTGAGATTAGCGCGTTCAAACAAACAAACAAACAAACAAACTCTTCAGCTTTATAATATTAGTATAGATTTGCGATAATGATTCACTTTACCTCTAATACAGCTCCAGCATTAGAACTGGGTACTACTTCTAAAGGTTTAGTAAGTAATACAAAGTTTATTTGGCGTCGAAAAAAATATTATAAGGAAACTTTTATGAAGTCTTAATTTTTTCGTCTGTTGCGACTTTCACCTACATGAAGTTGATCTTATAAAGAACAACTAAGGCTACATTTCATTTCGGAAATATTTAGGGTCAGCGAAAATCAGATCAACAAAACTGGAGACAAGAATGGTCGAAGAGGAACGTAAGTTGTATATTATCCCGGATTACGCGATTTTACCTGGAACCTGACCCTTTTGTTTCGAAAGAAGATTTACATACGCGCGGATCCGCGAGTTACTACAATCTTTAAAATTATAATACGTATGTACTAAATAAGTACCTAAACGTTTATAAGGCTGTACTTGGCCCTTAGCTGTCCCAGAAGAGTCCAAGACAATGCCCACTTACACCCACTCAGTTTAAACATAGGACAGTTCTGTCTTCATTAAATATGTGTGTAGGGTTGCCACTTTAGAGAAAATATTATTCTTTGTGAAGCTTTGTTTTTATGGACTGTGATTTTTTTTCGTCTGCTCGATCTAACAGTGCTCAGCATATTAAATAGACTGTGGATTGTACTGGGCGGTCCTAGGTTCACTGCTCATGTCAAGCAAATTTTGTGAGGTTTATTTAAATAGAAGAAATACGTGATTTGCGTGGATTTGATATGAGTGTTAGCTAGCCACGTCAAACAGACGAACAGTAACACTGTTCCCCCTACTTCTTCGGGAATATAGGAGGTGATCTTATCAGAAAAATAATACGATAGGAATCGGAAAAGGGGAGAGCAGGCGCCATGTGCAGCATGATGGATTGACATTCTGTAGACAGTGACTACAGACAAACAAATAGAAAATACCTACAGATTTACCCAGCAGACTAATTTAAATATGGAAGTAAAAAAACGGTTTACACACTTTCTTCGAAATTTTTGTTAACCACACTGTAAAGAAGATAGTTGACAACCCTAAATAAGACCTAAAGACAATAACAAACTGCAATTCATACTGTAATGCAATTGTATGACATTTAAAGCCTAGATAAAGAGAAATGAAATCTCTTATGCTCAATTGTTGTGACTAAATTAGGACTAAAATAATAATAATTTGCTGTCTAGAGATGCCTGTTAACATAGACATTTTGAACTGCTTTTTTTAACCCATTAATGTTCTGGAGTCATATCGTTTTTTGTAGTTGTAAAAAGAATAACTAGAATAAAAAATAATGTAATCACAAAAAAATGCTACATAAAACAGTTATTCAAATATATCTTTTATAAAAACTTTAAAACTTTGTTTATGTAGGTAAGTGCCTTGAGTATTGCAAGATGTTATATATTATGTGTATATAGCCTTTCTTTTTATAATAAAATGGTATTTTTTATCCTGTTTTTACTTCTTCAAAGGTGTTTTTATCTATTGATTGTGAATACCTAAACATTGTTATATTTTTTTTAATAAAAAAATCATTCAACACTATTCTTTATTACCATGAACATTCAAAAATCTATATCCAGCTTCAACACGGTCTTTGATCTTAGCCGGTTCTTTATGGAACAAACAAAAAAAACTATGTGCAGAAAGTAGAAACACTGACATGAAAAGAAAAAAGAAATCAATACATAATTTTACATGCATAGTTGAGTAACCACATTGTTTATTTAAACAACGTTAGTGATTAGTTGTAATTACGAAATAGGTATCAAATGAACTTGATTATGAGTTATAACAACATATCGATAAATATTTTAATAAAAACAAAATTTACTTAAATGTTATCATTGTGTGCCGACATAACTAAATCATAACCAATACCAGTAAAAAGGAACTGTATTCGACAAATAAACTAAACAAACATCCGGAGCTTACAATAACATCAAACGAAACATAGCTCCCTCTGTCACATCAAAGGACCGCTTTCGAGCTAAAACATACAACAAATTCTACATTCTAACAAATTCCCATTAATATCTGCACCAAAGGACTAAAAATAGCCCTGCAAAGGGCGAAGATGCGACTTACCGGACACTAGCAGGATGAGTAAAACGGAACGTACACACATTTTCATCACATAAACTAAGCACGTTTTGTATAAATTCGAATTAAGAATGCAACATGTCCATTTTTTTTTCAATTCATTAAACGATCTGAGGCATGAGGCCGTAGCTAATGCAGTGTAAGCAGCCAGGCGACCGACCGCGCGGCGCCTCAAACAACGATGAGCAAACCCCGGCATCAAAAAGCCGCTTTCACAGACAGCACACACTAACAAATATGTAACACACTGGCGCATATGTAACGCACACAAACACAAATTCACAAAATCCAGACAGGAGCTAACTTCACGGCATATTTGACAGTTCATTCACACGAGTGACGGGAGTCGTTCGGAAATGTTATTTGTAACTAAATGTTTGTTATCTGTTTAAGATAACAATCATTTAAAAATTACATTACAATATCTATTTACAAACATCTAATATAAGGTACAAAGAGATAGGAGTGTTATAAATTCATGAGAAGTAATGTGCAAACGCGACAAAAAATAAACTTTACGTTAGACAGAGAGGGACAGCCAGTAGGATTTGCTGTTAGGGAGTTTGGACATTGTACGAAATACATGATTTAATTTTCCTATTACTTTTTTCTCATTAATTATTTGTATATAAGTCTTGATTAATTTCATTAATTTAGGAATAATCTTAAGGTGGTACATATAAATATATTTAATATGTTTCATAAAAATAATACTTAAAAAAAAAACTAAAAATCATACTTTATTGAAAATCTAACGAATAGTGTAAACAAGAAAAAAAAATATTAAAAAAAAGCGTGGGGTGCTTTATATTATCAAAATGATAATCCTTCTACTTATATTATCTGTAAATAAAATATTTGTAACTATTGACACCACGAATTAATCTCTATCTCTGTTCTGTGATTGACACCATGCACCCCACGCTTTTTTTTTGCAGTAAAACACATTTTACTAACAAACAAATTTACTAAAATTTATTTTATATTTTTAGTTGGATTTTCCATGTTTTTTAAGTATTATTTATTTTTTAGTTCTGCTCTGATATTGTCCAACAGATGTGACTAAAAATAAACGAAAGCGCCATCTGGTGACAAGTAGGATTTTTTTAGAGATAAGAGTAGCCAGTTTAGTTATAATTCTACTATGGTCCAACAGATCTCACTAAATGTAAATAAACTATTATTTATTTATATTTTAGTTGGAATTGCTATAATAGCGTGTTTTAGTTTAAAATATTGAACTGTCATCGGTCCTTGATAAGTATGCCAAATTTCGATCTACTCCGACGTTTTGAAGGGGGTAAAAATCGTGTTCCTTACATAGAGACATACATATGTCTGAAGCTAATAATAAAAATAAAGTGTGTTAAAAACATAAAATTAGTATCAGACCTTAAATATATATACCACAAACAGTTTTTAACTAATATACTAACGTTATCAATATGTGGATATCTGCAATTAGTTTCAGTGAAATAAAATTGTAACATAACTGTGTCAAAACATAGTGAAGAGTTAAGGGTTCAGGTATTGAGCTTTTTTAGGAAGAATAATGTAACCAACATTTCTTATTGATTACAGAGGGTTTTTTCTTTATTAATCTCAAAATATTTATGGTAAACTTGCAGTGTTCAGCTATAAGAATAACCATTCTATAAAAATAGTGAAAATAAACTACAAATATGTGGTATCAATAGCTAAGAAAAAAGACTTAATGAAAAAACAAAAAATGGGAAAACATGATCTCAAGGCATTTTAAACATTCTTTTTATTGCTGAAATGGTGTTTAGCAAACGTCTGAGCCACAATCAACGGAAACACTAATGTAGCATCAGAATATAGCTTTACTGGGTTGGCATTAGGCCTAATTTTGCCCCAAGAGACTGCCTCATCTGGTCTAGCCCCAGCATCACTTCCATCGAACTCGCTAGCCGTGTTTATATAAACAGCGTAATCTGCTCCGTTCCTCATAAGGTTAGCGTTACAAATATGATGTTTAATCACACCTCCTCCTAATATTATCATACCAGTGTTGTTTGCTTTAACAGCCATTGTGTTTAGTCTACGCAGATCACTGAGTATATCGATAACCAAGCCTGGACGCTTGTATGAATGGAAATACATCATATCTCCCAGAGATCCATCTGTTAACGCAGGACTGAATATTGGAATATTATTTCTTGCTGCCCAATAACAAACTGAGCTCTCATCTTGAATTTTCTCACCCAATCTCTGTATAATCCTTGATGGATTCCACACAGTGCCGTCTCGTATTTGCTCATCTAACATTTCATTGAGTAGCGGTGTAACCCACTCTTCAAATTGACAGTAATTGTCATTCGGTACTAATAGATTCCCGATGCGGTTTATTCCGCGGGTTCTGAGCACTTTTCCGCTTAGATTAAAGTCGCCTATGTAAGTAGGGGCGAGGCATTTAATGAGATCTTCTTCCACACCACCGGCAGTTGTCACAATGCAGTCGACAAGCTTGTTTTTGACTAAAAACCGTATAGTGTCCCTCAAACCTGAAGAAATCATATTAGAGGTATACCCTAGGAATAGAGTACAATTGGTTTTTTTCTTTATACACGCGTCTTCTTCATAAGGGTCGCTAGTATCTTCGTTCAGAGGTACAGACCGACATTTTAGCATGTTATTGATTTCTACTACAGCTTTTCCGAAATTAGTTGCTTGGAATCCAGATTGGGCGTACGATTCAAGTATTTTATTATAATCCGTGCCATTCTCCCAGTTATAACCAGAGACTATAGGCGTTTCGGTGGGCAGGTCTTGACTAGGTTGTAATACCGCATTTACAGCGACGTTTGGGGCGATATTATCGTTTTTCTCGGTCTTAACTTTAAAATCCATGGTTGCTTTAAGTTTTTATGGATTATATAGACATAATATTCTCAATTGAAATTGTAAGAAAATATTTCTTCGTTCTTCAATGTTTGCACGGAAAATTAAATGTCAATGTCAATTGTCAAATTTGTCAGCTGCTACTTGTCAGTGTCAAAGATGTGTTCGTTCGGAAAAATAAGGCCCATGTCTTAATATAACATTAATTTCAAACAATAAAAACTGGATTGAATAATTTAATTTATTTTTATTTATATTACAAATAATATAAAAAACTGCCTCGGCGCGGTGGCGTAGTTGTATTATGGTACGACTGCAATGCTGAGGTCTAGGGTTCGATGCCGCGTCGGGCAAAGTGATATTGAGTTTTTTGTATTTAGTATCAGCTCCGAGTCCAGAATTTGTGCCCGACATGGCGATAGACTCGCCCCCTGTCACATCATGGGTCGGAATAACGGCGAAAAGTGGGTGCACTAGATGCGCCTCTGCCTACCCCTTCGGAAATAAAAGGTGTGAGTGTGTGTGTGTACAAATAATATGTAAATGTAAAATTAATTCTAGGGTGACATTGCTTCGGTGAACCGTATCGCGTTTGTAGCGACATGGAAAAACAATCCACATAGTTATAGTTCACAAATTGTGACGCACAATAAATATACACTCATTCCTTTTATTCTCGAAAGGGTAGGCAGAGGCGCACCTAGGATACTGGACAAGATCTTGGTCTTACTCATTATAAGGCCTGCCAGGTGAGAAACTCGGTTGACGTCTTTGAGCAAATGAGCATAACGGCCTCAAATAAGTCTGACAAGACATATATTGCGGCAAATCAAAGGCTAGTAACGTACTCATCATTGAAGGTAATTCCAAATCCTTTCTAATGCAAAATCTTAAAGATGTCGTCCAACGCGGCAGTGACTAATTGCAGAGAAATAACATCTCCCTGTCTCACGCCTCTGTGTAGTGGCTGCTCTTTTTTTTGGACTGACATGGTGGCGTTGACTGACATTGAAGGAAAAACTTCAATAATTTATATAAAACCAATTTGTGTAATAATTTAATTTCTTATAATTAGTTAAACAAAAAAAAAACACCTATTTGTAACGGCGCGCAATCTCGCCAAAACAAATGACAAAAAAACACAATCTCGTTCATCTAACTCTTATTTGAAATACACTAAAAAAGGCGTTGGTCGGCCTACAGGATTATATAACCAACCTAAATATCACTTGACTCTTGAACTTATGCAATTGATGTGTTATAATAAATTGTGCTGCATTGCGTGATTCCGCGTTCACTTTTATTGCGATGCCCAATGTAAACATTTGATATAATACATAGATTGGTACACGATAAGTGACCGCGTTAAAATGTCAAAATATATTTAAGACTCTCGAAGTGGTAGACGCTGTGGAGTTGAGCCAAAAATTTGGACATATTAACACACACACACGCGCGCGCGCACACACACGTACACACACACACACACACACACACACACACACACACACACACACACACACACACACACACACACACACACACACGCACACGCACACACAAGGGTTCTTTTTAATTTTGTCGACCCCGCATACGCAATGATTCTGCCAATGTCGTTTATGAGATTTAATATTGTAACATTTTCTTTTTACTGATATCATGCCCAATGTGGTATGCGCAACAGACTGTGCCGTCCTCGTCACTGGTAGGGGTTTTGTTGTTCTGTACGTGTTTCTCGGGAAATGAAACCCAGGACCTTTCATTCCATAGCTGTTGTATCCAGCGAGTAAAATAACTGCCAAAATTAAACAAATAATCCGGATCTCTACCTTGAACCTTATGCCGAAAAGATCAATAACATATTTTCAAAGCTTGACATTCCAAATTTATTAAGATTGCCCAATCGGTCGATCCAGATATATATATCATTATCAATCGTTCGTAACAAGATGATAGTATTATCACAAAATACCTTAATTTATAGCAACGAAAGTAACATAGCGTTATATCATCGGAATGGCAAATATTACGCAACTAATAAACTATCATAATAAATAGTTGTTTAAACATGTGCAACACTGTTATTGCAGGTGGCGCTAGTTGCGTTAGAGACGAAACAGGTGAATGACACGAAATCTTATGCACATGCATACGCCTACGCACACGCCTGTTATCCTCGAGGGGGTAGGCAGAGTCGCAACTAATGCACTCACTTTTGCCCGTTCATATTCCGTCCCGTAATGTGATAGGGGGCGAGTCTATCGCCATATCGGGCGCAAATTTAAGACTTCGGGCATCGAGCCCGGGTATTGCAGTATTGCAGTCGTACCGTAATACAACTACGCCACCTAGGCAGTCAACTTATAGGAATTAGGTGCGTAAATTGGTTTGTATCTACCTTTCTTTTAGCACGACTTTCTTACTCCAAATAAATATGGGGTAAATTTATCTTCCTCTGACAGGGCCGCGCCGTCCCTGTGTGCGGCTAACACAGGCGCCAACTCAGTGGGGGTGCCCAGGGCCGCGCCGACCCAAGACAGCGCCTGTATGCGAAATGTATGAAGCGCCTCTGATTTTCGTCTTGTTTCGATATTTTTTATTATTCAAAATTAACCTATCTTGGCTCATTGTGGACCGCAGATATTTTTATTATTATTTATAATTATTTTTTAAGACTGCCTCGGTGGCGTAGTTGTATTACAGTACGACTGCAAAGCTGAGGTCTCGGGTTCGATCCCCGGGTCGGGCAAAGTGATATTGAGTTTTCTATTCAGTATCAGCTCGGAGTCTGGAATTTGTGCCCGATATGTCGATAGGCTCGCCCCCTATGACATCATGGGACGGAATAATGGCGAAAAGTGCACTAGTTGCGCCTCTGCCTTCCCCTTCGGGGATAACAGGCGTGAGTGTATATGTATGTATGTATTTTAAGGCGTTGAGGTGAGGTGAGTCGAGTCGAGTTGAGTTGAGTTGAATCCGCCCGTTTATATCATGTCTTAGAATGACGAGCGCAGTGGAATGCCACATAGAACTTTGTAAGTCAAGGTGCTGGATGGTGTTTCTACTGTTTATGGGTGGTCGTATCGCTTACCGTCAGGCGAACGGCATGCTCGTCTCGTCAATCGATGCCATAAAAAAAGCCAAATTCTCTTGTAATAGGTAAAGTTTACAAAGTTTTGAAGTCGGTGGAACTCTTTTAAGAATGGACGTTACTATGATCATAGTCTACTTTTGCCGCTAAGTAGCAATAAGCCACCTTGAAGCACGGTGAAATTACTAGTCGTTATGAGATTCATCACTGAATGTCTTAGGATGCATGGACTATTTCGTATTTCCAATTTAGGATGTGTTGCTACTATACAGGCGCTGGAAGGCGAGCATTTTCCTTTTCAAGTCATTTATTGCCGAAAAAAGTATTGTTAGTTATCATACTAAATTGATTCCTCCTGGTTTGCTATCGTTTTCACTCTCATAGACTGCAAGTATCTCCCTCTCGCTCGCCGCCCTTAATGAGGGCGTAACCCGATCTAAAAACCCGAGACGCAGCGAAAATTTCATCTGTGAAAGTGTAATAAAATCTACACGCTTAAACCAGTACTTTTCCATATAATTGTGGGTAATTCGAGTTGATGGCAGGTCTACAAAACTAAGCTATCTCTTCGACTTTACTTGATAAAGGAACTTGAAACATTTATTTCTTCTTTTTTTTATTTCGTTCCGCAGGGAACCGGCTAAAGTCAAAAACCATGCAGCCAATAAGTAAATTTAGTTTTTATTCACAAGAGTCGGAAGACCGACGTATAATATTTATAGCCTGCAAAGGCAGACGATTTAACAGCCCACCTGATGGCAAATGGTAACCGTCATTAATAAATATTAGAAATGCTAGCAGAATAGCCATGCTGCTGCCTACTGCGAATTGTTCGTCAAAACTTAGTAAAATTGTGCAACACGTATGAAAGAGTGTGTTGCGCACATTGATATATAAAAAAACCCAATGGTTGCGCATAAAATAGTGTGATAGAGGCAAGCGACAGTAAGTCTATGCAATGTTAGCTTAAGGGGGGGAACCTGGCAAACTCGCGACATGACCAACTGGGGACCTTAGGTCCCCATCCTACTAAAGAACGCATCTTACATACAAAAATATTTTTTTTCTTGCGCTGGCCTTGTGCCTGTTAAGGCCGCCACTGAGGTATATGTATCGGATTCTTCATCATCATCATCATCAGCCTTTATCAGTCCACTGCTGGACATAGGCCTCCACTAATGAGCGCCATAGCGCCCTGTCTTCAGCTTGCCGCATCCAGCATCTGCCTGCAGTCTTTCGGATTCTTGGGTCAGTACATATCTAATGAGGCATACCGGCATAGTTATTATGATTACTGGGGGCACAACGTCTCTAAGGCGTATATAGAAAAGGGACCGGATGGGCCGTGCCTACCTCAGCATAGTGTGGTGCCCACCCCAACGATTTCGAAGCAGCCTACTACTTTTTTTTTTTAAAACGAGATTTTTTATGTCGTTATGCACACAGAAGTCATTTTATTTTTTAAGTCTACGACATTGACTACGCCAAAGCTCCTTAAGAGTCAGCACTCAGCTACCCTTGGACTACGTTTTGCTTGCTATCAAGTTCAGTACAATCATTCAATTCGTTTCAACTGCATCTAATGCTAAGTGGAGTGGTGTTTAGAGTACTTTTCAATTAATAAGTCTTATCCCTCGCCAATCGTCAGTATTATGCCGGCCTATTCGAATTCACCACAATTCTTTCGGCCCAGGCTAAGAAGTAATTCAACTAACGGACAACATTCAACATCGAGTTATACGTGTCAATTTAATTTAATAGGATACACAGGAAACCTATGTCACTTTCTAGGTTGATTAAATGACCTAGATAAAATGTAGAAAACGGCGAGCTTGTCAAAATCCATAGTAATAGGTATAAATTTATTTAATTAGAAAATTAATTGAATTGAATTAAGACCATCAAGAAAATATTATGCGATGTCTCGTGTAAGTGTTGGACATAATAACCATAGGTGCAGTATGATACAATTCTTTTTGCCTTATTTTTTCTTTGTCTTAGTAAAGGGCTAAGAAAAACCGTGGGGGTCTAGACAAAATCCCTTTTCTGTTAGCGTTTACGGTTACGAAAAGGTCAAAATATAATATGGAAATGACATATGCAAGTCATGTGACTTGTCTGGATTTTTTCTAGACCCCCTGGTGTCTGCGCTTGCTGACAAGCCGAACAGAATGATTTTCTTTTAAATCAAGATTGAAATTGTTTCATAAGGCTTACAGGGTTAGGCTAACATCTGTTAAGCGAGATCAAGATTAGTCTTCTTGCAGAAGTTAACTACTTAAATAAATTAAGTCACATGAATATAATAATAATAATACCAGCCCTGTATAATATACTGTACCACTGCTGAGCACGGGCCTCCTCTACTACTGAGAGGGTTTAGGCCTTATTCCACCACGCTGGCCTAGTGGGGGTTGGTAGACTTCAATACCTTCGAAATTCTTATAAAGAACTTCTTAGGTATGCAGGTTTCCTCACGATGTTTTCCTTCACCGTTAAAGCAAACGATAATTGATAAACAATACACACGCAACTTTGGAAAATCAGAGGTGTGTGCCTTGGGTTTTGAACCTCCGGACATTGTCTCGGCAGACCGGCACATGAATATATTAAGTATAATATAGAATAATTGAAATGTAAACATTAGTGTAAAAAAAAACTCTTTACATATCTATGAATGTCAACGCATTTGAAAGTTCGTGTGCAATATATTGCTGCGAGAACTTGCTAGTCTAAACTTGGCTTAAGACTCTACATCATAGGAGGTAAATAGAGTTGTACAAATGTGCATAGCTATTCGCGGGTATTCAAATGCACGGTATTAAAATATTTTATACTTATCGTATCGCTATTAGATGATCAAGCAATTGTACGAGGCAATAAAAATAACTACAATTTGTTTACAATACAATAAATTAACGCAATTTCTCTAATCAAAAGGTCTGACCCACTCCATTGCAGATCGAAAAGGAACTTACAACGTTCCGTACAGCCAGTTACTGCTCCACGAGTGGACGCGACGTACGCGCTTGGCTGAATAGTTTAACGGTCTTTGCCGGTTTTTTATTTGTGATAGGTATTTTTGTGTTGTGTGGAGGTTGTTATAAAAGTTGTAAGTAAGCATTTATTTATCAATAATTTTTCAGTAGGTACCTAGTAATTATAGTAGATAGAGTTAATTGAAAAATATCATTTTGGCGCCAAATTGTGTAGCAACTAGCAGTACCGCTACAGATGGACATGAAAAATATTTCATTATTTGACATTTCTTTTTTTTTTCTAAAATATAAAAAAAAAAATGTAAAGGCACCTTAATATTTGGGAATTTTTTAAACGTATTGTGATTTTTGTTTCTAGCGGGGTCTGTCCTTTGGGACAATTTTGCCAATGTCAAGTGAGGAATGATTTATTGTTTGTAATAATTCACGAAATTAATGTCAATTTAAAAATTATTGGCTAGTTAGTTTAAACACGCGGAACTGCGCGATACTGTATAAAATACCGGTACACGCTCGGAAGGCGGCTCTCTTCCTGCCTAATTAAAATCATGGCATGAAAATTTATTTCTTAGCATTATTACGTTTTTATTATCAACAATACTTATCGCATCGGTTTGGTCACATTGATCTGTGAAAAGCCAAGGTTCTGGGTTCAATTTTAAATAATTTTCTTGAACATTTTCCTCTGTATAATAAAAATCCTATGTCACTGTCCGTACACGCTATACTCCGAAACCACATAACGATTTAAAAAAAATGTTAATGAGTTAGGTTGGTTTCAGTTCGAAAGGTAGGATAGGTTTAAACCCTTTAAAGGTGCATCAACACTGCAGTTACCTTTTGTGTTATCTTTTGCCACTCATAACTGGCATTAGCGAGTTAAAAAATCCAAGTAGTCTACATAAAAAGCCGTCAATGATAGGACGTCTGCGGAGCCTAATAATAAGTTTTAATAAAATCAGCTAAGTAAACTTCAAACATATTTTTAAACTAGGTTTTGCTCGCGGCTCCGCCTACGCGATTAAAGTATTTCCCGAATAAAAGTCCTAATGTATATTTTTCCGGGATAAAAAGTTGCCTTTGTTACTCAGGAATAATGTAGCATTCTAATGGAGAAGTCATTTTTGAATCGCTCCAGCAGTTTTTTTAGTTTATTCGTTACAAACATACAAAAATACAAATCTTTCATGTTTATAATATTAATGTAGATGAACGCTCGGTTAGCTATTATTCACCAAGGAGTCCTAGCGCGAACACTAATGTATGGGAGTAAGGTAAATGCAATGGAGATGAGAGCTTTGAGAAATATGCATGGGCTTAACACTTTCCCTGCGTTACGGGAACTATCTGGCCGTATTGGAGTCTTGTAATGTGCGGCAGCTGACTATCCTTGTTTTGCACTCGGTGCGGGGGGTATTTTTCTAGGATCCCGTGAAGGTAGAAAAAAGATAACTAACTATATATCCGACATTCTCACTTCATTTAGTATCACTTACAAAAGAAAAATAATACGGGAAGCATTTTGTTGTAACGCACAGAAGTTATTTTTTTTACGTTTGGTGCGGTACAGGAACTATTTTGTCGTAGCCGAAACCCCGTATAGCACCGAGGTGTGCGCGCGCGGTGCTTTAGTTTGCCATAGTGTTGTGCGCAGTTCACACATGTCGACCTTAGAATAAGTATTAACTCGTATTTATACAACGTTTAACCAAAGTCCTCAATAATATTTAAGAGCGTGTTTCATTCAACTCATCGATAAGAACAACTTTTACTATGGGATATATCGGACAACTTGTATGAAGAGGTCGAAATTTTTGTTGAAGTTTCAATGTTGGTCCCATAGAAAAAGTATTTTTTGTATTGATGAATATAATCACACCCTTTAATATACTGGAGGCTTTTGTTATACGTAGTATATTATAATTTGTGGATCGTATAGTTAACATTTCTACAAGTAACTACTTATTATAAATTAATAAATCAATAATTAAAAGTCTTTCTAAGGTTTGTCGAAGTTCAATTTCACCCTATAGTTTTTAAATGAAATGAAATGAATGAATTAAACATTGAAATTTTCTGAAGTTCCTTTTATTTTTGTCGATTATGCATGTTAGTCAAAAAATATAATTATTTAGGTATATGTAAAAATAAAGACTTAGTTTCATTGTTGTGATGTTTTTTTGAAAATTTGAGAAGTTCCTATTATTATTGTTGATTATGCCTGTTAGTAAAAAGAAATATTATTTAGGTATGTGTTTTTGTGATATTTTTTGGAAAGTAAATTCACATAGATAGGTACTACGTGTAAGAACGTGAGCTTAAGATGCGCATGTAGCAATTTATAGGTCGACATAGTAACAAAGAAAGAAAAAGAAAGAAGTTGAAGAGTTGAGTTGAGAAGTTGAAGAAGAAGAGTTCCTTAGGGAATGTTGTTTAGTTTGAAAAATAATAGCTATTGTAAGAATACTCAGAAGTTTGATTCTCAATCATTTATTTTTACAAGACACTATAAATAAATAATAACTTATTAGTAATATCATTTGATCGTTGGTTAATTTAATTAAATTTAATACACATTATAAAACTTACTGAATAGCCTTTCAGCTGTTAGTTTTAACCAATGAGCATTACACGTACCTGGCCACGCGATCTTACTTTAATATCGCAACAGCACGTAGTTTCTTTACTAAAGTTGTGCACAATTCCGCTTCCAACACAGCACTGACTCTAAAATGTCATTAACGCTGCTTTTATACCGCCCATCTGCTAAGAGTGGGGCGTACTGACAGTTCATTTAATGAAAAGAATGCTTACTACCGACAAACTAAAAAAAATGTAAATTGTGTATACCTTCGATTATGATTTCCAAAACAGTACTTACTATAATCTTATAATTAATAACACTTATAATCCAATAAATCCTAACAGCTCGGTCATCCTGATGTTTGAGCGAGTCCCTTCGTCTCTTAATACTCTCTTCTTACTATTTGTCTCTAAATACTTAATCATGTAAGCTTAATCATCATTATTATTGTTATCATTATTGACATTATTATCATCATTGTCGTTATCATTATCATTGCAGTCTTCATCTGAATTATTATCAGAACTAGAATCAAAATTTTTGTTAAAAGATAACCATGGCTTGAGTTTATCAACTGAAATAATATTTTCATAACGAGGCCGACCAGACTTACGAGTTAATGGAGTATCTTCGATTACAAATCTGTCATTGGGAAGCGATTTCAATATACGATAAGGTCCTTGATATTTATTTACTAACTTTTTTGATCTACCATCACTGGGAACTTCTCTTTTTACGCTAACTAAGTCACCGGTAGCGTAGGTGTGAGATTTTGTTCTCTTAGCGTCAAAAATGTCTTTATCCTTTTGTTGTTGTTCAATTATGCGCTTGCTTGCTGTTTCTCTTATGTGTTCTAAATTATTGGTTGAAGTGTCTATAGTGTCATTTATAACGTCGTTTAGTATATTTTCTGAACTGCTGTTAATTTTGAATCCGAACAACAGTTCGGAGGGAGATTTACCAGTAGTTTTATGTATTGTAGTATTTAATCCTATTTGTATGTCAGGTATGTATTCATCCCAATTTCTGTCGTCTTGGTTATGAGTTTTAGCAGCCAACGCATCAAGAATCGTTCTGTTGAACCTTTCAGCCTGACCATTGGCTCGCGGTTTTGCCACTGCATTTAATATGTGCTTGATGCCATTCGACTTCGTGAACGCACGAAAACTGTTACTTGTAAACGATGTTCCTTGATCAGTTATGAGTCTGGATGGGGCCCCAAAATAACTAATGTGTTCTCGGAAAACTTTAATAGATGTAGCACTTTTCGTATTACGGACGGGTGAAATATTAATGTATTTTGTAAAACCATCTATGATTACTAAGACATAACAATTACCTTTCTTACTTTTGATAAATGGTCCGAGATGATCAGCATGAATTGTATGAAATGGTACCTCAATTTTCGGTATCGGATGCAACTGTCCTTGCTGCTTACCTGAAACACCTTTGTGATATGCGCACTCTAAACATGAACTGACATATTTTTTTATAAATTTTCGCATCTTAGGGAACCAAAAAGATTGTTGTATTCTGGACAGTGTTTTTTCAAAACTGAAGTGACCTACGTCATCGTGATTCATTTTCGCTATCTGCCATCTAACACCTTTGGGAACTAACCAACGTATATCATTTTCTTTATTTATGACGCGATAGACCTTGTCATTTTTAAGTCGATAATTTTTAACTATTTCGGTAATATTTTTAGTTTCAGGATCGTTTAATATTTGCTTAATTCGGATAACTTCACTATCATTACTTTGAACCGTAGCTATCCAGTCTTCCGTATCAACGTTAAGGACATCCAGAACATGAGATTCTTCAATGGCGTCTCCAACTGGATTTCTGCTCAAAGCGTCAGCATGTTTCATGGCAGAGCCCGGGCGGTATTCGATCTCACAGTCAAATTCTTGGAGTTGAACCCACCATCGAGCTATACGAGGAATGAGGTCTTTCTTGGTTAAAGTAGTCCTGAGAGCGTTACAGTCTGTCAGAACTTTGAAAGGTATACCTATGAGGTATACCTTAAATCTACTTAGAGAAGATACCACTGCTAATGTCTCTAATTTAAATGAGTGGTACTTTTGTTCATCAAGTGTAGTTTTACGACTGTAATATGATACGGGTCTTAGTAAGTCATTTTCATTCTTTTGAAGCAAGATACCAGCTATACCATGCTTGCTGGCATCGGTATGAACCTGTGTCTCATTTCTGGGGTCATATAATGCAAGTACAGGTCTCTCAGTTAACACTAATTTAATTGACTGAAATGTTTCATCTTGTTGTGGTCCCCAGCACCACTTAACGTCTTTCTTAAGTAGGTCTGTCAGAGGTCCAGCCATGATGGCAAAACCTTGAACAAACCTCCTAAAGAAGCTAGCAAGTCCCAAAAATTGTCGGAGTTCATGTTGTGACTTTGGTGTAGGGAATTTTGATATTGCTTCAGTTTTGTTAATGCCGGGCTGAATTCCGCCTGCTTCTATTTGGAACCCTAAGAAGTTAATAGAGTCAAGGAAAAAATTGCATTTTGCCAATTTAAGAGTAAGACCACCTTTTCTGAAGAGGCACAGAACCTCTTCAAGCCGGGTCATACCCTCTTCGAATGTTCGAGCAGGTATGAGCACATCATCCATGTATACAATAGCGTATTTATTTTTAGCGTCTGAAAGAATTTTATTGATAGTCCTTTGAAAAACGGACGGGGCATTTACTAAACCGAATGGCATTCTCTTGAATTGGAATTGACCGTCTGGGGTAACAAATGCAGTTTTGTCCTGTGATTTTTCTTCGATAGGAATTTGGTAATATCCAGATGCTAAGTCAAGAGAAATAAATAGTGTATTACCCGAAAGTCTATCTAATTGGTCTTCTATATGAGGAAGAGGGTAATGGTCTTTCTTAGTTCGTCGGTTCAAAGCCCTATAATCAATGCATAATCTTTTCTCACCAGTTTTCTTCTTAACTAATACAATCGGGCTTGCATAAGGAGATGAACATTCATTGACAATTCCTGCATCGATCATTTCTTGAACCATTTCTCGTACTTGAGTTCTCTTACCATATGACAAACGATATGGTCTGTAGACCACTGGTTCGGAATCTTGAAGTTCAATCTTCATTTCTCCCGCAGTGGTAAAACCAAGATCTTTAAGCCCGGAAGCAAAGCAATCCGAATATCTAGCAAGCAAATCTTGCACTAGCAATTTTTGGTCGCAAGTGAGTTGATTCCCGTAATTTACAGTCACTTTGACTGTAGGGTCGTCGAAACATACGGGTAATACATTAAGACTGCAAGCTACAGGTATAGCACGCGTTATAAGGGATCCCCCCTGCAGAAAAATGTCATGGCTGCACAAATTTTGTACGAGAACTCTACCCAAACCTTCATCGAGAATGTATTCCCCGGGCAGTAGGTAATGTTCATTATTAATATGACCTCTAGTCGTACCGTTAACAAATATTGGGCCTTTAAATTTAGAATTAGATTCAACAGCAACTGCCATCAGCTCTTTGGATTTTATAGTTGTGTTCTCCCGAGCCATTAGATAAATTTTTAAATTGGGACATTTCTCGAAGATAATCTGATCTGGAGTCTTGGTAATCGTAATGTCAGGTTTCTCAGTAAATGAATGGCCTAACAACACAGGATATTTTAAGACAAGATCATCTACTACAAATACGTCTACATTTTCCTTGATGCCTTGCACTGTAATAGCTACCGTAACTCTTCCTAGAGGTTGGACATGATGGCCCCCTATACCACTCAGAATTGGCAATTTATCAGAATTACATTTCAGGTTCAATGCTTTAGCCACAGATTCTTTGATCAGAGTACACTGACTTCCCAAGTCGACATACGCAGATACCAAGTTACCATTTATTTCGATCTCAATTTTATATTTTTCGTTGGCTTTGTCTGAATCATTTAATAAAGCAATAAGTTTCTCTTGAATTATTTCTGGGGCCTGATCTTTTGTAGAATCACTTTGTTTGGTCCTGCAATATAATTCCAAGTGGCCAATTCTGCTACAGAAAGTGCATTTGCTAGGCGTTTTGTTACATTTAAAACTTTTATGACCATCTTCGTTACAGTTATGACATTTAATTTTTCTTGAAAAATCTAATTTCGGTTTATTTGTAGTGATTAGGTTTAAGTTTTTTTTTTCTATTCTTGGTTTATCAGTCATGTCCCTATTATATCCTACCTTTACAGTCTTAAAATACTTTAATACCTCTTCTGGTTCCCTAAATCGAGCAGCTTGTGCCCCTACCCTAACGGCTCGATCTTCAATACCATGTAGAAGGCAGTCTACTGCTTTTCTACCTTGAATCTTGCACCGATTAAGTAGGTTAATTTTAGAGTAATAATATTGCTCTAGCGATTCACCATAACGCGCCCGCTTGGCCAGCATTTCGGTAAGTAACTCAGCATAATCATCCCTACAAGGAAACGACTCCAAAAGCTTTCTTTTCCATTCATTCCAACTGTAGAGTACCGTATTTAACCCCTGATACCAGGTTTTGGCAATGCCTGATAATTTTGGGAGCGCGAAGTGAATTATTTCGCGCTCATCCCAACCATATATTTCGGCGCATTCTTCGACCTTGTTAAGCCATGTTAATATGGTTTGATCCTTAGACATCGGATCAAATTCAGGAAGAACATTTGTCAAAGAAAGCTTGGAAGTGGTTTGTCCCTTCACATTACTTAGTATGTCCAAAAATTTGTTTAAAATGCTCTTATCGTCATTGGACATACCTCGAAAGTTACGATCTACGTTACTTAACATACCATTACGAGCGAAACGCGAGCGACGGGATGGAGAACTCGGCCTGTTGATCATTAAATCGTCTTCACTGTCTGAATATGATTGACAACGTTTCCTTCTCGTCGTGCGCCTTTCGTCAGGAGATGAACTATACATTCTGTGTGTTGTACGATTAATAATACGTCTTCTTTTGTAGAGTTGTTCTCTAGAACTGGATCTCCGCGAACCGCTATGATCATCATGACGCGCGCGCTTGTGAGATTGTTGTCGTGATCTGGATCTTCTTATATTTTGATGTCGATTATAGACATTATGATGTTTCTCATTATTTAAAATAAGTGATGATTTTGATCGTGCCGAGTCTTGATGACGCGACTCCCCGTGTTCTACACGTTGTCGCGACACCTCCCTACTCGGGCTTCGTGATTTAGAATTAATATATTTATCAGAGCGTTTGTGGCTTTGCCGTTTTTGTCGGCTCCCTTCCACTCCCTCGCTCAGATCTCTTTCCGGAGTCTGCCTTCTTCCGCCTTCATTATTGCGGTTACAAAAGATAGGCTCACCCTCCGTCATCGGTATTGCTTCAAATTTATCCATTACCCTGGAACTTAAAAACAAAAGCGTTATGCTCAACAATTGTCTTGTAAATTATGTCAGTATGAGGTTATTTGATTATTATCAATAGTACATTGTTAGTTCTTTATATTATATATAAATTAAACAAATACAAAATAAACAAAATAAAATAAAAAGATTAATACATAATAGTGGTGTTTAAGATTAATGGGATGGATCATATTTAGTTTTTTATCTGCATAAAAGAAAGCATTGATATTATAAGATAACGTATTCTACCAGTTATTTTAGAATTTTTTTTCTTTAAGTGGCCAAATTTTGCAATAAAAATGACAAAACGAAAAAGACAATTAGACGGTAGTAAAATTATATATTTTTTTTTTACTATTATTTCATTTGTGAAGTTTAAAGTTAACATTTCGGAGAGAAAATAAAAAAAGTATAGAATAGCATGTCTGTGGGCTAGGATTAACGAGTTCTTTTGCCAAAAGAGCCCCGCCGATCCCACTTCTGAGATGTAAGAATACTCAGAAGTTTGATTCTCAATCATTTATTTTTACAAGACACTATAAATAAATAATAACTTATTAGTAATATCATTTGATCGTTGGTTAATTTAATTAAATTTAATACACATTATAAAACTTACTGAATAGCCTTTCAGCTGTTAGTTTTAACCAATGAGCATTACACGTACCTGGCCACGCGATCTTACTTTAATATCGCAACAGCACGTAGTTTCTTTACTAAAGTTGTGCACAATTCCGCTTCCAACACAGCACTGACTCTAAAATGTCATTAACGCTGCTTTTATACCGCCCATCTGCTAAGAGTGGGGCGTACTGACAGTTCATTTAATGAAAAGAATGCTTACTACCGACAAACTAAAAAAAATGTAAATTGTGTATACCTTCGATTATGATTTCCAAAACAGTACTTACTATAATCTTATAATTAATAACACTTATAATCCAATAAATCCTAACACTATATACCGGCAAAATATATTATAATGGTGTTATTATACTTATCAATATAAACAACTTTTTCTAAGGGACGAACTTCGAAACCTCAGAAAGAATTGGAACAACTTATATGCAGAGGTACAAATGTTTTTTGAAATAGTTCGAAGTTGGTCCTATATAAAAAATAATTAAACGTTTCTGGGGACTTTTGTTACGCGATACTTGTTTGTCAAAATATTCTTACAAACATTTTGAATTTTATATACCTACTTTACTATTTATACTAATATTATAAAGCTGAAGAGTTTGTTTGTTTGTTTGTTTGAACGCGCTAATCTCAGGAACTATTGGTTCGAATTGAAAAATTCTTTTTGTGTTGCATAGACCATTTATCGAGGAAGGCTTTAGGCTATATAACATCACGATGCAACTATTAGGAGCGAAGAAATAATGGGAAATGTGAAAAAAAACGGGGAAAATTATTCATCCTTGAGGACTTCCATTGCGTGCCCTGCGAAAACGGTTCAAGATACCAAAAATATGAAAGAATTATTCCTCTTGAAATGATCTAAAAAAATGTCCGCGACAGTATATGTCTATCTTTTAAGATTAACTCACTAGAACCGTTTTTATGGTAATCGAATTTGGTCGAAATTAATGCATTATTTGTTAAGAGTTGTATCAACGTCATAATATTAATCTTTATCCAAATAAACGTGTTGGATAGAGTGATTCAACGGGAAGGTTTTTATGTACTTTTAGCCCGGAAAAACTTATTAACGCGGGCGAAGCCGTGGGCAAAAGCTAGTGGTTTATAAAGTAAAGATCTCATGTGAATTTTTAACTACTGATAAGGTAAGAAACGAAAATATTCGAAAAATACCTACCTAATTTGATCAATTTTTAATATTTTTGTAAAATCAAATATATATTTACCTCTTTTATTATTTTTGTTTGTAAGTGATATATGTAATTTATTACAAAAGTAATAAATAATAACAGTTTGTGCACAATGTGTATACTTGTTAAATTTCATTTACCTTTTGTTGATTATGATTATGCATGTTAATGAATCTATAAATTTTTTATTATGTTTCGTATGGAAATCGATAGGGATACTATTTTTTATGCTCAATAAACAAAGTGCAATTCAAAAGTTGGTATTAATTATTAACTTTACCCTCATCCCTAGCATTTTATATGTTTTATGCGGGACGGGAAATAATTACCCGTAAAAGGACCGATTTTGAAAAAAAAATATAACTCTTACTATATTACGTAGATCCCCGTGCTACGGCAGATGTATATACGCAGGGATATAGTCTATCGATTAGTATAAAAAATAAATAAAAATGGTAATATTCCACGCTTGTAAAGACATTAGAAGTCAGGACCTGATACGGGAAAATAAAGGTCGTACCGCAAGATTGGTATTCTTCATACGGGAAGTATATGACTCGTATAGCACTGGTAGTAAAACTAGGTTCAGGCGCCTACGCAGTGAAAGTGTTAAAGTAAGTGATAGAGTGAGGAATAGCGTAATAAAAGAAAAGTGTAGATTGGAACAAGATGTAGTGACTATGATTGAGAAAGGAATGCTTCGGTGGTTTGGCCACATTGAAAGGATGGATGAAAGGAGAGCAACGAAAGAAATTTATGTCGCGAAGGTGAGTGGTAGTGTCGGACGGGGACGTCCTAGACGTACCTTCATGGACCAAATTAACGACCTCTTGAGGAAGGGTCAAATAAGGAGTTCTCGTAATCGACGAGCATGTATGAAGAGACTGATGACTGTGGAAGAAGCGAAAGAGGTATGCTTGGATCGTAGCACTTGGCGCTCCATAGTCTCTGCCTACCCCAATGGGAGAAAGGCGTGAGTGTATGTATGCGTATATATGTAGATAAGGCAAATCTTAACGATGATGACTTTGTATTTGTAACGAATAAACTCAAAACTACTGGAACTTTTTTTTAAATTGCGGTACTGCCAGTAGCCTGACGCGCGTCGGCTTGGCCACACCGGTCTTTAGGGTGAACGCAGAAGGCGCTCGCAACCCTTAACTACTGGACCGATTTTAAAAATTATTTCATCAATGTAAACTGACATTACCAGCGATTAATATAGGCCCTCAAAATCAAAACTTTCTCAATCCAAATAGTCTTTCCCAAGATCTTTTAAATCGTCATGAATCTACCACCGCGTCGTAACGTGTTATCGCTTTGAAGAAGCGGCGCAAGAAACTACCTCAGCAACACTTTTTATCCCGCTACTTTTTATCCCGGGGTAATATAAAGCGGGACTTTTATCGAGGAAAAACTCTTTCAAGCGGACGGAGTCGCGAGCCAAAGTAAAGTAAAAAATATAACAAAAAAAATTACGGCGAATTGAGCAAGATTCTGTAGCAGTCGGTTGAAAAGGATTTTCAAGTAATACTCAAAATGGAAAGTTTGAATGTCACTTGAAATTCGGCACCAAACGCTTATTCCAATAACAAAGAAATCGACATTGACTCTTACTTGGTAAGTTGCCAAATTTCACACATAACTGTATATAAGCCGATGACATATTCAAATTCAAATCATTTATTAAGTAATTAGGCCCCTAAGGGCACATTTACACGTAATTTTTAACAATGTTTTTTATGAACTAAAATATTCTACCAGTGCTTCGGAAAAGCCCACTGACCTGAAAAAGCACCAAGAAACTCAGCGTAGGTCTTTTATTGTTATCATTTGTTTTTATATTTATATTTTACAATTTGCAAATAACAATATAAATTCAATTTCAAATATGGATATTAAATGCGAAAATTAACGGAGAGTACCTAAGTCAAACAACCACCTACATGTTTAAGTTTAAGTAAACAATAGAGTCAACCATCAAACAGAGCAGACTCATCCACACAAGCAGCACGCGAATAATCATTAGAACTATTAATACCGGCACACTATGCCGGCCTGGTTGAACTATATGCACAGGCTGATCCTGGACCGCGGCTTACGTGGGCCATATGGAGGGTCTTAACACCTTATGCACGATGGTCCACATCCGGGCGTATTATGTCATTCCCATATGTTTCTTCTTATTCTTCTTTAAAATTATTATGCCTTCTATCGATGATTTCGCCAATGTCTAGTAATAATAGCAGATACAAAACAATAAATATGAAATCTTAGAATTAATAAAAAGTTGCCGTCATGTCGAAAAACAGAACACGACGTTTCCCATACGTTTATTTGTCTTCTAATAGTTTTTTGACTGTTGGAGCACCCTCAAAATTACACGATATTATGCCTGACGCTGCTATTGTCACATATCGGAGAAAAAGAAAAGTTACTTCACACTGACCCGAGAGCGCAACCACAGACCACATGAGTGAAACTTTAACACTGATTTGTAAATGTTTCTTCAGAGTTTAGACTTATTTGATTATTTAATAAATAAACAAGCTATTATTTAAATGCTCTAAAAAACAGCTTTAAATAGAATCAAACTTTGTATAATACAAGATCAAGATCAAATTACATAATTATTGTATTATTTACACACGGTGGCGTAGTAGTTTATTGCGTATGCGTTACGAGTACGATTTGCGCGCTGGGGTCCTGGGTTCGAATCCCGGGTCGAGCCAAAAAAACATTGTGATTGGGTTTTTCCATCTTAAAAATAACTCAGTCGCAGCTCGGAGTCAGGAAGTTGGCGGTGTGAACCCCCGTGCCTCGGAAAGCACGTAAAGCCGTTGGTCCTGCGCCTGATCTCTCTCCGGTCATGTCGGATTGTCGTCTCACCGGACTATGAGGGTGAAGGAATAGCGAGTGTACCTGTGTATTGCGCACACACTTGTGCACTATAATATCTCCTGCGTACCTGGCTGATCTCCGTTGAGATTGGCCGCCGTGGCCGAAACTGGCTAGGAGGATTACATTTACATTATCTACACAAGTAAACACTCGCGACAAACTTTTATCTTTACATAGTATTAAACTAAGTTTGATTCAATTTAAAGTTTTTTAGGGCAATTATAATATAAACGGTTGTTTTAAACGTTTTTTTTTATTTTTTACTTTTTTGTTATATTTCGAGTTATTTTCAGCAAGCCCTTTCATTTGATACCCCTATTATGGGCGTGCACAAAAAATAACTAGTCCGCCATCTTAGGCCACCCGCCATATTAGATTCGGAATGAGGTCACTTAGGTAACAATGCATTGTCACCTAAACTAAACGTGTGTGTAAAAATTCAACATAATCGGTTGAGGGTAACTGCTTTAAAATTTAATTGCAAGATTCCACCCAAACAAACATAGTTACATACATACATTCATATTTCATACATACATTGCAAGTTAAATAAAAGCTTGTAATTCGGCCTACTGTTTTTTTTCTCCTTTTTTTATGGCCTCGAATGAAGAGATGAGCATGCCGTTCACCTGATGGTAAGCGATACGACCACCCATAAACAGTAGAAATACCATCCAGCACCTTGAGTTACAAAGTACTGTGCGGCATTCCACTGCGCTCGTCATCCTGAGACATAAGATGTTAAGGACGGTATTAATAAATGAATCTCAAGTTTGAGTTACATCTCAACTCAAACTTGTGATTCATTTATTAATACCGGCCTAAGTCTCATTATGTCCTGTAGTTACACTGGCTAGAAAGACCTTCAAACCGAAACACAACAGTGCATGCACACTGCTGCTTGGCGGTAGAAATACATATTGTGGTGGTACCCACCCAGACGGACTCATACATATGAGAGTCCTACCACCAGTTAGTCTACGCAAGCCGCACGTCATGCGCACGCTGTCGTCAATTGACACTAGCTTCGGGTCAGTGGCGGCGTAGCATAGGTTGGTATCTGGGGCGGTTCTCTATCTAGCACCCCTTCCCCAATCCGTTATTTTCATACAGTGTTCTGTCAATTTTCTTTGGGAATCATACAAGAGTTGAAGTTGTCAGCCCCTGGTGCTTGGTACCCGGCGCGGCTGCCCCCTAACGCCGCTAGTGCTTGGGTCTTGCTTTTATATAAAATGCTTTTTAAACAGTATTGTAGGTCAATAACCAAAAGCTGACTGTACTGACTGATGTATTAATACATCAATGCATACCGTGTATTTTATTTATCAGTGTGAACTTACTATGATCGTGACAGGTTTATTTAACCAAGCTATACCAGCTCCTGTATCGACGGTAAATTATTGAATGATCGTGTTGAAGATAGGTACATAAATATAATATACTAGCTTTTGCCCGCGGCTCCGCCCGCATTAAAAAGTTTTTCCGGGATAAAAAGCAGCCTATGTGTTAATCCAGGACATGATCTACCCGTGTGCCAAATTTCATCGAAATCCGTTCAGCAGTTTTTGCGTGAAAGAGGAACAAACATCCATACATCCAAACGTCCAAACATCCATACATTCTTACAAACTTTCGCCTTTATAATATTAGTAGGATATATAAGATAGTCTTATAAGCCTTATAAGCCGGACGTGGAGTTAGTCTTATAAGCCCCTTATAAGACTAACTCCACGTCCGGCCAAAACATCTAGGCCACGTGAGGGGCGGAACATCATAGCTATAAGCAATAACACAATGATGGCCAACGGAGCTCTAGCAAACCTTCAATATGGAGAGACAATTAAATGATATAAGTGTAGGGTCGCTTCCCGGGGGTGATCGCCGGGGCATGTCTGGAGCTGACGCTGGACGTGACAGCATAAGAACCGTCAGCGGCTCTCTGCTGAACAGGCGGGCGAGAGTCGGGGGACCCGAAGGGACTACAGCCGAACATCGGGGTGGGGAAGGGATGGATGATGCTTTGCAGAATAGGGCTTCGCCTACGGATTCTGTCGGCACATCTATATCGACCATAGATAATATAGTAAAGGAGGATAAGAGAAGAGCGTGGTCAACTGATGAAATGAAGGAGTTAATATTTTGTTATTTTAAAGCAAGATCAGGAGGGCGGGGATATATAGGTAGACTACAAAATTTATTCACAGAAAGAAACGCGAATAATCCCAAAATACATAGACTTAACGGCAACGCATTGTCGACCCAGGCCCAAAGGATTTTGAAACAGAATGTCATCTCACATGAAATAATAAACCAAATACGAAATCGGGCAGATAGTATGACTACAAATGACACACAACAAGTGTACATAACACAAACCACTCAGTACACAGAAACACAAGAGCCTTCCACAGAAACCAAAATAGAAACAATAGACCAATTAACACGGGACATAGTAGTAAATGAAAACCAGCATCCACTTATTTTAAACTTCCTACAAATTTTAGCTGAAACAAAAGAGACTCCAATCTCTGAACGTTATCTACTCCCTAAAGCTAAAATTAATAGAGTTTTTTTAGAAAACCTTAGCACTCTTAACAAATTTTTACCCAAACTCTTAATAATCAATAACTCGATTAGAGAAATAAACAACATTATCTATGCGGCCGCTAAAACCCTAATAATAAATAATCAACAAAAACCCTATTTACCAAAAAATGTCATAAAAAATAAATCTGATCCACCATGGAAAAAAAGAATACAAAATAAAATTGAAAAGTTGAGGAAAGAGTTAGGGCAACTAATAGAAATAGAAAGAGGAGTTAACAGTCGTAGGATGATTAAAATTAAAGAGAATTTGTACAGGAAACATAATGTTTGTAATGAAAATTATCACAAAAATACTATAGAAAATATAAAGCAAAAAGTAAAAGCTCTAGCTGGTAGAATAAAAAGGTACGAATATATGAAAAACAAAAAGGATCAGAATATTTTGTTTAGCGAAAACGAACATAGATTCTATAGAACTTTAGGGGGCAAGACACTTACAAATATTCAAATACCGAGTAAAGATGATGTAGAAGAGTTTTGGTCATCCATATTATCTAGCCCAATACAGTACAACAATAAGGCTACGTGGATTAAAGAACTAGAAACATCATTAACTGAGGTACAAACTGCGAACGAAGGAGAAATCACGGAAGAACAAGTAAAATGTGCCATTAAAAGAATATTCAACTGGAAATGTCCGGGAATTGACAAAATACAAAATTATTACATTAAACATCTGACTAGTCTTCACAAGTACCTAGCCTCATTATTTACAAAGATAGTGAATGGTTCAGAACCCCTAGAAGAATGGTTCACTACAGGACACGTAATTCTGATACCTAAAAATGAAAATACGAGAGACCCAAAAAACTGGAGGCCCATAGCGTGTTTGTCTACTATGTACAAATTATTAACTAGCGTTTTAACGGACATACTATATAGCCACTGCCAAGAAAACAACATATTGGCACCTGAACAGCGAGGATGCCGAAGAGGAGCCAGGGGATGCAAGGATCACCTAATGATTAATAAAGCAATTCTAGAAGATGCCCATCAAACCCGAAAGAATTTAAGCATGGCGTGGATCGACTATCAAAAAGCTTTTGATAGTGTGTCACACGACTGGATCCTGAGGATACTGGATATCTGTAAATGTCCATCCATAATTAAAGGATTCCTTCAGAGGGTTATGCCCATGTGGAAATTAATTATGACAGCCCGTGGATCTGAAGTTTCGATAACCACAAAACCGATCTGTGTAAAACGCGGTATTTTCCAAGGCGACTCACTCTCGCCATTATTGTTTTGTTTAGTAATGAACCCTATCTCCTTTATTTTAAATAAATATGCAATAAAAGGTTATAAACTTAGAGATAGCATTGCGATTAATCACTTGTTATATATGGATGACCTAAAACTCTATGCAAACAATAAACAAAATTTAGCTGTATTATTAGATAGTTTAGAAATATTCACATGTGATATAGGGATGGGCTTCGGACTGGACAAATGCAACACATTACACATTAGCTTAGGTCATAGAAATACTACGAATGGAGAAGGTCATATACTGTTAAGCGGTAATATAATCAAACAACTAGCAGTAGGAGACAGTTATAAATATCTAGGAGTACACGAATCAGGAAAAATTGAACACAGTATAATAAGAGAACAAATCACTAAAGAATATTTTAATAGAATTAAAAAACTACTTAATACACACATCAACTCGCGCTACTTAATAAAGGGAATTAATACTTATGCTACACCAGTACTACTATACTCATTTGGGATAATAAATTATATAAACAGTGATTTGAAAAAAAATTATATTAAGACAAGAAAATTATTAGCAATAAAAAAGGCACACCAACATAAAGCAGAAGTCGAAAGGCTTTACTTACCAATAACAGAAGGCGGTAGAGGTTTATTAAATATAGAATGCACATATAAAGCACACATAATTAAATATAAACAATATTTAAAAACAGACAATGACTACCTTATTAAAGCAATAAATCAACATGATATAAATAGAAGTAAATATTCAATAATTAAAGAAGCTCATGACATTGAAACAGAACTACAATTAACACATGACAACAAACATACAGATAAAGAAATTAAAGAAGCTATTATAAAAAATCACAATAGATTATGGCGCAACAAAAAACTACATGGTCAATTCCCCAATAAGGTATTAGATCAGGCAAATATAGATATAGAACAATCATTTAAATGGATAAAAAACCAGCAGATACAACCCACCATTGAATCATTAGTTTTTGCCATACAAGATCAAGCCATTATGACGCGACAACACCAACGTGATATATTGAAAGAGCCAGTAGACGGAAAATGCCGTTTATGCGGTAGTAAAGACGAAACAGCACAACACATTATATCAGGCTGCGAAAAGCTGGTAGGGACTTATTATGTAAAACGACACAACAACCTCGTCCAATATATCTATTGGTGTTTAGCAAAAAAACATAAAATAGAAGTCTCCAATCTATGGTGGAAAGAAACTCTCATTGAGCCTCAAATCAAAGAAAATGACACCGCTAAGATTCTTTGGGAAATACCAGTCCAAACTGATGTAACCGTAACACACAATAGACCCGATATAATTTATATTGACAAAAAAAATAATAAAACATATTTAATTGACATAAGCGTACCATCAGATTACAATATAGGAAGTAAAGAAATAGAAAAATTAAGCAAATACCATTTACTTAAAAATGAAATCAGTCGATTATGGAAAACACAAGCAACTGTCATACCAATAGTTATAAGAGCCACAGGAATAGTCGCTAAAAGCATAAAAAAATACACAGAGAAATTAGACACCAACATACATATAAGCATCTTGCAAAAACAGGCAGCCATCCACACATCCACCATTCTTAGTAAAGTTTTGGGCGATACCATATTTGTACACAACACACAAGACCAACACGAATGAAACTTACCACAACCACCGGACACTCAAGAATTATTAAATACACATCCAAACAATACAAATCGCACAATGGAAGAAGATACTTATTAACATCTACATAAAATTGGCAAAACAACATATGAGGCAACATGATTACCTAGATTTAGTATATTTGTAGTGTTTAATATATACGATTTTACCAATATTATTAACTACCTTCTACACACATAATAATAGTAAGGGGAGAATAAATGCCCTTTTTCCTGTGAGTTACGGGACGGGGTATTTATTAATACCGACCTAAAGTCGCGATGTTCGAAAGGAGATTAGTAGGATATAAAAACGAAGGGTTGTACTCACTCATTACGAAATCTCAGAAAGTACAAGTGCTAGGAGTCTCAAATTTTGCATGGGGGTTCCTTTTAGGACGTAGATGCTCACTAAGACGGCATTTTGCGAAATTCAACCCCTAAGAAGGTAAAAGGGGGTGGCAAAGTTTGCACCGAACGGATTTCGATGAAATATAGTATGGAGATAGTTCGAGATCCTGGAAAGGTTTCAGGCTACTTTTTATCCCGGGAAAATGTATAGCGGGACTTTTATCCAGGAAAAACTTTCCTGCGGGCGAAGCCGCGGGCAAAAGCCAATATGTATGTATAAGTAAATGTGCGTGCGTACGTTTCCTAGAAACTCCAACTGGAAGGATTTTAATGCCATTTTTAGGTAATATCCAAGATAATCCAGCAAATGATACTACGAAGTTTGGTAGCGATTGGATTAACTTCTTAGGCTTTTAGTCTATTTTGTGCCACTTGGCTATAAATAATATTAATCCTACGCGTGTGAAGCGTGGGCTAGCAGCTATAGTAACCAATAAAACAATCTATGCTTTCGGCAAATCAATTTATTAGCAATTATCACGCGATTGTAAGGAAATAGCAATGTTTATTTTGACGCATCGTTCATTTGTTCCGCATGGTGCCACCTGTGTATTATTTGTTGACGGCCGAGCTGATTCTGATATCAAGTGGAAAGAAATTATGACTTCCTTCAGTTATAGAACAAGCTTGTTGATTAAATGTTACATATTTTGCATACTATCTTCAGGTTAAATATGGTTGCTCTAAATAATTTCATCTATGATCATCTGTTTTACCCATATTTGAGAAATAACTAAAAAAACCGCGACAAAATCCAAAAATAGAGCCATGTTGTATGAAAATATTATGTATTATTATAATTCCCCATAATTATTATAAGTTCCACTTTATATTTTCCCGGGATAATAAGTAGTTTATGTTACTCGCTGATAATCTAGCTTTATATTGATGAAAGATTTTTTCAAATCGGTCCAGAAGTTTCGGAGCCTATTCAATGCTAAAAAAACAATCAAATAGATGAAAAGTATAGATGAAATAGTTTTTAACTATAATATTAGTATTTCTACTACACTATCATAAAATTTTCGGACTTGAAGTCCATAATTTGATTTTCTTTTGAAAAGGTACATTTACGGGTGAATGCTCGTCTTCTAAATAATAAATTCAACGTGTTTTCACGTGTTAAATCTTTGATTGATGCAATGAAATCTCTCATCTGTTTTAATAAACCATTACTTTGACATTAATCGAGGCTGATCTTCGATAGAATGGGTGTTATCACGAATCTGACGATTACCTACTTATAAACTATGTATTATAAAAGTAAAACTCTCGTATTTTCTGTCTATACGAAAACTCTTAAACCAATAGACAAGCGATTATAGACAGATCAGACAATTTATTTTTATAAATAAAGCAGCAAATGTACTGATTTACGTAAGAAAGTACGTAAACGCCAAGAAATATCTACAATTATTATTATATTTTAACTATAACTGCATTCGTCTAAACTAAAATGTGCCATTTTGTTTGATGAAGAGTAATTCCAAGTATACCTTTACTAGCTTGTTATTTTTAAATCGCATCTACCGCACCAAAGATCTAGAAGTTTTACAATCGTAAATATGTAACAGCAATTCATACACTTAATTTGTAACAAAACGTCTACACATTGTCGAAATACATTAGTTTTTAGACAATACGGTTACTTCCGTGTTGCGCAACGTTTCCCATACCTAACAATGCTGGAATTTGCGAGCTTGCCGTCCACTCTCACCACTCTCAATGAACGGAACAAGCCACTAGCCATATTAAAGTCTTAAACTTAGCGTTTAGGACCGGTATCAATAAATCGCACTTCTAAAACAATGACATACTTCATTCAAAATCGTTGACTTGTGAGAGTTGTCACAAAAGCTAACTGTATACATTTTTTTATAAGTTGGGCGCGGAACGAACATAAATTCAAACGATTATGACCTTATTCCCAATGTTGAAAAGACGCATTTTTTTCTTAGTCGATGTAGTCTTAGTCCCTTTAGTCCATATTTTGCTAAAAGTCATCTACCCAAAATTTTGAATTAGGTCATTGTTTATTAAGAGTCCGAAATCAATCTCACGTTTGAGAATCTTAAGTAGACATTTCATGTATTGGACTATTTAATAACCAAGCTAAGCTTTTTCATTTTTCATTTCAGAGCTCTCAGCTGTAAGCTAATGACAATAATGTTGTTCGAATAGAGATTTTTTTATAGTAATTTATTTTATATCACAATACTCAAATAATTATTACTAACTGTTTATACAGATAGTGTATTGACAAGATAATTATTAATACAAACAGTCTATTGACTTCGACTGTGGCGCTACTTGTTTTCGGCCGAGCTGACAATATAATCGTCGTCGTCGTCCTCGAGGCATTAGTGATCGAGCCTTGTTCGAAGAAAGAGCTCTTGATACAAACTATTTTGTAAAAGTGAGAATTATAAGTTTAGCAGTGAGTATAAGTGTTATCATTAAAAAGTGAGTGCTAACAAAGAGTTTTATTTTACAATCAGAAGCGGGATGTACCAAGAACTGCTGGTCTTCTGCAACGAGTCTGTGAGTACAATGAATTATTCGAATATGAAGTAACAAGTGATTAAATACTTACTGCAGTGTTTGTGAGATATTCAGTGTTAAAACAACGATATACCTGATTAGTGGTTTAAAGAGGTTAGCAGCAGCGGTGTGCGCATTATATTATAAACAATGGAGTTCCATGGGCGACATAGGTCGCGAGAACGTCGCGTCTCTAAACGTAGACGCCGATCGATGTCTAGTGTTAGTTCAAATCGTTCATTACGGGATGATGAGCGTTCCTATAGAAGGCATAAAAGATCAAAAAAACATTCAAGGAAGTCTAAAAGGCGTCATAATCGTAGACGGAGGTCTAGGGATACCGATAACAGTAATACAGACAGAACGCGAACACGAACCCCTTCTATACCTTCAGTTCGGTCTGACCGTCCGCCAGTTGAATTAGAACCCTCAGCAGTTAGAAATCAAAACCCTGAACACGTGTTAATTAGGCCAGTGCAAACTGGAAGTGATAACTTACTTCAAGTACATAGTCAATCGTTTGCTACTCATGTTAATGTTATCCCAGAGTTTGACCCCAGTGATGGTTCACAAAATATTGAAGCTTGGTTACATAAAGTCAATGAATGTGCTCAAATATTTTGTTGGAATGAAAAACAAACTTGTTATTACGCCTTAGCAAAATTAACTGGTCTCGCAAAACGTTGGTATCAAGGATTACCCTCATTATTAAATACTTGGGATCAATGGATGGAGAAATTAAAATCTGCTTTTCCCTCCACTGAAAATTATGGCGACTTGTTACAAAAAATGTTGCAATTGCGATGTAAGATAGGCCAACCATTAGATGTGTATTATTATGAGAAAATGTTATTAATCAATAGATGTGAAATCATTGGTCGTAAGGCAGTTGGGTGTCTGGTGCATGGTATTGATGATAAATTTGTAAGAATGAGTGCAAATGCTTGTCGTTTTGAAGAACCAGAGCAACTCTACTCTTATATAAAGACATTGTCACAAAGCGATTGTTATGTACAAAATAGGCGCAGGACATTTAATAGGGATACAGGGTTAATTCAAGAACAATCTACTAATCTCGAAATTCCAAGACCCGGCATTGTTTGTTATAACTGCGGAGAACCGGGACACATACGAACGAAATGTACCAAACCGATGAAAAAATGCAATATTTGTCGTAGGGTGGGTCATTTGGCTAAGGATTGCCGTAATAAAAGTAACTTTACTAATCCGCCGGACAATAACAGTGATCAAAATGATTTATTACAAATCAAGGCCTCTACCTCCGATAACAATGTAATGCGTATTCAATCCAGTATGATGGACAGCCGTAAATATTATAAAAACATGATTATAGAGGGAACTGTTAAACGGGTGTTTGTTGATTTAGGCAGTAGCTGTACTCTAATGAAAGAAAGTTTAGCTAAGGAAATTTATGGCTCTTATATCACGAATTGGGATCTTCCAAACCTCCGAGGATTCGGAAACACTGAAGTAAAACCTTTAGGCACCGTTAAAGGAACAATCGTTATTGATGATATCACTGCACAGGTCGATTTCGTAGTGGTATCTGATGTATTTATGCCATATGATGTATTAATAGGGCAGACGTTCACGGAACTACCTAATGTTGTAATGTACAAAACTTCAGATAGTTTACATTTTTATGAAGCCCCTAATTTGCAAACAGACGATAGTGTAGATAATAAAATGAAACTAAATTTAATTGCTGATACTAGAGTTTCCCCTGGTGCTACTTCTCCCGTTGAGGTAGAGACAATGGTAAGTTTTGCAGGGTCTTTGTATATTCAAGCTTCATTCCGCGACTCTTGTTATAACAAATATTTAGTATTGCCTGGCTTATATGGTTTTAGTGATAGTAAGGGATACATAATGATTTCTAATCTCAGCCATAATGATTTAACTTTTAAAAGAGGTTTTACTTTAGCTAGGGGTTCAAAATACAATGAAATACACAAACCTTACGTTGGATGTACTACAATGGATGAACATCGATTAAAACCCATAGTTTTGGAGGATATTAATATCGGAACACGGCTAAATAAAACAGAACTTGAAAGTTTAGAAAAGTTGTTAGTCAATTATAGGGATTGTTTTGCATTGGATTTGTCTGAACTAGGCAAGACAAATATGGCAGAATTAACTATTAGACTTAAAGATGATGTCCCTGTTGTGTACAATCCATACCGTATGTCTTTGAAAGAAAAGGAACATTTGTCTATTATTATCGAAGATCTTCTTAAAAATGGCATTATTAGGGAAAGTTCTTCGTCTTACGCAAGTCCCATTCTATTAGTAAGTAAAAAGAATGGTCAAAAACGACTATGTGTGGATTATCGCGCTTTAAATAGAAAGACCTTAAAAGATAAATATCCTCTGCCCCGTATCGAAGATAAATTAGATTGTTTAGGTGGCAACAAATATTTTAGTAGTTTAGATCTAGCTTCGGGCTACTATCAAATACCCGTAGAAGAGAAAAGTAAACACCTTACTGCTTTCGTTACTCCTGAAGGCCTTTACGAGTATAATCGAATGCCGTTTGGACTGGTCAATGCTCCTAGTATTTTCCAGAGAGCGATTAATTCTATGTTAAACGGGGTGGGTACGAAATTAGTACTTGCATATATGGATGATCTCTTGGTTCCTTCTAAATCTGTTCAAGAAGGTCTAGAAAAACTTGAAAAAGTTTTTATTCTTTTAAAGGACGCAAGATTAACATTAAACCCAAGTAAATGTGTGTTCTTCCAAGAAAAAATTGATTACTTAGGATATGAAATTTGTAGCACGGGTATTAGACCCGGGATTCAAAAAATAAAGGCGGTGAGTTTATTCCCAGAACCGAAAAATGTTCACGAAATTCGGCAGTTTGTAGGTCTTGCTAGTTATTTTCGCAAATTCGTTCACAATTTCTCGGCTATAGCACGGCCACTTACTATTCTTACAAAAAAGAATGAACCATGGCGATTTGGGCCTGAACAAATTAAAGCTTTTAACGACCTCAAAGACAAATTAGTAAGTCGTCCCGTTCTTGCTTTATACGTACCTGGTGCTCGTTTGGAGCTACACACGGATGCAAGCAAATTAGGGTTAGGAGCAATTCTTCTGCAAGATTGTGGTAAAGGTATTAAACCAATTGCTTATTATAGTAGACAGACATCGCCGGAGGAACAAAAATTCCATTCGTACGATTTGGAAACTCTTGCGGTCGTAACTGCCCTAAATAGGTTTCGAGTATATTTATTAGGCGTTCCATTTAAACTTGTCACCGATTGCAATGCTATTAAGTGTACAATGACAAAGAAGGATTTAGTTCCTAGAGTAGCTAGGTGGTGGATTGCAATGCAGGAATATGATTTTTCTATAGAGTACCGTGCAGGCTCGAGAATGAGCCACGTAGATGCTTTAAGTAGAAACCCGGTTGATGTTAAAGATACAGTTTTGAGCGATGAAGACAACTATTTGTGTCTACACATTAACGTAGGTAGTATAGACGTTAGTGATGAAAAATGGCTTGAAACTGTACAGCAAGTGGATACCGAATTACAGAGAATTGTAAACATTTTGAAAGATCCGGAATCTAAAAATATAATAGAAATTATGACTAATTTTACAATAAAGAATAACAAATTATATCGAATAGTAAAAAATGAGAGTAGTGTTCGACTACTATGGGTTGTACCGAAGTCTGTCAGGTGGCAAATCGTTAAAAGAAATCATGACGATGTTGGACATTTTAGTTACGACAAAACATATGACAGAGTACGAAATGTTTATTGGTTTAAGGGAATGCGCCGCTTTATCAATAAATATTGTCGGTCATGTCTGCACTGTGCTCATAACAAAGTACCAGGTGGCCCAAAGGAAGGGATGTTATACCCAATACCAAAACCTAGCAAGCCATTCGAGGTGTTACACGCAGATCACTGTGGGCCGCTACCTCAAAGTAAAAAACGAAATTCTTATATATTAGCTGTTATTGATTCATTTACCAAGTATATTTTTATAAAACCTGTCAAAAATTGTAAAAGCAAATCTACGATAAATGTTTTTCATGAATACTTTTCACTTTTTGGAGTTCCACGACGATTAATTACCGATCGGGGTACTAGTTTTACGAGTCAAGAATTTACTAATTTTGTGAAGGAACATGGAATTTGTCACATTTTAAACGCGGTTGCCACACCTCGGGCCAATGGGCAGATAGAACGATATAATCGTTCTATTTTGGATGCTCTTAAGGCAACTAATAACGATCGTCCAGATAACGAATGGGATGCGGTGATCCCTAAAGTTCAATGGGGTTTAAATAATACCGTGAATAAGGCGACAGGTAAGACACCGGCCGAAATATTATTCGGTATTACCACTACTGGTACTTCAGATGGTTCACTAAACTCTATAGTATCTGATGCTCATAGTCCGGAAAATCGCGAATCTCTTAGAAACATAGTAAGTGAAAAAATTGTAAAAGAGCAGGAAAAACAAAAAGAAAGATTCGATAAAACGCGTAAACCTGCTCATCAGTACAGTATCGGCGATTTAGTACGTGTTGAAAGGGAATTTAGTGGCACTATACCTGGTCAATCGAAAAAGTTAACTCCTAAATGTTCTGGGCCTTACAGAATCGTTAAAATCATTGGAAACGATAGGTATGAAATCGAAGACACTCCTATTACGAAGAAACCGGGTAGACCGACTTATAAAGCTGTGGTTGCAGTAGATAAAATGCACCCCTGGTTAGTATTTACCAATGATCTTGTATCTAGTGATTCGGAAGACAGTACATAGTACTTTAAGAAATTACGATATATTTTTAGGGAATCGTTTTGTATTTGTTTATATTGATATTAACATATGAATTGATTGTATTTTAGTGTTTAGTTACTAGCCCAGTGTGGCGTTACTAGCCCAGTGTGGCGTTACCAGCCCAGTGTGGCGTTACCAGCCCAGTGTGGCGTTACCAGCCCAGTGTGGCGTTACCAGCCCAGTGTGGCGTTACCAGCCCAGTGTGGCGTTACCAGCCCAGAGTGGCGTTACCAGCCCAGTGTGGCGTTACCAGCCCTGCGTGGCGTTACCAGCCCTGCGTGGCGTTACCAGCCCTGCGTGGCGTTACCAGCCCTGCGTGGCGTTACCAGCCCTGCGTGGCGTTACCAGCCCTGCGTGGCGTTACCAGCCCTGCGTGGCGTTACCAGCCCTGCGTGGCGTTACCAGCCCTGCGTGGCGTTACCAGCCCTGCGTGGCGTTACCAGCCCTGCGTGGCGTTACCAGCCCTGCGTGGCGTTACCAGCCCTGCGTGGCATTACTAGCCCTGCGTGGCGTTACTAGCCCTGCGTGGCGATATCAACATCTGATTAATTTAATATTTAAATGTTGTAATTTATTATGCACTCGGGGACGCGTGCTTATTCAGAATGGCCGAATGTAAGCTAATGACAATAATGTTGTTCGAATAGAGATTTTTTTATAGTAATTTATTTTATATCACAATACTCAAATAATTATTACTAACTGTTTATACAGATAGTGTATTGACAAGATAATTATTAATACAAACAGTCTATTGACTTCGACTGTGGCGCTACTTGTTTTCGGCCGAGCTGACAATATAATCGTCGTCGTCGTCCTCGAGGCATTAGTGATCGAGCCTTGTTCGAAGAAAGAGCTCTTGATACAAACTATTTTGTAAAAGTGAGAATTATAAGTTTAGCAGTGAGTATAAGTGTTATCATTAAAAAGTGAGTGCTAACAAAGAGTTTTATTTTACACAGCTGAGTAAGTGTTGTTACAGAAACAAAAATTAGTTATTTGAGCTGATGTTAATATGGGTTTATATAGCGACTATCTTAAAATGCTGACCTTAACTTGACAGCGTCTCAGCTGATATCGCACTTTAGAGCGAATTTGAGTTTCATATATTAATACGGCCACCATAGATTAGCAAGAATACTTGCAGTTATCTTCCGCGAGCAATTTTTACTGTGCCATCAGTCACGACAAGTTAGCTTCAAATGAATCTTGTAGAACTTGTGGCAGGTCGCATATCTATAACTATTGGAAAAGTATTAGTGTAAATGTACCTGGAAGTTGTTGCGCAATATATTACTGCGAGAACTTGCTAGTTTACACTTAGATAAATATCGTTTTTGTACCATAAATTGGTAAACGAACAAGGGAAGATTTAAAGTCAATTCTTCCGCCCATAAATACAAATGAAGAATACCGTTTTCTTATTTCAAAGATCGTGAATGCTTTTAGAGGTGAAGGTAACAAAATTTTGTTTACTAAGTATCCGATCTTGTTTATTTAAGTAAATGACGACTTGCAAGTCACTAGCTTGAACAACACCCTAATTTCTAATTATTCGGTGATAAACAAGACTCGAACTTATAATTAAGTACCTACTTAGTGCTAAAAACATAAGCAATCGATAACTCATTATTATGGGTAGATTTCGAAATTTTTTCTATTAATTAATTTTTAATTTTTTCTTAGATTTCTCTAATTACTGGCAACACAAAAATCTTTCCTACTAGTGTTTTTACAAATTTTGGGCTCATTTTTGGGCAAAATAAATTCCGCTATCGCTTCTAACATACGGAGGGCGAAAGCTTTTGCTATCTAGTTCCTTTCACAGGTGCGAGATTAGTGATAGAAATAAATTATACTTGACTTACGCAACAACGTTTACTGACAATAACAGATTACTATATCTTACTCATAATAAAGGCGAAAGTTTGTGTATCTGTTAGAATAAACGACGCTCCCCTTGAATTTGCTGGTAGTAGGATTTATATCCGCTCGGATGTGGACCACCATCAGTGCTGCCAACCCCAAGAAACTAAAAAACAACAGTTCATTAATAAAAATAAAAAAAACAGTAATATCAGGGATTTCGAGCGAAAGGCAAAAAAAGGTCCTTGATTTCAATGTTTCCGTCGGTAACATCTAAGAAATAAGGGAAGGTGGACACGCTGGTGACCTGAAAAAAGCTCCCGCAGCATTTTAGTATGTGGGTCATTTGCTGACCTGTGCTCAAAACCCGTGCGATCAATACAACAAATACAGTAAAATTCCGACTCCAAACAGAAAACAGGGATGACGTATTAAAAACTGTAGATCTACTGTTAAAACAGTAGTGTCCTAAATCTAGACGTTCCAAGTAATTTATCCAGTGTGCTACGTGTTTTTTATTATTCCAGCACGGAAATTGACTTCACTACACCCGATTGTAAATGGTGTAGGTTCTAAATCCCAGATAGACTGTGGACTAACGAAGGATGATTCCCTCTTGCTAGTCGATACAATTATGCCGGCCTGTTTTACCTACACAGGCTGATCTCCGAATACGGCACGAAACCTTGTGTACTTTTTTTTTTTTTGTCCCTGACATTACTCTTTCTAGCCTGACGAGGGTCGGCTTATGAAAGAACACCGGTCTTTTGGGTGAGTGCAGAAGACGCTCGCAACCCTTAAAATTAAGCGACCACGCTGAGGGCGACCCATTAACGGGTCACGAACCTCGGCTCAGGGCGGCCACTGAGAGGATAAGACATCAGCGTTTGGGGAAGATGGTTTTTAACCTAATCCTATTTAGTGGTATCGTACCTAGTAGTCTTCGGCACGCGGGCCGGAACTGCTAAGAGAGGTCAGGGTGACGGGGAACGCGACGAGGTCCTCGACGGCGAGGACGGTACAGCGGTCTTGTTGAGTGACCTTGTGTACGTGATCTTTGAGTATCTAGCAATGCAAAGAAGATGGGACGACCAATAGTCCGAGTCTTAGAAGGTGCGTGGTAGTTATCCAATCTGATCTTAGACTATTTAACCAATGGACACGATATGGCAATAATGCGCAAAAAAATTTTTCTGTCAATCCTGAGGGGGCGGGGTAGACACGGATAGCACACATTTAACAAAAAAAAATCCACACGTGCAAGGTTGAATATAAGGTCGCTTTTTACACAATAACACAGCAAAAATCACAATTTCTGTGGTGTCATCATCGTAGAATGTAATGACCGCGATCGCAAGTCACATAGGTTTTAATAAAAGTTTATGACCAGCTGCGCATTTATGACCAACGAAGGGTTCGCCTGATCATCCCATCTCCTTCTTAAATGAATGCTCTAAGGGTCTGATTCTTAAAATACATATATCTTACCACAATCAAACAACATGTAGTAAGTATTTTTTTGTTACAGTTCCCGCCATCCGTTGCCAGCGGAAATAACAACAAATAACTTGCAATGGTAAATATCCGACATTTAATAAATATTACGCTTTACTTTCCGTAATAATTGTCTTCATTTCAGCCATTTGGGTTTATAAATTAGTGAATTTACGAACGCTAGCCGATTGAGACGTTATATTCGTGCACAATCAACATGAAGCGTGTGGTCAGTTGACAGTTACAAACACCACATTAATAATATTTTCTATTTGTAAACTATTTATAATTCTGTTAATAGTTTCGTGCGTATGTCAAACATACATATTTAGGACACTAATATGCCTATAACGATATTAATGTCTCTACAGAGAGAATTACGCCCCAAGTAACTCTCAATTTTTAACCGACTTCAAAAAAAGAAGGACGTTCTCAATTCGTGTGTTTGTATTTTTTTTAATGTATGTACACTGATTTCTCTTAAAATTGAGAGCGTATTTCCTTGATTTCTTCTTTATTTAGTAAAAAAGGGTCCCGAAGTGGTCCCACTTCAATGTATCGTGTTTTAGGATTCAACATTTTATGGAACAGACTGAATAGACCTGAATAATGCGAGTAATGTAGTCTGTTATTATCTATATGTTTCCAGTGGATTCGGCTGTGTGTGGCGGTAGCAGTAACATCTCGGATCTTCGCTCAGCATGTTGACACGGTATGTAAACCCAACTTCATTATATTTATTGTGCAGAAACGATGTGATATTACGACTGCTCTACGTAAAGTCAAGTCAATCTGGGAGATTTAATTTTTGGCAAGTCGTACAAAAAAATAATGACGTTGTCTTACATGGGAATTAAACCTCTCTGTCCAGGGTTCATATACTTTTATCAGATCAAGGAAACCAGCATTGTTATCTAAACTAAAGTAATAATTAAATTTTATTAGTATTAGGAATGGATTTGCAAAGATGTTTGTTGACAGGACTAAAATACGAGTGGAAGGTTGCCCACTTGGACTGTAAGAGATTAGGAAACTCAGTAAGGCGCGTCATCGTGGATGACATTATCTATATTTATGATACAATTTACACACACACACTCATGCCTTTTATCCCTGAAAGGATAAGCAGAGGCGCAACTAGTGCACCCATTTTCGCCGTGCGCATTCCGTCCCATGATGTGGTAGGGGCGAGCCTATCTCCACGTCGGGCACAATTTCCAGACTTCGGGCTGATACTGAATAGGAACACCCAATATTAGTCTGCCTGACCCGGGGATCGAACCCAAGACAATCGAACTAGAATGATACAATTCGAAAGTAACCTTGGATTCCCTACCTTCATATACCTTAATACCAAATGCGTAGCTTTCACTATTATTTAATCTTAAGCTTTTATGTGCATTGCGCAAGATGTTACGTGCGCGGATAACGGCTCAGATACCAAGCCTTTGGGGGTATTTAGAGTTGTAACCACAACTCTATAATTTATGACTAGCAATAATAACGCGGTATTTAATCACTGTTATGCTGCGCTGTTGATCTGTCTCGGAGGATTACCTAGCTGAAGACTCGGGTTTGATATTTGGAAAAGTGATATTGGGTTTTTATAGTCATTTTATTGTTATTATTATTTTATTACGACTGTCTCGGTGGCATAGTTGGATTACGGTAAGTAGTAAGGGATTCGACGGTTCTGGAGCACGTTCGGGGGTCGGTTGGCGCCACTCTGGCCTAGTTCGTCAATAATTTCGATTGCTCCAATTTCGCCGCGTACAATCCGCGAATTAACCCGCGGATTAAATTAATACCTACCGCGAATGATTCCGCGGATTTAATTAATACCTACCGCGAAAAATTCCGCGGATTTAATTAATACCTACCGCGAAAAATTCCGCGGATTTAATTAATACCAACCGCGAAAAATTCCGCGGATTTAATTAATACCTACCGCGAAAAATTCCGCGGATTTAATTAATACCAACCGCGAAAAATTCCGCGGATTCCATTTCATATCGCCCGCGAGATAGGTATAAACCGCGAATTGGAGTTGTATGGTTTACGGTCCCCTCAAGCTTGTACCTTTTCCCTTTGTTTCGTTGTGCTTTTGTATTTCTACTTTCTAACAGCGACCCTTTTTATTTGAAGAATACAAATGTCTTTGTTCCATATTCCTATGGGCTCGTGTTTCTACTTAAGAGCCGTTTACAATTACCCATTACTCACCCTTTATGCATTACGGGCATTGTTTATGATCCATAAAGCAATCGTTACAATACACCATACATTACTCAAATTCTAAGTAAAACCCTTCGGGTCTTCTCATTGTCAATGATTAACTACATGTCCATTATTTTAAACAACAGTTACGGATCCTATTATTCCCATTTCCTGATGCTATGTATTCAATGGAACGTTCAAAGTGAAAGTTGAACATGTTGGATCCTGTCTGCAAGGAAACAATACTCGCTCTCCATATAAAAGCCAAACTCAAAATCACATGGTATCGTATTCCACTCTGTGCTCTCTTCGAAGTGTGATCTCCAGTTGTTTGTAATAGTGAAGTGATAGTAAAACAGTGTAATAGTAAATACTGAAGCTGATATAAAATGAATGTAAGTACCTTCTTATACTTTGATCTAAAATTGTTATAACCAGATGTTTTATTAATTGTATATGTTATGTGTTGTTCACTGGGTTAATGCATTTTAGTTGTATTTGATCTCTTATTTAATTTATCAAAGTTACTGTAGTGCATTTTATTTCACATACCTATAAGTGTTTATCATACAATACTTCCTTAACCGATTTGTTTTATTTACAGTTTTATTTTCGTTACATTTGATCTCTTATTAAATTATCAATGTTACTTTAGTGTACATTTATACTTCGCATACCTATAAGTATTTATCATATAATACTTCCTTAACCGATTTGTTTTATTAACAGTTTTATTTCATTTTATTACAGTTTTCGGAAAATACTTTCAAAAATTACTATTATGCTGAAGATATAGATGAACCTAGTGATGAAGAAGGTACACTCGCCTTTAAAGTCAAAAAAGCGATAATAGCAAACAAAAGATCCATGGAATGCAACAACATTGACGAATTTTTCGAAAAACCTAAGAAAAAGAAGACAACGACAAAAAAATCATCTAGTGTTGGTAGAGCGACGAGTGGTGGTGTTTCATACATCAAAACAAACAGCGATGACAGCAGTTCTGCATCACACCTCATAAAAATTGAGGTGTATGATGTTAATAAAATAAAAAACATCGCACCGACGGAACAATGGAAACATGCTGATGTGCGAGTTAAATATTACGCAGACACCGAGAGTGATAAAAACTTGCAATGTATCAAGGACGCGGTATACAACATAACTAAACAGTTGGCGAGTAAGGACGATTGTGTGAAATATTTTATAGACAACGACAAATGAACAAAGTGCCAGTGCGTATCAGTGTTTTAAAATCATAACTTTAGTCATATACTTTATTCTAAGAAACTATTATTGTAATAACTATACCCATTTTAATTTAATTTACATTGTATTGTATTTTAACTTTGTACTCTTTTAAGTTACATGCTTAACAGATTACTTCGTTTTTTATTCTAGAACTCTTTGTGTTGTTGCTAAGTATTAATGTAAATAGTAATAAGTCTTTTTAGTGTTTTTCATGTTCATGCTTACGATTGTAAAGTTATTACGAACATTCATTAATTGTTTGGATAGTTTAAAGTTAAATTGCATTGTTTAGGGTAGTGTTTATTATTAAAGTAAGAAGGTACTACGAAGACATTGCTCACGATGGATGCAATATCAAGCTGTGATTTACACAACATGGAACTCGTCGCACTTCTCGAGAACATTGAATCTATGGACCTGATGTCATCACAATACGACAAAGAACTTTACGAGCTCTGTGATAAAATGGAACAAACACAAGTTGAAACGTGAGTATAACATTTTTTATTATGTTAAGACTTGTTGCAACATGTTCTGGGCATCCACGAAGAGGGGATACAATTCAAGTATTTATAATGGTTGGGACATCTTTGCACAATCATTCCACTTGTTTCTTCCGTTTATATTTTTTACATTAGTGTGCAACCGAAATGTACCACTCGCTTGATATTTCTAGTTTATCTCAGAGTGAGATTGCTAGTTTCGATAAAAATATTATTCTAAATAAATATCATCGTTTCATACGGTTTTGGTATATACAAAATGTTTTGCCAGTGTCAATGTTGGGAGATCCTGATATTTCTCCTTATTATACGCCATGTAGTGGTCATAGAACCTCACAGCAAACTCATACCGATGAGGATGATATTGATGGTGTATTATCAATGAAAGCATATTGTTTTCAGTGTAAATAACAAAAAATGTTAGTATCTATTTAAAGAATAGAAATATAGTAAGAAGCTTATTACGTGTGATCACAATTTTTAACAGTTTTCTTATCCATCAGATCTATGCAGAATGGAGAAGGTAGCAGAAAAAGGAAAAGATTAGCACCAACTGAGTTGTTTGAGGAGGATCCGTTAAAGAGAAAAAAAAATATTCGTCTTGAAGCTCCTTCAACATCTACATCATCGCTGGGTACCATTGTAAATGTAAGTACAGAACAGCATAATGATAAAATTGAATGTCCTGAGTGTCACGTACATGTGTCAAAAAAATATATGACCAGTCACTATAAGAGCAATAAACATAAAAATAATTTAATTAGAAGAGATAATAATCTACCTAATGTTCAATTGATTGATAGTGCTTTTGGTAATAGAATTATTACATATCGAGTGAAATCTAATTTAGTTTCTGATACGCAGTTTGAATCACCTGAATTATTTTTACAAAATATAAAAAATGTAATTTATACATTACTAGAACGATCTATTTTAGAATATTCTGTTGTAAAAGTTAATTTTATTCTCAATGCGGATTTCACACAAGAAACAAAAAATCTACTAAATATTTTTGATTTCCAAATTTCAAACTATCTTGTTTGTCAAGGTGATGATAAAGATATTATTTTCTCATCTATAATCACCGAAATTACAAACAAAATGACAAATTTTCAAAAAAAAGGTAGCGGATGGAGTTTAGTTAAAATAAATCACTTGGATATGAATGTCAACAAATTTAACCCATTGCGTGGATCTTCATACATAGACCTACCGTTAGATATAAAACACAAGAAAGCTGTAATCAATGTTCAAAATAACGATCACGAATGCTTTCGTTGGGCAGTTTTGTCAGGATTATTCCCAGTCACTCATAGTTCCAATAGGGTATCATCTTATATAATACATAAAAATAAGTTAAATTTTGATAACCTATCGTTTCCTATAAAAATTAACGACATCCATAAGTTTGAAAAATTGAACAGTATGAGTATTAATGTTTTTGGATTACAATATGATTCAATAAGCAAATCAAATAAAGTTGTAGGTCCATTACACTTTACGAAACGTCGAAAAACTACTCACTTAAACTTGTTGTATATATCTCAAGGTTCTAAAGGTCATTACTGTTTTATTAAAAACCTCTCGAGATTATTATCTAAACAGATATCGACTTCTGAACATGCAGTTCATATTTGTGATGGGTGTTTATTAAATTTTCCATCATTACATAATTTAAAACGACACCAAGAAAATGACTGTTTCAATGTGTGCACAAATTTACCATCGGAAAGCGATAGCAAAAGAAACTGGTTTAATGAATTAATACCATCAAACCAAATTTCATTTAACAACTATGAACGTAAATTAAGAGTTCCATTCGTTGTGTATGCTGACTTTGAAGCATTTTTAAACCCAATAGAGAGTTGTTCTAACAATCCAAATCAATCTTCAACTGTTAATATTCAAAAACATGAAACGTATAGTTTTGGGTATTATGTTAAATGTTCGTATGATGATAATCTTTCAGTATATAGATCTTATACAGGACAAGATTGCGCACTAAAATTTATGCAATTCATTAACACAGATTTAGAAAATATCTGTAAAAAAAAATCTTTTGTAAGATCACCTTTACCGTTAACTGAAGAAAATGAAATAAATATCAGTCAAAGTGATTCGTGTTACATTTGTGCTACTAAATTAAACAAGGATAGCACAGTATCTTACAATTGGCATACTGGAGTATATGAAGGTGTAGCTCATAGAGTATGCTCTCAGAAATACAAAGCTCCTAATTTTGTACCAGTGTTTTTACATAATTTAAGTAATTATGACGCTCATTTCATAGTGCATGGTCTTGATTTCGAGAAAGGTGACATTGAACTTATTCCTGAGAACAAAGAAAAATACATTTCTTTTTCTAAAGTTTTACAAATCAACAACAGAGTTGTAAAATTACGATTTCTTGATTCTTTTAAATTTATGTCAAGTAGCCTTAACAAATTAGCTCAGAACTTACTACCCGAACAATTTCGTGAACTCAAGTTAAAATATCCATGTGAAGAAGATTTTAAACGTTTAATAAGAAAAGGTGTATATCCATACGAATACATGACAACATTTGATTCTTTAAAAATAACTTCTCTTCCCACTCGCGATCAGTTTTATAGTTCTTTAAATGATAGTCACATTACAGAAAGTGAATACCATCATGCCCAAGACGTGTGGAAACATTTTAATTGTAAAAATATGGGTGAATATTCAGACCTGTATTTAAAAACAGATGTATTGTTGTTAGCAGATATATTTGAAAATTTTAGGGATGTCTGTCTTAAAACATACGGTTTAGATCCTGCCCACTATTATACAGCACCTGGTTTAAGTTGGGATGCTATGTTAAATTTTACCAAGATAAATTTGGAACTCTTAACAGATATCGACAAGGTTACGTTTATAGCAAATAATATTCGGGGTGGTATATCACAATGCAGCAATAGACATGCAGTGGCAAATAACATATTTATGTCGGAATACAATTCAAGTAAACCATCTTCATTTTTGATGTACTTAGACGCAAATAACCTTTATGGTTGGGCTATGTCCCAATGTCTCCCGACAGGAAAATTTGAATGGGTCGACATAAATACAGATTTTAATACAGCCGATGATGCCAAACATGGGTTTATATTGGAAGTAGACTTAGAATATTCAAAAACTTTACATGATTTTCATTCAGATTTTCCATTTTGTCCAGAAAACGTATGTTTAGGAAGCAGCAAAGACAAGAAACTGATTCCAAATTTAAAAGATAAAAAAAATTACGTCATTCATTATAGAAACCTCAAACAATGTTTAAAAAATGGTCTCAGATTAGTTAAAATTCATAGAATTTTAAAATTTGAACAATCTGCATGGTTGAAAAGTTACATAGACTTAAACACTCATATGCGATCATTAGCTACTTCAGATTTTGAGAAAGATTTTTTTAAACTTATGAATAATTCTGTTTTTGGTAAAACAATGGAAAATGTAAGAAAGCGAGTTCATGTCAAATTAATAAATCATTGGTTAAATCGTGGCAAAACTCAAGGTGCTCAATCTTTGATAGCAAGACCAGAATTCCATAGTTTATCTATATTCTCAGAGAGCTTAGTTGCAATACAATTAAACAAAACTAACGTTTTATATAATAAACCAATTTACCTCGGTTTTTGTATTTTAGATATATCGAAAACATTACTATACGATTTCCATTACGATTATATGAAATCGAAATATCAAGATAATATTAAATTACTATATACTGATACCGATAGTTTAATATATCAAATATTTACGCAAAATTATTATGCTGATATAAAACTTGATTTAGCCAACTACTTTGATACGTCAGACTATCCACCAAATAATGAATATGGTTTACCATTATTGAATAAAAAACGGTTAGGATTTTTTAAAGACGAAAATAACGGAAAAATTCTTAAAGAGTTTGTAGGTCTTCGCTCTAAAATGTATGCAATGGATGTGCAAAATAAATGTATATGTAAAGCAAAAGGGATTAATAAAAGTGTCACAAAAAAATTTTGTCTCAGCGATTATAAATCATGTTTATATGAAAAGAAAACGCAATACAGTGAAATGATAAGATTCAAATCTATTAAACATGCTATATATACACAAAAAATCAATAAGATATCTTTATCACACAATGACACAAAACGTTATTTAATAGAGAATTCGACAGATACTCTTGCATGGGGTCATTATAAAATAAAGGACATTTGATTTTATCAGTGAATTCTGTACAACGAAAATATGTATGTTAATGTGTGTGTGTATGTTTTATTTTCGGATTTAAATATTTTAATGTTCTGTCTTTATTATGTACTTTTTTTTTATTGTGATACTATGACAACTATTTTGTGTATCATGAAAAATAAGATGCAAATTTGAATGTCTGTAGGAAGTTAATTCTTATATCTGATTTAACTATAATGTATATTAATTTTATTACTGTAATATTTTTGAAAACATCTTTGAATTGTATGTGATCATTTTTCAAACTATGTGAATATTATGTAATCTTTGTATGTAAAACAAAAAAAAATCAAATATAATACATTCAATCGTATCTTCTTGTTTTATTCAATCCGAAGCGCTTTTCGAGTTCACACGTGCATTTAAAAATGTTTCACTTTTATCATCCTTTTACTGCCATAGTTGCAGGTCCAAGTGGGTGTGGAAAGTCTAATTTTGTAACAAACTTTATTAAATACATTAATGATATGTGTAACACCACTTTTCATCAAATTACTTGGTGTTTTGATGAGATGCAACCCTTATATGATGTACCAAATGTAAACTATTATCAGGGTATACCAGATATGAATATGTTTGATGGAAAGGAAGCTAACCTTATCATTATCGATGATCTTATGAGGGAATCTGATGCTCGCATTGTCGACATATTTACTAAAGGTAGTCATCATAGGAACTTAAGTGTATTTTACATTACTCAAAATTTATTTCATCAAGGTAAAGGACAAAGAGACATTTCTTTGAATTCAAACTACATCATTTATTTCAAAAACCCACGTGATAAAACTCAAATACGTTACTTAGCGCGACAAGTATCACCAGAAAATAGCAAATTCATAGAAGATTCTTACAGAGATGCTACAAAAGAAGCACATGGCTATTTGATGATAGATCTAAAACAAAATACTTTTGATATGTGTCGAATTAAATCAAAGATCTTTCCTTCTGATGGTCATCCTACAGTGTACATTCCCACAAAAGAGTTTAAATATGTCAAAAACCAACAAATACCCGTCATTTGCAAATGATGGATCGACGCTTAAAGACGCATGAACACTTATTAAATGCTCTTTATAAGCTTAAACCAAAACATCAACAAGCTCTTTTAAAAGTGTGTAACGAAAACGAAATTAATTTTATTTGTGAATGTATTCATAATGTTTTACAAGGAAATATAAATCTTGAAGAAAAATCGAAGAATAAACTAAAAAAATACAAAAATCTACTACGAAAATTAGTACGTAAAAGTACAAATAAAATAAGAAAGAATATAATAGTTCAAAGAGGTGGTGCATTTCTTCCGATCATATTGGGTTCTATTTTGAGTGGATTGATAAGTGGACTGGTTTAAAATGGAACACGCCAAAAAAATGCTGTTAGTTGACCCAAGTTTAATAGATAAGTTAAATCAAAAAAGAAATGAAAATCCTACCTCTCGTTTAGATAGCGAAATGGAAAAAATACTCAGCAGTAATATGGATGATCGAAAAAAGTGTAAATTATACTTACAAATTTTACAAAGATATCTCCACTTTATGGAAGAAGATCGTCGTCCCATTGAACTCCCTATAATAACTTCAAATGACGATAACAATAAACCCACATCTGAAAGCTGGAAAAATTTTAATATAAATAATGATATCAAGAATAAAGATGTAGTTGTCAGTCAGACACTGAGTGATGAACAGAAGCAACAAGAACATTTTACACTTGAAAAAAAACCTTTCTATTCAACAGAACAAATTTTAAATTTAATACCAAAAACATATGTAAAAAAAGGTGAGTTATTATTGAATTCGGTGTCGCTAAATAAAAACAAAATTTATTGGAATGATGCTGGCACAGTGATTGTGGATAATGAAGTAATTCCTAACAGTAACATTATCGATTTAATAAGCGATACACTGCGACCATTGAAAAACAACGACCCACCCGGTTGGGAAAAATTTGCTAAAGCGTTAAAAGATTTGAAAATACCTTTAACATACATTGGCAATCCAAAAAGACGTGAGTACATAGCTCAACTTCAAAAAGACATCGAAGAACAACCGCCACAAAACACAGAGGTATATTTGACACCAACTAGTGAAATTAAACACGCAAATAAAATTAAGAAAAAGATTGATTGGGAAAAATGGACCCCTTATTAGAAATAAATCAAATTTATTATGATGTATCACACCCCGCTGGATATAGTAATATCGACAAATTATCAAAAGCTATGAAAGGTAAAATGAAAAAGGAGGAAGTTAAAAACTGGTTGCAATCTCAATCTACGTATACACTCCATAAACCAGTACATAGAAGATTCGCTCGAAACAAATACGTTCTCTCTAATCTGAATGAACTTTGGCAAGCCGATTTAAGTGACATGCGAACTTATTCTAAAGATAATAAAGGTTTCAATTACATTCTTTGTGTTATTGATGTTTTTAGCAAATATGCATATGCCAGACCCTTGCAAAAGAAAAATTCAGAAACCGTAAAAAAGTGTTTCGATAGTATATTTAATGAAGCTAGCACCACACCTACACACATTCAATCTGATAAAGGCACTGAATTTGTATCAAAAGATGTTCAAAGATACTTTAAAACAAAAAACATTAATTACTATACGACAAATAATCCAGACATCAAAGCAAGTATTGTAGAAAGATTTCAAAGAACGCTAAAAATGAAGATGTGGCGCTATTTTACACACAAGAATACACATAAATATATTGATATTTTGCAGAACTTGATACACTCTTACAATCACAGTTTTCATTCTAGTATTAAAATGTGTCCTTCAGATGTTAATTCTAATAATATAATGACAGTTTGGAGTAATTTATATGAAAAATCTGAAAAATCATCAAAAAATATACTACCTATGTTTCATCTCGGTGATCATGTTAGAATAACCAAATATAAACATGTATTCCAAAAAGGTTATGAATCTAATTGGAGCGATGAAATATTTGTGATTTCTTCTATAATAGAACGTAGTCCGTGGCCCGTTTATACTATTAAAGATTTAGATGGTGAAGAGATAGTAGGAACATTTTATGAACGAGAATTACAAAAGGTCATTTATGACCCCACCATTGAACACAAGATCGATAAAATAATTAGCTCTCGTTACTCTGGCAACAGACAACAAGTGTTAGTTAAGTGGAAAGGTTATCCGAACAAATTTAATAGTTGGATTTTAGCTTCCAGTTTGAAAAAAATATGAAGGATTTTTATTTAACTTTACTTAGCAATAGTTCAATGGAATACTTTCCTGAGAATAAAACATCAATTTTTTCAACAAAATTACCCAAACCCATAATATTGGAAGGAGAATGGTGTGTAGGAATCGTTGAATTCCAATATCCATGCACCATGTTTACTGTTCAAGATCATGAGAATGTTATTTACATAACAAAAATCATGAAAATGCCCCATGAAGACAAACTATCCACAGTATATTATAAGACTCACATACCTGCCACAAACTATGATAATATTAACCATATTTTATCAGCATTAAATAATATAAGGGAAAAAATCAAATTCCGCTACGATAATATATCCAAATTTGTGTCTGTTTCTGTATTAGACGAAACAATTAAATCTGTGACATTATCTCCTAAACTAGGCTTACAGTTGGGATTTGAACCAAACAGAAATCTCGTTGAAAAGAATTTAGCAAAATGTCCAGCTAATTTACATTTAGGGTTACCATCTCAACTATTCGTTTACTGTGATATAGTTGAACCTCAAATTGTAGGTGATGTAATGACACCTCTTCTAAGAGTTATACCATTAGATCCCTCAAAATACATCTATGGTGCGAATAAAATGCATGTATTTTCACCTCCACATTACTTATCAGTAATGCGAAGAGAATTCGATACCATCGAAATAGATATAAGGTCGAGCACCGGACAAAAGATACCATTTCAGTTTGGAACGGTGTGTGTTAAACTACATTTTAAAAAATTATAATGCATTTTGAACGCTCCGACATGTCGTGCCCTTATCAACGGTATTATTCTCATCAGGCTGGTTCAGGCATAGGGGTGGTATATAAAGGGGCACCTTATCAAAAAGGACATGGAATCGGTAGTTTTCTTGGGGGATTGTTTAGGTCAGTTTTACCATTACTGTCTAGCGGTGTTCGAGCTGTTGGTAAAGAGGCATTAAGTGCTGGTGTTGGGCTATTGACAGATATGGTTAGTGCGCGACCTATGGAAGATTCAATAAAAGCACGTCTTAAAGAAGTTGGTACCAACTTGAAACGCAAGGCCGATGAAAAAATAAATAAAATCAATATGTCTGGATCAGGATATATAACAAAACGAAAACGTCTACCTGGAGTCATTCCGTCGTTGACCGCGAAAGTGAAAGCTCTAAAAAAATCAAAAATTACTCCAAAACAAATTAAAGACATATTTTCTAACAATTAATTAAAATGTCTTTTTTACATAGTCATTCTTGTGAATGTATTAAGTCCGAATTGGATTTGTTTGCATTGCCATCGACTCAAACTAGCATTGAAAGTGGAAATTGGATCCATTATAAACCAATTTCATCTCTTGCCGATGATGGTCCTATAGAATTTCAAATTCCTGGGGCAGGAGATGACTACATAGATTTATCTCATACGTTAATTCACTTGAAAGCGAAAATAGTAAATCAAGATAACACCAAACTCACCGCATCTACGGTCGTTGCTCCTGTGAACAATTGGTTGCACTCACTCTTCAGTCAACTTGATGTGTACTTAAATCAAAAACTTGTATCACCACCCAATAACACATATGCTTATCGTGCGTATATAGAAAACTTATTGAACTATGCTCCTGCGGCAAAAACTTCTCACCTCACCTGTGGCTTATGGTATGAAGATACGGCTGGAAAAATGGATTCCACCGATGATACTAATAAAGGATTTACTAAGAGACAAGAACTAGCCAGTGAAAGCAAAGAATTGGAAATGATTGGTCACTTGCATGGCGATTTATTCAATCAAGAAAAATTTTTAATCAATGGTGTTGATATTTGTGTTAAGTTAGTTCGTTCTAGAGAAAATTTCAATCTCATGGCCTCCACAGGTGACCTTAAATTAAAGGTATCTATTACGGATGCATCTTTGATAATTCGTAGAGCACGAATCAATCCCAGCGTGTTACTTGCTCATCAAAAGGTCTTAGCTTCTACCACAGCCAAATACCCCATTACTCGAGCTGAAGTTAAAGTTTTAACAATACCATCAGGTGTTCAAGGAAAAACTCTAGATAACATTTTCTTAGGGCAATTACCTAAAAGGTGTATAGTAGGATTTGTAAATAACGCTGCTTTCAATGGAAACCTCACTAAGAACCCATTTAACTTTCAAAATTATGACATTAATACTTTTAGTTTATACATAGACGGTCAACAAATACCATCAAAGGCTTTACAACCCTCATTTGAGAACAATAACTTTACTTCAGTATATCATACATTGTTTTCGGGAACAGGTATACACTTTCTAAATGAAGGTAATGGGATATCCCGAGAACAATACGCTCAAGGGTATTGTATGTTGGCATTTGATTTGACACCTGATTTATCAGCAAACTCTTCAAGTCATTGGAATCTTGTAAAGCATGGTAGTGTGAGATTAGAAGTGCGTTTTGAAACAGCTTTATCACAAACTATTAATTGTATTGTTTATGCGGAGTTTGATAATGTTATTGAAATAGATAAAAACCGCAACATTTCAGTAGATTATAGTAGTTAAGAAACCAAAATTAACTGTTTAAGATTAGATTAAGTATGAATAATTTGATTCAGATTTGCTGTTAGATGTAAGTTACGAATAAAATGAATTAAAAAATATTAAGATTTTTGTTTTACCATAATCCTTGCAACCCCACAAAAATAGAAAACTTACCACATAAGTACCATAATAGTGTCTTCTTAACCTTATATACGACATTACCACTTTATCATTCGACTTGATAAGATTCTGCAGCGATTCGATAAATAAAAATGAATACAATAGAAATACAGAATTACTTAAAGAAAATTGATCCATCTATTGAATATAATGTATATGCAGCCAATCGCCTACCAATACATGTAGTAACTCCTACATATGTAGTTAGCAACTTAGACTCTGATAACAAACCAGGTTCTCACTGGGTTGCCATACACATAGATCAGAATGGTTTTGGACAGTACTTTGATTCATACGGTCGACCACCTCAAGGATACCACCGAATGTTTTTAGCGAGGAATTCTAGAATGTGGAATTACAATACAAGCCGAATTCAAAATGACTTTACTATAGTTTGTGGAGAGTACTGTTTAATGTATCTGTACTATAAATATTATGGTAAGAGTCTCAAAGATTTTCAAGTATTATTTAGTGATAATACAATATGCAATGATGTGTTTTTAACTAGTTTATTTAAATCATGTTTTGAGGAGAATAAATGAAATATGAAAATGAATGAATGTTTTTTCTTTATTGAGAATTAATAACCCCATACAAACTTATACTTCTTCCAAACAATTAATGAATGTTCGTAATAACTTTACAATCGTAAGCATGAACATGAAAAACACTAAAAAGACTTATTACTATTTACATTAATACTTAGCAACAACACAAAGAGTTCTAGAATAAAAAACGAAGTAATCTGTTAAGCATGTAACTTAAAAGAGTACAAAGTTAAAATACAATACAATGTAAATTAAATTAAAATGGGTATAGTTATTACAATAATAGTTTCTTAGAATAAAGTATATGACTAAAGTTATGATTTTAAAACACTGATACGCACTGGCACTTTGTTCATTTGTCGTTGTCTATAAAATATTTCACACAATCGTCCTTACTCGCCAACTGTTTAGTTATGTTGTATACCGCGTCCTTGATACATTGCAAGTTTTTATCACTCTCGGTGTCTGCGTAATATTTAACTCGCACATCAGCATGTTTCCATTGTTCCGTCGGTGCGATGTTTTTTATTTTATTAACATCATACACCTCAATTTTTATGAGGTGTGATGCAGAACTGCTGTCATCGCTGTTTGTTTTGATGTATGAAACACCACCACTCGTCGCTCTACCAACACTAGATGATTTTTTTGTCGTTGTCTTCTTTTTCTTAGGTTTTTCGAAAAATTCGTCAATGTTGTTGCATTCCATGGATCTTTTGTTTGCTATTATCGCTTTTTTGACTTTAAAGGCGAGTGTACCTTCTTCATCACTAGGTTCATCTATATCTTCAGCATAATAGTAATTTTTGAAAGTATTTTCCGAAAACTGTAATAAAATGAAATAAAACTGTTAATAAAACAAATCGGTTAAGGAAGTATTATATGATAAATACTTATAGGTATGCGAAGTATAAATGTACACTAAAGTAACATTGATAATTTAATAAGAGATCAAATGTAACGAAAATAAAACTGTAAATAAAACAAATCGGTTAAGGAAGTATTGTATGATAAACACTTATAGGTATGTGAAATAAAATGCACTACAGTAACTTTGATAAATTAAATAAGAGATCAAATACAACTAAAATGCATTAACCCAGTGAACAACACATAACATATACAATTAATAAAACATCTGGTTATAACAATTTTAGATCAAAGTATAAGAAGGTACTTACATTCATTTTATATCAGCTTCAGTATTTACTATTACACTGTTTTACTATCACTTCACTATTACAAACAACTGGAGATCACACTTCGAAGAGAGCACAGAGTGGAATACGATACCATGTGATTTTGAGTTTGGCTTTTATATGGAGAGCGAGTATTGTTTCCTTGCAGACAGGATCCAACATGTTCAACTTTCACTTTGAACGTTCCATTGAATACATAGCATCAGGAAATGGGAATAATAGGATCCGTAACTGTTGTTTAAAATAATGGACATGTAGTTAATCATTGACAATGAGAAGACCCGAAGGGTTTTACTTAGAATTTGAGTAATGTATGGTGTATTGTAACGATTGCTTTATGGATCATAAACAATGCCCGTAATGCATAAAGGGTGAGTAATGGGTAATTGTAAACGGCTCTTAAGTAGAAACACGAGCCCATAGGAATATGGAACAAAGACATTTGTATTCTTCAAATAAAAAGGGTCGCTGTTAGAAAGTAGAAATACAAAAGCACAACGAAACAAAGGGAAAAGGTACAAGCTTGAGGGGACCGTAAACCATACAACTCCAATTCGCGGTTTATACCTATCTCGCGGGCGATATGAAATGGAATCCGCGGAATTTTTCGCGGTTGGTATTAATTAAATCCGCGGAATTTTTCGCGGTAGGTATTAATTAAATCCGCGGAATTTTTCGCGGTTGGTATTAATTAAATCCGCGGAATTTTTCGCGGTAGGTATTAATTAAATCCGCGGAATCATTCGCGGTAGGTATTAATGTAATCCGCGGGTTAATTCGCGGATTGTACGCGGCGAAATTGGAGCAATCGAAATTATTGACGAACTAGGCCAGAGTGGCGCCAACCGACCCCCGAACGTGCTCCAGAACCGTCGAATCCCTTACTACTACGGTACGACTGCAATGAGGTCTAGGATTCGATCCCCGGCTCGTGCAAAGTGATATTGGATTTTTCTATTTAGTATCAGCCCGAAGTCTGGAAATTGCGCCCGATGTGGCGATAGGCTCGCCCACAGAACAGGGATATAGACAAGGCTCGCCCCCATCACATCATGGGACGGAATACGCATGTCGAAAAGTGGATGCATTAGTTGCACCTCTTCCTACGCCTTCGGGAATTAAAGGCGTGTGTGAGTGTGTGTGTGTGTGTGAATTATTTTATAACAGGATTAACTAAAAGCGTATGGCACCCGAATTTCGCTATATATGTAAAGTGATAGGTCTTATGTCATAGGCAGTCAGCCTATTGTTATTTACCAGGAACCATCCCAGTTACCGGACTGATATTGAGCACAGAGATACCAGTTCACCCAAACCGAGAACCAGACGACACATCGCAATGGTCGTTTCCGCTCAGACGCCCCTGAGTCTGTAATTTCATTAACTTCCTGAGCATAGATCTTTTAGAAATTATTGTGGGTCCATACCATACCAGCCCTGTATTATATACTGCCCACTGCTGACCACGGGCTTCCTCTACTACTGCGAAGGTATTGTGGGTGCTCATGCCAATTGTTTTTATAGACAAGCAGGGTAACGCATTTTATAAATGCTTTTGCTTGAAGCTTTGCACGTTTTTTACCAGTATAAAAAGTAGTCTATGTCCTGCGCAGGGTCTCAAAATATCTTCATACCAAATTTCATCGCAATCCGTTCGGTAGTTTTGGAGTTTATCGCGTTCAAACAGACTGACGTGATGCGTGACTTTGTTTTATTATACTTACATGAGGATTTGAATAGATTTTTAAATAATTTAACAAAATACTTCTATTCGAATCTCTGACCTCTGTGGCCATTCGTTATTAATTGGTTGTAAAGGGTGTTGGATCCATCAAGCACTCACGTAGACAGCGCCTTTGTGCACTTCCTCGCTAAAAAGGGTTATTATAGCTTGTACATACATATACTCTCACGCCTTTTATCCCCGAAGAGGTAGGCAGAGGCGCAACTGAGTACCCACTTTTTGCCATTATACCGTCCGATGATGTGATAGGGGGCGAGCCTATCGCCATATCGGGAACAAATTCCAGACTCCGAGCTGATACTGAATAGAAAAACTCAATATCATAGCTTGTATAACACAATAATACGGATATTACAGACTTTAATCGCCATATCAAATGTGTTGGATGTGCAACACAACACAGGTTATACAACACTTCCCGACTACATTAGAGAGGATGCTAAGAATACAAATTGTCTCTGTAATGAGGAAAACGTTTTGTAATCTGAATTATGTAAAATAAGTGTAAGGCCTCATTTACGGAGACGCGGGGCGTCGCGTGTGGCGTTTTGCGGCGCGGCCCGCACTGAATTCAAGCATATGGCGTTGTACGAGAACGTTTACGGAGAAGCTATTTTACACGCGTTTGCTTGAAATGTAGTGATATTTGCGGCAGCGCCCGTGGATAGCACCGATGCGTCATACGCGGCGGCGCACGCAGTGTCGCTGACGTCATACCACTATACCAGAATTGGTGCCCGCCGCGTGCATCTTTATAAATAACATCGTACATTGCCATATGTTTTTGTTTATGCGTGCGATGACGCGTCGCGATACTCTACGTTACACGCGCCGCGAAACGTCCCGCGTCTCAGAAAACGAGGCCTTAATGAGGCCTTAAAGACAGGCGCCACGGATGCCGTTACAATTTTATCTAAGCCATTTATTTGAAGCCACTGTATGAAAACAAACCCACTTCCTCGATGGCTTGCTTGTATTGCGTGCGCGATACGACTTCTACTCTGAGGTCACGAGTTCGACTCCCGACTTGGGCAGTAATATTAGGTTTTTCTGCCCAGTATCAACCCGGAGTCTGACATTTGTGTCCGATATGGCGATAGATTCGCCTATCATTCTTGGGAGGGAACATGGCGAAGTGAGTGCCCAGGATGCAACTCTGCCTATGCCTCCGGGAATAAAGGTGTACTGTGAGTTTAATATTGTCATTCTTTTTAAATTGACCGTTCGTTGCCATAATTTCGTGTCTCTGGATTCTGGTGCAATAAATTGTCAGCGTCTGTGCGCTACCTGGAATAGTTTTGAATGGAGATTTTGCACAAGAAGGAATTTTTCTTACAATATAATAAAGAACTGCGCCTTGCGACGACTGCCTCGGTGGCGTAGTTGTATTACAGTACGACTGCAAAGCTGAGGTCTCGGGTTCGATCCCCGGGTTGGGCAAAGTGATATTGAGTTTTTCTATTCAGTATCAGCCCGGAGTCTGGTATTTGTGCCCGATATGGCGATAGGCTCGCCCCCTATCACATCATGGGACGGAATGACGGCGAAAAGTGGGTGCAGTAGTTGCGCCTCTGCCTACCCCTTCGGGGATAACAGGTGTGAGTGTATATGTATGTATGTATAATAACGAAACGAGAAAATTCCTCGCCTAAAGATAACAATCATATTGTTCGTCACTCCTCACACTGACCTAGTAATCTACAATGCCCTTTCAATCAGAACACTTGCACTGTGCTTGGCGACAGAATTAGACAACACATTAGATAATGAAACCTACATGCCAACAATGCGTGAAGAAGCAGCTCAGTAGGCCGGCATGATTGTGTCGAATGGCATGAGATAACCATCTGCTGTCATTCGATACTCTATCTGGACGGCATCGCGCTTACCATCAGGTGAGGTGCAGTCCCTTTGCCGTGCCCGAATAAAAAAAAATACAACATACTGGTGGTAGGACTCTCATATGTAAGAGTCCGTCTGGGTGGGTACCACCGCAATGTCTATTTCTACCGCCAAGCAGCAGTGTGCATGCACTGTTGTGTTTCAGTTTGAAGGACATTGTAGCCAGTGTAACTACTGGACGTAATGAGACTTAACATCTTATGTCTCAGGATGACGAGCGCAGTGGAATGTCACACAGTACTTTGTAACTCAAGGTGCTGGATGGTGTTGCTACTGTTTATGGGTGGTCGTATCGTTTACCATCAAGCGAACGGCATGCTCGTCTCGTCATTCAAATCCATAAAAAAACATAGTAAGTGTATAGAGAATTATGTCATTCCATCATCTGGGTGTATTCATTTGAATGCCGGAACCATAATTATCGTAACCGATATAATATGATATAATATGGCATACTTTCGTTATGCACGAGAAAATAATTATACCGCCAGTTAATAACCACACGGTTCGTTTATACGCTCGCTTAGCTTAGAACCGGTTTGATACTCTTTTTTTTTTTTTTTTTTACTCCATTGAGTAATACCTTACTAGAGTGGTTTGCGTTTTATTTTCTTTGGTCTAACTCGAGAATATTCCAACGTTTCAGGCGTTTTATATTATCATTATTTAGCAGGTCTTTGGCTAGTACATTACTATGTTTGTTTAGTCTGTCTTTATATTTTTTGCAGTAGTTAATCACTTCCTCTTTTACAGTCGGTATTTCTAGAAAATTGTGGATTTCGGAGTTTTTCACAAACCAGTGTGCACATGAGATTGTTCTTAGTGCAATATTCTGGAACCTTTGAAGTATCTCCAGGTTTGAGTTACTGGAAGATCCCCAGAGTTCAATGCCATAGGTCCAAATTGGTTTTATCAGGGCTTTATACACAAGTAGCTTATTGGATAGTGACAGACGAGATTGACGTCCTAGGAGCCAGGATAAGCTTCTAAATTGCATATTTGCTTCAGTTCTTTTGGCTTTTATATGATTTGCCCAGGTTAGTCGTCTATCCAGGTGTAAGCCAAGATATTTCACCGTATTGTTGGTTGGTAATGTTTTTCCTTCCATAGTCACTGGTGCACAGTCCCCTTTCCAGAGTGTAAAGGTTACTTGTATGGATTTACTTAAGCTCGGTTTAATTCTCCATATCTTAAGCCACTCATCAATTTTATCTAGCTGGACCTGTAGTAGTGTGGATGCATTGTTAGGGTCTTTGTCACTTGTTAGACAAGCTGTATCATTTGCATAGGTTGCTGTCACAACACCTGGAGTTTCAGGTAAGTCTGCAGTGTATAAGGAGTATAGTACTGGTCCTAACACTGATCCTTGTGGCACTGACGCCTTAATGTGATATAGATCAGAGAACTCTTCCTCAAACTTCACTTGGAATCTCCTTTGTTCTAGATATGACTTTATGATCATAAAGAATGGATTGGGTAGTAGAGTTTTGAGTTTATAGAGCAGCCCTTTATGCCAAACTCTATCAAAAGCTTGTTGTACGTCTATAAACACAGCGGAGCAGTATTCTTTTTTCTCGAGAGATTGTCTAATTTTTTGGACTACTCTATGCACTTGTTCTACTGTGGCGTGTTTTTCCCTAAACCCGAATTGGTGATCAGGTATACAATTGTTCTCTTCCAGAAACGGTTTCAGTCTGGTTAAGAGTACCTTTTCAAACAGCTTTGATATAATAGGGAGCAGGCTTATTGGCCGGTATGAGCTGGGTTCGCTGGGTGGTTTTCCTTGTTTTGCGATCATACATATCTGAGAAATCTTCCATAGTTTTGGGTAGTGGAATACTCGGAGTATTGAATTGAAGAGCATGGTTAGGAATACAATTGGTTTTTTGGGAAGGTTCTTCAGGACTTCTGCTGTTATGAGGTCAAAACCTGGTGCTTTTTTGTTCTCGAGATTTTTAATTTTTCTTTTTAGTTCTCCAGGAGTTACCAACGGCAAGGGCGGTGTTAGCTGTTGATCACTGGAGATTATCATGTCCACCATTTTTTCAAATTCAATCATAGAAGATTCGTTAGGAGTGAACACGTCACTTAAGTGTTGTGCAAATAGTTCGGCCTTCTCCTTTGCGCTTCTTGCCCAAGGTTCGTTGTGGTTTTTTCTTAGAGGCGGTATGTGATTTTGTGGTCTTTTAAAATTCTTTGTTATTTTCCACAGTGAGTAGTTGTCTTTTTTGTAGGTAGAAAGTGTTGAAAGTTTATTCTGAAACGTTTCGTTCCGGCTCTCTTTTATTAGTTCCTTAAGTTCTCTTGATGCCCTATTATACCGTGACCTGTCTGTACGGGACTGGCTTAGATGTAGCTGCCTTCGCAGTTTTCGCTTTTCCGCCAGTTTCTTGCGAATTTCTAATGGTATGTTAGAACTCGCAAGGGCATAGTTTAGAACTGGGGTGGCACGCCATGCGGCGACTTGTATAAGATTTGTAATATAAAATGTAGCATTATCAATGTCCCCTGGTGTTTTGAGATTGACTTTCAGATCCACTTCTTTTTCAATATATCTACCAAATGACTCCCAGTCCGTTTTTCGATTGTATAGCGTAAGGGTCTGTGTTTTATTTATTATTGAGACACTAAGCGTTGCTATTATTGGTGTATGGTCTGATACTGCGTCGAGCGATGACTCCATTTTAAAGTACATATGTGATATCCCTTTAACAATAAAGAAATCCACGAGGTCTGGGGTTTTATTAATGTCCGTTGGCCAGTAGGTGGGTTCGTTTGTTGACAATGCCATTAACTTATAATTATCAATACTCTTTTTTAATTCTCGCCCTTTCGTGGTAGTAAGCCTTGATCCCCAATGGGTATGCTTGCAGTTCCAGTCTCCTCCACATATAAATCGGTTTCCCAAACTGGTAAAGTAGCGATCAAACATGTGTTGTTTTGGGTTATGTTTTGGCGGACAGTATATGGCACTGACATTAATAGGACCTAATTTTCCGTGAATAGTTATTGTAGTGGCTTGCATCCATTCTTCTTGGAATCCACTGTGGAGGTAATGTTTGATTTTAGTTCTTACTAATATTGCAGCGCCGCCATGTGACGTGCTATCCGGGTGATTCGTACAGTATACGCTGTAGTTGTCCATCTTAAAAGTTTTTCTATCATTTAGGTGAGTTTCTGATATAAGAGCTATGTCTATTTTGTTAACTTTTAACATAATTGCAAGTTCTTGTTTATTAGGCGTTAGGCCATTTATGTTCCAGGCGGCGATTCTTAAGGAGGTCATTGTGGAAGTTTACTGATGAGTGTGACGATAAGGTTCATTATTGTGCCTACCTGCGTGATCAGCGCGTCGATTTTTTGCATTTGTGTTATTAGCAGTGCTTCTATGTTCAATTTTTGTTCTTGGTAATTTTGGATTTCAATATCATCTCTTGTATATGTTCTCTGTGACTGTGTGTTGTCATCGTTGGTCATGGTCATATTTTGTGTTCTCAGTAGCTTCTTGTAGTCTGCGTTTTCCCACTGGTTCTGGTTTTGGGTATGGGTTGCTGTGAGGTCTTTGATCTTTTCCTCTATAATTGGCTTTTGTTGTGTTGGTTTTCCTTTCCTCACCCTTATGCTGTACAATTGACCATTTTCCACAGTATTTTCTTTGTTAGTCTTGTCAGGTAAGTTGAGAGTGACAACTGGTGTTTCAATGTTTTTATTTATATGTGCTGTGTTTTGGTCTTCGTTTGTGTTTGCCTTTAATCTTGTTCTGTATTTATTTGTACTTTGTTTTCTTGCGAGGATTTCTTTATACACCTGGCATCCTTTATAACTGGCAGGGTGGCGTCCCGAACAAAGTATACATTTAGCGGGGGTGTTTTTATCTACTGTGCACATAGTGGTTTCATGAGCCCCAGCGCACTTTACACATCTGTAGGGCCTCATGCAATTATTTTTGCTATGTCCATATTGTTGACACCGTTTGCATTGTACTACTGTGTCTTTACGTTTTGGATCTTCTATTGTTACTTTTTGGTGGAAAATAACTTTAATGTCCTTAACCAGTTTATTGTTTTCATGAGGGACTATATTCACAAAAAATGTGTTAAGTGGTTCCTTGGTTCCTTGTTTTCGTGCTGTTACTATTTCACCTTGTACAAAGTTTCCTGTTTTCTCTATGGCTGCTATAATTTCATCTTTGGGTGTGCTGAAGTGAAGATGTTTAATCACAATCCGCATACATTTTTGGTCTTTGCGTGTAAATGTATACCCAATCAATCCCTTGCTTCGTATTAGTTCTATCATTATTTTGTATTTATCCACAGAATATGTTGTTACGATAAGCTGATTTCTTGACACTACTTTACAGGTAAATTCCTGTTTTTCCATTACTTCTTCAATAAGTTGTGTAAGTTTAGTTAAGTCATCGACACCATAAAGTATTATAGGTGGTGGTTTTGGTGTTTGTTTTATATTGTTGTCTTTGTCTTCTATCCCGAGTAGAGAAAATCTATTACTTGTTTCGATGTTTGGAGCGTTGGATACCTGGTTATTAAGCCCTCTACGTGTTTCAACAAGCTGATTTCTTGTTTGAGTTCTTTTGGATTGGTTAATTTTTGCATAGTCGTCCGGGGAACGGTTACGTTTTTGATTTGGCATTCTTTGCCAAGGTGCATTTGGATTAGTTGGCATGTCGATATCACAGAGTGAAGCAGATCTTTGGCGATTAAACAGGCCTGGGTGGAATAATTGTTGTGTCAATGTTTTCTTTGGTTTATCCGGATTGGTTTCCTTGGTTAGCAATTCTTTGCCCCCCCCCAGAATACGTGGGGCAGCCCGAGCAATGCTCGGGGAGGGATTCTCCGGCGGATTCTCCACCAGTACCCTCCTGGGGTAGTTTTTCTTTAAGTCTTGCTTTATCCATGGTTTTTGTATTTTTTTTTTGCTTCATAGGGTTTACTTCCCTATGTGGTCACTCGTTTGGCACCACCCGGGGGATACGTGTAGGGTGGACCTAGGAAAAGGTGGTAAATCCTACGGACGCGAGTGACTCCATCCCCCGGTTTGATACTCGTGTGGATTATTTATGTGACTAAGTTTTGACGCGTAGAACTTTGGAACAAAATTACCTATAACTTTCGCGCTTACTTGTTACTAATATTATAAAGGCGAAAGTTTGTAAGTATGTATGGACGTCTGGATGTATGGATGTTTGTTCCTCTTTCACGCAAAACCTACTGAACGGATTTCGATGAAATTTGGCACACGGGTAGATCATGTCCTGGATTAACACATAGACTACTTTTTATCTCGGGGAAATATAAACCGGGACTTTTATGCTGGAAAAACTTTTTATTGCGGGCGGAGCCGCGGGCAAAAGCTAGTTCTTAATAATTTTATCAAAATCGGTACAGTGGTTTATCTAATACTACTAACAGACGATTAGATTTGGTATCATCGTACCAATTCGTTACGCGGTACAGTCTTTACGCCACACGATCGAACCGTACCATGCGATGTCCAGTTGTATACAACCAAGTTTGATGGACAAGCCATCGAACCAGCCGTACCAACAATAATAATAATAATGTCCATCGAACTGTGCCCCACGCGATGCGATGTGGTTCGATGGCATACCATTTTAATGATTCGGCTGTACCAAATCACATTGTATGTGCCCACTTTTACACAGGCCGGCATAATAATGTCGACTGGGGAGGGTTCATCTCGTCAGTGGACACTTTATCTAGATCCCACTTCTCTTACAATCAGGTGTAGGAGTCAATTTGCTGAGCCATTAAAAAAACCTGTTGGGTTGCATCTGTAATCTTCTGGAATGATTTGCGGCGGAGAATAAAGATATTCTTAGTACATACATACATACACACTCACGCCCTTATCCCATAGGGGTAGGCAGAGACTATTGAGCGCCACATGCTACGATCTTGACAAACCTCTTTCGTCTCTTCCACATTCATAGTTTTTGTCATACACTTTCGTCTGTTAAGGGTACTCCTGACCTGCCCTTTTTCCGAGAAGATCATTTATTTGGTCAGAGAATGTTCTCCTCGGGCGTCCCCTTCCAGCCGTATCATATTCTTAGTAATAATCATAAATGCGAAAGTAACATTGTCTGTCTCGCTCTCACGCCAAAACAACTCCGATTTAAGTGAAATTTGGTGCACAGTCTTAGAGCCTGAGAAAGGACCTAGGCCACTTTTTATCCCGGGAAAATGTAAAGCGGGACTTTTATCCCGGTTTTTTTTACACTGCTATGTGCTACAATATGTTTAGGTACTAAAAAGTGTAATCAAGTGTCGTTTCTTATTAAACAAGTCCATTACAAATAGATATGCAATTACATAGGTTTTAGTATGTAATAACTAATAACGGTATCGTTACTAATAGTTTTTATCGCTGGTACAAACTATGCAGTTTTGTATTTTTTGAGTGTAATTTTACCGAAAATGACTAGCTTATGACGTATTAAAAAAAACAAATTTAAATAAAAAATGACTCCAAATAGGACCATGTTGTACCAACAATTATTTCGTTGATGTAAGTACATAAAAATACGTTTAAATTGTACAATATTATATGTATAAGATATCGTTTGAAATCTAAACAATATTGGGTGGAGCGTTATCTAGAAGCTGTTTCAAATCCACTTTCATCCGCGGGCGGCTAGTTTTTCTAAACCACACCACTTTTACTTGCATCTCTAACTGTAGCCCTTATATGATGGTTTTCCTTTCATCCGTAACACATTCAATCGACAGTGAATTGCGGAAAATACTCACGTTTTTTTAAAGCTCAGCAGAAAAACATGCATGGGCATTCCATTAGATCTACTTATATAAAATATAAAACGCCCGCTTTATATTTCCCGGGATAAAAGTAGCCTATGTCAATCGCTGATAATGTAGCTTTATATTGGTGAAAGATTTTTTTAAATCCGACCAGTAGTTTCGTAGCCTATTCAACGCAAACGAACATTAAAATCTTTTTAACCGATTTCAATAACCGACTTCAAAAAGGAGGTTCTGTATTCGATCCGTATGTATGTATGTATGTAAATGTAAATAAAATAAAAATAAATAAAAAATGTATGTATGTATTTAAATTTGTATGGCCGCGAGTTTCTCAAAAACTACTCATCAGATTTGAATGTGGTTTTCGATATTCAAATGTATAGTTTTCAGGGAAGGTTTTAGTATATAATTTATGAAGATCTTCGGAGATACACAATGGAACTCTTCAATAACTAATAGCAGATGAATCGCGAAAGTTGCAATCGTATATCTATGATGTATTGTTTACAGTATTCTATAATTAATTAACAAAAAAGCAATAAATAAAAACTAAAAAAAAAACGACTTCAAAACCACTTTTTTTTTTTTTTTTTAAAACGGCCATCTTCGGCGCATTAGGGACGGCTGCGGGCTTCCTCCGACTCACGTCTAAGTTGTCGTCCGCAACCGCCCCTGCACGTACCGCTATTGCGGTCCTTTTCCTGTTGCGGGGGCTCAGAAGCCCCCGAAACACCGTACCGTGTCCGCCTTTTGGTGTCCGAGGCAGCGTGAGACACGCTGCCTTGGACATGTCCATCACGGGGGTCACAGAAGTTGGCTAGACTAATGGGTGGGCGGCACGTCCCGCCCACCCGTGACCCCCGGAGGCCCCTATTAGTCGCCTTTTACGACAGGCAGGGGATACCGTGGTGGAATTCTCCAAACGCCCCCAATCCACAGGGCGGGAGACGTCGGTCAGTCGTCCACCCGACGCCTCCTACGTCTCGTCTGGCGGCGGGAGGGATCACCACTGCGCTGGCGATCCCTCTCGGCACTCTCCTTCCGCGAGAGGACCGCCTCGCAGAAGTGGGCCACCGCCTGCCAGGCCTCCCGGCCGCCGACCATGGAAGCGACCACGGCCGGCAGCGAGAGGTCTTCTCCGACGACTGTTTTGAGAGCGCTGCGCTCCTCATCCCAGGCTGGACAACACTCCAACGTATGTTGGGCCGTGTCCATTGGGCAGTTGTCACAATAGTGACACACGGCCGACTCCTCTACACCTACCACCCGAAACAGGAACTCACCGAAGCAGCCATGCCCGGTGAGCACCTGCGTCAGGCGGTATGTTGCCGCTCCGTGGCGCCTGTCCAGCCATTCGGCAAAGACAGGACGCACTGCCTCTACGACCCGGTGCCCCCACGACGGGGCCTCCAGCCTGAGACGCCACTCCTCCACGGCGGCTCGCCGTAAGGCGGCCCTCTTGGCCTCCACCTCCTTCAGGGCCGGACGCTCCCCGCGACTGAACGCCTCCTCCCGCCAATGGAATACATCGGCAAGGGATTTGGCGTCCAGGTCCCAGGGCAGAAATCCGGCCAATAGGCAAGCCGCCTCGAAAGAGACCGTGCGGTACGCCCTGACCGCCCGCTGCGCTAAAGCTCTCTGCGGGGCGCGCAGAAGGGCGACGCAGGGGCGGCCCAGGGAGTCAGCCCAAACGGGGCTGCCATAAAGGGCTATGGACCGCACGACTCCGTGATACAGCCTCCGGCAAGGGAAGCCAGGACCTTCCAGGTTGGGCAGCAGGCGGGAAAGAGCGCCCGCTGCCCGGGACAATTTCGTCCTCAACTCCTTAAAGTGGGTGCGGAATCGCCATCGGCTATCTAGGACTAAACCTAGATACCTCATGCTAGAGCCGATGGGGATCCGCACCCCCCCAACGACGATGCCGGCACCGGCCGGTGGCCCTCTCCGAGGTCCGTGAAAACACACGGCCTCGGTTTTCTCGAGGGCCACCTTCAACCCTAAACGTTGGATTCTACCAACTACTTGGCCGGTGCCCGCCGCCGCCAGAGTTGCGGCGTCCCGGAAGGTCCCAGCAGTCGCTGTGACTAACGTATCGTCGGCGTAACAAGTCACGCCGACGCCCCGGAGATTGGAACCACGGAGCACCCAGTCGTACCCGATGTTCCACAGGAGAGGGCCCAAAACCGAGCCCTGTGGAACACCGCACGACATCGCTCTTCGGTGCCACCCATCGGCGCCCGGATACACCACGTGCCTGTCAGACAGGTACGCGTGCACCAAACGCCGGAGATAGGGCGGCACCACGTGGTACCGCAGTGCCTCGTGGATGCAGGGCCAGGGCAGCGAGTTGAAAGCATTGGATATATCCAATGATACAGCTATCACTACACTGCCTCTGGCCACTGCATCCTCCGCCTGTGCCTTCACCCGCAGAATCGCGTGGACAGTGGAACGTCCCCTCCTAAATCCAAACTGCTCGTCGGCCAGATTTGGTCCGACCCTCTCAAGATGCTCGACGAGGCGGGTATGGATGATGCGCTCGAAGAGCTTTGCCACCTCGTCGAGCAACACGATGGGCCGGTAGGCCGACGGCGACTCTGCGGGTCGTCCTCCCTTCTTCAGCAGGACGAGCTTCCCGGTTTTCCAACGCACCGGGAAGACGCCCTGCTCCAGGCAGGCGGTGAATAAGCCGCGGAGCCTCGGGCCCAGGTACTCGAGGGCTAGCACCCAGGCTTTCCCGGGGATGCCATCGAGCCCTGGGGCCGTGTTTTTGCTCCGCAGCCGAAGCACTGCCGCCCGCATTTCAGCGGGCGAAACCTCCGGGATATCCCTTGCCGGATTCTCACTCGACGATGACGCCACATCCGGTGGCGCCATCGGTGGAGGAGTGAACTCCTCGGTGGCCGGGAACAAGGCCGCGACTACGTTGGCAAGTAATTCTGGCCGGAGACTCTGCGACAGCGGGGGCGCCGCTGGGCGAAGCTTCTTCATCACCATCCGGTAAGGGCGCCCCCACGGGTCCCTGTCGAGAGTCCCCACGAACGCCTTACGTGCCGCGACCTTGGCCCCATGAATGGCCACCCGCAGCGCTCTCTTTGCCTCTTTGTAGAGGCCATAGAGCTGCCGCTCCTGGTCTGCGTGGTTTTCGTCTCGGAGCCGGCGACGACGATGCCTGGCGTATCGGCGGCGCGCAGCAACGCACGACGCGCGCAACTGCGCTAGCTCCGCCGACCACCAGTACACCTGTCGCACCGGCGAACGGCGGAGAGCTCGGGGCATGCCGGCGTCGCAGACATCCGACATTGCCACCCCGAACCACTCCGCCTCCTGCTCAACCCGTACCGGCCCGTCCGGCACGGGGAGCCACGACATGACCAGAGCGCCCAGCACTAGGGCCTCCCCATCGAGGCGACGAAGCGCCCACCGCGGGCCGTCCTGATTTGGGGCACTCGGTACACCACCGGACTGGACACTCGGGGACGCGGAGACGCCGAACCTGATGTAACGATGGTCCGACAACGTCTCCACGCCCACGAGGACTCTCCAGTCCCGGACACGGCGTGCGACGGCGGCACTCGCCAACGACAGGTCTATAATAGACCCGCCGTTGTGCCGCACGCATGTGTCCACCGACCCCCTATTCAGGACGACCAGGCCGACAGAGATCGCCCATTCCTCCAGGACCCGACCACGACCGTTCGTCGCCGGCGAACCCCAAGCCACGGATTTGGCGTTGAAGTCGCCGGCGACGACCGCCGGGTGAGGTTGGCCTTGTTCCACCAAGGCCCCCAGCCGAACGAGGAAAGACTCAAATTCGGCGAGGGGTCTGTTGGGAGAAAAGTACACTCCTACTATCCAAATGTCTCCCAACAGAACCGCCACGCATCCCCTATCCTTCGCTACTTTTTCGAAGGGTGGGGAGCCAGCGGCGCCCCGGCTGATGATGGCCACCAAGCCGTCAAGGTCCCCCGCCCAGTTATCCCGGGGGGGGACAAAATACGGCTCAGCGACCACGGCCACTTGCACCGACCACTGCGCCAGGCTTTGGGACAACAGGTCCTGGGCACTGGCACAGTGGTTGATGTTCGCCTGGAGGAAATTTAAATCCATTATTGGGCGATCTCTACCACGTCCATCGCGGCCCCTTGCGGTGGGCTCGCTGCCTGCGGCTGGGTCGAAGCCCCAGCGGCAGCAGCACTTCGTACCCCGTCGCGACGCCTATCGCGACGGGAGGGGGCGGGGCACGCCTTCCCGCCCACCGGATGTTTGGCGGGCCTCCCTGCGGCCGCGCAGACTGCGCAGTTCGGCGCGGCCTCGCATCCGCGGGCTTTGTGGCCCGGTTTGCCGCAGCGATAACAAAGATCGCTGCGGTCTGGTCCTCCGGTGCAGGTGCTCTGCGTGTGACCGCGCTCAAGGCAACGGAAACAGCGCATCGGGCGCGCCCCGAGCACGGTCACCCGGGCCACTGTCCACCCCACCATCAGGCGGCCCGCCTTTATTTTTTGGGCCACTTTTGTCGGCACCTTGGCCCAAACTGCGCCCAGGCCGGAGCGGTCAGGCCGGATCTGTCCGACCTTGACGGCGTCGACTGCGCACTCGCCAGCAACGCTGAGTGCCGCTGCGACCGTCTCGGAAGTGGCTGCCGGATCCAACTCCGACAGCCGCAGCTCCGTGCACTTGGTGGGCCGGGAGATTTTGACATCCTCCGACTCACCAAAGCATTCCCTCAGCCTTGCGGCGAGGGAGTCCGCCTTCCGCTCCGACTCAGCCCCGGGCACCTCATATAACATGGCACCCGTGGCTGCCACCTTGGGCCTCAGCCTGTCAATACCGAGGCCGGCGAGGTCGACGCGGTGCTGAGCGTCCGTCAGCACCTTGGCGTACGTTAGGCCCTTGGCCACCGCCGCCGGCGTCAGCGACAGCACTATGGCCGCCGAGCGTGGCTGACGCAGCTTGGGCTCCTTGCGCCTCTGCCTCCTCTGCTGCGGCTTCGCCGCAGGCGCCGCAGCGGGGCTGGGCTTCCCCCGCTTCTTCTTCCCTACTACCACCGTCCATTCAGCGTCCATGGACGCTGGGGCCGGCGGCAGTGGGCGGGGCTCCCTAGGAGCGGACTTCGCGACGGGGGGAGCAGGAGGACCACCTTTCCCCCTCCCCTTCTGGGGCACCCCAGACGGTCCAGCGACCGCCACGGCAGCAGAGGTGGAGGGCCCGGCCACGATGGCAGGAGCCTTGAAAGGAGCAGGCTGCACTGCTCCTTTCCCCTTCCCCCTCCCCTTCCCCTTAGAGGAAGGCTGGGGAGCTCCCCCAACGAAACCACCCTGGACGGGGAGTGGTATGTCCCCGGGGGTGGACCTTCTTTCGTGGGCCAGTGGAGGCCTCTGGGCCGGCCCTGCGAGCACCGACTCCATCCTCGCCTGCCACTTGGCCTCCACTGCTGCCAGCTCCTCCAGACGGCGAAGGAGAGAAGCGTTTTCACGCTTCAGCTCCTTCACCGCCTCCTCCAATTTGGCGCACTTATCTCGCCACTTTTTGGCCTCGCCTTTAGGGCGAGCGCTCGGTGCCGGTTCCGCCGCCGCTGCGACAGCCACCTCCTCGGCGGGCACCTTTGGGTTGGCGGAGCGAAGCACCATGCCTTCCCCGCTCTCCACCCTTCTCGCCCTTTGGCGGGCCTCTCTGCGCTTTACGATGTCGCGCACCCTCTCCCTTGACTTTGGTTCGACGAATCCGTCGACCGAAGCTGGGCCTCCCCTGCCACGTCCAGCAGTCGTCTGCGACTTCGGAGTTGGCTCCTCCGTGTCGCTTGCCAGGGACGACCTGCTGCCCTTGTCCAACTCGGAACGTTTCCTCCAGAGCCTGTGGCTCCGAACGGAGGAAACGCTCCCACTCGACTCCGAGTCGACGCCTGTGGACATCTTGTCCGCGCCGACTCTTCGTCCGCCATCAACGGGCTTTCGCCCACCAATCTCCGCCTCTCCAGCCGAAACTGGAGTAGGCAACCTCGTCAACATAATTTTGGGTGTTAGATTATCCATATTTGATCCCACGAGTATGGGGGAAATAAGAGTCCACCCAGGCAGTGCCCCCTGTACCTGGGTAAGCCTAGCGTAACCCGCCAAGAGGGTCGGCCGGTACTCTGGCGGGGGTCGCACTAGTGACCGAACTACCCATCGGCCATGCATCCCCTCGCGGTGCGCCGCCGCTTGGGATTCGGGGTAACTTTTTATAGAGGTATTCTCCCTCGTGGTCCGGGCGATTAAGCCAAGACCCTCGGTCCAGCAGGAGCGCGAGACATGTCCACGGACCTCCATACTAGATTACGATCTGCAACGGTGACAGCGGAGAGGAAGGTTCCCCCCCGCTGCCTGCTCGGGGCGGTGTTAGCGCACACCGAGCCCGTCGACACCCCCGGATGAACCAGGAGCCGCCCGAATAAACGGGCCCATCATCTAGAAATGCGGCAGCCACCGCAAAAAGCGGCGACGACCGCCAAGACCACTGTTGTCAGGATATTGGCCGTCGCGCCGATCAACGTGATCGACGCGCCGTTGCCCAGGGTGCACCGCGTGGAGGTTTCCTGACTTCGCACCCCGACTTCAAAACCACTGCAAATCAAATTATTTGATCTTGTATTTCCTTGGCTTAGCTGGTAATTTAAATTAATTATTATCGACTCCAAATATACGTATATAATAAGCGAATATAAAGTTGAATTATTTTTTGGTTTGCAGTGGTTTTGTTATAATATTAGTAGTATCTACTAGGTATTGCGAGCAATACCCCTGGCTTCGCCCGCCTGAAACTCCTATCCTGTTGGGGATATTAGAAAAATGCCTAAATGACTGTAGCGGTCCACAGTACCATCCGGGACATGGCCTACCCCCCAGTGGTGGTAGTGATAAAGCGTTTTCCCAGAAGAAAAAAGGGCTTGGCATATCCGCATGGTAAATCTATTCAACTGTTTCTGAATTTACGTCTAAAAACATCAAACATTACGTCTAAAAAACAACAACACAAAACAAACTTTGGCATTTATAATATTGCCTTTATACAGATGATAAACCCATTATTCTTGCGGACTTCCTGCAGCCATTTACCTAGCGTCTTCTCAATTATCTAATAGACAATAACAGCCCATACAATAGAATATCACGGTAAAATGATTCATACAATGCAGACTAATTTGTATCATCATAACTAATTACAGAGGAAGTGTGTAGAAAGTGTTAAACACGTGTATTTGTTAACATGTCATAATGCAGGGCTGTCTTTGTCCCAGTTAAGAGTATTAATTGTTTCTACGTTGCATTAAAGTTTAGAAGCTTAATGATTTCTTATATTTACGCGAATGTTGACATTTTTTTTATGACATTGAATGACGAGACGAGCATGCCGTTCGCCTGATAGTAAGCGATACGACCACCCATAAACAGTAGCAACACCATCCAGCACCTTGAGTTACAAAGTACTGTGTGGCATTCCACTGCGCTCGTCATCCTGAGTCATAAGATGTTAAGTTTCATTATGTCCTGTAGTTACACTGGCTACAATGCCCTTCAAACCGAAACACAACAATGCATGCACACTGCTGCTTGGCGGTAGAAATAGACATTGCGGTGGTACCCACCCAGACGGACTCTTAAATGAAACTATTTTAAGGATTTTATCGCACCTCACACCTCCTCCCCGTGTCCATGAAGGCTTGCAAAGTCTTCCAAACTTCGGGTGAAAATATAAATTTAAATACCGCGATAAATTCCGAAAAATAGTATTAGAAGCTTAGTTGAAAAATTTTGCGTTATCATCAGTCACTGAAAGTTCAGACGGACCTGTCAAAAGCGGCCTGCATCCAGTGCAGTCTGTGGTCTAATCTAGGCTTAAATCTAGGTATGCTAATTGTTAAGCCTAGATAGGAATTACAAAACTATCGTATAGTCATGTCCGCATACCAAACATACGTATTCGGTAACCCTACGTAATACTCACTCGGAGGTTTTTTCTATCAATTTGAGAGCATTCGTTATGCAACTGGTTGATTACGCCGTACGGTAATTACACTTGCATGCATCCTAGTCGATTGAAGTTTGTTTATTATGGTAATGAGTCTTGTGAACCGAAATGGCCGTGATAAATTCTATACTCTACTTAGTATTGTGAATTAGGTAAAGTTTGCGAAGATAGATGGGTTTTTGAAACGTATTTAAACGCCGAATAGATTTATTAAAACTATGTACTCACATATAACAAATCCTGGATTAGTACCTATATTAGGTGTAAAGTATTTTTTACTCCGAAAAAGTTTACCATTAATCTTTTGTTCTAGATAAAGGCTTTCAAACGGAATGATATAGGCCAACATTATCGAAGAATTCTATGATGAGAAATTAATTATTCGAAGCTATGATAATTAAAAGAAAGAATACGAAGATAGACCTTCAGTATATCAGATTTTACCCGTTTAGGCTTAGTCTAGGATGGCAACCACATTTATTTGTTATTTTAAACAAAGACCTCTATTACAGAGGGTCCATCAAGGCGACGGGAGTTTCGAGTGGGGCTGGCAGCTAACTCCCTCGGGAGAAGGCCCTGGGACTGGCACTGCTGGACATTATTATGTTAAATTACCACAGGTACTAATAATAATGGCCGTTTTAATTTTATACTGTCCGTCATTTTTTTTTATTTTAGTTAAATAGAACCATAAAACAAAATAGGAAAGAATACGTCAGGACAACTCACAAGAGTTCTTCGATCAGATTAGAAAAAAAAAGTTGTATGTATGTATTGTGGGGACGTACGCAGTCGCGCAGACGTGTGATCAGTTGCCTTCATTGGAACTATTTCACCCTAAATCCCAGTTTGGGTGGCGCTGCCAGTTTCACCTTGGGTCGGGCCGCTTCACCGGCATCATGCCCAAGGGGATAAAAGTATGATTATACGATATACCGTTAATTTCCGATGATAAATTTGTATTCTCCACTTTTGTTTAGTCGGAGCAGCGAGTCCGGTATGCGGCGGATGGCCACGACGCGGTGGTGGTGAACACCACTGACGACCGTCACACAGATACCAGCAACGTTGCCGTTGGTCAAAGAGCCTTGGAGCTCAATGAACAACAGGTAGAAAACTTACATAGTTGAAGTATAGTGAAAATAAAAGTATTTTTTTTATATTTAAGTGTAAATCTTTGTTGAACTAAAAAACCTATACATTTTCAGCTACAGCTTTGTCATTAATCAATATTTAATTCCAGGAACCTGGCATGTACCTCAGCCCGCCGAAGCCAAGCCCCCAGAGCCCTCATGCCGATAAGCCATCAGTCGACATCTATCTCTTGCAACATCAGTACACATCGAATCAACCTGATTTGATACAACTACCCCCCACCCCCACACCCAACCCTGTCCCATACATTACTCCCCTCTATAACATAAGAACGAACCACCCCCAAAACGCGAAAATCGAGCGAAATGAAGAACACGCTACACCTCTTCGTAAAGAGGTAGATAGAGAAACCCAACCTACGGTAAGAGTATTTAAAAATTGCACCCAGAGCTCTAAAGTTGCAAAGGATACTGTAAGTGAAATTCGTAAAACTAAAGATTTGTACGCGGAAGTCCCGTTTTATGATACTAGAGATATTTCTGGAAACTTTGGAGCTAAAGAAGAACCAAAAAGACCGATAACTTATAGAGGAACGGTTCATTACAGAGTAGAGCCTCCTAGATCGCACGCAAGGAACGAAAGATTTTATTACACAACTGACAGAATTCCTACAGTAACAGAAAATGTAATTAACGTAACTCAAGAAGGAATTGACAAACTTGTTGCGTCTACGCAAGATTTGATATCTAATGAAGATTTGCTTCGTATTAATCACGCTATCGAAAAATATATAAGTGATACAAATGATGATATAATCAAACCGAAATCCAGATTTGCTGTAAGAGCGCAGCCAACAAATAATTTTGGAGAAAAAATTGCAGCGAGTCACGTAACAGTAAACCAAAAAGTACAGAATATTGTCAAAGATAATATTGAACATTTCGATACAGATAAATCCAAAAATCTAGTACTTCAGGCAGAATCCGATAATTATAAATTTGTAACACCGATTATTGTTCAAGATTCTTCGTATAAAAATGCTAAAGAGCAGATCGTTAATAATTTAGTTTCAACTATGGTTCCCTACATTGCAGATGGCTACGAAATTATTGGAGTAAGAGATACTTACGAAAATACTACGTATGTTGAAACTGAAGGTTCTACTGAAGAGATAGTAAAAGTCACTCCAAGACCAATAAGTCAAAATTATTTAGCACCTATTACAGTAGCTTTGAGGCTGCTAAATGCAAACGACAGCGAAGACTTGAACCCGCCAGCAGACTCGGTAGAGGATCACGAGCCTTCTGACAGTGAGTTGATCGCAGAAACTGTAGACATTCCTAAGAAAGAAAAGACAATTGTGGAAATACAAGAATCAATTCCCATCGAAATTACTCATATAAATGATGTCGAAGTCCACGAATATTTGGATGAAGGGAGAAGCAATAAAGGCCCATTTGATGTAGCTCAAAGTTTGTACAACAAATACATCGAAGTTTTGAAATGGAAGAAAGCGCAAGAAGACGCTGATAATGCAGTACATAATAATGATTATGAGAATGATAATGGTGAAAAAGATGCCGATTACAAAGATTCCAAAGAAAATTTAGAACCGAGTGAAAATATGCAGACTGAAGTAGAAGTGAAACCCGATGAAGACGCTAGCAACGAGAGAAATGAATATGTGCAGTACTATAATGATTATAATGGCGATAATCAAAAGATAATCCAACCCATCATTATTGAAAAGGAAGTACCTGTTACTAAATTCGTCGACAGGTTTATAGAAAGACAAGTACCTTATCCAGAGAGGGTAGAGGTACCAGTGCCGGTAGACAGGCCAGTTCCAGTAGCGGTCCCTGTTGAGAAAGTGGTCGAAAAACCAGTTGAAGTTACTCGATATGTGGACAAACCCTATCCGGTAGAAATATCGAGACCTTACCCGGTTGAGATAAAAATACCTTATCCGATTGAACAGAAGATATACGTCGACAGGCCTGTGCACATTCCATATCCTGTAGAGAAAGTGGTAGAGAAACAAGTATTGCATCCAGTTCCTATACCAACCCCTGTGGGTATTCCGGTCGAGATCCAAGTTCCGGTTGAGCATAAAGTTTTGTATCCGATAGCAGTAGAAAGACCGGTTCCCGTGGCTGTTGAAGTAGAGAAACCCGTACCAGTGGAAAAAATTGTACACAGGGAAGTAAGAGTACCTTATCCGGTCGAAAAGAAAGTACCTTACCCTGTTCCTTATGAGACAAAAGTCCCTGTACCGTACCCGGTTGAGAAGAAAATACATGTGCCGGTCGAGAAAATTGTCGAAAAACCAGTGACTGTGACCAAGTTTGTTGAAAAGCCTGTACACATAGAGGTGCCTAGACCAGTAGCTGTTCCAGTGCGTGTACCCCATCCGTATCCAGTTGATAGAATTGTGGAGAAAAAGGTACCATACCCGGTCCCGGTAGACAGAATAGTCGAAAAGAAAGTGCCAGTACAAGTACCCTTCCCTGTAGAGAAGATAGTAGAGAAAATAGTCGAAAAACCGGTTTTGGTAACAAAGTACATTGACAAACCATACCCGGTTGAGAGGAGAGTACCGTATCCAGTCGAAAAAGTCGTCGAGAAAAAGGTACCTTATCCAGTCCAAGTACCTGTTGAGATCAAAGTACCTTACCCGGTTGAGAAAATTGTCGAGAAACCAGTACATATTCCCGTTCACGTATACCATTATATGCAAGAAACAGATGAATCTAGGAACAATTATCAATACCAGAAACCAGGATTACAGAACCAGGCAAGAGCTCAGTCACAATTACAAGCCCTAGCTCAGTACTACCAGTTATTAAAAGAAAGGCAAAAACCCAATATCCAATCAACTCATTGGGGTAACTACGCTTCTAATTTTCAATACAACAATACAAATAAACCTGATTTAAAAAAGGCACAAACTTTAACCAATTATATCAACTATTTGACTAATTCACACTACAATGCTTACCAAAATTATGCGCAGCAAAATCAAAACCAAATTAATGAGAAAAATAAAAATTATGTACTAGAACTGAAATTAAGAAGGACGGACAGAGTGCCGAAAATGACTAATTTGAGAATTGAGTATGGTGGATTCAAACCTCCGTTGGTTCCAAGCACTGAAGTGGATTTGGATGGAATACCGGTAAATAAGGAATCTTAGGTAGTGTGAAAACTTTCCGCTTTAAATCAGTTATTGCAGCAGATGTAAGCCATGATATTAAGTCTTCAATAGAAGCCGAATAATTTATAAATGTCTATAGTTTGCTATATTATAAATGTCTGTAGTTTTTTATACATAAGTATACAGAGTGCGTAAAAATTATTTCATGAAATTGTTTCCTTCTCTGAAATTATGATCTAATTATTTGAAGACATCATAGTAACTTTTATCAGCTATTATTATAATTTAGTAATTGTATTGTTACAATTATTGATATTCTCATTTCATATATCATTACCATCATCATATTCATCACCATCTTGACACCAAGACTTTTGTATAATATAAGTAACTAACTACAATTCGTACAATTGCTGAAACCAAAATAACAAGAAATACCAAACTCTTTAAAAATGATAATCCTTTAGATTATTCTAGTATTAATTACTTATAAGGTCTTCTAGTTATATAGTCTTGTAGAAACTACGTTGAATTCAAGCGTTGAGGATTTTAGGTTGATAACGGGTTTTGAGGTCGCTCGGACTCTTGACGCGATGATCGTACTTAAACTGGTAAAACGGACTTAACCATCACTTCATAAAATAAGCCGTGGTCGTTATTCAAATAATTTATTTATTAACTTTTAATTAAGTCAGTATTTATACAGTATTTTTAGTATATACTGTATCCAGTTTAGTTAGTAACTATTGCTAAGTCACTAGGTTATAAATAATGTAAAGGCGCCATTGTGACTTATTACTTTAGAATAAGGTTGTAAATACGTTTTTATACTTTTATAGTAATAAATATATTTTTGTAATTGACTGTTTTATTACCTGTTGTGTCCCGGATTCTATCTCATAGATATTATCTAGATATTTTTGGTACAAATATTATACTCTATAGTCTAACTCCAGTTCAGCTTTATAACCAATTGCCTCGATAGCGTTCCCGAGTTTGAATTTCAGGTGTGCAAAGTCATATTAGCTTTTCCCATTTAAATAAGATTGCGCCTATTAAAATTTTCATTAAAGTAGAACATAATGATAAGCGGTTTGTCGGGACATCACATGAAATATCTCGGGAGAATTCAGACAATTCGCGACCATCTGGCAACCGTAGATAAAAGCGTGATCTGTTTAGTGTAACCAACTGTGAAGACATGGGTTAAAACTTTGTGCAGAGATAACATATTCGTTTCTAGACGATATGCCATCGAAAGAACATAGTAGATATACTCGGGATACATTTTAACATTTTGTCAAAGGTTGTTGTTACATAAGCAAACGTTGATCTTAGTTTCGTGACCTTAATCGCATTTTAAGTAGCTTGGTTGGTGTAGACTATGCATTGTTTTGGCCTCAGGGAATAATAAGAGAGCGCGTGTGTAGGACTCGGTCGCTGCTTTCAAAACGCAACATCGTATGTATATGTGTGTATATACATACGATATACATGGGATCATGCCTTTTCCCTTTTCAGAGGGTAGGTAGAGATGTATCACGCCCACATTTCGTCAGCTATAATAGGTCCCATACAAAAGCAGGCGGGACTATCGTCATGTACCAGGCGCATTTCCAGACTCCGGGCTGATACCGAGTTGAAAAACCCAATACAACATTGCCCGACTCGGGAATCGAACACGTGACCTCAGTACTGCAGTCGTACCATAATACTACTACGCCACAGAGGCAGTCAGCCATAGCCAGTATAATTTTAGATATAAACAAATCTTTTTTAAGTATTGCCTTTACTAAATTCAACAAAAAATATTGACTGAATTTAATGTGATAATCAGATAGTTATTTCTCATGTAGCAATTCTTAATTTGAATCCAATAAAAAATGGATGATTTAATTTACCTTAAATAAAATGGGTTGTACAAAAAAACACATTGTGGAATTAAAAATAAAATTTATTTTCAGTTGAACCTCACAAACGCACGCCAATGTCAACAGGCATCGGTCGGCTCTACGCTAACGTTATCGTAAAACAAAGCTCATATATATAAATACATATATAACTACATTATTAAACAGTATTATGTGCCCCGGGAGACGTGTCGCGTATCGATTTGTTTTTTGAGGGTATTCGTATTTAATTTTTAAAATATCTACCAGCGACATCTATTAACAATAGTTGTAATTTCATTCTTTGAATATAGATGTCGCTGACAATGAAAGTTTTGAAATAAGAACTCGTATAGCGAAACATAAACGGCAATGGCACGATGTCTTTAATACTACTGTTAGTATTACCGAAATGAAAACGTTAGGCGTGAGACTATATTCGATGTAAATAAATATTTAAAATAATTTAAAACTGCGACTACACAAGTAGATTCTGAAATAAATAAATACATTTTTTTTTATTAAAACTGTAAACGCGACCACGGCATCCGCGGAACATTCAGATTTGTGATTTCATGTAAAAGTATAACACTACCCTTAACTAATTAATATTATTTTAGAAAAAAAAAATGAACTTCCGTTGACTCGACCCTTTACTGCGCACACATCCCTACAAACTTATTATCGTATAACGCATCACTTACAAGAAGTATTCAACATCACACGCAAATTGACAAAAAAAAACATAAAATATATAAACGAGTGATAAAATTGAACAAAGCGTCACACGAAATTAAGAAACAAAGCTGAAAGTTTTTGGTGTTTTTTTACTATCGACGATTGACATTATCGATGTTTTTTCGAGTACAGGCAAGATTGAACTTTAAAAAAAACTTGCGTAAGTTACATTAGGCGTCGGCCTATTACGAGTTGAGCATTCACGTTGGCCTTGGCTTTTGGCATAAATAGACAAAATAGCATCCAGTTTCCAATTATGTATAATCTTATCGATAGCTAGGCTATCATATCGACAAGTTGATTTTCGACCGTCGATTTTAAAAAGACGCCTAAACGTTCAAGACTGACCGCTTAAACTTCGGGAGCCATATTATTTTTATGGACATCGGTAAGGTTTAGAGATGAGCATTTTCATTTGCTTAAAATAGACAAAAAAATACAAATATCGACAATTAAACGACATATCAATAAAATATATTAAGCGGTTATCGATATTCGATATTTTTTAATTTATGACAAAATTCGTCAAAATGTCTCTTCAGTTTTTAATGACAGACTCCGTCAGTCCAAGCCGTCAGTCCCGAACACGCAAACAAAGATACAATCGGACACAATTATTGCTGTACACACTACGTAATACTTAGATCACGAATACACCATATCTATATTTATGCCATTTAAATTTGAAATCTATAGAAAACGCTTCTAACTTTGAGGTGTGTAAAACTTCTTTATATATTATACAGTGTGTTTGTATTTTGATGTGATCTTTTTTCTTCTCAAGTTTTAACCTGATATAAGAATCAATGAGCAAATGTTTATACGAGAATGTAACAATAATAATTTAGATGTTTATAAAAAAAGAACAATGTAAGATGTATAGAATCCACTGTAGATAGATATACATATAGAATTTTTGAAAGAGTTTAAATTCTTAAAGTTTGATACACGTAGAAGTACTACTGAAAATAAAAGTCTAATAGGTCCAACATTATTTAGTAAATATAAGATCGTTCACTGCTGTATAAAGTCTAACAGCACACGTTATTCACTACGTCTACTTAAAGTGTTGTTTATTTAAAACATCGCCAAAAAACAAACACCCTGTATACTTATTTGACACTTTCTAATTCAGCCTTATAATTAGAAAGAGACAACAGCAGTGGGCGACCGCACGCACGCCGCCAGTTCTGACTGACGCGACACGCCATTCTCACCTGACGTGCCACGTCAGTCAATCATGACGTCGCACGTCAGTCACGCCTGAACGATACACACAAATCACACCGCACTCCAACGACAGCCACGCGCACATTTATATATCCATATTTGTCATAATGTGAAAAATAAAAACGAAAAAACCTCATACATCATACAAGTACAATGAAAAAAATTACAATTATTAATTAACGTATTTTTTATTTGTTTGTTTCGTTAAGCTAATATTTATGTATTGTATGTATTTTAATATTGTTGAGCTTAAAAACACTTTGTACAATTATGTAATGTTAACGAATACACAGTGGTAGACAGTATATTATTTACTTTTAAAGCGATAGCACGAACATACCGGCCGGTGCGCGTGCGCCGCACGGACAAACTAATGTCTTTTTTATTTTTAATATACAGTTTTTTAGTTTATGAAAACAGTTATCGGGTTTCGGAGAAAAAAAAATGGTCATTTCGTTTCGGAACATCCTGTATTTAAAGTCACGTAGACTTTGTGATTATTAAAACTGATAATTATTATGTAAAACAGTACGAAATTAAAATCGATTTATCGACTTTGTCGAAAACTGTATTTTTTTCTTCCGACCCGTTGCCTTTATTGCATCAACACATCCCGCCCAGTCCTTTTAGACACGAAACAAAAAACAACATTATAATACAAGCAAAACCATACGCAGAGCGAACATTTTTATATAATGAAACAAAAGAAAAACTTTCTTTGTACCGTGTCGAGCGGACCGGACGTGACGTCACCACCGCGCCGCGCACGCTAACCGACGCTACTTATCTACACAATAACTCCATGAAACGTAAAATTATTATACAAAGAGGAGGCGCCTTAAAATGAGAGCGTTTCACTATTCAAAATTAACTAAACAATTATATATTTTTTTTCCATCATTTAAGTTACGACAATCGCCGGTAAGATCATTGCGTCACTATCGATATCGATGCTGAATCTCATCACTTGGCACATTGTATCATACCCTCAGTAGTCCCGACACTGATCGACGTTCGCCTCACCCGTCGCAGAACGATAGGGATGCGGAAAATCACTATCGATTGACATTCAAAAATTCAAACAAAATGGATTCGAGTGACAGTAGACATTCGATTTTTTTAAATTTCCCAGGGTCGTTTTGCAAAACGACACGTTCCATATTCAAATTGAAATCAGTGGGGCTAGGATGTGAAAGAAAAATACGATGCGTCTCTGCTTCGTTTTATTGTGATTGGTTGACAATCACAATAAAACGAAGTGGAGACGCATCTTGTTTTTTTTTCACATCCTAGCCCCACTGATGATCCGAAGCGTGGCCGGGATCGGACAGCGCGTTCGCGTTCAGAAGTCGAACAGTTCCGGCGGCGGGATCGGCTCGACCGGCAGGCACGCGCACGGCGACAGCGGCGGCTCGGGCTCGGGCTCCCGCGCGCAGCCCTGCCGCCGCAGCGCGTGCAAACTCGCCGAGCAGCGCGGCTCGTCTGCCACCCTGTCGGCGCGCAGCGACAGCGCCGAGCGCAGCTGCGCACGCGCCGGCTCCGGCGGCCGCAGGTAGTCACTGCGCGCCAGCGACAGTTCCGCCGGAGTGTACGCGGCCAGGAAGTGCGCCAGCGCGCCGGAGGACGTGCGCGCGCCGCCGTTGGCCACCAGCACCATGTCCTCGGCGGAGAGGCGCAGCGAGTCGCAGCGCGGAGGCGGAGGCGGCGGCGGCAGCGGCGGGGGAGGGGGGGACGCGCGCTCCGACGAGGAGGTGCCCTCCGCGGAGGGGGGCGCGCGCGGCGCGGGGGCGGGGGCGCGGCGGCGGCGGCGCCGGCGCGGGACGTTCCCGGGCAGTCACAGCTTGAGCTCGTTCGCGATCTTCGATGCAATGTTCTTGAAACCGATGCTTGTGCCTGAGAGAGAACAAGACGTTGTCAAGTTGTTGTGCGGAGATGTCGCCAATCCTTCATAACGGACCAGTTCGAACTGGATCTGACTAGTATCTCAAAATTCCAATGAGTGAGCTAACTCACCAGATATCCGTTTGAACCGCACGCCGTTGAGCGAGAGTCGCGGCAGCTTGCACACCTCGATCTCCCACTGCACGAGCGAGTCCGCGTTCGGGTCCCCGTGCACGCACAGCAGTAGGAAGCGCTCGCGCTGCTCGTAGTCGCAGTTATTCGCGTCTAGCACCTGAAACAGAACATAAAAATGATGATAGAATTCCAATTTATAGCACTCATTCTTTGCCCAAAATTTAAAAATTCAAAACAAGTTTTAAGCTATTGCATAGCTTCTATCGCGGGCCTTTAGCGTGGAGGCCCGAGTCCAGAAATTCCGTAACGAAAAAATAACCTAACACCCCTCACTCCGATCGGCACAGCGGTGATATTTTATTGTCAACTCTATCACAATCATGTAGAGTGTAAAATTCTATAAGTAAATTTAATATCGCAGTCTTGTAAGAATACAATATGTAAGAGGATATGAGCTGAATGTTAAACGATAAAAGGTTGAAATTACCGTGTATTTAAAAATTGTTCCAGTCAGTGAAACGTATCGAAATGTCAAACGTGATTCTAAGTTTGAATTTCTAAAAAGTTTTTATTTTATATCTGTTCAAAGAGGTTATACATATTAGAATTGCATGCTTAGAGTTTCAGCGTTAGGGCACGAGTGAAATTTGGACAATAGAAAAAAAAAAAATAATAATTATAATTACATAAGTTGATAAAAAATGTTATGCAATAGCTTTACCGCGGCAGTCTCCGAGTGCCACACGTCTTTTTTTTTCAAACTATGTACGATGCTAAACTTCGCATAAGTTTATTTTCGTGATCTGCTAAATCAAACATAAAAATAACTCCGTCACACCCACCTTACGTATCTCAGCCATGATCTCGTTAGGATCTCTGGAGGAGGTGGTCTTCATACTCCACGTGAACCGGAGAACTCGCGGCTTCACTTGCTCCTCGTTGCCTTGCCTGCAAAACCATAACCAATATTTAGCACAAGTTTTAGAAAAAAACAACTTATGATACCGAATTTTAATTTCAAAATCAACACTTTAAACTACAAAATCTTGCACAACTTTAAATTTCAAAACCTTAAAGTGATCACTGTTTGAACATAAACAAAACAAGAACAGAATTCCTAATATTGATTTAATATATAATTTCAGAAAATCATATAATGCTCACTAAAATGGACTAACATAAAAACCTCATTCCTTGGAATATACAAGTAATTACTTAAAATATTGATCGTTTAAAACATTAGAAAGCTTTTGATTTGTTAAAAATATGTTTGTACTTAGTGTAAAGTATTCGTTTTGCCTTTTACGTTTTGATGTTAGCAAGTCTAAACCTTACACAAGTTTCCTTTACTCGTCTAAATGTACATAACCTTAGAGATTATAGTCAATTAAAATTAAATTCCATATACCCTAAATTCTTAATAATTTTTTACATTAAACACCTCCCCATTCCACACCTTTGTTAGTATCGAAAATGGGAAAATTAATATAAAATCAAAATTATCTTACGTTTCGTAAATAACGCTGATTAAATCGCAAGCAATTACTACTCGATTGTTTGCATAGGGATGTGGACACTAGAGTAGATAAAGTATAGATAAAAAATACCAAAATAAATTAGCTAAAATACTTGCGCACGTTTAATTTATTTTGTACTTATAAAAGTTCTATATAAATGCATGATAATTACAAGAAAATTTGTTCAATTGACGAGCATATTAAACATTTAAAAAAAGTGAAACAAATAATCGAGTAAAACGCTTTTTGTTAGTATTTGTTGCAAAACTTTGTATTATATAGTATTAAAACATGTAATTGTGTTATGCACTCTATACTTCGCCATACACATCACTCGTGAGACTCAACAATGCTAAACCAGAGACAAGGCACATAATAATCGAAAATAAGAAGATTCTTCTAGAATTTAGTCGTATTTACCTTGAATCACCAATTTTTTTACACCAATTGTAATTACGACTGTTACTATTAAAATTAGTTTTTCTTTTAATATTCAAACTACGGTTGCAAACTATATAGTTAAGAAAAAGACAAGATTTCAGTTTTCAAAAGAGATGCAAAGTTTTAAGATTCAACATTTAATAGAAAAAAAAACATATGGTAAAATGAACGAGCGATAATTACCCAAGCATGGCTTGTGGACTAGCGCCTACTGCATGCTTCGGGGTGGTACCGTCCAATGGCCTAAAAACAGAAAAACATAAAACTAACAAACACTAGGGACACTAGCGGGAGAACGAATCGACTCACACCTTTTTTTGAGTTTTGTAACACGCTGACGAATTTTTAATTTATCGATGTCAAAATGAAACTTTATCGATTTTTAGTCATCACTATTTTTTTTTGTTTCATAGTATATTTACACCGTTGCTACTGTAGATATAAGATTTTTTTACACATTTTTAGGAATGTTGAAAATATCCTAAATTCATTAGAATTGTTTTTCAGCTCGTTACAAAAATCACTAAGGCGGGTTACAGAAGTGCGATAAATGGAAATGTTGAAAACTATAAAGCACACGACACACAAAAGCAAGCGCACACTGAATAGCTATAAAACTACGTGTAAACATGCGTTACTTTTCTTTTTCATTTTCCGCAACTTACCTGGATTTTTGTCGTGTGTGCTAATGTTAAACAATTCTCCTAATGTTTTTGGCAACGGTTTAAAAAGGTTTGATATATTAGTAAACGAAAGCTTTTAATTTCACTCGGTTAATTAACGAACCAGATGTCATGTTAATGTAGTTAATTTGAAACAAGAAAGGTAATCCATCCAATTTTGTACCTATTACAATAAAAAAAAAATTTGTAACACAGTGGCAAAAAAATGTCAAAGTATGCCCAAATCACATTTTTTTTTTAATCGTACATATAAGAAAAACAAAAACACGTTATCTTACATCTAAAATCATTTTTACGTTTCCTGAACAAAAATTATAGAAAATCCGCGAAAAAGCAACATAATTATGTGATATTATGTCATGCTTTTTTTTATAATTATATACAAATTTCAACATGCTGTTAGAGGCTATATGAAAATCAGTAAATAATATTTTTTGCATGCTAGGGTTTATTTTCTGCAAAAATAGTACAAATCGGTTGGACTACTCGGGATCAGTACACTCACACACAATTTAATAAGATTCAACCAAAAACGAACGGTGTGCGGCAGTTGTTGGAGAGACAAAACTATGAAAAACAATATTATATGTATTTCTTTATTTATTGAAAACACCCAACAATTTTGTTTTTATATAAATCAGACTTCTGCTCGCGGTTCCTCCCAAGTGAAAAAGTTTTACCGGGATAAAAAGTAGCCTATAGCACTCAGGAGTAATGTAGCTTCCATTAGTGAAATAATTTTCAAAATCGGTTCAGCAGTTTTCGAGTTTATCCATTACAAACAAAGAAATGTTTCTCCTAAGTGAAAAACCCTTATAAGTACATGAAAATTTAACTGAACATAGTCTAAGTGGTAGAATAATGAGATAATTAATTATTTGTTATTAAAATAGGACAGCAAAGAATAAATTTTATTCCAAGTACACTTCTTATCTCAAAATTTGTTTTTAAAAAAGATATGGAAGGGCGTAGACTCCTGGTACAGGCATTTTTATGCTTAAAAGGAGATAACCACAATGAGCTAATAATGAGAAATTGTTTAATTAAAGCATAAAAATATTTTTATATTTATTTTTATAATTATGTACCGACTAATACTATTTTTATTTTATCTCACCAACCAACCAAACCGTCTCACCGTTCGAAAATCACCAAAACTTTGTCAAGTAAAGAAAAAAAATCTTAAAAAAAAGGGGGGCTGTGCGCAGACCGCGGCCCTACCTCCTTTGTATATCCAGGGAGGAAAATATGCGCGGTTTCTGGCGCCCGGTTGAATCGCCCAACACGGACAAACTGGCAAGGAAATACTCACCAAGTTAATTGTTTTTTCTCTTTTTTTAATAAAAAAAAATAATATGGTAGTCATATAATATATATATTTACTAGTTGAAGTGATGTGATAGTATCGATATAATTGGCTGGAAAAAATCTGATAGTGTGACGAATAACATATTATAATGAGTCTTTTTTTCTGTTATTCAGACACAAGGAATAAATACCATGACATTGACTTATTTTATAAATGAAAGTGTTAAGTTCATTTAACAATACATTAATACATACATTAAGTGTAACAACTGGACATAATGAGACTTAACATCTTATGTCTCAGGATGACGAGCGCAGTGGAATGCCACACAGTACTTTGTAACTCAAGGTGCTGGATGGTTTTGCTGCTGTTTATAGGTGGTCGTATCGCTTACCATCAGGCGAACGGCATGCTCGTCTCGTCATTCAAAGTAATAAAAAAATTATTAAATTGAAGACAATTAAGGGTTTTGTGTACAATTAATATGTTTTTGCTTTTTATTTAAAACTTAAATTGAGAGGATAGTAAAATTTTATATAGCCTAAGGGCCTTATCATACACAGTTTATAAACCTATTTTAGTTAATCGAGTTTGAAGGAGAGAGACAAAACATTCGATAACTAAAATAGATTTATAAGCTGTTCATGAATAAAGCCTTAAGCATTTAGATTTTATGTATATGTTATACAAATATACATTTTATAATTTATTTTTTATGCTAGATAAACTAAGACAATGTGTAAGTGTAAATACTAATAATCTAAGATGACTACTCATGTAACTATGCTTTAACACTAATCAAATAAAAAATCTACTCTGAAGGCCTAACACTTGCAAAATGTTGCGACATGACTATCATATGTAAGACAAAAAACACAAAAAAACTACGGGGAGCACAGTGGTCCTAGATTTAAGAGTGTAATAAGAAAAAGCTACTCATTTTCTTAAAAACCTGATAAGACAATATCGATAATTCAACTCTCTATTTTTTTTCATTTTAAAAGGGTAATGATAGGTTATAAATAAAACAACGTGTTGTTATTGAAAAAACTGATTATTATGGAGAAGCGCAACACATTCATTCGCGTATCGTAGCAACCAACAATACCTTGACACAATACCGATAACTATTGATACAAAAAATGTATATAAAATAAAAAAAAAACATCCGCTGAACATGTAAAATGCATTTTATAGCAACGCATTAATTTTGAAAACGAAAAATCAAAATAAACATAATCATGTAAATGTAAAAATAAAAAAAAAAACAGAAAATGCGATTTTTATATCGAAACAAACACTGATCTCATAAAAAAACATTAGTCTTAACTTAATCAAAGCTAGAATGTATTGCATTTTTCCTATACACAGTACGATTACAAATACATTGCTTAAAATGTAAAATAAAAAAATGCTGACAGGAAAATAAAAAAAAAAGAAAAGAAAATATTATATGCACAAAATTATGTGCGTTCATTAATATATAACATTTATTAATTTTTCTATGCAAAAATGTCGATTACTTTTGACTATGTGAAAAATTAAGTTTTTCAGCATAGCATGTCAGTACGCAGTTAGGACACTGTTAAAAAAAATTTTTTTAATGACTTCACTAAGATGCACATCGTCATTGACTTCTTAAGACTTCTTAAAGTGAGACTTCATCCCCATGAAGTCTCACTTTAAGAAGTCTTTTTTGGAATTGAAGACTGTATTCAGACACCCATCCAACACGTTTTTACAGTTTAAAAATAGTTTCACCTGTCACCATGTCTAAAATTATAGGGCGCAGTAACATTTTTGAGACTACTTTTTAGCAATATTACGCTTCAAAGTAGAGATGTAACTTGAGAAATTCCGGATTAAACTAGTTTTTGTGTGTAATACTAAAATTATGAAATAGCTTTACAGCTGTATGGAAAATGTATAACTATGCGATAAGTTTAATTGATGAAATCAAACAAAAAATGTCTAAATTAATGGACAAGAAATGCCCAGAACAAAGACGTATGTTTGACTTATTACAGAAATTCTAATTCATTTATTATAAAGTCAGTACATACCGGCTATAAAATTATTCTTAGCATTTTTGACATTTTGCCCTGGAAAAAGTTATTTATTTTTTACTGTCTATAAAATTTTTTCTTCAAACGGACTACACTAGGAGCAGAGTAAAAAATGAACGTATTTTTGAACAGTGTCATTTCAACCACTTGGGTACATATTCGACAAAAATTTGAACTTGATTATGTCAAAAAAAATCTAATCCAAACGGACGCCTATCTCAGCACCTACGTTAAGAACGTAAATTTGTTCCATAAACTAATTCTTAGTGACATATAAAATGAGACAATACTTGACATGAGTCACATGCGAGATTTGTCCAAAAATCCGTCGATATACTGTCATCTCTTTCTTCCTAATCAGAAAAAAGAAGCAGAAAATAGGACGGCGATATATCTCGACTGATACTATGAACAAAAACCATAGAAATATTAGGCCGCTATGCCGCTAATACAATACTATGAATGAATAATTTTAATTCTTAAAAAACATAAACATAATAATAAGTTAATAAATGAAAATATATGATTTTTATACAAAAAAGAAGTTATACATAAAACTTTGAGTTTATATAAATTTTTAATTTTTTTTTTTTTTGGGTCCGACAATGTTTTTTATGAAAAATAGAAACATACTAATAATGACATACTTGAAAAAAGAACCTGTAATTTTTTCACACATAGATGAATTTACCGACCAAATTACAAATAAGGATCTTAATAAAATGAGCGAACAGCGACACACTTATCGACAAATATATTTATTGAAAATAAACATAACATCAATCTAAACTGTTAATCTGTACGATTTGTCGATATTTCCAAGGTTTTATAGACGAACAATTATTAGTATTAATATAGAAAAGTTAGGAAAATGACATCAAGTACACGATATAATGAATCACACGCATTCATAATATTTTTTCATAGACACATCCATGCTTATACGACAAACGTACATATGTACAATGTTATAAGCTAAACGTTAATAGTAATAAGAATTATATTTGAAGACAATATTGCTGATAAACTAAATGTACCGTTCGGTCTGGATCAAGTGATTGATTCATAAAAAAAAATCTACAAGGATTGTTTCGTTACATTTTAATATACTATTATTACCTCCTTTATGAGAGAAACTTTATGAAAAATACGAAACTTCATAAATTGAAGTTAATATTTAGGTTATTTTAATGCGAAATGACAACTTTTCCTTTACAAAAACTTAATTGTCTTGTTTTCAATTTTTCATAGCTACATTAAATTCATAATAAAAAATATATGTCTTAATCATAACTATCGTATTCTTTGTGGATGTAATTTTCATGTATTTTCCTATTCCTTATAGTGAATCTGATCTTTCTAAAAAAATCGACAGAACAGTACATTAAAATGGTTTAAAAAATCTTGATACGTCACAGTATGCGAGAACGAAAGAATAATGGACGAATTGTCTATTGGCAGCATTGTTTTTCATTTTGGTTGCCAGTATGTTGAAGATTGGAAAACGATTTTTTAAATAGGTCACCTGCTCGCCCTAAATGGATAGAATTTGATGTTAAATAGAAATTCTAGCAAAACTCTTATCAATATGAAAAACAAGTAGTATCAAACAGATTTAGGCCAAAATGACGCAATCAGAATGAAGAAGATTTTTTATAAAAAATATTTTTTTTAGATCCTCTATCAAAAACCATAATCCAAACTTCAGAATCACTGCCCTATGAAGTTATTTCAGTACAATAAAAAGGTATATGTTAATATTTGTCTATACTATGTTACTCATAAATACAGCTGCCGTGGCCATAAGTGGTAACACACTGAGTATTTGTACCAAAGCTAAGGCGATGGGCAGACATCTTAACACTAAACGATTATTCTTTAACACTCGAATCTCACTCGCTCTTTATAACGTAATTATATCAAATTTCTAAAAAGTGGACCATTTTGGAAAAAAGTATAGTAGTTTTGTAGATTTTTTTATAGTTCAAAAAGAATTTTATAGAATATATTTGATTTTTTAAATATGAATGACGCAAAAATAATTTTGCAGCGAATTGAAAAAAAAATCTACTAAAATATTCTTTATATGTCTTTGTTACTTTATTTACTCTGATAAATTCAGTGTCAGGTACTGAAACGTTTGAACATGTCATTCGGGATAATTTTCCAAGAAATACCCACGAGTGGTCCACGTTATCGAACAAGAATCTCCCAAACTATCATGTAATACAAATATACAAAATATTTCAGTCGTTAATTTTTAGCATCTGAAAAACAAAAGAATTTGTGCATTTTTTGCGAAGTAGAAAAAAAAACAAGAGATAAATACATACGGGAACCCTGGAATGTTCAAAATTCGTATGATAACATTCTATAGTCTTATCATCTAATATGAAATGCGTGACGCGACGGGACTAGCACTCTGCTACGTGTTTGTCAACAAAAATATTACCATTTCACCATCTGTACTTTAACCTTACTTCAGATTTTGTACGATCAATTTACTAAAGACGTAACGCTACACTTAAAATATATTGCGATATATAAAAATATATCGAATGAAGATGGAAAAATTTATCGACATCGACTTACTATCGACAATTCAAATGTATCGATAAACAGACTGTTAAAAAATGCAGTAAACAGTCTGATATAATTACATACTATTACATAGATATAAATAGGGATTATCGATAAAAATACTTAGTCAACGGCGTATATCGAAATCGATAAATCGCACACGCATTCATTCATTCATATAAAATTTAATTATAACATAACACGTAAACAGAAAGGCCGTCGCGTTTCATTACTGTAATGAATTCCAAATATTAAATTCCAATGAAATGATAGCTTAAAAACGGACAGATTACTATAACCAATTGAAAAAAGTGTAGTCTCAAGTTCAGTTTACTGACAAAAAAAATATGCAGACTTGAAGTCTTTTGTCACGTGATTTTGAGTTTTTTTTTTCTCAGTACACTGTATTTATGATGACTGCCGATGTTGGTCTAATACAATTATCCCTATGTTGTCTTAACGTTAAATCTTCTCTGTAAACTGTTGTCGAGTCTTCGCAACGGCGTTCGCTTCATGGATTCTGATTCAACCTGCGCAACAGAAAGGGGGTTGAGCGAGACGACAGGACGCGTGCCGAATCGCCCCCCTCTTCTGTCCTCCGGCTCATTATTTTTTCTTCACTCACTCAATTTGCCACCACTATTGGCAATAATACAAAAACGTCTCGCGCCGCAACACAAGATGCACAATACTATAACACTAGCTCCCTCCGTAAAATTACAAAATAAAAACATCGATATAACACGCAAGTCACGTCGCAACATTCGTTAAGGGTTGTGGATAGACTAACAAGCGAATCGATACTGGAAAAAGACACGCGTACGTCGACGTTTCGTTAGTAGAAGCGTACGGTTAGATAATAAAAAAAAATCAATTAGTCGTAAACACGGGGATGCACGAAACACTCATATCGATAAAAACAATTCGGTTTCATCACACTCCGTACACCTCACGAGGTCGACGAGGCAAGAACCGGCGGTGCTTACGTAGTATCGTAACAGGACATAAACGCGTCTATCGATATCGACAAAGCACTACGTACAACACTCAAAGCGTATAGGCAATGCTTCTTTCGCCTCAGCTCACACTTTCAAGTAGCGAAAAAAAAAAGTTTAAAAATTAAAATAAATAGCTTATTTAGGGGAATACAACATGCTTTGACACTAATATCGGCTAGGGGGGTAACATTCAGGGTGATAAATTTAACGCGATTCAGACCTTATGAAACGAAAAATTAATGTGCTCAGTTTTTTTACGTTTATAAAAAAAGGGAGGTAGAAGGTTCTAGCAACGTGCATCCCCTGTGTTGACGCGAGATTACGAAAAAAAATTGAAGAGCTCGGAATCTCGAGAGGGAGACAATTTCAATAAACACTAATTTCATGTAAAAAAAATAAATAATAAAAAACATATAAATATAAACACACAGAAAATGATTCACAGTACGAGACATAACGAGTGGGTTAATAGAGTGACCAGTTAGAGGAAAAGTGTGTTTACGGTGTAACTATTATTTACAAAAATATATATTATCTAGGTAACCATAGAACAATATGTGTTGAATTTTAAAAAGCCCTTTGACTTCAAAAATATATTAATGTTAACAATATATTAAATATATTTTTATATAGTACCAATTCTAAATAAAATGTGTCCATTTATCCATTGTATAGGTTAAGTAGAGGATAGTATTTTGACTACAGAACTTTTTGTCTAGCTTTATTTGATCTCTCATTATGAAAAAAATATCTCAAAAATGTGGTTTTACAAAAAGACCGAGCCATGCAAAGAGAGTCTGAATTAGAATATGGCAGAACTATATCTATCCTTTTTTAACACATAAATGACAGACAGAGACGCACAAATGTGTGAAAACAAGAGAATCAAAAGAAAAACACAAAAAACAATATTATTGGCTGGAAATATTTGTTACTTATTTTTTTTAAAGAGAAAAAACTAAGCTACAAGTCTTTCTCCACAACCCTTTGAAAAAAAAAATCATATGACCTTATTGGTCGTAGTAGAACTATAAAAAAAGGCTATTATCCTATTTATGTGGACGATGGGAGTCGGGATGAGACACAAAGTGAGGAAGCAGTGCTGTTTCAACATCGAGGCGTGCCCGTGAGATAAATTTTAGCGATGATTCTTTTAAAACAATTTATAGAAGGCATTTTGTTATTTTTAAATATGAAGTTATTATGTTATCACTGAAAAAAAAAATCCTTTTTACTGTTTTTTTTTATCCGTGTAAAAATAAAGATTTTTTTCTTTACCCATGTATTTTGTCACGATAAAAAACTTACGATGTCTACATTTTTAATGTTTACATGAAATATACAAAAAGAAACAAAATGCCTCCATTGTTGAAAAATGAATCTACCAGCAGGCTTGAAGCTTAGCAATAATGATATGTATTATAATAATATAATAGTAATAATATACATCACCACCCTAATTATAATGTGGATAAATTAAATATTAGTCACGTTTCATGATAATTATCGTGTTAGCACATCTTCCATGTGTATTTTGAAAATGGACGGATTATAGTGATTTGTATTGAGTTAGTTGTTAGTAAATATTTTTTAAGGCAGCGATGGTACATTTTTTTCGAATAAAAAAAATATTACTTCGCTTGCGATGATTTGAACCCTTTATTCTGTGAAATGTGACGACATTTTGCTATGAAAATTTCTGCCATGTTTTATTTGGAAAAGATTCGCACAAATGTGATCAACACTGTGTAAATAAAAAAAAATATTGTGTTTAGTAGTTTTTTTTTCTATTCTATTTTTTAGTTCCAAAAACGTAGAAGGTTGCACGTATTTGATTTTTTCAATTAAACCATATTTTTTAAAGCACCGCACCTACTTATTCGTCACAGAAAAATGTCGTCACACATCGCATGATATACAACGATGATGGTAATGCGTTGGAGAACATTGTTCCTTCACTCACCGTTTGGAGAACCTCGACGATAGCTTGGAGAAGAATGAAGGTCGCGCCTGGTGCGGCGAGCCGCCGTCACCGTACGCGCCCCCACCACCGCGCGGCCGCGTCTGGCCTGCGAGACCCATTGGAGTTTGAAGTTACTGCACAACTTATATAGAGTGGATTTCAGCTTGTTAACCGCTATAGCTACAAGAAAATTTTCTTAGGAGACTGCCCATCATTTTTGAGGATATTAGGTCTGCATTCACAAATTTTGAAAATAATTTACAGTTAGCAAGTAAATGGTCAATTTGTGTAACTTTTTTGATGCAAAACGATCCTGTGGCTTACAAGGATCAAAAGACTCGGTTTACTTCTTTGGCATCATAAAATAATTTAAACTAGGGGGGTCAAGGGTCGCAAATGGGTGTGGGGGTCAAGGGGGTCAGGGGGTCAATTTGGGTTGGGGGGTCAAGGGGGGTCAAATTTGGTTTGGGGGTCAGGAGGGTCAAGAGGGTGTGGGATAGCAGGTGCACAGTACACTAGACCCGCCACACTAGAAGCCCTACCCTATCCTCTAAGGTAAAGTTCCTGATAGAATAAAGTAAGGATATTAAGGACCTCCTTTATTGAAGTCGGTTAATACTATTGAAACTAAATTACAGTGATGCGCGTGCGTAACCTGTGACTCTTGTGTTACATAAAATTTCATTCACATTTTTTCGTAACACGCCTAAAGAAGTATAAATTCAATAATAAACACCCACCTGAGTGAAACGTGGAGCGCGAGGGCACGTTCCTGGGGAACACGAGCGGGTTGGGGAAGTCGCGCCGCGCCGCGCTGCCCCCCGCGCCCCCCGCGCCGCCGCCCCCCGCACCACCGCCCCCCGCCGGCGCGCCGCACGTCACGCTGCTCAACATCGCAATAGTAAGCTCTTAGTCACACACGTTGGATTGGTTTTTTTTTTGCAAAAAAAATAGTATGATTAAAAAAAATACAAATTATGGGTTGAAAAAATAATATTTTTACAAAAAAAATATATTGTAAGCCTAAAACATGAGAAAAAATATGTAAATTTGCAAAATCGTTTCTTTTTTTTTTATAAAAATATACACCAGTACAATGACTTCTGTAGTTTTTTATTGTTTAATTTAGGATATACGTCATACAAAAAGTCATTATTTACTGCAAAACCTATAAATAACAGTTCTATTAATCACATAACGATATAATATATTTATCTAATCTTATATTACAACAAAATAACACCAAAAAAAACGAAAAAGTTGTGTAATCATCGAGACATAATTTTGGGTACGAATTTAGTAAATTTTGAAATAATATGCTCCAAACGTTTTGTCTGTCAAATCATGGAACCAAAATGAAAGTACGTAATCTTAAAATGAATCCCTCTAAAACGTCATTACATTATAAAATACTAGCATCTGCCTGTGGCTCCACCCGCGTTAAAAAGTTTTTCCGGGGTGAAAGTCCCGCTTTATATTTTCCCGGGATAATCGACTATCTGTGTATCTAATTAAATTTAAATCGGTTCAGTAGCTTTGGCCTGAAAGCCCTACAGACCGACAGAGTTACTTTCGTATTTATAATATTACTAGACTTCTGCTCGCGGCTTCGCTTCCCGTCCCGCTTTAGATTTCCCGGGATAAACCTTCAATACATATAAACCTTCCTTTTGAATCACTCTATCTATTAAAAAAACCGCATCAAAATCCGTTGCCTAGTTTTAAAGATCTAAGCATACATAGGGACAGACAGCGGGAAGCGACTTTGTTTTATACTATGTAGTGAAGTAAGGATAAATAAAGATTACAAGTCACCGAATCATATTTCCCAGATATGGATTGAAATATAATTTATATAGAGATACAGTAGTTGTATTTATATTGAGCCAAAATTATAATCATAAAACCAATCAGTGAATGTAAGCCGAAACATAAAAACACTCATATAAAAATATTCAAGGCAAATAAAAAAAATATTCCACCGATATTTGAAACGACCATTAGTATAAAATAATAAAAAAGCAAGTGTTAGTGACATATAGTGTTAATAAAAAGGGTGATTAGAAAAAAACACAGTGCAAACGTTATAAAATTAGAAAAAAACAATACGGTGGCACAGATTTAAAAAAAGAACGAAATTTTACCAAATCGAGAACAACGGGTGATCACTAAAGCATATTTCAAAAAAGAAAATCAATTGAAAAAGAAATGGCTTCAAAAAGCGAATAGCGAATGTGACGCGGCAAAAATATACAGTGGGCAACACCAGTGCTCGATGACAGCAAAAAAATAAATGCCAATTGCGAAAAACGAAAGCTCTAATCGATGTGGCAAGTCGATACACGTACGGTAAAAGTAAGTGATTTACTCGTAATTTTCCCCTTCTGATTTTTAGAGACCATTTTTTTTATTACTCATAATAATATGAAGAACTAAGAATAATATTGTGCAAGTTAAAAGTGATTCCCATTAGTATATTAGAGTTAGTCTTCCCTGACAAATCGACAACAAATTTTTAAACCTTTTTTACCCATAATTTTTTGAAGTTATACTTCTTTAGGCGCGTTATGTAAAATTGATGGGAATGAAATTTTATGATGCGCGCGCATGTGTGACACAAGATTCTCACGGGAGAAGTTGCCCGCTAAACCGCTCATCAAGGGTACCATTATATCATAAAGGGCAGATTTAATGTTAGATTTCAAAAAAGTGACCGCCATTTTGAATTTCTTTGTTTTAAGGCCAACCGACCTCAAAATCGATATCTGGGCATGGCTTTGGCACAAAGGGCAGATCCGATGCTAGAATTGAAAAAATGTGGGCGCCATTTTGAATTTTATTTGTTTTAAGGCCAATCGACCTCAAAATCGATATCTGATCATGGCTTTAGATACAAAGGGTAGATTTAATGTTAGATTTCAAAAAAGTGGCCACCATTTCGATTTTCTTTGTTTTAACCTCTCGAGCCCCGACCGGCCCAATCGGGCCGGTCTGACAGCTTGTCAAACTCGATATGTGTGCGTGTTGACGCGCCTTATGTGTGTGCGTGTAGGTCGATTTTCGCGTGTTGACAGACACGCGAAAAATTGCGCTTGCGCCAGTGTGGCCAGCGCTATGTACGCAAGAGGTTAAGGCCAATTGACCTCAAAATCGATATCTGGGCATGGCTTTAGGTACACAGGGCAGCTTTAATGTTAGATTTTTAATGATGCCAAAGAAGTATAACTTCTCACGCGCGTACATACGTACACGCATAATTTTTTTTTACTATTTGACAAACCCCTTGACACTGACAAAAAAATCAATTTATACACAGATTGAAGTCATCAAATATATATCCATATTTTTTAATATTTCCCCCTCCAATGACTCAAAGTATAATATAACACCCAGGTTTTTCATTGGTCATATGAGTACCCAAGGGTTACATAATATATTTTTTTTATATACCCCCTTTATTGTCAGTTTGTTAACAGTCCCGTACGTGCATCCCCCCCACTGCCGTGTGGTCTGCCGCGCTGTGCATCGGTACCTGGGCCGCGGCTGAGCCAAGTCCCTTGCGGACGCGTTGTGAGGCGCCGAGTCCGCGCCGAGCGGCGGCGCTCCGCTCCCGGACGATATCGACGCGCTTTTCACGTGCGTCTTTCCACCGGACCCGCCGGTCGCGCCGGACACACCGGTACCGCCGGTACCGCCGGTTCCGCCGGGACCGTTTGTCGCGCTCGCGGTCCCGTTCTTACTCTCCGGTTGTACCACCGTGCTGTCGCGCGTTTACGCATGCTGTTAGTTCTCTATCGTATACATGCTTTTTGTTTTCTTATATACACGTACATACATAAATAGATACAAAGTCAGTACATATATATTGGGGTATAAATATGTTTTTCAATAGTTATTTCGGAGTATAACATAGACAGATGTGATGTAATATGATAGACACATTAATGCAGGTTTTTTTCGTGTCATGTTCTGAATTTATGTGCAATTCAGTACTTGAAAACACGCAAGATTATGTGTGTCATAACGTCGAAATTCCTTCGTCTCCGTTTTTAACAATTAAGAACCCTAAGTTAAACAAAAGTTGATTGTAGATCCCTTTACGAGAGTATGATCAGTGAGAGCCGCATCGAACCTGGCTGTTGCTAAATCCTTAAAAAGTACTAACTATATGCAACTCTATGGTCTACCTCTATATTGAATTACGCCAGTTTAACTGACTATAACTTCCTCGTAATGTCTTGTACTAAAAAAAAATATGTTATATAAATTAAATTACACATTTAAAATTATCACTTACACTAAAATTGCTTGTCACTACAATCTAACCTCATTATACGCTAAATACTAGGCGCTCATATACCTACAAGAGTTCGTATAATGCAGGATGGACGGTTACCGATGCGCCTAAGCATGTATAAGACGAAAAAGTCTATTGCATATACTATGTAGGTACATACCGGTAATTAAATTTACTGTATAATAAAAGCATTAAAATCCTCCTAGCCAGTTTCGGCCACGGCGGCCAATCTCAACGGAGATCAGCCAGGTACGCAGGAGATATTATAGTGCACAAGTGTGTGCGCAATACACAGGTGCACTCGCTATTCCTTCACTCTCATAGTCCGGTGAGACGGCAATCCGACATGACCGGAGAGAGATCAGGCGCAGGACCAACGGCTTTACGTGCTTTCCGAGGCACGGGGGTATCACACCGCCAACTTCCTGACTCCGAGCTGCGACTGAGTAAATTTTAAGATGAAAAAACCCAGTCACAATGTTTTTGGCTCGACCCGGGATTCGAACCCAGGACCTCAGCGCGCAAATCGTACTCGTAATGCGTACGCAATACCACTACGCCACCGAGGCAGTCATTAAAAGCATTACTATGACGTCAACACTAATTAATTACCTAGGTATTTTACATTAAGAATTTAACTAACTAATCACTATAATTTCTATCCCAACCTCTCAAAAAAGTACTAGGCGCACATAATCTCACAAGATATATAACTATCGAACGTATAGGAACTCGCGGGTAGCGGTGCACGGGTCAATTCTATATTCGAATTCGGGATTCTATATTCGAAATTGGTCAGGGCCGTACCTGGGCGTGTCCGCGGGGGGCGACAGCTTGGGCGCCAGGTGCGGTGGCTCGTAGTGCGTGCGCCGCGGCGCGCCCGTCAGAGTGCGCGTGCGCGCCTCCGCCTTTGGCTGCGCGCTTGTGGGCCGTGACCCACTCTGCACCTGACACGAGTCCAATACAATCACTCTGGCCAACGTGTATAAATATTACAACTTTAATATATTAAACCCAAGTCTGGACTCTTGACAAAAATATTAGTAAAATTGAGTTTTATTACAAACATAATAAAGTATAGTAAAATGATTTCCGTACATTTTTACTCACTTGCATTTGAGCGATCCGCGCCGTGTTCTCCTTTATGGAAGCAGAGTCGATAGTGTTCTGAAATGTACAAAATATAATCTTTAAATAACTACATTAAAAACACATGCTATAAAAGTCGCGTGAATCAAAATTAGCGTAACCTTAAAAAATCTAAGTCGGAATCTTTCACAATTCGCGATGCACTTAATTCTTTAAATGTGAATAAGCAATAATTAATTTTCATAATACACACTTCATGCCCTCATCCTTGAAGGGGTAGGCGGAGATGCAAACTGGGCACCCATTTGTCGCCATGTGTGTGACTTTTTGTCTGCTAAGCTACGTCACACACACTCTTCCATCCCCAAAGGTAGGCAGAGGCGAGACTAGTGCGGCGACTTTTTGCCATGTGTATTCCATCATCCATTCCATGATGGGGGCGAGCCTAACCTCGTATCGAAAATAATTTCAGACTCCAGACTAATGTTGATCAGAAAACTCGAAAATCGCTCTGCTCGGCCTCAAAATAAAATATATACACATACTCACGCCTTTTATCCCTGAAGGGGTAGACAGAGGCGCAACTAGGGCACCCACTTTATGCCGTGCCTATTCCGTCCCATCTTGTGATAGGGGGCGAGCCTGTCGCCATATCGGGCACAAATTTCAGACTCCGGGTTGATACTGAATTTAAAACCCAATGTCACTTTGCCCGACCCGGGAATCGAACCCAAGACCTCAGCATTGCAGTCATACCGTAATACAACTACGCCACCGAGGCAGTCAGTAATAAAATATAATGTAATAAAATACAACACAAACCTGTCTTTTGAAGTTTGAAGTGGTGGTGGTTGCCGTGGAGGTGGTGTTGTTCGCGGCGGTCGTCGTGGTGCCCACTGCAATATACAACATAACATGATACACCGGTGATATGACATTAAGACTTCGCGTCTTAAATTAAACTACCAAATTAATGCCATCGATATCGGACACAAACGATTTTGTTGTAATCGATTAGGGAAAAGATAGAATCGATTTTAATATCGATATGATAACTATTAAACCAATTTCAAAATCAATATACACATCCTTTTATTTTTATCTTTAAAATAATAATGAACAACTTACATTACATCAAAAAATTTTTTTTTGTTCGTTCATAAAGTATTAATTTACTAAAATTATTAATAACTTTCAAATCTTCTAGTTTGAAGCACGATGTCCGATAACCAAAAATATACTTTAACAATACAGAAATAAGCAATAAATAATAACAACTATTATTCCATCAAAACGTTTTCATAATAAGCTTACAATTAACAACCCTTTACCTTATTAGTATTCTGACGTCACAACACTAACATAACATTTAAACATAGACCTTATAGCTATAGCATTAAGATCTACTATCAATAAAGATATTTACTTCTACATTCTCTAAACGTTGGCCCACTATTTATTAAGACTGTTATACATTTAAGGGCAATAAAAGTAAAATAGTTTTAAATGTATTAACATAATTAAATGAATGATAGTTACTTGTATACATAGGTAATGTATAATATAATAATATACTTGAAATATAATTTTGTCTATTGCTAAGTACTAGTAAATAATACGATTAATTATAATTACAGCTGAGTATTATGTGTATTGTATTTTAAAGTGTTATGTTTAATGTGAAGTAACAGATAAAAATGTTATAAAGACTTACCTAATTTAAAAAAATTAAATGTGTAAACATTTATGAGAGTCATATAAAGTATTGTAATATGTCGTATAATAGTAATATTGTGATGTTGTATGATATAAACTGGTGCAAATTATTCAGTAGAGGCTGAATATTTATATGGGGTAACGTGTATCTACATGTATCTCTATGGGGTAGTGTGTATCTCTATGGGGTAGTGTGTATCTCTATGGGGTAGTGTGTATCTCTATGGGGTAGTGTGTATCTCTATGAGGTAGTGTGTATCTCTATGGGGTAGTGTGTATCTCTATGGGGTAGTGTGTATCTCTATGGGTAGTGTGTCTCTCTATGGGGTAGTGTGTATCTCTATGGGGTAGTGTGTATCTCTATGGGGTAGTGTGTATCTCTATAGGGGGTAGTGTGTATCTCTATGGGGTAGTGTGTATCGCTATGGGGTAGTGTGTATCGCTATGGGGTAGTGTGTATCTCTATGGGGTAGTGTGTATCTCTATGGGGTAGTGTGTATCTCTATGGGGTAGTGTGTATCTCTATGGGGTAGTGTGTATCTCTATGGGGTAGTGTGTATCTCTATGGGGTAGTGTGTATCTCTATGGGGTAGTGTGTATCTCTATGGGGTAGTGTGTATCTCTATGGGGTAGTGTGTATCTCTATGTAGTGTGTATCTCTATGGGGTAGTGTGTATCTCTATATGGGGTAGTGTGTATCTCTATGGGGTAGTGTGTATCTCTATGGGGTAGTGTGTATCTCTATGGGGTAGTGTGTATCTCTATGGGGTAGTGTGTATCTCTATGGGGTAGTGTGTATCTCTATGGGGTAGTGTGTATCTCTATGGGGTAGTGTGTATCTCTATGAGGTAGTGTGTATCTCTATGGGGTAGTGTGTATCTCTATGGGGTAGTGTGTATCTCTATGGGGTAGTGTGTATCTCTATGGGTAGTGTGTCTCTCTATGGGGTAGTGTGTATCTCTATGGGGTAGTGTGTATCTCTATGGGGTAGTGTGTATCTCTATAGGGGGTAGTGTGTATCTCTATGGGGTAGTGTGTATCGCTATGGGGTAGTGTGTATCGCTATGGGGTAGTGTGTATCGCTATGGGGTAGTGTGTATCTCTATGGGGTAGTGTGTATCTCTATGGGGTAGTGTGTATCTCTATGGGGTAGTGTGTATCTCTATGGGGTAGTGTGTATCTCTATGGGGTAGTGTGTATCTCTATGGGGTAGTGTGTATCTCTATGGGGTAGTGTGTATCTCTATGGGGTAGTGTGTATCTCTATGGGGTAGTGTGTATCTCTATGGGGTAGTGTGTATCTCTATGGGGTAGTGTGTATCTCTATGGGGAAGTGTGTATCTCTATGGGGTAGTGTGTATCTCTATGGGGTAGTGTGTATCTCTATGGGGTAGTGTGTATCTCTATGGGGTAGTGTAGGGTAGTTTTCTATTTTTGAATTGTGTCGTTTTCGTTCTAAAGGTGCGATGTATATAGTGTGTGTAAGGGGTAGTAGATGCGGTGTGTGTGTGTGTGTGTGTGTGTGTGCGTGTGGGTACCTTGTGTGCGCAGCACCTCCGCGCCGGAGGAGGCGCGGCGCGAGGGCTGCGGGCGCGCGGAGGCGGAGATGGAGCGCTGCACGCCGCGGTGCGACGGCGAGCCGCAGCCCGCGCCTGCACCACCGACACCCTAGCACCGCGCGACCACCACACCACCACGCCCCGACCACTACCCGCCTATCAGCTTATCCGATACACCACGGCCCTAACGCTATCCCGTTTTTTTATGATATTGGGGCAAACGAGCATACGGTTCACCTGATGGTAAGTGATCACCCCCGCCCATGAACGTCTGCAATATCAGGGGGCATAGAGATGCTAATAATAAATAAAATAAATTACCAACAACTCTGCCTGTAAGAGTTTACTTTACCCCATTATACTTCTAATATACTTTACCCCATTATACTTCAAATTGACCCCATTTTATTTTAAGTCTGAGACGTTAAGCCGGATCTAGTGACACCCTATCATTGCCTGTCTACCCCACAAGTTATAGATGGTACCCTATTAACAACCCATGAGCACTCTTTACAATTCCATTAGCATTTTTCTACCAGATTCGTTCTAGCTGCTCTTATTTACTTTACATTCTGCATAAAAATGAATATTTTTTGCTTTACATAAATTTAAGTTAATTTTTCAAGCTAAATAGCAATAAACGTCATACACACAAACACGTATACACCCACGTATCGTACGATTCGAGCGAGTATTGAGTAGTGATCGGGACGCGACACAGTGAAGCTCACAAGTCGACAATAATAATATAAAGCATAATATTACAAATAATATGTTTTATATTCATGTCGTACAAAAAATATTGTAACTGCATTTCATGTGACTTTTTACAAAAATAACATTTCAGATCGTAATATTATACACAATGTTATCAATTATTTTTCTATGATATTAATTCTTACAAAGTTGTCGAAACAAGTGAATAATGAAAGTAATAAATTAGTCTACAAATATTGCAGTTACTATGTTTTTTGTTCAACCCTACTATTGTTGTCCGACCAGAAGTTTTCATAAAGCACGAAATATTACCGCAATGTCTAATTTTTCTACTAAAATAATATAAACTTCCATTATTTTTGTTATTTTAGTATATTTTTTATTCATTTTACATACTTCTGAACGGACAGCAAAGAAGCCGCTGTTTTCCTTCCCCGCCATATTTATAAAATCTTTGAAATATTTAAACGTATTAACAATTGTTTTTCGTTTATTATATTGAAATAACAACTATAAATTTTACTATTGTCTATGAAAATATGACGGACATAGAAAACCAACTGCTTTTTAAGATTGGCAATAGACAAACTGACCATAGACTAAGGACTGATGACAACACGATGACATCCCAGTTAGAGATAAGCTAAAGCCGCCCCAACGATAACGCCTACACGCCTAATTTAAGCATAAATAAGTTCATAGTTTAAAAAGCTTCATCATTATCGATACACGATTCGTATTCAGGGCCGGCTTGGGGCATCAATGACCCCCATAACCAACTGCGCGTGATCCTGCTTCGATATAGTCCGTAAACCAATTAATTTCAGCGATATTTCAGCGTTAAACTCAAGCATTTATATTTCTTCTGCTTATTTACAGCATTTTGTTATAGAACTAATGGTTTTGTAGATAGCAATTTTTATATTTGCTAAAGATTCGTCCTATTGTTAAAAAACTCATAAAATACACAAAATTTTGCTTTCATAATTCTTCCAATAGTATTGGTATATTATTGTTTACTTTTTTTGGTATTCAATAGCTACCATAGAGCACCACACATCCCTAGTTCATGACTTAGTCGAATAATTTCCTAATTAAATACTAATTTAAATAATTTATTTTGACCCCCAGCACGTAACAAAAACACGATAAAATTGCGCTCTCAAACTACCCGTGAAATTTGATTAAAAATACTTCAAAACGTTTATATATATCGACTGGTAGACTAATGTATCAGGCAATTTACAAGTTTTAAATTTAAATTTAAGACAACTAGTCTTTAAATAATTACCTTACCCCGATTTTATAGTAATAAAAATACCCCAAAAAAAATTAAGATTCAAACTAAATTGTAATTTTGATTTCCTATGCATTTAATTCTTTACAAACTTGCAAATATCCAGGTACATTCGTCCACCAGTATGATTCACTGAAACATGTTACATATATGATGTTTGTACCTGAGTGAGCATTTGTCTGTTGCGGCTGTTGTGGTTGGTTGCCGGCTGCGGCAGTCCGGAGGGACAACGACGAACCGGACCGACTGCCATCTGACTCCGGCTGTGGGATAGATATAGTGTTTTTTATTTTTAATGGAAACATTGAAAAAGAAACAGTCGAAAGGAGGATTTGAACCCGCGACCTCCAGTGTACCGTGCCGGTGCTCTGCCAACTGAGCTATCTCGACCTTACCTTCGTCTGTTCAATTTCAAGTTCCCTATTTTTATCTGTTTAAAGGAGATGCCTAGTGACGGCACGGTACGCTGGAGGTCGCGGGTTCAAATCCTGATTTCAACTGTTTCTTTTTCAATGTTTCCATTAAAAATATAAAATCATTGTCCAGGCACTGCATGGCCCTTAACATGTTTAAAAATCATAATATAGGATTGGATATAGTGAACTTTTTTTCTTTTTTTTATGGCATTGAATGACGAGACGAGCATGCCGTTCGTCTGATGGTAAGCGATACGACCACCCATAAACAGTAATAACACCATACAGCACCTTGTAACAAAGTACTGTGTGGCATTGCACTGCGCTCGTCATCCTGAGACATAAGATGTTAAGTCTCATTATGTCCAGTAGTTACACCGGCTACAATGTCCTTCAAACCGAAACAACAGTGCATGTACACTGCTGCTTGGCGGTAGAAATAAACATTATTATGACATTATTATTAGTGAGAGGTTCTTTAAATTTTAATGCATAATGTTCACTAGGTATTTATATACATATGAAATATTAAACAAAGAAAGATTTAAAATAACTACATCATATCACTATTATCAGCTAAAAGTGAGATATCATCAAAAACAGATTAACCTTCCATTATTTTTATAGACTTCATATTTGTAGCTTGGCAGTTCCAAAAGAACATAAAGATCATCTAATATAGAGACATCTTACACAGGATATTGTCATTAAGTTAAAAGGGGTATTCGAGTTCAGTACGCATTACCCCAATTCTATGATTAACTATGGGGTATCGCACCCGCTGAGGTCCTGAGTTCGATTCCCGGGTCGAGCCAAAAAATATTGAGACTGGGTTTTTCCATCTTAAAAATTACTCAGTCGCAGCTCGGAGTCAGGAAGTTGGCGGTGTGATACCCCCGTGCCTCGGAAAGCACGTAAAGCCGTTGGTCCTGCGCCTGATCTCTCTCCGGTCATGTCGGATTGCCGTCTCACCGGACTATGAGAGTGAAGGAATAGCGAGTGCACCCGTGTATTGTGCACACACTTGTGCACTATAATATCTCCTGCGTACCTGGCTGATCTCCGTTGAGATTGGCCGCCGTGGCCGAAACTGGCTAGGAGGATTTCATATGGGGTATATAATTACAATACACAATATTTTAAATAATTGGGGTAATTTAATACATGTTTCCCCTATACTCACGTCGGTGCTTTTCCTGCCAAGCAGTAGATACGTGGCGAACACGTCGTCGTATTTCGCCTCAGCGAGCGAGTATTCGATCTCTTGTCTATTGTACCCCAAACACACTAGCGCCTCTGCCGGGTGGAAATAACAACATATTAATTACAAGTTAAAAGGATATTTTGCTTTAAACTTAACATTCATGGAGAATTATTATGAATTTATTGATAATAAATGCCAAACATGTTTTGAACTTGATACATTTTATTTGAACTCACATGTGACATCGACATTTTCAAAATTTAGAAATGAGTTTTCATTTTATTTGAACTCACATATGACAAGACATTTGCAATTTAGAAAAATAATTAAAATTTGTGTCAAAAGAAGTAAAAATAATATGTAAATCAATTGTTATGAATAATATTCAATATATGTAAACAGGATTAAAATTAGATCATATTTTTTCTCATTAATATACCTCAAACTACACTACACAATTCAATATCTTTATGGACGATTTCGACCATGACGTCTCCTGTAATCAAGCGCAAATCGTCGTTCCTACCCACGCAATAAGGTTTTAGTAAAAAAAAATACAAATGTCGGCCGACGCTCTACGATACGTTACGAGTTAAACCACCTCCAAATATACCATAGTATTATTTTAGTAATATAAGTTATACAGCATCTGCCAGAGTAACAATACTAATTACCCCCTCGCGTATTAACATGCGATATTTTTTCTGAAACTTTATTTTTTCACTTCATATCATAACATCGAATAATTGTTTAGTCAATATATCAATTTATTCTTCGATTCAAACCTGCTGTGGCAGCTGTATGAATGGGACATTTTCTACCTACCTATATGACTCAACTTGTATCAATATATTTCTTGACAAATTCGACATACTACGTAAAAAAATACAATACGATTATTCATAAATTGGTGTAAATAACAATCCTGATAATCCTTTACAATTTTACTACAAATGACTAGCTAGAGACTACATAAATACCATTTAGCAAATACATACTTAGCTATATAATTTACATAAATGAATAACATATAAAGCATGTATGTACATGGAAGACAATTACAAATACGCAACAAAAAACATTAAAAAAAATCTGTCCCATCGATGACATTTTTGAAACAAATATTTTAAAATTACTGCCTGACTGCCTCGGTGGTGTAGTTGTATTACAGTACGACTACAAAGCTGAGGTCTCGGGTTCGATCCCCGGGTCGGGCAAAGTGGTATTGAGTTTTTCTATTCAGTATCAGCTCGGAGTCTGAAATTTGTGCCCGATATGGCGATAGGCTCGCCCCCTATCACATCATGGGACAGAATAATGGCGAAAAGTGGGTGCACTAGTTGCGCCTCTGCCTACCCCTTCGGGGATAACAGGCGTGAGTGTATATGTATATTTTAAAATTAGAATGTAAATATGTTTCAAAATACAAGGCATTAAAAAAATCGATGACCGAATAAACTATCGATTAAAATATCGATTGCACATCGAATAAAAAATCGATAATACAGATTTTTCTACCATATGCAATATCTAGACACATATAGATATTGTAGCTACTGAACCCCTGTTACACGTACCAACTTGCGCTGTGCCCGTATCATTTGTACCAATGACGGCATGAAATACAAGAAAATACATTTAAAAACACAAATGGCGGAGTATTTTGGTGTTTAGCGTACTCTTTCCATGCGATTTCGTGTTGTAACGGCATATTATTGCTTACTACTGCACTGACATTAAATTCCGTCTCGTAGGAAGTTGACGAAAACATTGGCTCAAAAAACTTTTGGGTCAATGAATGAATTAAGGTTAAATTTAAAAATCAGCAAATAGTCCTTATAATTTGAACGGTTTTTGTCCTTAAGGAATTCTTAAGTAGGAAGGTCCAAAAATAATTACGCCAATATTTTATTTTGGAAAGTAGATTCTGTCTCTTTAGATTGAGTTTTTAAGGTTATCCGTTATGGCTTAGCATTAATTTTTGAAGCAAAATGTATAAGGCCCTTACGAGAACCAAACGGTAAGCTTTAAAAACACATAGTAGACAATCAATTGCTGTAATTTTTTTGTAGCAATAATAAAACATAGCCAGCCATTAGCCAATTATTATTTGCATGGAAAGAGTTAAATTTAATACACATGATGAAGCGTTACTGATGTTTAAATGCGGTGTTTACAAACGGCTGAATCGCATACATATTTACTATAAATTGGCTTTAAAATAAATAATCAGGAGATATATTATATGACAATCATTAAGAGAACATAATTCTGTAGCGTGCATATATTAGCTAGCTTATATATGAGGTATATTTGAAATATTGGGGTAAAATGTTTTATAATTAATTTTATTTTTATTTATTTTAAACGTAACCTAGAAATAGAAATTGAAATCAGTGGGAGTTCAATTTTAATATTTATGATCTTATTTTTTACTATGAAATATATTATTATTATTATGTAACATGCTTTAACATGATTATTTGAGATCATGAAATAGGCCTTTGTTTACAAAACCCCATTATTCGTTTTCTAGGTTTTTGTTATTGTTTACACAAAACACCAGAATAAATCGCACCTTTAGAACAAAAACGACACAATTCAAAAAATAGAAAATTGAGTTGTCAGTTTTAAATAACTAAAAACTAGTTCCCTTGTTTATAAAAATATAATAAAAAAGGGACCGATATAACAGTTTTGTCCTCTCCTGCTTGAATATGGCTGTGTTTGAACTATCGTTGTATTAAGTACTTCGTTTTAAGTTATTTTATGACAATAACCCAATTTTCTATCTTTTTTAATTGTGTCGTTTTCATCCTAAAGGTGCGAAATATTAATAACATTGGACACCCTATTATTTTTTTGTTAGAAAAATATTTTTAATTAACATAATATCCCTATAACCCATTTTTAGTATACTTATGAATATATGGAGACAAACTTCATTTTCACTCAAACATTTGTGCATGATATGTGGATTATTGACAAATCCCCCCATCTACCTAATTTCTTAGCTCTGAAAGTAGTTTATCAACCCTAGCATCAATAGCTCTGTAATCTTTCTCTTTTTTTCTTTTTGTGGCTTCCACAGTTCATCAGTGATTTCGGCAATGTCAACTGCCAGAGACTTTCCAGTTCCCGTAGTGTTATAATTGAATATAATGCTCTTTTTCAGAGACAAATGTCAAGTGTACGACAAATGTAATATATATTTATCACGCACACACACACACATACATACATTTAGATTACATATTAGTATATTTAATAAGCTTACATTTATTTATTAAAAATTTTATAAAGAAATGTGAGCCGAATGGTCGCCTAACAGAAATATATGTTTGTTAAATCTTATTTGGTCTACTGCGATACGGGCCTGGAGCCTAGTGCAGTGACCTCTGTAAACAGTTTTTTTATAATTATTTTTGTGACATTATTATTATTATTATTTTTAAATAGCTCTGTAATCAAACCAAGCACTAACAATTTATTTCATTATTACCCCATCTACCCGAAGTTTTTCTAGCGTCATCATCAAGTTATTTAAACCCAGCTTCAGACACTCACCTATCCGCTTATGGTCTTTGAAGTCCTGCTGCGGCTCCACGTAGGGCCTCAGCTCGTCTTCCTCGTAGCCGGTGTTCATCCATTTATCTCGCATTATGCTCTCCAGAGACGCACGCTTCGCCGGGTTCAGTACCAGAAACTTCTTAAGAAGGTTCTCGCAATCGGTTGACATGTAGAACGGTATTCTGCGAACGCGGAAAGGAGAGTATTAAAATCGGGGAGTTTGTACTGTATCGTTTGTATGAACATTCTCTTATTAATCGAGAAGTATAGGTGTAGTTATAAATTACCGCGATAATTTTGCAGCAACACTCATTGCGTTCTGGTACATTTGATCTTTTTTTTTTCTCTCTTTATTAAGGGCTTTTTCACTATAGTGAATATGTCGCCCTGATATAATAATCACAGACATATAATATGAGTACAATACTAAGATATAATACTAATTATAACTTATAAACTAATTTATATAACATTCTGGCAGAGTCCGATTGGGGTTCGGCAAGGATGCTGTTACAAATCCCTACTTGACGTACATTAAAACCACATTGGTCTCGTATGGTCTTGTTACGTGAACACTCCATAAGAATATGATATGTGTCATGAATCAAGTTACAATCCGGGCATTTAGGGGTTGTAATTTTTTTCATCAAGAAAGCTAGTTTATCACATGGAATGTGTCCTGCACGAAGTCTTAAAGCAGTGATTGTATATACTCTATTTAATATGCTACTGTCTATCCATGTTTTCCACAAAGGCTGGGGCTGGATCGTTCGGTACAAAATTCCTTTTTCCCGAGATCTTAAGTCAAAATATTCCTTGAATAGGTTATGACACTGAGTTTTTATAGTATTAATGTGATTAGTGTAATTTGGGAGGATATTTAAGAGACAACCGTCACTAGTTGCTTCTCTAGCTAAACTATCCACCATCTCATTGCCTTCTAGACCTACATGGGATGGGATCCATTGAAGGGTCACTACAACACCCATAGCTTGAAATTTGCGTATCAGATCTATAATAGTGTAGGCTTTGATCTTTGATTCTAATATAATATTGTAGTAGTTTTATGCTTTAATTAATGCAATATTGGGCGTTAGACAGCAACTTTAGTGAGACCATAGCATCACAATATACATTGTATAGTTTGCCGCATGTGATATTCGTATATCCCAATTATTTTATTAATGTGTCCCACATATTCGTGCATAAAGCAAACAATTTCTATTATTATATTTATTTATTTTATATTATAAAAATTTATGTTTATTTTTTTATGCAACTGGATGCATAAAGTAGCTGACTGGGCTCTGTGGCGTATCTTGAGAGATACCTATGTCCAGCAGTGGACTGCAACTGGCTGACGATGATGATGATGTTGATGATGATATTCATAATTTATTTATTAGTATTATCTCTCATCCTTTCTTATTATCTATCGTCCAAATTATCATCTTACATGGTAGTTATTGTACAATATCCCGCGATCATTATAGCTCGAAAATCCATGTATCTAAATTGAAAATCCTAACCCATCCTAACCTAACCCACTAGCGCTGTGTATCAGAATGACCTGTATTTGCCACGCAGCACCCTCTCGCGCAGCTCCCGCAGCGTGGAGCCGTCGAAGGGCAGCGAGCCGGACACCAGCGTGTACAGGATCACGCCCAGCGACCACACGTCCACCTCGGGACCATCGTATTTCTTGCCTGGAAGGGAAAAAAATATTGATACACTGAAAAAGTTAATAGATCTTTTGCCTATAGGCACCGAAATAGATTCGTAAAGTGAGTGTGTAATCATGCCCAAACCACACATTTCAAGTTTGTCGCAAATTATAAATCCTCACGCTTGACAATATAAGCCGAAACACTAAACAGGCAAGCCCAGCGAAAGCGTTATCTCTAGTTCTTTATGCGTGATGGGTTAGCAAAGGCATTACGAGAGTGTGCTTTTGGCATCAGGTCATAATCAAATACTTGGATGCTGAAGTTGTTCAGAACAAATACAATGGAAATCTAAGAGCAGCCACGACTATCACCTTGGAAGAGCTCAGGCGCCGCGTACGGCGGGCTGCCGCAGAACGTGTCGAGTTTAGCGCCCGGCGTGAACTCGTTCGAGAAGCCGAAGTCGGCGATCTTTATGTTCATCTCGCCGTCTAGCAAGAGGTTCTCGGCCTGAAAATAAAACGTATGGGCGTTAGATTATGTCTCAGTGCATGTCAAATATATCACTTCGGTAATGTCCTAGAAAAATGTCGACCAGCGACAAACGATAACCGTATCTTTCTAAGGTCGACGATTCCACACAATGACGTATGGTCAATGCTACACTTAGGGGTATGATAATCCCCTCTCCTCATTCAGATTCACGTAAACATCCAAGAAGTTTACAGTTCGAACATTAACAGCCGATCAAATACCTAATTTCTTATGTATACTTTTCTGCAATTTTTTTGTATTTTACCCACATCTTATCTACTTACCGATCTTATAACCTTAACCACGCGAATACCTTTTTGAACGAGTTGACAGAAAATTTAACAATACCTTAAGATCCCTGTGTATGATCCGTTTCTGATGGCAGTACTGGACCGCTGAGACGATCTGCCGGAACTTGGCACGCGCCTCCTTCTCCTTCATGCGACCGTGCAGCACCAGGTAGTCAAACACCTGAGATGCAAACGAAGATACGCCTTAATACAAATAGCACAGAGTATAGAAGGTATCTGGAAATGTTTAGCAGGGCTTTATTCAGCGGAAGACATTTTATGGTTGATGATAACTAATATACATTTAAATATCCTATATCACTGGTCTGATGCCTTGGAAAAGACTGCCTTGGTATGAAAGAAACTGTAAAGTATGTCAGCTTAATCTTGTTCACAATTACCCCATCTTCTTATAAGAATAATACCAGCCCTGTATTATACACTGTCCCACTGCTGGGCACAGGCAAGGCCTAAACCCTCTACTACTGAGAGGGTTTAGGCCTTAGTCCACCACGCTGGTAGGCCAGCTTACCGACCAGCACCCTAGTGCCTTCGAACCCTTCGAAATTCTTATAAAGAACTTCTCAGGTATGTAGGTTTCCTCACGATATTTTCCTTCACCATCAAAGCAAGCGATATTTCACAAAGAATACACACACAACTCAAGAAATGTCAGAGGTGCGTGCCCTTGGATTGTGAACCTGCGGACATTCGACTGTGCAGTCCGTTCCACTCCCAACTAGGCTATCGCCACTTGTTCTTAACCCATTGGTATACAGTTCATTATACAATAGCAACACTAACCTCACCACCCGACGCGTACTCCATGACGAGGTACAGCGTCTTCTCAGTCTCGATCACTTGGAACAATTTCACTATATTTGGATGGTCTAACATCTTCATTATTCTGACCTGTAACACGATAATAACAATGCTTAGCAATTACTTGAGGTAAATGGTGATTATTAGTTAGTAGTATGATTAAACGATAATTTCAAGATCTTCCTTTCTTAAAATGCCCTTGTCGCATTCCCTTATGGGGTCAAAGTAAAATTCCGTTTTGAAACATGGTACAGAATGAAATTTACTGGTGGTAGGTCTCTCGGATACGAGGGGCGGTTTGAGTAGGGACCACAGCAATGTCTATTTTATTGAAGGATATCGTAGTCATAGTAATTACTGGTCATTTTGCGACTTAACATATGTCTCGGGAGCGAGCGCAGTGGAATGCCACGAAGTAGTTTATAATTCAAAGTTCTGAGTGGTGTTATAGTTTATAGGCGGTCGTATCGCTTACCATCAGTCCAGCGGCATACTCGTCTCGTAATTCAACCGCAATATCAAAAAAGGAATACGTTTATGAAGTGGGCCGTTCTTAGGCAGTATACATAAAGAAGATTATTTTGCCACAAGAGTGGGTATGTAGGAACCTGGTCGTAAAACCATCAACAACTTTGCGATTTATCCAATGCAATACCATATTACCGATCATAATGAGACAAAGAACGTATACAATTACCTCTCTGAACAGTTTCTGCAGCGAGCCTGGGTTGAGCTGTGTCTTGTCGATGATCTTGATCGCGACTTCCTTGCCGGTGGGCACATGCTTGGCGAGCTTCACCTTGGCAAAGTTACCCTTGCCGATTGTCTTTAGAAGCTTGTACTTTCCTGCAAAAGAACGTTACATACATTAAGAAAATAATATAATGGCTTGTGAAATTAATGGGCATAATGAAATTTCATCAGCGAAGTCATTGAAACGGTGGATTCAGAGTTTTGAGTGATGTATTGTTTATGGACAGTCGTGGGGCTTAACATAAGACGACTAAGCACGTCATTCAGTGGTATAAAAAAAAATACATTTCATTTTCTCCATTTCTAAATATGGCACAGACTATATGAGCAGTAATGTATTGCAGTCGTAGTGCCGGGAATTTGACCACAAAGCCAAGCTTGCGGTTTACTTTTGTGGTGTGCGAACAAAATTGGATTTGTTTTGGCTAAAATCCAGTAGGCGCCTTTCGTCGATCAGACCTCTAAGGAATAACGAATGCGGCTTTATTGAAAATCTACCCTGCTTAACTTCGAAGGTATTTAAAGTCTGCCAACACGCACTGGGCTAGCATGGTGTACTAACAACCTTCTCTATTGTAGAAGAGGCCTGTGGCGCACAATGACGCAGTATACAATACAAGATAAGTATTATTATATTGCTTCATCATAAATTCTGACCACGGGGCAATTTTGAATAGTCTTACCCCGTCATCCGAACTTACCCCATTATAATATGTAATTTATACACATTAAACTTTATTTACGTACCAATATGTGGTTCCTCTGATGTCCTCGACCGCGAGGAGACCCTCGCGCTGCCGCCAGCGGAACCGCCGCCGCCCGCACCCGCCGACGACTCCGATGCGCTCTGCGTGAACAAACACGATTTATTATTTCATTGTCCATATAATTTATGCAGCCGTAAATAAACACAGGTTTAGACAGCTCATGAATCGATAAGGCACGCTCCATATAAGTCAGATCTTGTGTATGGGGTAACTTTGACAGACGATTTGAATATCTCCTGTATTGCTTATAGTCCTTATTCTGAGCTGTATGATATATTTTACGATGATTATGTAACAAACAAAAGAAGACACTACGATCATGAAAATATTTAGAACTGTATCCATGAACGTCTTCATTTACTCCAAATTTCAAATGAACAATGACTGCCTCGGTGGCGTAGTTGTATTACAGTACGACTGCAAAGCTGAGGTCTCGGGTTCGATCCCCGTGTCGGGCAAAGTGATATTGAGTTTTTCTATTCAGTATCAGCTCGGAGTCTGGAATTTGTGCCCGATATGGCGATAGGCTCGCCCCCTATCACATCATGGGACGGAATTACGGCGAAAATTGGGTGCACTAGTTGCGCCTCTGCCTACCCCTTCGGGGATAACAGGCGTGAGTGTATGTGTGTGTGTTCAAATGAACAAAAAATTTAAAAAACTTTTTTCAAATTTTTGCTACTGATTAATAATTATTTTTTCCTTCTTTCCAATCTAAATCAATAAATACACATATTTAATCTGTCATCAATCGTTTATATATCAAAACGTGGGGTAACTTCGACCGTCCATCCTTTACCCCGCGCAAGAACCGAATAATGGACGAGCAATACGCGCGATGTACCTTCAATTTAACGTATGCGTCGAGAGAATGATATATTCCGGATGTACGTTCATTTCGTTGTTGTTTAGGTAAAAAATTGATTGAGAATTCAAAAATGTATACTACGCAATAATCTAAATATAAGGAGTGTTTTTGTATTTTTTATTTGTGCGCACAAATTTCTTTGAACTGGAACTACTGATCTGATTCTCATTATAATTCTTTCAATAAGGCTACATTATACATAAATCAGATTACTTTTACATAGTAAAGGCGCGGGCCAAAAACGATGATATTTAGTAGCATCTTACGCCAAATTCCCAGTACTAAACCTACCAGCGCTACTCAACATTCACACTTACATAGTATTTTGCAAGACGAGACTCACACACTCATCCAATTTTAGGCAGCCCAGCGCATTTGACCCAAATTCGTGGTGGGAACATAACAGAACTATGACAGCGTTGAGAGCCATAATAAACCTTAAAATAACGTCGTTTAAATTCACAGTGCAGTGATTCTGTTTGGTATAGAAATTTCTTTGGGCAATGTGGAATATGTTTACTTAATTTAGTTTTAGTTATAGGGTTTTATTTATTTTAGCACAGCAATATAATAGCTGTACTTAGTTTTAAGAAACAGGCGCGCCCCAATTTCGGCCGATGAGAGGCGTTATGTCGCTTCACAGTGTCAGAAACGATGGCGTCCTACCTAATTGAATACAACAAATTATTTTACACAATGAAATCTCCAGTTCTTTTTACTACAATAATTACAATTAACATTCTCATAGGCCGTCTAAATAAAAAAGACGACTCTAAATACATTCCAATACAACATATTTTACAGTATCCGAAACACCCAGACACAAAGCACATGGGGTAATGGAGTATAACGTAACAGATTTTCGGAACGCACCGTTCGCACAAGCCTTAAACACCCGAAAACATTTGATCCATTTAACAGTAATATTTACACACAGGTTCCCTGGGGTCGTTCACCCGGTTGTTAGACCCCTCCCTCCCCTCTGTCCGGGTATTTATCCTGGCACAGAAGCGACGTGCTTAAGCATGGTTATCTCGGCTTTTCGTGAAAAACTCTTTGTTTCGTTTATTTTTTCCACGGCACCGTTTACATCTTTTTGAAATGTAAGGTTTCTGAAATAATGGCATGCGTTGTGATAATTTTTTTTTAATATTTAATCGTCTCTATTACATACCGTCTGGTTAGCAAAATATATAAACAATCATATACTTTGCTGTATGATGATATTAGAATATCAAGAATTTCAAAAACAGGGAATATATAAAATTCGCCTTGAATAGAAAATCGGTAAAGTTAGAAAGGGGATATTAAATTTCAATTTATATGAACACTTTACATCTTGTAATTTTAATACTTATCGTATTAAACTATTTATATATTTTGTATATTTTGTACCAAACATTGCAAAAAAGTCCTCTATACTTTTAGTACTTCGGCGATCAATATCTTTAAAGGTTGACAAATCTAAACAATGACCTACCTACCCACATGTCATTGGTAAGTATTATAAAACACATAACTAGCAGTAGTATTGGATCGAAGGCCACGCGAAGCAGTCATTTTTCTTTGACGTAAACTTTGCCTTGTCGGGTTTCCAAGTACGTGTATTTGCCGTTAAGCCAGCGTTAAGCTCATATGTAGGCCGGGACGAATGATTTTAGACGTAGCAATGCTGGTCATTACTTAGACTTTAAATAAATGATTCCAATAACACATAAATAGCGTTAAGCCTTTTTCCTTTCCATGGCTGGACAGCGGTGTTTGCAAATCGAATAAGAAAGGGTTTTACACACAGTAATTATAATTTTGTGGAATAGATATTTTTAGCAAACATTCATTTTTATTTTAAAAAATCTGTCTTTATCGTCAATATATATAACTACGTGTACAGATTATTTAAATGATAAAAGCATTCCACATTATACAAGTTATTTCAGGCATTCATTTCATAGAGATCCTCGAACATTTGTTTTTAGCTACCAATCACTTTTCTGACAACATAAGTGGGCAAAAAACACATATACGGATTTTACAAAGGGAATAAAGTAGAAATAAATATATACACCTTAAAAAATGTCTGTGATGCCCATATTTGTGTTATAAGGGACCGAAAAGTAAGTTTCAACGTTACCCCATGAAGTTTCTGTATGGCTTTCGCACGGCGTCGCCTCCGCCACAACTTGGAGAGGAACACCGGCGCCAGCAGCGGCAGCACTCGGTGGCGCATCGTTTGCGGGTTTATCTTGACGGCTTCTTACGCACCGACACGCGAAAATGATCTAGCACGAAGCTAGCTTTACTGATTTTGGGGTAAGACGTAATTACCCCAATATTCGGTAAAGTGACGTGAGATTTGGGTTTTAAAAATTAACTTAGACTTTGCTAAACAGTTTTACTTAATATTACTGCAATGCACTATTTTAATCAGCGATCAAATTATAAAGCGTATTTCAAAATCACATTCATAGAACTCGCTGACGTAAAATTAGTGACTTTATGAAACATCTTTTCATTGCTAATAATATAAGATAACGCAGTATCGCATCGATACAAATATGGTTGACGAAATTCTATACACATGTCCGAAGTTATTTAATTGAACGCATAACAAAAACGAACACCACTCACAATAACATAAACAAAAACGCAAACAATATCATTCGATACATTCTCCAGTTCATCACAATTCACAATAAACCTTCATGTTAAAAAAAAAATAACACTAGCCACTTATGAAAACGAATTGCATTTAAAAAAAAAATATTTAAAAAAAGCGCGCGAACTGCTCGCATGTCACACAATCAAGAAGTTTATAATATTATCTAATGGAGAGAGCGGTACACACATTTTTGTGAAGACAAAAAAATTACCTTTTGTGTTGTATTCTATCTCACTCACTCTTTAACCTATGTTGCCAAAGCTTACGGATTATTTCCCTACCCATAAAAAAATATCAATACCGTTATTGTCGTCTCAATCATGTATATATAAATATTTCCAACATATCTTATATAATGATATAAGTACTATTTTCATTTCAGAATTATTCTTGTTGAATAAGATATCCTTAAGGTTTTTTATCCTTATTAACATTTTAGTTTAAAAAATTTCCTCATTTAATTGGTAATTGCGAATACATACTTCGGCAACACTGTTATAAAACGTTAAGTTCGATGTCAATATAGTTGTCAAATAAATGTTCACTTCGAAATTTTCTCCGTAATTATCTACAATAATAAGTGTGTTTTAGTGATATTTTAATGTGAATTGTGTAGTTCACGGTTGCAGAAATATTTGGTATCCATCATTTAGTGTGAAATTCTACAGGTAAGTTCATTGTAATCAATATTGTGCAAATATTATAATTTTATCAATATTTATACGAATCGTAATAAAATACGTGAATATTTTATAAATGAACTGTAGAAAAACCTCGCTTAATGTGATTTGCTTTATATATGACTACTTTTTTCATATTAACGTAATGTTAAATGTGATTTTTTGTATTGTAAATAGTGTATGTAAACAAGGGGCTAGGGTGACCATGGTGTAAGCTTTGGTGGACCGGTTTGACAATGGTGCTAGAGTATTTGTAATACTAGCCGCCTTACTAATGAATATTATAAAGCTTATTAATCTTTAAATAATCATCGTAAATAAAAACTGAGGATCAACAGTTACTATCGAGTTCTCAGTGTATCCAGCATTGATTTATTGAAACTTTTATTTAAAATAAAATCGAGTTTGTATTTCTCTTTACAGATTTCTTAAAGATCTAGATAAGCAAAAATGTGGTTAAATATGAATACCATTAAAAGGTCAATTTGATGTCTGCAAGAATTACTAGTCAACATTTAAAGACAAAACATTATGATTCTGAATGTGATAATGTGTCTTCTACTTCTGGGAATATGGCAGTAGATGTCAAAAATAATTATTTATTACCAGAAACTCATCCTGTAAGTATATTATTTTTTATCATTTCACTGGTATAATTATGATCCACTTAGACTTTATTATTTACTAGCTTTTGCCCGCGGCTCCGCCCGCGTGAATGTGTTTTTCCGGGATAAAAGTCACTGTTTATATTTTACTAGGATGAAAAGTAGCCTATGTGCTAATCCAGGACATGATCTACCCGTGTGCCATATTTCATCGAAATCCGTTCAGTAGTTTTTGCATGAAAAAAACATCCATACATCCAGACATTCTTACAAACTTTCGCCTTTATAATATAATAAGATTAGTAGGATAGGGCATTAAGCTTGCGACCCACCAAATTTTATAACGGCGGTACATTGGGTGATATCTGAGTGTACTAAATGGCACCTCTGCCTCTGTCTAAAATATAGGTACTTAAATATATTATTATTGATTGATATTTACTTTTTACATTACATGTCAGCGAAATGAATATGAACCACCATTGAAACGTCAAGACTTGAAAGATTTCAATATATCAGTTAATGTGAAGACATCCAGTGAAATAAGTTTAAAGAAATAAAAGAAAGTATTGCAGCAGAAGATGAAGAGATAAAAGAAGAAAATTAATTACAAGTTATTTCTTATTAAAGTTGTTCATGATTATACAGTCTGAAATTGAAAATATTTTGCAGTGAAATTTTGCTAATATTTGAGATTTTTTTTAAAAGTATATTCCAAGTAGCAAGCAAAGAAAAATTACATATAGTGATGACATAAAGACTTTTGCTTTAACATTACACTTTTAGTCGCCGAAAACATTTTTGTTTTATAAATTCAAAGATATATTTGCCGAAAGAGAGCACATTATGGTGATCTTTAGCAAACTTTAATTGTTTTGTTGGCTTCTTCACAGAAGTTTTAGAATATTAAAAATAAATTTAAGGACGAAACCTCACCCGCAGAATGTAGCGTTAATTTTTGATTCCATGGCTCTCAAACAAGAATTTATTTGGTATTGTAATTTGTAAAACATCCACGTGTTTATTACTTTTGCTATAAATATCTACACAACTTTGTTTACAGTCAACTTACCTATGGAATTTCACACTAGATGTTGGATTGCAAATAATTCTGCAACCATGGATTACACAACTCATAGTAGAATATATCTAAAACACAATATGTATTATTATGGATACTTACAGAAAAAAAGTTCGCAGAATACTCGCAAAAATTGTAAAATCACACAAAATAGATATTCGTAATATTTCAAAATTACTTACTGAAAATTAGGTTATTAACTTCCTAAATGTGTATTATTTTTTTATGTATGATTGTTTACTTTTATGAGTATGTTTTTTATTTTTTTTATTATATTTAAATTTAACAATAACTGTAGTTTTCATTTTTAAATATCCCAATGTTTTTCTGTCTAACCTTACAGTCTCCATATTTGGTTATAAAGGCCGGCAAACAACGTGAACATATCCAGTCGCGGGGGAAAGTAAAACATATACAATGTGAGGCTGTGTGCCGAGCAAAAAAAAAGCACGCGGGGCCCCGTGCGAAGCAAATAATTTTTTTTAACAGCTTTGTAAGTAAGGTGCCATAAAACGGGCCCCCAAGGAGCTGCAAAATGCCCCTGTAACTGCGAGGCCCCAGGCGGTTGCCTGGTTCGCCCCCCTCCTCCAAGGCCGCCACTGAATTCACCACCGCGTGGTGAGGTATTTTTTTTATGTAAGTGGAACTAGTAGTTCCGAACTACACATACCAAAAAAGTATGTAAATATGCCAATTTTGTTTGGAATAAACTTTCTAACTCAAATTATATTTTTTAAATATCAACTATTACTAGCCGCTGTAGTTGGTTTTCATAATTAATTTAAACCGCATTACTTTATAGAGATAAAAATAAATATTATGGTGCGATATCATATTATTACACACTCACACACTCACGCCTCTTATCCCCCGGGTAGACAGAGGTGCAATTAGTGCACCCACTTTTTGCCGTTATTCCGTTCCACGCTGTGATAGGGAGCGAGCCTATCGCCTTATCGTGTACAAATTCCAGACTCCGAGCTGATACTGAATGGAAAATAGTCACTTTGCCCGATCCGACTAACCTGGGGATCGAACCCGAGATCTCAGCATTGCAGTCGTACCATAATACAACTACGCCACCGAGGAAGCCATATTATATCATATCATATTATTATGGACAGTTAATTATGTTACGTCCTGGTTTTGAAAATAAACCTTTGTCACTCTAAAGAGAGAGACAGCAGATAGCTGTGACGTCACATTTTAGTCTTCAGTTTGTTAAACGGAATGAAAAATCCATATGGGTATAACATTCTTGCACACAATAGAATGACAACACGACAGCGATAAACAATAACCGGTCGGATTATGACGAAAAAAGAAGGCAGACTTTTTCCAAACTGCCTGACGCATAGGTATTATTGGTTTGCGGCATCGTTTATGCAATAATCATCGACGTATCGAATAATAACGGTCGCCCGCTGATTGAGTGCTATCATCGATACACGACTGCAATCGTAAATCAGCTCTTCGGAATATACATATTAAATAAATCAATCACGAAATATTTTCCACTATTAAAACTTAGTCTAATTTTAATAGTCTTTAAAGCCTCCAGAACAATTAATTGCCTCATTAAGTAGAGATACGCACTCGTTCATGATAATTTGAAGTAATTGTTTGGGTGATTCTTTGATTCCAATAAACAAAATTTGTCACGAAATGCTTTCATGAGCGGGAAGGGTGCTTCATTTTAATTCTGATTACCTTTGAGGCTAGAATGACAAAACTTACTGCGTTTAAAAAAGCAACCAATGATTTATTCAATACTTATCTACAATAGCTGTTCGTCACAAACGCTATACCTCTTCATATTGAGCATGTGACGGCCCTTCAGCAACGCCTCTACGTAACACTTCGTTAAAATTCATTCAAAATAAAAAATCTGCAGAAACCTTTCCCCAAATACACATCCAATTAAAAAAGGCTTCCCTACAAACGAAAACCCGCCCGCGGCGTGCGTAAGGTAATTTCCGACTATATTAATAAACTCGTTTTAAAACATGAAACATTCGGACGAATATGAAACAGACTTATTAATGTTTACCTAAAAACCGACAAATCTCATCGGAATGTTGAATATATTTTCGACCTTTACTGACGACGCGGCCATATGAAATAATCAGTCTCAAACTCAATCTCGGCATTAAATTTGAATTTATGCTTTGAACAATTTAAATGGCAGTCGGATGTTTACTAGTTAAGAGTTACTTTAATTAGTTTTCTTTTGTAGAACTTTAATTAGTTTTCTGTTGTAAAAAAACATTATTTTAACGTTACTATGTAACGTTAAAAGAATGTTTTTACAACTTTAAATAACAATTTAAGTTATTTTACCCCAGAAATCGATTTCGATTCTGTTCATTAATTCAACGTGTCACGGTCTCAATTTTATTCGTCTAAAATGTCAGACAGTAAGATCCAGTAGATAGCATTTGGATAAATTACATCACTTTGAATGTTAAATGTCTTAATACATCCAACGTAGAAAACCTAAAACCAACAGATAGACGCCACTGGTAACAAGTTCGGTAATTCAATGCAAAATTCATTAAATCGTCAGTTATGCCAACTCTACACTGAAGAATACTCTATAAATAAGAATGGGTCGTTAACAACAACTACACAGATGCAAAAGCAATTAAAGTATCGCTACTTTTAAAGGAAGAATAGGCCCTTGATTGCTTTATCAGGTGCGCACTGATACCGCGTATTGTACCTCCGTGATTGTGGTGTTGAAGAGATAGAAGATATGGTTTGATATGAGCAAAGAAAGAGATGGTGAATTTTTGAATGCTGATAGGTTTACTGCTTTACTGAACTGTGTTAATAATATAATTGTATATCTCATTGTATTTAATGAAACAAATGAAAAATATAAAAATTGCATCCTAGGGAATGACATGATGACCACTGAAATAGCTTTTCCGAACCTGGCCTTTGCAATAGTAATGGCGATAATGATTATTATAAAAAATACAACAAGAATCCAGTATTTTATCGTTCTAAACCCTTCTAACAAGTTTGTACCCGGAGTTCCTGCATACATCACAACACTCTAGTAATTGCAATTAGAACCTAACAATGTATCTGGTCATATTTTCAAAAGATATTTTTTAATTCACCCTACTGCCACAGTATACAAAGCGGAGACAGATTTCCCCTAAGCCATTGTTTTAAACACACACCAATCTGTATGAGTGGTTCGTTAGCCAGGTATTTGCGGAACCACTCGCTACGAGACAGCTTCTAGAACATTTTCAATACTTCTAATCATTTACACACAAAGTTTAATCAAAATGTGCGTTTTTTAAGCTTATTTTAGCATAGAAAAAAATTATATAGCAGATTTTAAGTTTTGAATCTGTAATCTGTAAGTATATTAACATCTTATGACTCAAGATGACGAGCGCAGTGGAATGCCACACAGTACCTACTTTGTAAGTCAAGGTGCTGGATGGTGTTGCGACTGTTTAAGGGTGGTAGTATCGCTTATCATCAGGCGAACGGCATGCTCGTCTCGTCATTCAATGTAATAATAAAAAAATAAGAATCCTCCAAACAACTTCACACCTTTAACTTTGCAGACTCTTCACAAATTGTAATAGATACCCCAATGTATCATGGGGTATATTGTATCAGTACAAACCACTCAACACGCCTACGATTGTGAGCACTATCAATCGCTCTGAGGGGAGATGGAGTAACAATAGATAATGGTAAAGGGGGTTGGTTGGGGATGGATGAAATGACGTCTAACACCGGGGTAGTTTTGGACAATGTCTAATGGGGTAAACGTGAAACGAATATGGAAATGTATGAAGACTGTTGTGGCAGAATGACATAAAATTGATGAGCAAAATTGTAAAGTAATTATATAATTAATAGTACCTGGGGCATTCCTGGATTTTTTTTCCTAATTGAATTGATACCACACTCGATGTATTTCGAAAACATTTTTTTTTTTAGATTACGTTTTGCCGCCAAAAATCCTCAATTTTTTTATTTTATATTTATGTACCCTGTGTCACTCTCAGGGCGAAGAGAAATCTAGTGATACCACTCACATAAAAATACGACAAGCCATTTAGGCTCTAGAGCGTGCCAAAGAAATATACATACATACATACACTCGAAAAACATAACCCTCTTTCTTTCGCAGTCGGGTAAAAAATGTACAATGGTAACTTCAAATCTACCCCAACAAAATTGAAACAATATTAAACGATATATCCACAATAGAATAAAGACTGGGGCAAGACTGACTATGGAATGAAAACTTAACAGCGCGAGGCGCAGGCCGCATGCAATCAATACTGACTTTACAAATATAGAAAATTACGGTCGTAGATGTCACTCATACGTTTGTTTGTTCTTTATAATGGGCCTTTAGGGGTGCCCTTTTCACTGGAATAAAATTAGCTACTTTAGTATCGAAGTATCGTCGTTCTTGTACACTTCGGAAAATCAACTATTGTGTGTAATTGTGTAAAATTTGGCGTCCATTAGATTAAAAACAACACCCGGAGCATTAAATTTCAACCCTATAGATCCTTTCAAATTGAGGGTGTAAGGTTGTTCCTAATATGCCTTTATTATAATTATATTTGTATATTATGCTATGTTTCAGAAAGAACATAATTAAATATTAATTAACTCGTAAATCACTATAACGTTTATAAATAATACGCATAACAATAATTACGTAGGTAAGGCTATAGAATCTATAGTGTAGATGTTAATCAACTGTTAGTAACTTTTTATTTATAAACACTTGAACCTAATGACTCATATCCTTGAACTTAGAACCACTTTTTATCGTATTCCGGACACAACAAAAACGTACAACTAATAAACCTTCCAACCGTACGCAATCGATTTTTTACGATTCATAAATCGCACTGGCCGAATATTTATTTATTTCCAAACAAATCACTCGGACAATCGTCAAATATCTTGTAACTGGCACAAAATAAAACCGTTGTATTCTTTTTTTGAATTTCCTATTCCCGCCAAATCTCACGTCACCTCGCGACGCAGTTTCGATTTTAAGTCGAATCGTAAAACGTTTGTATCGATATGTGCGAACACCGAAGCGATACTGGGCGATGGCTAGGGTCACAATGGCCGTTTCTAATAAAAGAACAAGGGTCAAACGAAGCGGGTAATGTTTGGTTACGATGCAAACGTAGCGTGTAAAAAGGGTCTGGTGAGCGTAATAACCTAGATGTGTCGATTAATTAACATATTTTTTTTGTATTTTTTATCGATTAACGTTTGACGACAAATGAGAGTCCGGATGGTAGGCAGACATTTCAAGACACACGGAAATGTGTTCGCGAAGTTACTATATTCTTCTTATATTTGCCTTTATCCTACTAGAATGTGCAGTCGGCACAATACACTATTCCAAAGATGTTGGAGATATGATTTGGCTTACTTTTACAATTGGCCGCCTGCCTAATCCCAAGAGCAAGCATTGAAAAAAATTAAAAACTGTTCTATGACCCCGGAATTGCAGCCAGGACCATTCGCTCTCAGACGCAAAAGCCGTAGGTATCTATATTATACATTTTATTTGATCATCTTACACACAGCTCCGGCACTTGTGAATGGCAGTTCATCAATGTTCATGAAAAATAGCTTATGTGGCGTCATTCCGAACACCGCAGTATCTCGTCACTGGCTGGAACGTTTTCGGCTGTGCACACCTTCATTAATTGATTTCTATTTAATAGTATTGAAAAAAACTCCTTTAGCATTTAATGTAGCATTTGTCTAAAAATTGTTGTATTTTGCCGTCGGCGTTCAAACGACTTAAAAAAAAGAGAACGCTCTGAATTTGTAGCGTATGTAATTTTTATATTGTATGGACATTGATGACTTCAAGATTCGTAAACCGATTTTCTTGATCCTCTTTTATAAAATAGCAACCAATTGGTTTTGATAGTTGCACCTTGACGCTCTTTAATAATGACTACCATTTATATCTTTGACAAACTTGTGGATTTTAAAGTTTTATAAATACCTCCAATCACGAAACAAGTTCAAAATTACCCCATATTTGTAAAACTAAACTGGCAAACAATTTTCCTTGTGTCATAAACGAAATATGATTTGTATACGGCAAAGTTTGTAGCGCGCGTGTTATTAAACTAATTGCTTATGTCCGCAGTCTGAATTTATTAAAATTTGTGTCGACTCCCGCGAATGAAATGTTATGTTAATATGTTCATATCATAAACTCGAAATGTTACAAACTTCTCTAAAATATTACATACATACAAACTCACGCCTTTTATCACGGGGTAGGCGGAGGTGCAACTAGTGCACCCACTTTTCGCCGTGCGTATTCCGACCTAACGCCATATCGTGACAATATTTATTGTGAAAACATTATATAATATATGTTATTTTATCAAAATATGAATCACTGCATTAGTTGACTACTTGGTTTGCTTGCTACTGGCTGATATTGGGTTCGATTCCCGAGTAGGGCAAAACAATGAAATTTTTTGCTAACAATTTGCCAGAAACTTGCTCCCATACTGAGGACGCGTCAAGCAAGCGTCCATGAAAGCCAAATCCTTTCTGTAACTTTCCCTGAAAAGTGTGTTGCGCCGACCCTACACATCGATATTATTGTAATTAACTCGACCGACCCCAACATTCTCCAAACAATTCCAATTCACATCGGACCATAAATAATTGTTAGCAGATATCGAAGATGTATTAATCCGTAAAGACAGTTGACAGAAGTAATATTTCCAGTCTGCGACATCATTCCCAGCTGGGACGGGGGTCAACGACTGCCAAACAGTTCATTCTGAACGGATTATAACAAATATTGTCTGAATTGAGATAGCAAACTTTTCACGTCGGAAAAAATTGAGTACCATCTTGGATATCTCATCTTATCTTACTAATATAAATGCGAACGTTTGTGAAAATGTTTGGATGTTTGTCAGAAGTAAACGCAGAAACAACTAAACAGATTTGGATGAAATTTGGCACACGGGTGGATCATGTCCTAGATTAACATATATGCGGTATTTTTTATCCTGGATTTTTAGATTTATTATGATTAATAGGCAAAACGAGTAAGTTGCTCGCCTGATTGTAAACGCCAATATAACTAATGAATACTAGTGACACTGCCTCGTCGCTGAACTCCCTTTTGAGGCCTTTTGAGGCAGAGGTACTGACAAAAAGTTTGTTTTATCTGTATAGAGCTCATAAGAGTTAGGTCATACATACCCACCGGGAACCAACGCGATCAAATCTCACAAAAACTTTAACAATAACATCATCGTCAGCTTACCTGAAACAAAAGACATAATAATTAATACATTACACCAAAAATAATACATTACAAATGCGAAAGTTACTCTTTTGCGTTTCACATATAAACTAATGAACCGATGTTGATAAAATTTTATACAGAATATAAAACCTAAGAAAGGCTTTAATCTTAGCTAAAACTAATTATCTAGTAAACAATTATCGAACATTTGAAAAAGACACTTAGTCTGTGTTATTCATGTAAAAAAGATCAGATTTAGCTGTCATTTTGAATCAACCCGTAATCCAAGCTTAAAACCACTTTATTTGTCGTAAAACGAATTCCACGCGAAACCGCGAATTTGTCGAAATATTTCTCGACAAAATTATCCATATTATAAAGAGCCTTACCTTACCTTGCCCCTGTACATCGCAAGAATTTTAATTACATCTATCGCTATACTAACTTTCAGAAATTTATCTTGTCTAGACGTTTTGATACAGGGTTTCTAATAAAGCAAAGGTCAAGTCGCGGGGGACACATACATTATGTCTACTAGGCTCAGGTTAAAGAGGGGGTGGGGGGGGGGGGGAGAGTGTTAAATTGATCGCCTTTCTGTCGGATGGAGATAGAACGAAGTAAGGATTTCATACAAACAATTACATCGAACATTTTATATGAAAGGTACACTAATAGAATTAATGAAAGCAGTTATGGGTGTAATTGATGAAATAAAAAAAAACGATCTATCATACATGCTACTGGTGGTAGGTCTCTCATATGTAAGAGTCCGTCTGGGTGGGTACCACCGCAATGTCTATTTCCACCGCCAAGCAGCAGTGTGCATGCACTGTTGTGTTTCGGTTTGAAGGACATTGTAGCCCGTGTAACTACTGGACATAACGAGACTTAACACCTTATGTCTCAGGATGACGAGCGCAGTGGAATTCCACACAATACTTTGTAGCTTAAGGTGCTGGATGGTGTTGCTGCTGTTTATGGGTGGTCGTATCGCTTACCATCAGGCGAACGGCATGCTCGTCTCGTCATTCAATACAATAATAAAAAAAACACAGATCTGCAAACAAAATAATCGTCAAATTTTCTCAGCATTAAACACCGTCTCTAAGAAATTCAACACCGTAGACAAACAGACGAACGAAATAACGATGATGAACGAGACGAAAAATAATACATTGTCTAGAAATCGAACCGTACCGCTTTCAACCCACACAAATCCATACAAAAACCACTTTCCATAGATAATAATGTTTGGTTTTTTCGCACACGTCACTAACGCCGAGGTTAGTTACACATGAACGTTGATAACTCAGTAATGAATGGACGCACGCGAATTGAAACACATACAGCACGAGCGAAGCCGCATGCCGATAATAAAACAATGAGAACGAACAATTATTAATTGAAGACCTTGGCGTTTTTCCTTTCCTCTCGCTACGCCCGTATGAAAGAATTGTTCCGGGATTAAAGTATCGCTATATATATTTTCATGGGATAACAAGTAGCCTAGTTAGGAATGGAACGGTCTGCCGAGACAATGTCCGGAGGTTCATAACCCAAGGCACACACCTCTTACTTCAAAGTTACGTGTGCATTGTTTATCAATTATCGTTCGCTTATACAGTGAAGGAAAACATCGTGAGGAGACCTACATACCTGAGAATTCGCCATAAGAATGTCGAGAGTATGTGAAGTCTGCCAACCCGCACTAGATCAGCGTGGTGGACTAAGGCCTAAACCCTCTTAGATGTAGAGGAGGCCCGTGCTCAGCAGTGGGACAGTATATAGAACAGGGCTGGTATTATTATAAAATTATTATTATAAAAAGTAATCTTAAACTTTCCCAGTGTCTTCAACTATCTCCATATCAAATTTCAGCGAAATCCGTTCGCCTCCCGCACTCCACTCGGGCCGCGCCTACTGGTTCAAGTTGTTTGACGACATGAATAACCCGTGATCGTTCTCTAAATAATTTAATTAAAATAAATGTATCATTTTAATTTTGTATTGACTTGTCACTAGAGCCTTTTAGCCTACATGATGATTTTTTTCTTTTCTTATTTTATACGCTTCTTTTTTTGTTTTTGTTAATGGCCCTACTGCCCGTAGCCTGACACGAGTCGGCTTTTCTGGCCACACCGGTCTTTAGGGTGAACGCAGAAGGCGCTTGCAACCCTTTCAATTAAGTGGCCATGCTGAGGGTAACCCACTAACGGGTTACGAACCTCGGCTCAGGACGGCCACTAAGAGAGGATGAGACATCAACGTTTAGGGAAAGATTGGTTTTTAGGCCTAATCCTATTAGATTGTGTTGTCATCGGCACGCGGGCCGGAACTGCTAGGGGGGTCGGGAGGGCGACAGGGAATGTGGCTAGGTCCTCGACGGCTAGGACGGAACTGCGGTCTTGTGGAGTGTTGGAGTTTCAAGAACTCGTTCTTACGGCGGATGGCCAGAGTGATTTCGTCCTCTGGATCGGTTAACACGGAACACGGCCGTCTCCATTTGGTGCGGTCGAATGGAGGGTTTTATACGCGTTACTAATTTTTATAAGACAAACCTACAATATCTATTGTGAACCCTAAGAAGAAAGTAAACTAGTGTGCGGAACTTATGTTCGGATATGTCGTGTGGAAGTAAACAGAATATATGGAGTAGATAAGCCAACTTAATGCCGAATAGAGATAAAGTGAACTCGGTCACGAGTCACAGAAAAAGGTTACTACGAGAATAAATGAAACCTATAAAAAACAATAAAATATATCGCTAAACACATATAAAACGTGGAAATAAAACAAACATAAAATACAGTTTTTAGTATAGTACAGTCAGCCACATAAGTAGTTGAAAAAAATCAAAACTTTGAAACGCCTATAGACGTTCAGCTTAACCGATTGTTTTTGGTACGTAACGTAAATGCATTATATTTGTTTTAGTGACGTAAAGAAGTGTTGGTAATACGGGAAGCGACGCAAAGGCAGACCTCACACGAGATGGGAAGACGAACTAATAAAAGTAGCTGGCCCCTGCTGGCCACAAATTGCTCAAGATAGAGATAAATGGTTTTCTTTAGAGGAGGCCTTCACACTCACTTAGAAGAGGGGTTCTTGCATATGAAAAATTTTAGATATTAATTTTTTTTACTCTTTTCATATAATATACTAAAAAAAAAATCAAGTAATTAGTAAAAAAAAAAAAACTATAAAACTATAATACCTACTGTAACACCTTGCAAGGAATAAAAGGCTTTTTATTTATTTATTTTATAAAGAAGTGTTGGTAATGGCACAAACGTGTATAGACGATTAGAAGTTATTCAGCTAATTATGTGAGTGACTGTACATACGTTACAAAACCGAGGCATCTAAGAAGCTCACGCCTCAATGCGCGGAGTTATCCAACTTTGCCAGATACTGTAAAATTCCCCCATCGATCCGGGGTCAACGAACCCGCCGGTTACCTCTGAACCCAGTACGTATAACATTAGTTGGGAAATAGGCGCACATGTGTGCGACAGTCAGGTTTTGATCAATTTCCATTACTATCAATAAATCGCGGAACAAAAATAGTCATAGAGTCGCCTGAATGCACAGACACGTTTTTTTTTTTATATCCGCGCACGGCGCTTTCAAGTTTCAGATGAGCGGGAGGTAATTCTAAGTTGATTTTTCAGACGAACACATATACATATTATTATCAATTATCATTATATGGTACTGACTGCCTCGGTGGCGTAGTGGTATTGCGTACGCATTACGAGTACGATTTGCGCGCTGAGGTCCTGGGTTCGAATCCCGGGTCGAGCCAAAAAAATTGTGACTGGGTTTTTCCATCTTAAAATTTACTCAGTCGCAGCTCGGAGTCAGGAAGTTGGCGGTGTGATACCCCCGTGCCTCGGAAAGCACGTAAAGCCGTTGGTCCTGCGCCTGATCTCTCTCCGGTCATGTCGGATTGCCGTCTCACCGGACTATGAGAGTGAAGGAATAGCGAGTGCACCTGTGTATTGCGCACACACTTGTGCACTATAATATCTCCTGCGTACCTGACTGATCTCCGTTGAGATTGGCCGCCGTGGCCGAAACTGGCTAGGAGGATTTCATATGGTACTATGCAGGTGTCTCTTGACCACTTGTAACTCTCGATAGTCGTCAGAATTCTGTCAGGTTAATAATTATTCATTTTAAGCTTAAAACAGATTTCGACGTAATTTGGTATGGAGTACATGAAACTACTGAAGCACGATACACATGTGCACAATTTTTAACTACAGACTTTATCCCACCAAACCCCACTGTCTTATATGGGGTAGATTAGTTCGGCACCTGCGTACGTCCATACACGTCGACCGGTGTCGCGCCAACGTGTCAGTGAAAAGGACAATCCGACGTACTCCGACACATCCGCGTTGGATTATGTGATATGTGTAGAATTTACCTTCTATTTTTATTACATAGCCTACTATGTATCGCTTGGTAGTAACAGGGTTAAATTTCATATTTATGAGGTCCTATCGGGTGCGCTGGCTTCCATAGTACTTGGTGAGGGCGATGAGACACTGATAACCCATATTAGCTTTGTGACAGCGTGATGATGATGGCCCATTTTAGACTCTAAGCCTTCCTAATCATGAGTAGGAACATTTAGTCAAAAATATTATATAAATTTAATGCAATCCGAGACCACAAAAGATACCACATGAATTATATTCCACGCAATAATCGCAAAAAAATTCTTCATACTAACCTAATCACACGCAATAAAATAAAAAACATTCTAAACGTGATATCACGTTCTCATAGCAAGTATATGACGTGCAATTCCGTCTCAATCAACCGTTTGTATACGTGACGATTGCCACCATCACATATTCGCACGATGTCATTTATTTTGACATAACCCGAGGAAATGTATTCTCTCGTGGGATGGCAACGTACATAGACGGCAATTTCCTTTTGGAGTAGATTCCATCTCTTCAATTTATATTTTCATGACGTATTCAACTTAATTGAAATCAACGAATATTAATTTTTACACAGACGGTTAAGAATGTAAGACTAAACAAGTTAATAAAAATTTATGGTTTATTTACTTTTAAATACGATCATAATATTACCACAATCGCATCAATATCTCCGAGATAATTAAATAAAACCATCAATACAATAGCAATTATTCCTCAACCATAATTCATTGACATTGCTTTGCGCTTTACTTTCATAAAATAGTTAGTAGATACTATTAGTACGAAGGTCAGCGAAAAAATTATATTCCTTTATACAATCATTATTTTTACGTTTACATGAACAAGCCTATAATATTTATACCATGAAACATCTATGTTTTAGACAAGCTGTCAGCAGCTATATAACCAAATTGTAATATTATGCACATCTCTACAGCGTATCGCAGCGATACACGCGCCACTCCGCGGGGATATTATATGAAAGTGGAGCGACGTTCTCATTTCCTTGTAGGGTTGCTAATTACAAAAGGCTATTAGTGATAAACAAACACCTTACAGTTACATAGTACCATAGCAGCCCTGTATTCTACTGCCCACGCAAGGGCCTCCTCTACAACTGACAGGGTTTAGACCTTAGTCCACCACGCCGGCCGCTTGCTGTTTAATGGTACTCGTCCTATAAACGTATAAGCCAACCGAATACAAAAGTCACATTCTAATCTATACTACCAAGTAAATAGTAATAAAATGAGAAGGTACTATCTACATTAGCTGTCTAATACGATAACCGTTAAATAAAATTAATTTTAAACTTGTGAGTACGGCCTTAAATATTACTGTAAGTATTGTAAAGTAAAAAAAACTAAATATCAAGTATGTTCCATTAGTCTACCGACCATATAATGTGCTAAGCAATTTCGTTCTGTACTACCATCTGACCAGACAGAAGCTATGCATAAAAAGTTGATGAGCAATTTTTCATGTTGCCAATGCAAAAACAATTACTATTTAATTAACACTATTGTAAAACCTTAATGTGAAATACCGTTAAACTCATTAAAAGCACTAGATATTAATTAAGCAGTTAGAAGCATTCGCCACTTGATAATGAAATATAATCCACACGAAACTTTAATATATTCCGATACCACTCGATAAAGGCTGAAATGCTCGTTAAATACGAACGCTCCGAATTAGATATTGATAAATTTAGACGCAAACGATTCGTACAAAAAGGGGATTTGAAAGGATTTTTCTTCCCCAAGGCACGTCTTAGTGAAATGAGCTTACTACGAGATAAATAGATCGCATTTTAAGGAATTCTCTACCTCGTTCTTACTGGTGGTGGTAGGTCTTATATGTAAGAGTCCATCTGGGTGGGTACCACCGCAATGTCTATTTCAACCGCCAAGCAGCAGTGTGCATGCACTGTTGTGTTTCGAATTGAAGGACATTGTAGCCATTGTAACTACTGGACATAATGAGATTTAACATCTTATGTCTCAGGATGACGAGCGCAGTGAAATGCCAAACAGTGCTTTGTAACTCAAGGTACTAGATGGTGTTGCTACTGTTTATGGGTGGTCATATCGCTTACTATCAGGCGAATGGCATGCTCGACTCTTCACTCCATGCAATAAAAAAAACCGTTTAAAGAGTCATCGTCTCCTATGATATTACTCAAGGGCAACGGTGAGCATTAAAGAAAATCTATCGAAACTATTAATTAAATACAACAACATGAAACAACCTAGACGTGATAACACGTCGCGAGCTAATTCCAATTTATCAATGGCCGTACGGCATAAATGACTCTACCAGCGTCAAGTTTGAAGACCAGAAGGCACACCGCACACGTGTGTAAAAGAACAATGGTTGAATCATAAAAATTATATACCCATTCGCGCTGACATTTGAAAACGAAACGTATACATAATGTAGATCGTCGACGCTGGACTGGCACGGGGCGCTCGGTGCCAGTAAAAAAGGTTTCACACGAACCTCTTCAACGCGATCTAGCCGTGTGCTGGCTAGGGTTGGCACAAACAGAAGTAATACAAATCAGAGTTAAAAAAAATAGTTTTGAATTGGTTATAAGCGTTAGGCTTGTTAAATGCTTAAAATCAAACAACTGTCACGTTGTCTTTCTGAATATAAATGCCGTTCGTAAATGCGACAAAGTAAATGTAATAAAACAGCATAAAGTAAGGAAAACGAGTTATCTTCGCCTCCTATCAATACAAAGTTCGCTCTATGTTCTCAAGTGCAGAATGTTTGAACTACTAACAGGAAACTTGAATATTGCACATTGCAATTTCAGGACACCTCGTCATGACGTAGTTGCATATTCCACTACCGAAACGACCTACTTGTAGTTCCATTATATGTACTTACGTTTTAGCCGGACTTCAGACAATTTCAATCATAGAGATTACTAATATTAACATTTCATACAAAACTCTTAGAAGCAAAATAAGCTCTTCCAATCCAAAAACTTGTGAAAATAGCGTACAACAATCAAAGATATTCAACTAAAAGCTACGAAATGCGAAGTCAACACAAGATATAAACATAAAATCCGGAATCCCGGCAGCAAGATACCGGAATTGCGGTACGTAAAGCCCTAAATCCTAACCTAAATTCGCGCATAGAAACTGTGACGGTCGCTTGGTGTAGCATACTAGTACCGGAGATGCGACCTGGTCCAGTTAGGAAATGGCTCAAGTGGCCAGAGAGACGCCGGGATACGGCGGCGGGACACGCAGGGGACCAAGGAAACTGTGGTCTAGATTTTAGTTTTTTAGAAACCTGTATCGCAAGCTAACTTTTAGTACTTTCATACAAATGTTTAGTGCTTAAATTGTCGCTTCGATGAATTTATTTCTTCACTATTCAAGTGACTATTTACATGGTATTCTTACAGAAAAATGTTTCTGTGCATAAATGATTTTTGAGATAACTAGAAAGATCTCATCTCCTTACCGAAAAAACACTACCTGCCCAAACCAAGAGCATTATGCAATAAAACACCATCCACGAAGACAGCCGCGTCGCGAAGGTATTTTTTGATTTAACACTATCCACCGCTTACCAGGAATCCTTTTTAGAACAACCGGGTCACATACCCGAGGCGTTTATTCTCATTTCGCGTGCCTCCTTGAGGCAGCGCGAGGCATTTTGTCTACCGCGGGGACTATGAAAAGAATTTTAAGCGCCCCGCGACGAGCTTCGTGCGCAATGAATGGATGTTCAGGTCAACTCTGATTCATTCGGGTTAATTTTGTTGAGAGTTGGTAAATATGGCAGATACCTTAGTGATAATGAATCAACATGTTGGTCCAATGATACCGTAATCACCGTTATATTTAAAGCGGTATTTAGATTTACAACAAAACTTGCAAAAGCTATTTTGCGCAAGCGATTTTTGTCGAGTAAACAGTTACGGCAAGCTGACTCCTGTAAAAATCGAAGCTTGCAATTGCGGCAAGTCGCATGTGAATAGAATTATTGAATTACTATCTTTTGCCCGCGGCTCCGCCCGCGTGAGTAAGTTTTCCCGGGATAAAAGTCCCACTTTATATTTTGCCGGGATAAAAGGATTAGGTATGTGTTAATGCAGGACATGATCTACCCGTGTGCCAAATTTCATCGAAATCCGTTCAGTAGTTTTTTCGTGAAACAAATATACATACATCCATACATTCTTACAAACTTTCGCGTTTACAATATTAGTTGGATTGCAGCTAGTTTAATCGAATCTTGAAGTTCTTACGCGATAAATTGCTGCGAGAACTTGCTAATCCAAAGAGAGCTTATGAAAAAAAGTGTTTTACTGTGATTCATTAAAACATCAACCGCAGTTGGTAAAGTACTTAATGAGTTCGCTTCATTTGAATAAGTTTAGATCACTTGTGAGTCGAAAATAGCGTCGTTTCTAAAGTAAATGAAATGAAATCCTCCTAGCCAGTTTTCGGCCACGGCGGCCAATCTCCACGGAGATCAGCCAGGTACGCAGGAGATATTATAGTGCACAAGTGTGTGCGCAATACACAGGTGCACTCGCTATTCCTTCACTCTCATAGTCCGGTGAGACGGCAATCCGACATGACCGGAGAGAGATCAGGCGCAGGACCAACGGCTTTACGTGCTTTCCGAGGCACGGGGGTATCACACCGCCAACTTCCTGACTCCGAGCTGCGACTGAGTAAATTTTAAGATGGAAAAACCCAGTCACAATTTTTTTGGCTCGACCCGGGATTCGAACCCAGGACCTCAGCGCGCAAATCGTACTCGTAATGCGTACGCAATACTACTACGCCACCGAGGCAGTCACAGTAAATATAAACACAAACAACCGGGGCTGCTTATTGTTCAATAACCCTTAAATTTCCTCATCAAAACGATTCCATTTGTATTAACCAACTCTAGATTCTAACAAACAAACTGTACAACCTAAATCTTCCATACTACATCACGTTTCCCCTTGTTAACTTACCCAGGCGGCCAACTGGGCGTATCGCCTACGGTCACAATATCAACAAATAACCCGAAACGGTTTATCTTCAGAGATATTAAAGCTAGCAAAATGAATTCTGTGTAAATGACCACGATATCCTTAATATGAGACATACACAAACATAGATAGCATGACGCCCTAACCTTTTCAACTTTAGGCAGAGATCAACATTATCAACATATCGTTAGCTATATTAAGCCCCATTTAATAGGAGGCGAGCCTGTCGATTATCAGGCACAATCCTAGATTCCAGGTTGATGCTAAGCAGAAACATCCAATATCACATTGCCTGACACAGGGATCGAACCCCACACATCAGCATGACATACAGTCAGGGGCGGATTTCCCTATAGGCCGAGTAGACCCGGGCCTTGGGCGGCAAGATTTGATTACGTCTAAAAACTCAAAAATGTGTCCATATAGCATAGCACAAATAGAAATGGTAAGAATCAGTATCTGAAATACACTGATTGAGATTTTTCTTCATTTTAATTTAATTTCTATAGTATTAGAAACTGCAACGGTTTCGATTTAAATAAAAATATGTACCATTGACTACAGAAATACTTTCACAAAAAATATCACCAAGCGACCGACCGGCACGAAAGTCAATGATCAACTGACTCGAACTGTCAAACGTTCTGTGCTTTTATAGCAAAAATGGTAGATCACGTCACAAATACCCTCGCAAAAAACATTTTTGCTCTGACAATAGTTTATTTAATTTTCCATGTTTTACAGAACATAGAAGGCGGCAATCTTTCGTAGGCCTAGGGCAGCCAACGTATCAAATCCGCCCCTGCATACAATCACAGTCATCTATACAACAAGGCAAAGGCCAACGAGGCAATCAAGGTCACAATATCTACAAATCACCCGACCCGGCTTAGTCACAGCACACATATCCTTTACCTTGGCTTAGTCTTCACAGATATTAAAGCTGATAATAAATTCCTAGTAAATGACCACGATGTCCTTAATATGGGATAACGTGTACATCTTTGTTTGTTTACGTATGGATGACGTTAATATATGGCAGTCTTATGGTGTTATTGTGAAAAAAACTGCCAGAAAAATGTACAACATTAATATTTTGTCTCACAGATCTCGTAGCTCTCATCTGTCATTCCTCATTACTAATGAACAATGTATGCCATTATGTCCATTTAAATTTCAATAGTAATATTTTAATTGCAATAATAAGAGCATAAGAGACCGTAGCCAAAAATTTTAAAAAGAAATTGTATTTAGATAGAGGAACAAATCTTTGAGATGCCTTTTTTTCCCAATATTCCCAAGTAACTCGCTGAATGTTTTATGTGCTATGATACAAAGGTGGTAAAGTTATTAACTGATGATAGATTTACGGAATATTCCGGCTCAGTTCTGATCTACGCGATATTCTTAACCGATCTAAATATCCGACAATATAATCAGAGAAGGAATGTACTAAAGGTAAGCTAACACGGATCAGTATTCATTAATTTACCAATAATACCTTTGTTTTGATCTGTAGAATGTGGATAAGTATAACTACCATTGAAAAACAAATAGATGTCCAGTGGCTCAAACACACTCATCTCCGATCCCTAATCTCCCTTAAGACCTACAACGCATCATTGATCCTTTTAGAATTTTGGGTGTATGTGGATGGCGTAGATCGTTTAACGTAAGTGATTCATCTACTCATTATAAATGCTATAAAAACTTGATAAATATTAGTAAACATTTACTTTACCTCCTCTAAACACAGTAACAAAGCATATTCTATATAACATTTGTGATTACAGAACACTTCGCGTTCCACTACGTAAAGCGGTATCGAATTCTAAACAAGCCTCAAGTTAATACTGCTAAAAACAAACCCATAAAAGCACAACGCTGTTTCATGCAAAGTAGTGACAAAAGCGACTGCAGAACTATTTTATAAAACAATTCACCAAATATCTCTCTTTGACGCCCATGGTCCATCAATGTTCTTCGTGGCACTCTCCGATCACACTATCACACTGCACAAGTCTTCGTTCGGATATGTTTAACATTTTAACAGTTCATATAACTAAAGTCATAAATTATAGAGACTAAAAACAAAACCATTAGCTATTTTTATAATTCAAATTGATCAAGAGACGGAATCAAGATCGGTCCATGAATTAGAACTAGAACTGCTAGTTTTATGAGATAAAAATAGTTTCACTAAAGTTATATGTAGTAAATCAAATTAACAACTACACAATAATAACATTAGATCATCACACAGGAATCTGAAAAAAAAATCTAAACCAAATAATGTTAATGACATCAATATTCAACTGAATCAATAAATAAAAGTGGGCGTGACTGAAATGTATTAGGAGATCAGAAGAAACAAACGAATTTGCTATAAGATAATGAATACATACGGATCTAAGTCATTGTGATGCATGATTGATGACTGTATCAAAACGAAACGCTTATCTCCGTTTTGCAATACATTGAATGACACAGCTCGAAATAAGAGCATGTAATGCAGGAAGATTTAGAGATACGATTGTTGCCGATATGATAGCTGTGATGTTATCATGGGACGAAGATAAAACGACATTGGGATTCAATTGTTTTTACTACAGTTACTGAGTATAGTAAAAAAAATATAATGATTTCTGAAGAGTGTCGATGAAGATACCTAAAAGAGCGCTAGATGAAGGTAAGTTTAAATTAAGAGACAATTCACAATTTAGCAGCAAAATCCTTTGTCGAAGGTTTAGAGGTATTTTTAGGCAAGGGAGTACCTTCTAGCTAATACATTTATTTACGTACAATTTAGTGATATATATTTACATGAGAAACGTGCAATTCAACTAAACTGGCCCGAATTTCATTGCAAGCAACATCGCAGCCACGGTTTTCAGAAGCCATTCGGTAACAGAAGGTGTAAACGATTTTTTTTTTTTTTTTAAAAGGCCATCTTCGGCGCATTAGGGACGGCTGCGGGCTTCCTCCGACTCACGTCTAAGTTGTCGTCCGCAACCGCCCCTGCACGTACCGCTGTTGCGGTCCTTTTCCTGTTGCGGGGGCTCAGAAGCCCCCGAAACACCGTACCGTGTCCGCCTTTTAGTGTCCGAGGCAGCGTGAGACACGCTGCCTCGGACATGTCCATCACGGGGGTCACAGAAGTTGGCTAGACTAATGGGTGGGCGGCACGTCCCGCCCACCCGTGACCCCCGGAGGCCCCTATTAGTCGCCTTTTACGACAGGCAGGGGATACCGTGGTGGAATTCTCCAAACGCCCCCAATCCACAGGGCGGGAAGGTGTAAACGATAGTTGTAAAACTTGACAACACCAAGTAGAATTGCGTCTCACACAAGACTCACATCGCGAGAACCATCATCAACCAAACCCACACTAACTTCCCGACCATTTCACACAAAGTGTCCGTATAAGTGCAAAGCGCGTAAATATCGAAAGAATAATGACGTCATAAAGTGAATTTTATCGTTGTGCCGTCCCTCGCAGGGCGCGCCGAGAACCCGCCGCTGGATTTATAGACGGTCCCTATCTCTAATCGGCTTGTTTATTTTGGATCCTAAAATAATTTTGTCTGACTCTTCTTTCACGCCTAAATCATTTCTGTTGGCTAAACAGCGGAATCGCAAATAAATTCTTTATGCAAAATAAAGAATTTGAATAAAGCGGAGATATGGAAGAAGCAGATTATTGCATATTTAGATTTTTCAAACTCAGCATGGCTTTTTTCGAGGTCGTTCCACTGTTTCTAACTTGGCACTGTTTACTAACTTTATCCTCTGCGAAATGGAGAATGGAAGTCAAGTTGATGTAGTCTATACAGACATTGAAAAAGCCTTCGATCGAGTCGACCACGACATACTTCTCCGAAAATTAGAATATTTAGGCATACATGGCGATCTGCTACGTTGGGTTCGTTCCTACTTGATCAACCGTTCCCAAGCAGTAGTGCTAGGTGGATATAGATCCAATTTTATTACGATTACCTCTGGGGTTCCTCAAGGATCGCACCTTGGACCTCTTTTTTACAACGCCTACCTTTTTGACATACATAGTATTTTTAAAAATTCTCGGTACATCTTATATGCGGATGACAAAAAAATTTACATGAAAGTTGATTCTACTGTTGATTGTGAGCGTTTACAAGACGACCTCAATAGACTAATAAATTATTATAATCAAAACAGAATATCTATCAGCATAGGAAAATGCCAAAGTATTAGCTTTACTCGAAAGAGGAACCCTATAATATATCCCTACCACTTAAATAACATCGTGATTGAGAGAACCGAAGTGGTGCGAGACCTGGGCGTATATTTTGATAGTAAAATGACAATGTCCATGCATATTGATTCGATTACAAGCAAAGCCTACCGTAATCTTGGTTTCTTGATAAGAACATGCCGTCCGTTTTCTGACCCGGTTATTCTCAAAATAGTGTATTATGCATACGTACGCAGTATATTAGAATATGCAAGCCCAGTTTGGTGCCCAAATTATAACATCTACATTAACCGTATTGAAAGCATACAAAAGAAATTTGTACGGCATCTCAACTTCGTATGTAAAAAAGCCTCCATGGCAGCTAGCTATAAGGACATTTGTCAAAGGTATGATCTTCTTACATTAAAAGAACGTCGCCAAGTACTCGATATGGGATTTTTATTTGATGTTATCCGCAATCGTCTTGACTGTCCTGATATTGTTGAACTTATATATCTAGCCACACCTAAACGTCGTACCCGGCACACACCATTACTACGTGTTCCATATCACACAACCAATTATGGTCAAAACTCTGTGTTTGCGAGAGTACCAAACACTTACAATGAACTCTTTCCTTGCATCGATCCTTTTGTAGGGTCTAAACACAGTTTTCTGCACCATGTAAAACGTCACCTTCGGAATCCTAATTCTTAAATTAATATGTTAATAAATGTCTAGTTTTGGCTGCCTCTTGTAATTTGTAATTTTTACGCGTTACGACTGCGGTTCGCTGAAAGTTATACTGATACACATAACCTTAACTAACTAATACACCTATGTGGCATATTATTATGCGGATATTTGTACTGGTATATTATATATAATTTTTAATGTTTGTATGATTGAAAATTTATGTTAAGTATATATATGATATCTATATATGATAAGTTCAACTCGTAGATGTGCGTGTCATCTTATCGTCATTTATTTAGCATTATTTTATACATTATAAATCACATTCTATCAGCATGCTATTAGTTTGCCCCACCTTCTTCTTTCCACCAAACCGTCTGAATTGTAATTTTCTTTATATTTTAAGTAAAATGAGTAGTTGTCATTGGCTTAGAAATTATTTTTGAAGTATTATTAAGATATATTGTAAAAAAGCTGTTACTACTCTTACAATAAAATAAAAAAAAAAAAAAATATAATATGTATAGTATAATCTTTAGTGGAGGCCCTAAGTTCAGCGATGGACATCAATTGCCTGATGATGATAGTATTAGCTATTAATCGCCTTCTTGTTCTCAAAAGAGAACACGCGCTGTGGATCGGAAAGACCTAGGTTCAATGTTCACACCAGCCGACAGTTTGTAAACCATTAGATGAGTTTAAAGTCAAGGATATAGTTATACAAACTTGACCCAAATAGGACTACCATCATGGGTACATGTGTGGCGCCCACTTTCCTACCTACCATTCTCCCCGATACTATTCATATTACAACAATTTAAACAAAAGACAGTCTGTCCGCACAGCGCGCACTGCAAACCTAACATTTAAATAGCAAAGTTGAACGCGCCACCGCAATGTGTTGAGCTAGCCGTGCACTATATGAGGACTTCGTGTATGTATACTCATGATTCGCAAGTATATTTAGGTAAATGGGGTATTTGCCTTTTTTTGATTTTGTACATTAATTTGATGTAACAGAAAATAATACGAAAAAGAAATTCCTTCTGTGAAATCAGCATCAAACCCAATATCACTGCCCGATGAATAATATGCACTTACGTAAATTGTAACTTATAGTACCGGCACTCTATAATTGCCATTTTGACGTTTGTCCGCTCATCGAGTTTCGCATTAATTCATAACTACGTTGAAGGAGCATATTACTGTACGTTATTGTTAATAATGACGTGCAGTAAAATTTATGGAATGTATAATTTGTTGACACAGCTCAGAATTTGTGTTTCGAAATTCGAAATTTAAAAATGAGGTTTCATCTCACTTTTGTAATCTGCAAAATCGGCCATCATACTGTGCCTGTACTATAGTACTATAGTATAATGACATCCAATCTACAATAGACCTAGTTAAATAAGTCCTGAGAGACAAAACATATTTCGAGTACTCCTCACGAAGCTAACTCCTCGAACAATTTACATCAGAACAACGGCTTGTTATCGTGAAAATTGTTTCACAAACTTTGGGGTTTCGTGTTGATTAATATTAACATATTGATCTAACTTCTTTTTAACGATGGGGTTTATTCTAATAGCAATTTTTATAGTGGGCTAGATTTTGCCCGCGGCTCCGCCCGCGTTAAACAGTTTTTCCGGGTTAAAAGTCGCAATTTTTATTTTCCCGGGATAAAATGTAGCCTATGTGTTAATCCAGGACATGATCTACCCATGTGACAAATTTCATCGAAATCCGTTCAGTAGTTTTTGCGTGAAAGAGTAACAAAGATCCATACATTCTTATTCTCATTCTTGCAAGGTCTTCTCGTCCAAAATACCTCAGTGCCTGAAGACAAAAGTCTTCCATCGATGTGTGTTACCAGTGATGACATACGGCACTGAGACGTGGCCTCTGACTATAGGCCGCCTAAGACGGCTCACGGTCACTCAGCGAGCTATGGAAAGGGCTATGCTAGGTGTTTCTCTACGTGATCGAATCAGAAATGAGGAGATCCGTAGAAGAACGAAAGTCACTGACATAGCCCAACGGATAAGCAAGCTGAAGTGGCAATGGGCAGGGCACATAGTTCGAAGAACTGACGGCAGATGGGGCAAAAAAGTTCTCGAGTGGGACCACGTACTGGCAAGCGCAGCGTCGGCCGTACACCTGCAAGGTGGACCGATGACTTAGTAAAGGCCGCAGGAACGCGCTGGATGCCGGCCGCTTTTGGCAGGTCCATCTAGAAATCTTTTGGGGAGGCCTATGTTCAGCAGTGGACGTCATATAGCTGATGATGATGATACATTCTTATAAACTTTCGCCTTTATAATATTAGTAGGATTGGACATCACATTAGAGCAGCTGATAGGTAAATGCGTAGAAATACAATGGATGCGTCATTCACATAAAAAAGTGTCGGAAATGTTATTTTATTGTGAGTCTCGGGTTTAATCCCCGGGTGGGTCAAGTGATATAGGATTTTTCTGGTCAACGCGGAATCTTGATTTATGTAACACGATATCTGGCAGTTCACAAAATTTGGGGTGTGCCGTGTAAATACTCCTTTGCATGCTCTTGAATCCATACTTGTAATAGCGAAAGTTACTTTGTCAGTCTGATACTCTTTCACGGCTGAAGCACTGAACCGATTGCGATGTAATTTAACATGGAGATAGGTTGAGACCCTATGAAGGATATAGGCCACTTTTTATCCTGAGAAAATATGTAGCGGTACATTTATCCCCTAAAAACATATTCACGCGGTCGCAAGTCGCAAGCAAACGCTAGTAAGGAATAAACGGTAACGCTAGATCTATGTTAATTTTGTCGAAATGGCTTTTCTCTTTGTAAAAACTTCACAGTTTACCCAACCATACTGCTGTTAATGAGTCACGTACGACAATTAAACTCGGCGAGATGGCACTCTGTTACTTTGTACTAATTGTCGTTGAAAATGTAGCCCCGAAAACTTCGCACATTTGGTTGCATTTTACTATAAAAACGTTTCTGTTTGAAACAGACTTCTATATGTTTATTGCGCTTTTATTTGGATTTTAGGCAAATTCTAATCTTGGCCGTTTCGCCTACTCTGTTTAACATGTTGGGCTCAACCAGAAAGCGAGTAAATGGCAACTATTCTCTTACTTTCGAACGGTTTACAAAATAGAGTAGTTTCCTATGTTTGATTTTGTAAATTATTTTATATGTAACAGAATAAAATACGAAAAAGAAATTTTTCTGTGAAATCAGCATCAAAATTGTTTGCAAATTAAAACAGTTATTCATATTTGAAATATTGTTGTGAGCAAAAGTGGGGAAGTGGTGGGTATGTCGCGCTATCTCTTTCGCTCGCACGCAGCTTTATGGCAGCGACTCTCAGTGACGCCACAGTGTAATATTACTGTTATTTGACAACTACTCTTTCCACCAAATTTCAAAGCCTTATAACTTACTAATTATTGCCACAATTTTGAAAATTATTCTTCCGTTAAATTTTGGAAGGCATACATTTTTGATAAATGTACAAAAAAAAAGTACCCGTTTCTATCTCCTAACATCGGCTACGTACTTAAAATTTTGAGCACACGTGATTTAGTGATACACGTAACTTTTTTACAATACGCCTAACACATTGCACTGATAAAAGCAAAAAACTTAAATATGCATGAACGCTATAAAAAAACGTTTAATGCAAATGTATATAAGCCGATGTCTAGTAATTACTTACTAATATCAGTCGTATTAAATTACAAAGGTAATATACCTAGTCGCTAGTCGATATATCAAACACTATAATTGATCCGACACAAATGAACAACGATAAGCGCTACATTGTCAGACACGACGAGCGCGACTGGCGACTGTCGTGAGATCTATTCAGTTGTAGTTTCAATGTCAATGCATTATGCGCATCTCGATGCGGGGCGTTGGAGTTTAAACAATGGATTGAGTAGCCGATGACGTACAGGAATCTTGATATTTATGTAGCGAGAGATTTAGAAAATGAAAAATGTTAAAAATATAAATCTCGTAAGAACGCAATTTTCTAGTATAAGATCGACTCATTTACGCATTATACAGGGTCATTTTGTAACCGAATACATAAATTTAACTACGATAAAATCAATTTGAAAGAAACACCATGCAGTTAATTAATTTAACCATAAGTGTAAAATAAAGAAGTACATTTTTCAAACAAAATAAATAACAAAAAAGGTCTTTTAATTTTAGACATCCTATTGCCACTACTAGTATACGAGAAATCGTCGGAGCGTCAACATCGCACTGAGGTCGGTGTGTTTCATTGATAATATGCTCGCACACACGCGAACAAGAGATGCACACACGGAGCGCAACGATAAGCTGTCACATCGCGCCATCGTAACCAAGAAGCTTTATTCCAAACCGAAAAGATGAGGTCGCTATTATTACCAATGCTTCTGTGTCAGGTCACATAGGTCAATCTAAACAACAGTCACTTACTAGATTCTGTCAGAGCCAGTTATGTCTTCTTTAGAAGACTGAAATCATTGTGGCATCCTCGATAATGGTCACAGTCCGTACACCGCACGTAGCTTATCAAAAAGCCTCACAACCCTAAGATTCTATCAACTATCACACGATACATCAGCAAGAATCGCACGCTCAAGCCGTCAAATTCGTCGATCGATTTCGTGAAACCGACTATGATGCTACCGTTATGATACGAGTGTCAGCGAGGTTCTAGAAGATTGGAATTTTGAACATTTACTCAGTAATCCCTAAAAGTACAAAAGACATTTCAACGACCTTCTCGGAAACATTAACACTTTATTCACGAGCTTTGTAAATGTAAATCATAGTTTACCACAACAGAAACTTAAAAATTAACACAATAGAATAATAATTACAATTAGAGAACATTTGATCGTGTGCGCATAAAAGCCGAAAAAGGAATAAACTAAAAACCTACACATGGCTCGCGTCTCCCGAAGCGATGTCAAAGGCAAGGTCACTCGGATCGATACAAAACGATTTAATAATAAAATTACAATAGGTACCGGTAAGTTCATAGGGAGCATCGGCCTAACATTCAGTACGTAAATCGACATACGCCACGTCGTGTTGCTGCCGGGCGAGTGCCGAGCACAGAACACTATTACTCTAGGAGGTGCCGAGTGGCGACTGGCGGGCAACGCGCGCGCAGGCCCCCGCGCCCCACGGCGCATGCGCCTGGAGGAGCCAGTGCGGGGCCATATTTTAGGCCGCGTGGGATAGGCATAAAGTCCACGAATCCCGGACCGCGAATCTCGATGTATTTCGACACGTTACACATTTTGATAAATATCACTTGTACTTATTGCTATTACCTGGAATTGTCGTAATTTACTAGTAGGGTAAAAAACGTTTAATTTTTACCACTTCATAGAATACACGCACACTTTTGTCAAGAATAAGTAACATTTACGTACGTATTGGAAGCTTTAGTATTTACTAAAGCTTCCAATAGTGAGTAATGACTGAACTTAATTTAAGATAACCAGGATTTTCAATTGACTAATGACCAAAATTATTGTAAGTAGGTAAAACATAGGTATTTAGAAGGATTTTTGTGCACTTGGTCGAGTCGCTTTATAAGTGGTTAGTAAATAACGCCAGTTTTAGGTATTATTACTCAGGCAGGAACTATTAAAAATTACGATTGTTATTGCGGTGCGGAGATATTGGGGTACTCTGTCAGAGGTGTCCGGGAATAAACCCATATTTCGCCCAAATGTCCGGGATTCTTGCCGTGTTTGTCCGGCGTCGGCAATTTAGGTAATGGCAGCCCTATACAAAGAACATGCCGACAAGTGCGCCGTGCGCCCGCTAGCGCGCGCGATCGTTGGCCCCGCCAGCTGATGTTCGTGTTACACGTGCTCCCACAGGGATACCAAGCTTTGGTACTATTACCTTATTCTGCAATATCTTGCAATTTTAGTTTTGCATTGTTCTATGCTATTTAAACCGTACCACAATGCATATTGAAATTAAATGATGTTAGAGCTCTGGTATGCTTTATTGCTTAAAGTAATGTTATTTTTACAACACAAAGATATTGCTACGTATTCGTTTAAGTAGACTTTTCATTAGCATAATTGCCCTAGTTATTTTATTATTTAATACACTTATTTAAGTGTATTAGAAATCCACGTGATAAATAAACTAATATCCGATTCATTGAAAAGCTGTGTCATTTTAGCAAACTTGTCGTATACTGGCAACACAGCGTGTTTGAGTGCGTGTTTGTAATGAATGGCGTGCGAAAGAGACATAACATGTTGGTATCTGCACGTTAGTTTCAATGTGTTAGTAACAAGATCAACGACTCTGACGCTATACAAAATGTAGCTAGAGATTAGAAGGTACAGAAGGCATAATAAGGCGTTTGGTAGTATAAAGTATTTACGTAAACCTATTTTAGGCACGACATCCAGAAATATTGATGTTAAAATTAAAATAAACGTTGAAATATCATACGGAATCTAAAAAATATGATATCAATAGATTAAAATCCTGTAACTTTTTTAATAACCCGACTGCGAGTTGTTTAGTACCTACCTATTTCGGTAGGTAAACTTATTTATTAACGATAACAAAGTTTATTATTAAAGAATTAATACTTTTCTTTACAGCATAACACTTAAAAATTAATTAGTTTCTTTTCATACAATAACATGACAATTTTTTATTGCATGTTGATATTTATAACGTATTAGTTAGGGAGTAGGGACTGCTCTAGTAGCAATTTAATTATTTTATTTCAAATTCCACGTCTCAAGCGGTACTGCTGCAGCTATGTGAGTGAATGTATTGCAAGTGAATATGTGAGTTGCCCTTCTTAATCCTATAGGTTTTGTAATAACATCGTCAGCTGTGACGTGATTCACTGAATAAAGTCAAGCGCGCTAAAACACAGCGTGATCAAAAAACTATAAAACTATAATCGGGATTATTGGCGAAAGTATGCGTTACCCATGGATAATATTTTGCACGATGTTAGCAGAGGTCACGCTGAATATGTGGTTTCATTTAGTAACGCAATGTTGAAATGACACTGTATATAAAATTAGATAACAAGTCAAGTCATACTATTCTTACCACATATTTAGGTCACCAAAAATACTAAAATAACCATTACTTTTGTTGTTAAGAAAAACCCAAAAGAGTATGGACACGCACAAAATTAACATTGCGCTTTTCTTAAGGGCTCATCAAAATTGCTGAGTGATCTTTTTTCAAAGATCCTAATTTAAATTATTATTATTTTAAGCGTTCGTATCAAGACCTCTATGTTAATGCTATTCGTCAAATAAGACCAACTAAAAAGTCACACTGTCTTAATCTTGTCATATAAATGGAATGGGATGTCTGATAGAAGTAAACACAAAAAGGGCTGAATGGATTTGGATGCCATTTGACACACAGATAGACAATGTTGTGGATAAACCGTTAACATATAGGCTACTTACTCTTTACCCCGAAAAGTACACAGCTGGAAAATTTAATACTGCGAAGGTACTTCACGTCTGCGAAGTCATCTAGTCCCGTATTCATAGTAGTTAAGACTTAAAATCATCTACAATACCTATTTTTTGGGCTCGCCCCATATCACATCATGGGACGAAACACATGACGAAAAGTGAGTACACTAGTTCCGCTCCTGCCTATCTCTTCGGGAATAAAAGGCTGAGTGTTTTACGATACAATTCATTCACACCCAAAGACGTTAACAGTCTTCGGGTTATAAAGAGATGGATTAACCATTTTTATCGCAACGTGATTTTTTTTATATGAAACCATCTGTCACTGATGAGAAAGGATCACGTTCTTGATGTTATTCCAAGGTTCGTGAATAACTTTTTTGAAAATTAAATCATGACTATTCAACAAAAACTGTTGGACCTTTAAAGATGTTTTTTTTTTATGTGTCAGCTGGTGTTACCGTGCACAATATTAAGGGGATTGCGTGATGGTTCACGGTCTTTATAGTAGAATAGGAAACAAATACTATTTTTTTTTTAAAAGACCGCAATTATAACTGCCAGTACACAGTAGTCATTTGATTTTTTTAATCTGAGGCACTGCGAAAGAATATATCTACTTGTTTTCAGATATTTTGAATTATAGATGCCATGTGCAATATTTGGTTGACATGGTAAGGAAACCTGTATACGTCTGACATTTAAACCAAGAACTTGGATGAACCTAAATCCTCTTCCAGCCATTTCAAATAATCGCTTTTTTCGATCTACCGCGAATGGACGAATCTGTGTGCTTAGAATGTCTCCAAAAATGCAACTCGTGAGACGATGTCGTTTAATTTTGACGTTTGTGATTGATCGAGAGACCAATACGTCAGTCACGTGTTAGTCTCTCAACCAATCACAATAAAACGAAACCGTGTCGTGTTTTTCTGCCACATTATAAGCACACAGGACAGTTTTTTGTCACGCTCACGAATAACTTATTTTGATTGGTTTATTCACGGGATCGGATCAAAGATTGGGATCGTTTTTGAAAACGGCCGATAGTTGACGAGGCCCATGCCTCAAAGAGACAGAGTAATGCAAAGTATATATTATTGGATTCTATAATACTTTTGATAGGAACGCCTAAGCTGTTTATCGCGTATCAATTTGTGCAATCAGCGGCTTCAAATCTTGTATAATATACTGGTGGTAGGACTCTCATATGTAAGAGACTTAATGAGACTTAACATCGTATGTCTCAGGATGACGAGCGCAGTGGAATGCCACACAGTACTTTGTTACTCAAGGTGCTGGATGGTGCTGGTACTGTTTATGGGTGGTCGTATCGCTTACCATCAGGCGAACGGCATGCTCGTCTCGTCATTCGATGCCATACAAAAAAAAATAAGCTTTCGTGTTTCAATTTGATACTCTGCGGTGCTATTTATAAATATTGAAATCCACTGCTCAAGGTATTTCGATTGCTGATCATAATATATCTAACCTACTGAACAAAATGAGGTATGGTGACCAAACTTATTTTTCATTTTCATTAACTGACTAGCTTTTGCCCGCGGCTCCGCCCGCGTGAATGAGTTTTTCCGGGATAAAAGTCCTGCTTTATATTTTCCCGGGATAAAAAGTAGCCGATGTGTTAATCCAGGACATGATCTACTTGTGTGCCAAATTTCATCGAAATCCGTTCAGTAGTTTTTGCGTGAAAGAGTAACAAACATCCATACATCCATACATAATCTTACAAACTTTCGCGTTTATAATATTAACTAGCTTTTGCCCGCGGCTCCGCCCGCGTGAATAAGTTTTTTCCGGGATAAAAGTCCCGCTTTATATTTTCCCGGGATAAAATGTAGCCTATGTGTTAATCTAGGACATGATCTACCCGTGTGCCAAATTTCATCTAAATCCGTTCAGTAGTTTTTGCGTGAAAGAGGAACAAACATCCATACATAATCTTACAAACTTTCGCGTTTATAATATTAATTAAGTAGGATAGTTGTATTTGAGAATTAACTAGTGCATTGTCTATTTTAAACGCTAATGATTCTGTGTTGTGCAAACACACCAGTGCTTGCACTCGAGTGTTACGGTTTGAAAATTTGAAAGACAGTGTAATTACTGAGCCTTATAAGACAAAACGTTAAGTCAATGAAAGGCGTAGCTCAGAGCTTCACCTTGAGATTCAAAATTCTGTATTGTGTTCATATGTAGGTAGAAGTTATGCTAACAATTTAACGAGCAACTTGCTTCTCTTGTCATTCATCAGTTATATAAGATTCTACAAGACAATTATTGCCCTTGACTCGAGTTTTTATTTAAAAGGTTATATAAAACGTTAGCAGTTATTCAAAAACATGACTAACACTCTGTACTTTCAACATACATTTGAATACACGATGTCAAACAATAGAATTTTATCAACAGCTTACGTCCATCCATCCGTGATCCGTGAATCATACGCGAACGGTTCCGTTTTTACAGTTACAATGACTGGTTAATTAGCTATAGAGGTAACCTGTATACTGTAATGGATTACTGTGATATGGCAACGTGGGCAATTTATTTTTTAGTTAATACAAAGATAGACGGATCTAGCCGTCTATCTGGTAGTAAGTGATCACCGACGCCTATAGACGTCGGCAATGCCAGGAGCACAGCCAAGCTGCCTACCGTAGAAAACTTGTTTTATACTTTTTTTTGTAATCTTTATTAAATACTAGATTTTGCCCGCGGCTCCGACCGCGTTAAAAAGTTTTTCCGGGATAAAAGTCCCGCTTTTTATTTTCCCGGGGTAAAATGTAGCCTGTGTGTTAATCCAGGACATGATCTACCCGTGTGCCAAATTTCATCGAAATCCGTTTAGTAGTTTTTGCGTGAAAGAGTAACAAACATCCATACATCCAGACATCCATACATCCATACATACTTACAAACTTTCGCCGTTATAATATTAGTAGGATTCGATGTCTTTAAACCTCCTTTGAAGGACCTGTCATAGGCCCGAGGAAACAACATGCGAGGAAGTTCATTCTAAAATACACATGCGCGTGTTAAAAACGATATCTCAAAACGCATGTTCCTGGCAGTAGGCGTTACCAGGTGGAATAAATGACGATGATATTGGGTTTTTGGCTCAGTATCAGCCCGAAGTCTTGTGCCCATAAAGGCTCGGCTCGTATAACAAGGGGCCTAACATATATGTCGAAATTTAGATGTTTTAGTGTGTTACACATTTTCAGCTTTTCCGAAATAAAGTAAAAAAAAAATGGAGAAAAGGCGTGATGCATATTAAATATAGCAACTTTAAAAAAATTAAAAAACAGATGCTACTGGCATAAATATGAAAGCTTCTGATGTCTAAATATCGGTTAGAAAAAAATACAAACACACGAATTGAGAACCTCCTCCTTTTTTGAAACTCGGTTAATAATAACCGTTGAATTGATCCAAATTAAAATTGGCACCTATGTACAGTCAGCCCCATAAATAGCTGAACAAATTCCAAACTTCAAATCGCCTCGGTACCTTTGTATTCCTACCAATTTTCGTTTTTTCTTCACAAAAATAAAATAAAGAGGATTAACTTTACTTCACTAAAAGAAAAAAATATATTTTAATTAAACTTGACGCGTACGGGCGATTTGAAATTTTGAATTTGTCAGCTACTTATATAACTGACTGTACTACCAGGACTTTCGTTTACGCCGGTAACGTAAGTAAGAATTTATATTTCGACAATGAACATTCATGTCGACGAAGACACGGGCAAAATGTAGTCTAGGTTCTCATATTTTTCTTAAAGATCAATGCCCTCTCGACGAGATGACACCGATATCGCAGGTTCAAGGTCGCTGGCGATCACTTACCATGAGAAGACCAGCTAGCTTGTATTATTACAGACATCTATGCTCATACTTAAATCTGATAACTTTTGTGCGATTGAACGCGCATATCTTTTAAACTGCTTAACCATTTTTAAAATTATTTCACTAAGAAGAAGCTGTTTTATTACTGGGTGACATAGCCTACTTTTTTATATTTTTATAAACTTGCAAACGGTGAGCAAATCCAAGCTAATCAGAATCCAAACAATCCAGAAAACATTACCTCATAGGAAACGACAAACAAACCTCAAAAGAAAACAAAACAAAGAAATTAATATGAACAGTAAGTACTTAATGTTAAACTTTATTATTCCTAAACAATAACTTACATAATACATAGAAATGTAAGGAATTCGACGTCACCGGGACACGAAAGCATAATTGTAAAGAAAAAACGTAACAATGAATCGACCCCTCCATGTAACGCTATGCACCTTTCATTTACTGCACAACTATTTTTATAATGATCTCGATAAAATGACGACTGGGCTTTTAGACTATTTCAATAGGACCATACGACAAGAAACTATAGTTGTCTGCTATAATTTTAAAATACTTCGTTTGTTAAGTGTACAGCGATGACAACATTCGATGTCATGAAAACATAAGATATTTTATAAAATATCTTATGTTTTCATGACATATATGTCATAAAATATATTCAGGCTAAATTATACTATCAGTCTTACGTTCAATAAAACAATTGTGTACAATATTTTGTCTAACAGACGTTATTATTCAAATAATATAGTAAGCCTAGAACAATTTAATTATTTTCTTTGAATGTTATCATTTTAAATTCCCCAAACACCAACAAACCCTCCATTTATACAAAATAAAAGTAACACAAAAAAAAAAACCTAACCCTTACCCGTTTCCTAGCCATAGTAAACACTTAACAATTCGCTATTAAAGCACAAGTTGATAATATGATTATACACGTTAACTGAACTCACTACACACGTCCGCACCGGCAGACATTTTGAATCGTACTGAGCGGAAGTGACGACACGGGGTGGCACGGGGTTGCGAGCCAAGCCATTGTTGTGAACGTCGCGGATTTTTTGTGTAAGCGAGGTTTGCGTGTGGTGTTGTGCGATATTTTGTTGTGTTGGCGTTTTTATTTTAACATGCGATTTGAATAATGTGTGTTTTTCTATAAATGCTTAGCTTGGGATTTTATTTACAGAGGCGGCAGGCGTTGATACTTCAATTATTTCATAGGCGTCCTTCAGTACGGGTATAATGGCAAAAAATAATAAAAATTTATAACTAACAACAGGTACAACAGTAGGTACGTTAAACCACAAAAAAAAAACATTTACAGATTTTTTATGGTTTAATTTACACAACCATATAATGAACAAAATAGATTTTCCGTCTTTATAACCTCACAAAAAACAATTTAGCATAACAAAGACCATATAATTATAATTCAAGTCTAGGCTATATCTTGAAAATTTTCCATTTCAATTAAAACAAAACACCGGAATTCAAACACAAGTTGGCAATACAACCGCGTACCCTACTTACCATAACGTCACGGCCAAAACGTCTCAAGACGTCTATACTTTTCAAACTGATTAATACCCAATTACATAGCCGGGAGAGTCGTTAGTTGAACGGCAAGCGTGTTTTATTTGCACGGAACACGCGTATTGCATTCGGCGTTACGTCACCGGGCGTTCGTTAAGTTATTTTTTCGCCCTTGGCCATTGTTATGCATAGTTTATTAGTGCCCTGGCGCTGTTTTGGTGAGTTTTTCGCCGTGTGTATTAATTGACATTGTAAACAGTTGAGTATTTTACAATTTAGTATGTGTTAAATAATTTGTGCTACAATTTTCAATTAATTTCTACTAAGCGGTTTCTGTAAATACACAGAGAAAATGTTAATACAACTACGCCACCGAGGCAGTCAATTACTACAAAGGCGAATAAATATAAGGTTGAAAATGGCTTGTACTATTAATTTTTTTTTTAAGTTAAATTAAACACTATTCCCTATTAAACACATTGTTCGTATGAAAGACTATTTCTGTCTGACCAACGTTTCGAGTGACCATCTGTTTAACTGGCAGTTTGGTCGCATCTGCCGGATTTGCAACCATGGTACAAATTACAGCAAAACTGTTATTATAATGACTTGTTATTTTTAGACGCGGTTTTTAAGTATTTTTTTATTTATTTTACTCAAACAGGTTTATAAACTGTTCATGAATAATCGTATAAGTACAATATTTATGAGCTAAGTCTAAGGTAAGAGATATGTCTTACAATGGCTCAGTATTAGCTAGCAGTTTGGCAGATCGTATTATTATCATCAATGCTATCTCTCTCAAAAGGAGCGACTTAGTCGTAACAAGACAAAGCTCCTTATAAGCACACACACACACAAACACTCACGCCTTTTATCCCCCGAATGGGGTAAGTAGAGGCGCAACTAGTGCACCCACTTTTCGCCGTTATTCCGTCCCGTGATGTGATAAGGGGCGAGCCTATCGCCATATCGGGCACAAATTCCAGACTCCGAGCTGATACTGAATAGAAAAACTCAATATCACTTTGCCCGAGCCGGGAATCGAACCCGAGACCTCAGCATTGCAGTCGTACCATAATACAACTACGCCACCGAGGCAGTCCTCCTCAAAATACAAAGTACAAGCACTCCTTAAAATAACATAAAAAAAATGCTATCTCTATGTGGAAACTCTACTATTTAGTCGTCGTACTTTGTGTATAACCAAATAGTTATTTCTTTAGAAAAGGTACTTGTTAGATAGAAAATGTTCATCAGCCCTGCATTACAAATTACAATTGCGTAATCCGGAACGCACACACAAATTCCCAGAGCCAAGCAATCGACCGATTGCGAAATTTATATCAACATTAATTGTATTACTATTGTTTATTATGTAGATGCAGACTAGTATATGATACTTAGACGTGAGTCGGAGGAAGCCCGCAGCCGTCCCTAATGAGCCGAAGATGGCCATACGAAAAAAAAAAAGACTAGTATATTGGTAGTATACAGGTTGAAAGTTTCAGGTACCTCGGTCACATTGTGACCAGTGACCTTCAAGATGACGAGGATATTGAAAGGGAGCGTAGGGCTCTGGCAGTACGTAGTAATATGCTCGTCCGTAGGTTTGCTCGATGTACGAACGCAGTGAAGGTGACGCTTTTTAAAGCCTATTGCCAATCCTTCTACTCGAGTAGCCTATGGGTGAGTTATACGAAACGGGCTTACAGAGCTCTGCGCACTCAATATAATAATGCGTTTAGGGTGTTGTTGCGTCTGCCGTGGCGATGCAGTGCGTCTCGTATGTTTGCGGAAGCGCGGACGGATGGTTTTCAAGCCATAATTCGCAAAAAATCTTCTTCCATGCTGCAGCGCCTAAGAAACAGTAGTAACGGCATGTTAAGCGTGATCGCTGAGCAGTTTGACTGTCCCTTCCAAAATTATTGGATGAAAGTAGTTCTGGGAGATGTAATAATATAATAAATGTAGTAGCTATAAGTAATTGATTGTGATTTTAATTTATAATTTATATGGATTATGTGATCTGAATTAAATAAATAAATAAATAAATAAAATATGATGTGATAGGTCTATATTACAATTATGCCTTATTATTGGTCATTCCATCCCTATAAGCCGACTTAATAAAGATCTGGAAAATAATTTTCAACGTTTTTTTTGTGTGGATTCATATCCAATTCTATTTCACATGAAAAAGTAGGTTATGGTAGGTGATCAAGGAAGCCCATGTTTGGATAGTCCGTGAAGGAAAATCGGTATTAATTCGGAATTTACGGAATCCACGGCCCCACGCTGCACAATGCCCATACTACGTCGACTAAACCACGATTATCTTATTCCATACTTGGGGTCCGTTGATACCGCAAACAAGTACATAATATTAATGATGATTAGAGTAGTGGGTAAAAGTTTAAACAAAGATTGCAATAAATTCAGGCCCCTTATTCTCTATGACAGTGTTAACTCGTAACGCGGCCGCGTCACGTTAAATTCGTGTAATTAACGTTAAATGGTATTCTACATGCCAATGTCCATAGTGATAAACGCGATGAGTTACGTTACGCGATTGTTACGGGCGATGAAAATAACGTGTCATAGAGAATAAGGGGGCAGTTCGGGTTGTCCAAGTCAAAGAAAAAGAAAAATCATTTAATAAAAATATTCAACTGAAAAGCACTTGAATTTATAAAGAAAGCCATAAAAACTTGAACACAGTAATTTCTATGTACCTTTGATGATGATCATATTTCCACCACCCTGAAGTTGACTGGTAGAGAATGCGTACAGTCTTAAATCCACGTATTGTGTGTAAAGTATAAATAAATAAAAATAAATACGTGGGCCCCCTCAATCCCCCACCCTCATCCTAGTGAAAATTCCTCACCAATGAAGAGTTTTCAGTTCCCCGACTTGGCACGCTGAAGCCGGAATTCGGCTTCACTTTAACTCGGCTTACAAACGCGCGATCTCGTGCGGCTTTAGATAAAACTTCAACTGAATGCACAAGTTTCGTTTTTCTATTTGAGTTTGTTTATAAACTCGGTATTTGTGGAATTATTTTTGTACTAGTGCAGACATATCATATATAGCCTGTGTATTCCACGTACATCGACATTTTGTAGGTACGGAACAACGTAAACTTTCGTAGTTAGAGGGGTTTTTATAATATTTATCGGTGGTATTGGTTGTGGACAGCGGTGACCGATGAGCTGCAAATAATGAGAACCAACGAAGGACATTGCGACCCTAGTATATCTAAGCTTTCGTGAAGAGCCATAAACATCAATGATATTGCATGAAGAATACATTTAATAATACATTAGCTGATTTCATAAGGGTGACTATATAAATTTTAATTAATGAATTATATTGATATTACAAATAAATAAATGTACAGCCTTGTTGGATGTAAGCCGATTGACTATCGAAACACAAGTCGCAAATCAACCATCTTTTAGAATCGTTTTCGACGAATCTAATAGCAGACAAACTGATTAAGAAAATCGAGAAATTGTTTTTTGCCCTCAGACCGAACCCGGGACTTTCCATCTTTCTATTAATAATAATATAATAATAATAATAATACCAACCCTGTATTATATAATGCCCGTGCTCACTGCTGAGCACAGGCCTCCTCTACTACTGAGAGGGTTTAAGGCCTTAGTCCACCACGCCGGCCTAGTGCGGGTTGGCAGACTTCACACACCCTCGAAATTCTTATGGAGAATTCTCAGGTGTGTTTCCTCACGATGTTTTCCTTCACCGTTAAAGTGAACGATAATTGATAAACAATACACACGTAACTTTAAAAAGTCAGAGGTGTGTGCCTTGGGTTTCGAACCTCCGGACATTGTTTCGGCAAACCGTTCCATTCCCAACTAGGTTATCGTCCACTATACTTCTATTAATACCACAACTAAACCACTCAGGCGCTAGGATACAAATAAGATACGTAAATCAAACATTGGATTATACAAACAATACTCCATTTATCTATCTAGGCACTTGTCTAGTGCCAAACCGTTTAATTTATATGTTTCGGGTATGAATTTAGCAACGTATCGCAATATCGCATTGTCGACAGATATTTACGATTCATCCGAACATCCTACGCGGTTCGGGGGCGGATTTATTAATAGCTTAATGTTAGGACTTGTCGAAGTTTATATACTAGCTATCATTGACTAGTAGTGCTCGCAGCTCCGCCCGCGTGAAAACGTTTTTCCGGGACAAAAATATTTTCCCGGGATAAAAAGTAGCCTATAGCACTCACGATAGTTCCTGAGATTAGCGCGTTCAAACGAACAAACTCTACAGCTTTATAATATTAGTATAGATACACGCTATAGTATTATATTTTAGATGATGAGGTTGTGCTGGTTAATTTCTGTAACTACTGCTCCAATTTTGGAAATTCTGTCGCTAGAACGAAGCAACATGCTATTTTTTATCACAAGGATGGTCTTATTTACACCATATCTGTATCTATACTAATATTATAAAGCTGAAGAGTTTGTTTGTTTGTTTGTCTGTTTGAACGCGCTAATCTCAGGAACTACTGGTTCGAATTGAAAAAATATTTTTGTGTTGAATAGACCATTTATCGAGGAAGGCTTTAGGCTATACAACATCACGATGCAACTATTAGGAGCGAAGAAATAATGGAAAATGTGAAAAAAGCGGGGAAAATTATTCATCCTTGAGGGCTTCCATTGCGTGCGCTGCGAAAACGGTTCAAAATACCAAAAATATATGTATGAAAGAATTATTCCTCTTGAAATGATCTAAATAAATGTCCGCGACAGTATATGTCTATCTTTTAAGTTTAACTCACTAGAACCGTTTTTATGGTAATCAAATTTGGTCGAAATTAATGCATTATTTGTTAAGAGTTGTATCAACGTCATAGTCATAAAGTGATTCAACGGGAAGGTTTTTATGTATTTTTAGCCCGGAAAAACTTATTAGCGCGGGCGAAGCCGTGGGCAAAAGCTAGTATATTATATATCCATATAAAATACTAAAATACAACGTTTTTCTTAGAGGTAAAGTTTGTAAGTTTCTGACTTTATTGTTTGTAGAAAGTAATCTCTTGAACTGCTGAACCGATTTCGATGAAATTTTGTATGGAGATAGTTTGAGATTTTGGGAAGAACATAAGCTTTTCATCTCGGGAAAAATATAAAGCGGAACTTTAATTCCGGAAAAAATGCGAAAGTATTAACACTTACATTACTAGAAGCACAGAATGGTAGTTTTCGCATAAATACTTTATGATACCGAGTGCTATATAAGTTAAATACTGTTTATCCCAAAACGAATACACAATTCCTGTGAGACTTTATTCCCAGAAGACTCACTCGCGGTAAACAAAGCCGACAGTAATCAGCTCGAATTTCAATCATTCGCGTAAATAGCATACGAATTTCAGTCACAATCTGAAAAAGCCAAACACATAAAAATGCTTCTTACCAAACTCAAGAGAGTAAGGGCAATAAACGCGAAACGTACACGTAACAGGTTTACGTTCCGGGCACGGTTTACGTTTGCGTTCAATAAAAGTCACTGTGTCAAGGCGGTGCGACTGTGTTCCGTCATCGATCTGTTTTAACATTCGAGACCGGATTAGCCGATCGTTTCGGTCTTTCCATTCATTCTTACGTTCAATTATTTAGTAAGTTAAAGAGCTACGCTGTAGTTTTCGCTTCAAGGCAAATGGCTTGGGAATGGTACATCTTGAAAGAAGACTTGGAGTAGTAGCTTTTCTATTGCATTTTTAATCCACATTTCTTCTTTTGAAAGAAGAAAGACCTACTTCAAATTGGGCTCACCACAATAATGTAAATCTTTAACATCTAGTACAGTCAGTCGGGAAAAGTAAATTACTGGTACAACGTAAATACCATTACGTATGAGTCCCAATGTATACAAACATTTGAACGTGTACGTTTAGAGTTGAGACGGCAACACATTACACAAATGTATACTGTTTACTCGATACGCTTTGATTGAATTATGAAACAGCTGCGATTGCCTCTATATTACTTATTATGTGATGTTTGATTGGTAAGGATTTGAATTAGTCAACCAATTTTGGATGCGAAATGGATATTACGTTCAATTGAAAAAATATATCTGCCTCGGTGGCGTGGTTGTATTACGGTACGACTGCAATGCTGAGGTCTCGGGTTTATTCCCCGGGTCGGGTAATGGGTTTTTCTATTCCGATATAGCGATAGGCTCGTCCCCTATCACATCATGAGAGGGAATATGCACAGCGAAAAGTGGGTGCAATAGTTGCACTTACCCTTTCGGGGATGAAGGGCGTCACTATGTATGTATGTAGAAATTATCTAGCACGCAAAATTCTTATAACAGTATGCGAATCCCGGTAAAAACGGCGATATAATTCAAGTTAAACTCACGACACGCAAAGCATTATGTTATGCAAGTTATATTGAAAACCAAATCCAGTATAATCATAATATTGTGTCAGGATGAAATAAGAAAACCACTTGTTATAAAGTTTTGAAATATTAAACTCGTAATTGAGATATGAAAATATCGTGAGGAAACCTGCATGCTTGAAAAGTTTTCTATAAGTATATCGAAGGTATGTGAAGTCTGAAAACCGGCACTAGGCCCGCTTGGTGGACTAAGGCCTTGTTACTAGTATATTTCATCCTGATACATAATTCGATACTCTCCCTCATATCTGAGGATCGTGGTCGGCATCAGGGTTGCATCTGGAGCGGATGATCTGCCTCCATCGGTTTCGGTCCAGCGCGTCTCTTACGGCTGTGTAGAATATAGAGGACGATGAGCTCTTCACTTGGTCAGTCCATCTTGTTGATGAACGACCGTGCGATCTCTTGCCTTCGGTGTTCCCCGAGTGAATTCGATATTAATATTGAGAAAATTCCAATCGCCTTTTTGACGTTATTAAAATTCGTATATCATCATCATCAGCTATATGACGTCCACTGCTGAACATAGTCCTCCCCCAAAGATTTCCAGATGGACCTGTCAAAAGCGGCCCGCATCCAGCGCGTTCCTGCGGCCTATACCAAGTCGCATATGACTATAAAAAATCCCAATTCAATACGAAGTTCTTTCGAAAAGTTCTGCTTTGACGCATACCATTTTTTTGTATAGCAGAACAAATTCGATTAAAATAGACAGAATTATAGTCCTAGAATTCCTCAATTGAATGAACAGATGTGAATAACAATAGTACTAAAATATCTGTTGTTATTTAATATTTTCTAACATATGGTGTACAAGGTCAAGGCAGGTGTAACATATGGTGGCACACCCTAACGGAATGAACGATGATATTAATTCGACCCTGACAGAAAAAGAACAAAACATAATGTTTTTATCGTTTTTTGTACTGACAGAAAATGTATGTAATTCAAAATTTTTTAATTTTTTAAGTTATGTTAAAGCAATTCCTTCATAGTTCCTGTATTCGTTTTGACCACGTAAGATCTAAATTTTTTTTTAGTTCTGAATTTGTCAACCCGTTTACGTGTCTGACTGTAAGTCTGTCTGCGTGTAGGTACGTTTAAAATTCGAATCGCGTGCGTTGCGCCGGCTCGCCCGTAAGGCAACCTTGACATACGTAACATTTTTACTTGATACGCGCCAATTATAGTTCAGGTTTCGGGCTTTCGGAAATCATTCGCGAGGGAAATTTATTACCACACGTAGGTTAGGGCGTGAATGAACGTGTATGTATTCAAGAACTATAAGTATTTATAGTGTGTGGTTACCTTCACAATATCTACTTCGGCCAAACAACAATGAGCCTCACACCGATACCGTTGTTCGCTTAATATTGTTTGCAGATCTGTATGATATTCTTCAAGTTCCGGATCTACATGCCTTTTTTAATTAGGATCAGAAACACAGCTCAGAGTTATAGCCGGTGACAATCGCTGACGTCACCGTCTGATATCACTGTAATTTAATTACCTTCTATCAAATTTCATACCTTCATAACTTACTTATTACTGGGACAATTTTGACTGTGATTTCACGACTTCATGAATACAGCTACATTCACTTACGTGATCAACAAAGTTTTTTATCTGCTCAGTCTAAACACTGTTCACATCTCGCCCAATAACCTGTACGTATATGCATACATTAAATGTATCGGTATGCGGATTCGCTATCTAAACGGCAGAGAAATCCGGGAGCGCACGTGATATAATTTTAAGTTAGAAAAGTCGTTGAACTAATTATGAACAGGTGTTACAGTTTATAATATGCATCATGACAGCGCACGAGTTGCCTGAGATAGACGAGATATTACGATAGACTCGTCCTATAACATCATGAGACGGAAATAAGTTCAGAGCGATATTGGAGCATTAGTAACACCTCTACGTAAGCCTTCGGGAGTAAAAGCTAATATTATTTAATGGTACTTAATCATTTTTTATGAAGGTTACCAATAAAATCACAACCACCACATTGTCATCGAGCCCAAAAAGCGCTGCGAATAGTCACTGAACAAATCGCATCTCCACCTACCCTTTAAGGATACAGACTTGATTTTATTTATGTTGATTTTAAACCTTACCTTCAATCATGTTTGTATACTTTGTAAAAGTTGCAACTGCGCTTACCTGAAAAATAAAATAACATTTATTAGTATTCAATCACAAAATAAACCATTGAATCATGTGCTTTTCAAGTAGGTTAACGCTCGTTTTCACAAATCTTCCCATAAATTAGGAAACCCCTAACTGCTATCAAGTGAAAGTAATATGAGAATATCCTATAAATAATTATCCTATTAAATGAGCGCTTGCAGTATTGGTTAGACCGTACTGTAGTAAGAAGCTGAATGAGGCTTCCTATTGTTGGTACAATATTACGTTGTATTTTATTTTTATTTTTTTGTATGTTTAAATTTGTCATCTGTTTGTCCCAGCAATAAAATATCTCTTTCTTTCTTTCTTCTTTCTATATTGTTGTGTCACTTTGCACCATATTCATACAAATTCATTACTAGAGGTCTCCTTTACTAAAGATTTGTGAAAACGACCATCAGCCACGTGTGTATTCATATTCGATCTGTTATGTTTATATTATGTGTATTTCTGAACAAAAATATATCCTACTAATATTATAAAGGCGAAAGTTTGTAAGAATGTATGGATGTTTGGATGTATGGATGTTTGTTCCTCTTTCACGCAAAAACTACTGAACGGATTTCGATGAAATTAGGTACACGGGTAGATCATGTTCTGGATTAACACATAGGCTACTTTGTATCCCGGGAAAACATAAAGCGGGACTTTTATCCCGGTAAACTTTTTAACGTAGGCGGAGCCGCGGGCAAAAGCTAGTATTCAATAATATTACAAATATTGTACTCGTAAAAATTGTTGAACCTATTTTAATTTTTTCATTCTATAAACATGATTGCATCTCTGCCTAAGCTTGAAAATCTATACTCGGCTTGCTAAAATTCGGAAAGAAACTATCTTATTCCCTCTCTGCCTATATACCTTAGGCACCAATAGTCGTTAATATATGCTATAAATATATGTTAATATAGGCTTCGATACTTCATATAGTTTCCAATTTCGCCGTGTAGGCAGCTCATATGTGTACCAAAACTATGACTAACAATTAACCCGAGTTTCAAATTTCTATCGCTCGCAAGTCTTCCCTCTTGTGAAGGCATTGACGTATCATAGTAACATTTCAAATGCCATTATTATAAACTTAATCATTGTATTACTTAAGGGAAAAGAGATTGAAGATTGTGCTACGCATTTATTAACTAAGCCTTCATGACGCCTTCATTTTATTATAATTTATGCAATCAGGGCACCTACTATTCGCCCTGTATGTTTCCTGTACTATAACGCACATAAATAAAAACAAAATAGTTTATCGCAATTCTATTTGCAACTACATAGTAATTATTTTGTGTAAAATAAAAAATAAAGGATGCGATAAAGCAACTGTGTGTTTAGAATGTGGCAGAAAAACACGACACGACTCCGTTTCGTTTTATTGTGATTGGTTGAGAGACTAACACGTGCCTGAAGTATTGGTCTCTCGATCAATCACAAACATCAAAATTAAACGACATCGTCTTACGAGTTGCGTCTTTTTGCCACATTCTAAGCCTTACTGATCATTTTGCGAATGATTCGATTTGTAATCATTAATACACACTAGGCATTCATTATGTTACTCAACATCTCGTGCCCTATGAAGAATGTAGGACAGTGCTATGAAAAACTTGTAACTTAAATTTATTGCTGCAGATCACTGTAACTTTTGTTTTGCCATCTAACTCAGCAATACTTCAACAAGCCTTTACAAGAAATCCCAGCCAACCATCTAATTTGGGAGACCCTGAAAAACATTTTTTGACCTATTTCATATTTACCAAATACAATTTCTAACACGTGTCGTATCCGTAGCGACAATAACTCAAGCCGAAATGATCTCGTGCGAGGTTATATAGCCACGGAATCTGACGTCAGGTGGCACTAATTAACCCTCGCAGGCCGTGTAAATTAATTAATCAGTATAAACATATTCAGAGAAACGAAAATTCTGACAATAGTTGTTCATAGTCTTCAGCTAACAATTTCCTTAACTATCTTACAAAATAAACAAATATTCCAGTTCTTATCATGAAACACAACATTTTATATTAAAATTAAATTTGTAGAGGAAAACTTTTGCAATAATTTAAATATTTCAGGCTACTATTGCAGATTGGAATTTTCTTTCAGTTGTCTAGTTTATTTTTAAATAAAATTTTAGTACATTACTAATAAAACGTAAGAGACTCTTAACTACCGTCGTAAAGTATGAAACTTTATGGATTAAACCAGTATATTTCGTTAAATCTGACACGCAATTAAATCTAAATCATGTTTTAAAAGCAAAGTTCAAGAACAAGAGTTGCTTTAAGTCATTTAGAACTTTACAAAGTTGTCATAGCACTTGAGCTTTATTTTTATTGGAATCCTATTGTATGTTCTACTTCGTTATATCAAAATGTCACGTCTACATTTCCAATAATTCTTTCAGCAAAGTACAACATATAAAACAATACCTTTTTACATTAGCATCAGTAGGTACGCGAAATATACACAACTAACAAAGACCTCTTCGTTCATACTTATAATTATAACAAAAAACACAAAGACGAGACTAAAGTCTCATCGCCGACGTCCACAAAACGCTCACAACTATTACCTGAACCGAAGTCCTCTGCGACACCGGTGACGTCGGCGTCCTTGGAGACGGAGGGTCCGCCCGGTGCTCGGCCAGCACCCGGTGCTCATGCTTCGTCCCCACCACCGAGTTCTTCACCCGCTCCATCCTCGCTTGGATCGCTTTCCTCGATATCACCTTCGTCTTCGTATCGTCTTTCGTGCCCCCATCAGCTAGTTTTCGCATGAGTCTAGCCGTGGCCGCTACTGAGTGTTGTTGCGTGTCTGAATTCGTTCGAGCTAATCTAGTAGCTGGTCGTGGTACAGGGGTCGCGCCGCCCGTACTACTTCGGGTAGTCTCGTTTCTATTGAACGGTGCAGCGTCGTGTTCTGTGTCGGAATCGGCTGGCAGATACCCTCCACCACCGACGGATGACACCCCTGTACGTAACAGATTCTCGTGTTCAGCGTATCTCACTCTTTCATCGACCGAGACGTTTCCATTCTGTGCTCTCTCCAACCCTCGCTCCATCTCACCGATCTGTCTTTCGAGTTTCCGTAGTACGTCATCGGACGGCGGTGTTGGTGCGTTCTCATCGGGCGGCTCAGGAGTTTGGAACGATTTTAGATGTATGGGATGCGCTCGGCTGATTTCTATGCGTTTGGGGGCTATTCCGGTTGAGGTCACCTCATACCGGGTTCTTGAGGTCTGCGGGGTCCGTTCCAGCATCGCTAGCGACACAGGGGACGGTGGCGGGGCGCCGTTCACGGCCGGCTCTTGGCCCTCCTGCGAACTCGACGACCTCGGCGCTCTGAAGCTCTTCCTCATGAAATCTTCGCGTGTCAATTTCCTCTCCATTTTCACTTGAACATTTCAATACTAGTTCATGTTATCACAGTACTATCACATAGGTCGAATGCTGTTGGGACAGTTATTCGATGAAATCTCGAATGCGTGACATTCGAACACTTCGGTTGTTATCGATAAGACTGATAAGGAGCGAACAGTAACTGCCGAAAGTCGGGCAGATAAGCGAGTGCGACCTAAATAATTGGAAGGACGAGGCGTGGTTACTAGCTGAACTGTCAAATACACAACAATATGATGAATTGAAAGTGCTGCTAATAACTAAGTGAGAGCTCGAAGGCATCAAACGAAGCTAACTTCAATTATAGACTATTGATTGGTGCATATTGTATTGAAAAAGCTACACCGAATTACATGTGTGTCGCAAGTAAATGAAGTAGTAAGGGAGTCAGTGAAATTACTGAACAAACAACTCACGATATCGAAAAACGAGCCTTATTACGAAAGATAAAAAGCATATTATTATATGGATTAAAGATATCTACAATCTCCACACAGAATGTGGTATCTATCTCCCTCCTAAGCCCGATCTTAGGAAGGGAGGGCATTTAACGAAACTTACTGTGTCTATTACATTTGAAATAATTTAACAGTTTCTTGATAAAATTTCACCAAACCCCTATTACCTTCATTTTATTGCGACACACCCAAGACCAACAATCGACGTCTAACAAACAAAAATCAATATTCGATTCTATCCCTTATACAAAACGGCCTAATGTTCAAAGACCGCATCTAAAATTCAACCCATGACGCACACATACACCATTCCAACTCATATATCAATTAACTGCTACATATCGATTTTATTCGATTAATTCGAAACGAATGATGTCTTGTGACCCGAACATTCAACTGAAGTGCATTATCTATTCAAAAATGTCATACAGATGTTTATAGAATCGATTATAATTTTTTATTCTGCACGCAGTTTGATATATTGCTTGATGAATTTTAGACGTTCAATTGATTGATATCCTCCTAGCCAGTTTCGGCCATGGCGGCCAATCTCAACGGAGATCAGCCAGGTACGCAGGAGATATTATAGCGCACAAGTGTGTGCGCAATACACAGGTGCACTCGCTATTCCTTTACTCTCATAGTCCGGTGAGACGGCAATCCGACATGACCGGAGAGAGATCAGACGCAGGACCAACGGCTTTACGTGCTTTCCGAGGCACGGGGGTATCACACCGACAACTTCCTGACTCCGAGCTGCGACTGAGTTATTTTTAAGATGGAAAAACCCAATCACAATGTTTTTTTGGCTCGACCCGGGATTCGAACCCAGGACCTCAGCGCGCAAATCGTACGCGTAATGCGTACGCAATACCACTACGCCACCGAGGCAGTCAGACGTTCAATTATACATTAACGAAAGTATAAATATAGTAGTGGCATTATATTAAATCATTTAAAAATGAATTTCTTTATTTTAAACAATACATACCACATTCAGACAAGTTTAAACTTCGCTATCGAAATCCATCCTAGATTGTATGACGGCTTTCCAGTTTTATTAACACTGGTTTCTGGCCATTGGAGTAATTATGTTGAGGTAGCATTTTTTTGCAAGACTTTGCATAATTTTAACTAATCACATTTTGTATCTTCCACTGAAATCATTTGACGTATTATACAAAATTACGAGCATTATAGTCAAATTTATAAAATTCATCAACAATAACTCAAAATATGTATACGATATGAATAAAACATTGCAAGTATACTAAACCACAAAATATACTGCCTTACGATTAGTTATTTCGTGCAATTTGACTAGACTTTCGCAAATAATGATCATAACAAGGCCACATCGTGTCCCTTTTACCCAAAGCACCTCAGAAACCTGCTCGGAACCCACCCAACACAAATAACATTTGGTTCAAACATTTGACCCAACAAAACGCTGTTTCGAAACCAACACGCCGAACCTATCGAAAATCTAAATCCGTTTCCACATCAGACTCTAAATGGCCGAAACAAAAAGGCTATTCCTATAATTTTCGTAGTCGCGCGGACGTGCGAGCGAGACGTCGTCATCACTCATCTGCAAAAGAAAGAGACAAAACAACATTGTTAATCACAGAGTCGATGTGCCTCCACCGTTCACCGTTTCCCTTACACAAAGCTGCGTGCCTATGGACACCCTGTCGAACGCACGACACACTGCAAACAGATATACAAGCTGGACGACACAAACACATAGTTGGAAAACATAACGACCGTGTAAACACAAGACTTTGTATGAAATAAGTAAAAATCCTTGATCTCTAGTCACGACAACGCAACAGATGGCGAACGAAACGCGGGTGACTCACATTCGCGTTGAGGTAATACAACTCTAACACGTGTAGGGTTGACACTTGCGAGTTATATTGTTACTTTTACCGTTTTATATTAAGTGTTTTTTATAAACGCTTTTTATCATCTTTCTGGTACAGGGATTCCAGTGGCGTGAAACCCTCATTTTTGTTTTGTTTTAAAAGGTGTTTAATAAAGATACTGGTGTTATTTTTATGTAAATCAACAGAAAAATCATTATTTTCCCCTGCCTTAACATATTGAAGTAAGTATATTCATTATTGCACCTAAATTTACATTCCTCAGGCTAACCATGCGCTACAAACGTGAGCTAATTACATTACGTATGATAAAAACATAAGCCTATTATGTGTTTTACACAAAAAATTGGCAACCCTAAACACCATGTATATATACCATGTCTAAACACGGTTCCACACAACTTGTTCCCAAAGCGTTACACCGCGTGGTTGAACCTAACTGGAAAACGTATGAAAATCGTATTTATATGCGCTCTTGCTCGTTGTTCAATGTAAATATGTTAGATTTTACGAAACGAGCATTCGCGCGGTGCACGGTGACTGGACATGTTTCACTACTCTTAATGGCATTTACCTGAGGTTTGTAAAACGTGATATCATTTAAGCGAATTTATATCCGTTATCTGATGAATCAGACGTAAATCTTAGACACTTAACCAATATTGTTCTTGTTATATTGTTAAATATGTCAATAAAATACAGTTGAAGAGCAGAGTTTTAAATTATCCGCGCGTGACGTGAAATTGGCTGAACCGATTTCGATGGTTTCGAAAAACAACTATTTAGCACTAGTTATAATTTACTATATTGTTTTGTTATAATTGACTGCCTCGGTGACGTAGTTGTATTACAGTACGACTGCAATGCTGAGGTCTCGGGTTCGATCCCCGGGTCGGGCAAAGTGATATTGAGTTTTTCTATTCAGTATCAGTCCGGAGTCTGAGCCCGATATGGCGATATGCTCGCCCCCATCACATCATGGGACGAAATAGCGGCGAAAAGTGGGTGCACTAGTTGCGCCTCTGCCTACCCCTTCGGGAATAACAGGCATAAGTGTATGTGTGTGTTATAAAAGTGGGCACATACGATGCGATTTGGTACAGCCGAACCATTAAAATGGTATGCCATCGAACCATATCGCATCGTGTGGGGCACGGTTCGATGGACATTATTATTATTATTGTTGGTACGGCTGGTTCGATGGCTTGTCCATCAAACTTGGTTGGATACAACTGGACATCGCATGGTACGGTTCGATCGTGTGGCGTGAAGACTGTACCGCGTGACGAATTGGTCGCATGATACCAAATCTAACCGTCTGTTAGTAGTATAATTTAGCACCGAAGCCACAATAATGAGCGCTGACGTACGCCAGTCTCAACTGCCAAAACGTAAGCGCAGAGTGTCCCGCTGAGTCAGAAAGTGGGCGAGCGTTAAATATACACCGACACGTACAGAAATAGCACGACACGGGTATAAATAGCTGGCTTACGATTAATTTGAGTCTATTTTGATACGAAACGATTTTGGCGCGTAAACGGACGCGATAAGAGCGGAATACGATTTAAATCACGTTCTATTTATCGTCGTGACCTTTGGAGGGTTTGGTGCTGTTAACCCTTTAATGCGAATGGTATAATGTAATGTGAAGTCTTTTTTTTTTATTCAGTCTGACCAATTTTTTATTGTTATCTAATTAATTTTCATTTAATGATGTTACTTCACTATTGTAAAGATAATACATATGTGCGGGGCTCGGACTGGGCCAACACCCCGCAATGTGTTGTGTGTGTGCTGGATTGCGTGAGTGGGAATATGGCGATACCAGTGACAAAGTAACAAAGGCGTAAAATCGGGAAATAGCGTTTATTTCACACACTGAATCGAAAGTTACAAAGTTCAGCCACAACGGTAGCCAAATTCTCCCGGCGTTAATATTCGGCGCGTAGTCTCTCGTTGCTACGCCGTAGCTATGCGACGTAGCTGGAAGTCGTCCTCGTAGCACCGTGCCACAGCTGATGAGGAAGGATGGTCCACTCTGCATAAGCGCCTGTTTCCTCTTCAAACTTGCAGACTTCTTCTTTCTTGCCGACTACTTGCTGTTTTCTTGATGTCCCGAACTATTTCTATTAAACAAAAAACTCCTAACACGTTTTAACTCAACTATACAAAAAAACAAATTAGCTTAAGTACTCCGCGGCTATACCGTACGGAGCACTAAGAGGGCCTTCCCTCTTTCTAGGACCTCTTTTTCACTTTCAAGATTACACTTATTTTCAATTCGCGCCTAAGTTAAATCTATATGCCTAAACTATAAGTGTCTTGGTACATAGACACTAAGTGGCTCTATATACTAAACATCATAAAACAACCTTATGTGCATTACAAAGAAAGTTATCGTGATTTACTTACTCTAAGTTTAGCACAAACGATGCACACAAGCAACATTTCTATAAATAACTATTTAAACTTTATACATACGTTCATCCCGCTACCGCAGCGGGGTAGGCAAAGTTCTAACCTACACTATGACACCGAATGAAACACTACACAGTTCATACCGGGTGAGTTATAAGCGTTCAATGACCCTAACGATAACACGATTTTTTTTTCACTAAGATCACTGACTAAAGTCTATGACGTCACTAAGAGGTCCGAGTTCTATTACGAAATCGCGCATGCGCGGCATGCACTCTACGTTGTTCTCTCTTCGAGAATATGCGTCCTGCACATTCTCCCGCCGTGCATCACCCAGCGTCCAGGGGGTGATGCAGTCACGCTGTCGGGCAGGATGCATCCGCCGCTGGCTACGGCGCGGCGCTCTCGGTCCTTGTGTCGTCAGCTTGGTGTATGACGACGATCCTCTTCACGGGTCGTCGCAGGACACCTCCGCGGGTGGTGATGTCCACTGTGCGCACCACTCCATCTGGGCCGGGATACATGGCGCAAATGCGCCCCCGCGGCCATGTGTTGCGCGGGAGCGTGCCGTCTATGATGCGGACGACATCACCTATTTGCAGTTCGGGGCCCCGGCTGTGGGCCTCCCGCCGGTTTCTTAGCTCGGGGAGGTACTCCCGGAGCCAACGCGTCCAGAATGCGTCGGCGAGCTGCTGTGTGGCTTTGAGGTCGGCGTGCGCGCCGAAGTCGTGGTCGGCCGGGAAGTTCGGCACCGACCACGGGCCCCGACCGCCCAACAAAAAGTGGTTAGGCGTCAGGGCTTCCGGATCCTCAGGGTTCACCGACACGTGGGTCAATGGTCGGCTATTGACTGTTAGTTCGACCTCGGCGAGTAACGTTGCCAACGTCTCTTCTCGAGGGCTCCTCTCGTGGAGCACCGTTTTTAGTGCGGTTTTCACAGTCCGCACCAGTCTCTCCCAGGCGCCGCCCATGAATGGCGCGCCCGGGGGAATGAAGCGCCATCGGATCGCCCTCCGCGACGCCTCTTCTTCGGCGCCCGCGAGGAGGGTGTTGCGCAGCTCTCGTTCCGCGCCGTGGAAGTTGGTCGCATTGTCGGACCACAGCTCGACGGGGCTCCCACGACGCGCTGTCATGCGCCTGAGTGCCATGATTGCACCCTGCGCACTTAATGAGTGCACCACCTCTAGATGCACCGCTCGAACTGTCAAACATGTAAAGAGAGCTACATAGCGCTTTTGATTGCTGCGGCCCACGGTTACGGTGAGCGGACCGAAGTAATCAAGACCGGTATAGGTAAATGGTCTGTGATGATGAGCCAGCCGACAGGCAGGTAAGTCGCCCGTCACCGGCTGCGGCGGGGTCGCCGCCCTCTGGCGGCACTTCAAGCAGCTCCTCAGTGTAGTCTTGACCGTCGGGCGTAGTCTCAGGATCCATCTCTGTTGGCGGCAGCAGTTGACCACGCTCTCGACGCTGGCGTGATGCAGCTCTGCGTGGACGTGCTCGATCCACAGCCGTGTTGCCCGATGCTCGCCGTCGACGACCGGAGGGTGCTTCATTTTTTCTGTGATTCCCGTGGTAGCTGAAATCCGACTATTTAAACATATCAAATTATTAATTAGTACAATACTCAAAGGATACAGGCGGCTATCCCGTGATACGGGTTTTCCTTGTGCGAGTGCACGTATTTCTTCGGCAAACACTTTTTCTTGACTCATTTTTATAATGAGGTATTCCGCCCGTTCTAACAGCTCAGCTGGGAGGGTCATGAATGTTATGTCCTCCGATTTTCGCGCGCTCCTCTTCAACGGTTTTTTCGACGTTTGAGCGCGTTTCCAATCCGGGTCCTTTTGCGAAGCGGCCTTTGTTCGCTTGTGATTAACGTAATCACACCGTCGCCGGAACATGCGCACTGCCTGCAGAGTGCGAGCTGTAGCTCTCAAGTATCGGGTCCAACTCGAGAACCGATTCACGTCGGGTAGGGCCTCTGAGAGCTGTGGCTCTCGATGTCCTGAGGTGACGGCGCCTACTCTTTCTTCACCGGTCGTGGTGATGATGCCCCTTTCTTCCGTGGGCCATAAGTCGGGTGGATTTCGGAGAAATTCCGGCCCATTGAACCATCGATGTCGCTCATCGAAGTTGTCCGGCACGTCGCGTGTGGCATCGTCAGCGGCATTGTGGCGCGTCGGCACCCATCTCCATTCGCTCGTTTGTGAATGTTCCTCTATTGCCGCGACGCGATGAGCGACGTATGGTTTGTATGATCTGGATCCTGTTCTGATCCAGCTCAGCGTTGTCCGACTGTCTGTCCAGTAGGTCGTTGACTCGGGTTGTCTTCCGTGTTCGCGCTTCACCGCGGCTGCCATCCGTGTGCCGAGTACTGCTGCCTGTAATTCTAGACGGGGAATGGACGTTAGTTTCAGCGGCGCAACTTTCGCTTTCGCTGTTATAAGCGAAACCGTGACTCGTCCGTCTTCATCTTCGGCTCGCCAGTATAGTGCGGTCGCGTAGGCGGACTCGCTGGCATCGGTGAACACGTGCAGCTGCAATCTTCTAGCTCGAGTATAGCCTAGGTAGCAGCGTGGCACGGACACGTGACCCAATCTTCTCAGCTGTGTGACCCAATCCGCCCATCCGGCGGATATGTCGCCGTCAAGCGGATCGTCCCATGCAGTGCCGCGTCTCCAGACCTCCTGCAACAGCTGCTTGGCCCTTACCGTCACTGGGGATGCAAGACCTAGAGGATCAAACAGGGACATTACTATTTTAAGCGCTTCTCGTTTCGTGGGCGCTTCTCTGATTAACAAGTTTGGCGGTATGCGCGCCAAATCCAAATTGAAGGCGAGTCTGTCTTCCGTTGGTCTCCAAATGAGGCCCAAGACTCTCTCCGCCTTTTCTAAGTCCACCTCTTCGCGGTGGGGACTTGCCGATTCGCCGAGTGCTTCAAGTACCTCAGGCGAATTACTCGTCCATTTTTTCAATATAAAATGCGCCTCACCGTGAATGTCGCGCACTTGCCGCGCAATCGTTGTCGCGCTTTCTATGTCCGGATAGCTGTCAAGGTAATCGTCCATATAATGTTTTCTCCTTATCGCGTCGACAGCTTCCGGATGCGTCGATCGAAATCTGTCCGCGTTGCGATTCATGACATAAATCGCCGTCGCGGGAGAGCTAGATGCACCGAAAATGAGTACCTTCATCCTGTATATTTCCGGCGGTTCGTTATCTCGGCGATCCGCTCGCCAGAGATATCTGAGGGCGTCGCGATCTTCCTCGCGCAATCTCACCTGCATAAACATCTCCGTGATATCCGCGGTGACTGCAATGGGATGTTCCCGAAATCGCATCAGGACGGCGGGAAGAGGCTGCAACAAGTCTGGACCTGTTAATAAGTTATCATTCAAAGTGGTACCCTTTGTCTTGGCCGCCGCGTCGTGCACAACTCGCAGCTTGTCCGGTTTCAAAGCATTAAAAACTGCGAAGTGCGGCAAATACCATGTCCTTGTTGCATGGGAGGTCGCGGGGGCTGGCTCGGCGTAATCCTTCTCGATCAGCGCCTCCATCTGTTGGTTATATCTGACCTTGAGTTCGGGGTTCCTATCCAGCTTGTTTTCTATGTTGTGCAGCCTTTTCAAAGTGTTCTCGTAATTGTTCGGGAGCTCGACATTTTCTTTTTTCCACAGGAGAGACGTGGTATATCTTCCGCAGGGTTCTCTCGTGGTGTTGTCCTCCAGGATTCTCAGCGCCTTTTCTCCGGGGTCGCTCTTCGGCCTGCGGGGATCTACAAACAGATTATCAAGCAAAATAAATTCTTTTACGAGCTCCTCAGTTAGGTCGTCGGTTGCTGTCTGGCCGACGAAATTCACCCTGTGTCCTAGGGCTCTGGTCCGGCTCCCGTGTACCACCCATCCTAGTGGTGTGAGCGAGGCGACCGGTTGGTTCCTCCTTCCGGACCGTGTCTTGCTAGATATAAGCAAATGCCAATTATCCTGGCCTATAAGAAGTCGGGGTTTCGCTTCTTGCGTTTGTGATGCAGGCAGGAGGCCCTTCAAATGGGTACAGTCTCGCAGCGCCTCTTCAGGAATACGCTGCGCCGCCAATCTCAAGTTGTCGACGGTGCGGGCTTCTATCTGCTGCCGTCCCCGACTTCCCCTTATCTGAAACTTAACACGACATGAATTATTCCGTGTAGTTTTCTCTCCATCGTACGTGATTATGTGGAGCGGTTCATCCGGTCCCTCCGCGCCGATGTCCTTGGCCAGCTGATGGTCGATCAAACTGACCGTCGACCCGTCATCAAGTAGCGCGAAAGTGTGAGCCTCTCCCGCCGGTCCTGAAATGCATACCGGAGCTATTTTCAAAAATGACATTTGCGACGTCCATGCCGAATTTACCACCTCTTCATTGGTGGCCTCGTCGGTACTCTTACTCCTCCGGTCCGAGTGCAGCATCCTATGGTGATGTCGTTCACACCCGTCCGTGTCGCATTTTCGAGGCTTGCATGTGTGTTGCTTCGATCGAAATTTCAGGCACCTGAAACATAGCCTATGTTTTTTTGCTAAGTCCCACCGCGCGTCAACCGCGGCATCCCGAAATCGTGCACATTCGCCCATCGAATGTACCTCCTGGTTGCATACACAGCATGCGGGCTTCTGTTTGTCGGCGACGGTATGTATTCGTTGCCGGCGTGGTTGTTCGCCGCCGCTAGCCTTCACCGGGGCCTTGTCCGCGATGATCTCTGGCACGGCGAACGGACTGCATATCTCCGCTTCCCTGGCAATGAATCGGCTAAATTTTAATAAGTCGGGCTCACCTCTATGTTGTGCGGCGGCGAACTCATACCATTGCCTTCTCAGCGTCGGAGTCAATTTTTCCATCACCGCCTTCGTAACCTCCGGATTATACAGGTAGAAGGCACAATCGAGCGCTTGCAGGGTTCCCACGACATTTTCTATTTTCGTACTGAAAGTGCAAATATCTCGCGGCGAATCAGTGAGGCGGGGTAGCGCCCGGAGTCGCTCGATCTCGGCCAATGCGATCGAGTCCGGACGCCCAAACCGCGTCTCGAGAGTCCTCAGCACAGCGTTCGGTTCGGCGTTGGTGATGAGCAGCCCTTGTACTGCTTCCTTTGCTGTGCCCCGTAAGCTGCGGCGCAATCGGGACATATTCTCCAACGCTGTAAAATAACTTGCGGATTCATTATAAGCGGCTCTATAAGTTAGCCAATCTTGATGCGCACCGTTGAAAATGGGCAACTCCGTATACTTCAACGGCTGTCTATGTTGTGCAGCTTGCACAGCTTGCGTTATGGCACACGCAAGTTCACTATAATCGGAGTTCGGTCGCGCTGCGACCAATTCCCCGCCCCGCACTTGACGCGGGGTAGGCGGGGGCTGCGGCGGCGGCGGCTGTTGCGAAGCTTCATTTTCTCTTAACCAGGCTGCTACTACAGGCGGCGGTTGCTTCGCAGGCAGCGGCTGCACATTCGGGTTCGATGCCGCAGGGTTACCTGAAAATGTTATGAAATCGAGCGGATTATTTGATGCATCATTTGCCACTGGGTGACACGTTGGCGGGGGCACGGCACTGGCTCCCGCCGGTGCAGACGCCGGGATGTCCCAGGATGCGGCGGTGATCACTGGGTCTATGGGTTCGGGTGGCGGCTGCACACGGGATTGCGCATCTTGCACTTCGTGAGGTCGGTTATCAATCGCGAGCAGCTGACTGGTATGTAACCAGCTGTGAACGCGTTGATCCTGCTCGACCTCGGTGATGACGGAGTTAAGGTCATCCTCGCTATCTTCCGCTTCGATCTCTGCTAGCTTTGCGGTCGCTAGCTCTATCTTGAGTTTTGTGAGTTCGGCCCTGGCCTGTGCCAGGCGACGTGCTTTCGTTGAACGCCTTGAAGAAGTGGCTGGTCGACTTCGGGGCCGCTGTGGCTTCCTCTCTTCCGGTGCGGCGGCTTGAAGCTCCTCCGCAGCGGTGCCGGCAGCGGTATCCCTATCGGTGGTGAAACACGTTTGAACGGTGTCGGCGATGGTGGTCTCGGTGGCCTCAGTCGCAGACGTTGCTGTAGCAGACGTCGCGGTCGCGGACGTCCCCGTTGCGGACGTCGCGGTGCATGACGTGACCGTCGTTGACGCTTCCGTGGCCGACGCCGTTCGTTTCCCGATTGACCTTGTCACTGGCATTTTCCACACTCACGTAGATCCGGCTCGCGAAGGACCAGAAAATGTGCGGGGCTCGGACTGGGCCAACACCCCGCAATGTGTTGTGTGTGTGCTGGATTGCGTGAGTGGGAATATGGCGATACCAGTGACAAAGTAACAAAGGCGTAAAATCGGGAAATAGCGTTTATTTCACACACTGAATCGAAAGTTACAAAGTTCAGCCACAACGGTAGCCAAATTCTCCCGGCGTTAATATTCGGCGCGTAGTCTCTCGTTGCTACGCCGTAGCTATGCGACGTAGCTGGAAGTCGTCCTCGTAGCACCGTGCCACAGCTGATGAGGAAGGATGGTCCACTCTGCATAAGCGCCTGTTTCCTCTTCAAACTTGCAGACTTCTTCTTTCTTGCCGACTACTTGCTGTTTTCTTGATGTCCCGAACTATTTCTATTAAACAAAAAACTCCTAACACGTTTTAACTCAACTATACAAAAAAACAAATTAGCTTAAGTACTCCGCGGCTATACCGTACGGAGCACTAAGAGGGCCTTCCCTCTTTCTAGGACCTCTTTTTCACTTTCAAGATTACACTTATTTTCAATTCGCGCCTAAGTTAAATCTATATGCCTAAACTATAAGTGTCTTGGTACATAGACACTAAGTGGCTCTATATACTAAACATCATAAAACAACCTTATGTGCATTACAAAGAAAGTTATCGTGATTTACTTACTCTAAGTTTAGCACAAACGATGCACACAAGCAACATTTCTATAAATAACTATTTAAACTTTATACATACGTTCATCCCGCTACCGCAGCGGGGTAGGCAAAGTTCTAACCTACACTATGACACCGAATGAAACACTACACAGTTCATACCGGGTGAGTTATAAGCGTTCAATGACCCTAACGATAACACGATTTTTTTTTCACTAAGATCACTGACTAAAGTCTATGACGTCACTAAGAGGTCCGAGTTCTATTACGAAATCGCGCATGCGCGGCATGCACTCTACGTTGTTCTCTCTTCGAGAATATGCGTCCTGCACAACATATAAGGAAGTTTTAGACACACAAACGCCATTTAATTTGATAGCTTGAACGATATGCTATTTTCCTTTTACTATAAACTATAGGCAATTCGAAATTTCAATGGAACCCACCAACATTCATCACAAAAACCATTCACCAACACAATCTCGCGACCGAGTCATACTCAAACAATCTCATATTCGCGTGGTCCAACAAGCGTAGTTGTAATTCGACTCTCTTTTGTACCTGGACAACGTTACATTTTACCGTCATCTTGACATCTATTGCTTTAGCATTAGAATGAGTTTTAGCGTGTGTACCAACTACGTCGATTGTCGCCGTTCGACCGCAAACTTCCGCCATTGTATTGGTTACTGCGCGGCCGTAGAAATCTATTTTTGCCGTATGTGGGGCGGTCGGTTGTCATTGTAAGGGTTAGTTCATATAAACAAAATGCAAATGAAAATACATAAAACCCTTTCTCATAATTTAGAGTAATGAAAGCTAATTTTAATTTAAGGGAAACTCATCAGTAAATTAATTATTAATCTAATAATAAGAGATGACTGCCTCGGTAGCGTAGTTGTATTATGGTACGACTGCAATGCTGAGGTCTCGGGTTTGATCCCCGGGTCGGGCAGTGATATTGAGTTTTTCTATTCAGTAACAGCTCGGAGACTGGAATTTGTGCCCGATATGGCGATAGGCTCGCCCCCTATCACATCATGGGACGGAATAATGGCGAAAAGTGGGTGCACTAGTTGCGCCTCTGCCTACCCCTTCGGGGATAAAGGGCGTGAGTTTGTGTGTGTATTAAGAGATGGAATTCAGAATACCTCCTAAAAAAAATCAGTTGCTTAAATCCACAAAGCTTCAAGAACCTTAGCATTTAAGCTGGTAATAAAGCCCATAAAATATCTATACGAAACGCGGGGATGGGCCAAACGAACAAACGTGTTTCAATATAAGCAAGGAGGACGCAGAATTTTCGTGTGTAAACTTTTCCAATAATCTAACACTCCACGCGCCAATATGACCACGTCCTGACCATCTGTAGCCCAGGAGAGCTCATCGCCGCACTTTTTTTTTTTTTTTTTAAAGAGGCCATCTTCGGCGCATTAGGGACGGTTGCGGGCTTCCTCCGACTCACGTCTAAGTTGTCGTCCGCAACCGCCCCTGCACGTACCGCTGTTGCGGTCCTTTTCCTGTTGCGGGGGCTCAGAAGCCCCCGAAACACCGTACCGTGCCCGCCTTTTTGTGTCCGAGGCAGCGTGACACACGCTCATCGCCGCACGCGAGTCTCTAACTTGGCCATATAAAAGTTTGCAAACGCTATTATGTCTACATAGCTCTCTGCCTGTGCCGTGCGCTGTTGTTTTGTTTTATCGAGTGTTACATTTTATCGGGAGAAAGTGAGCCAAGTTTTGTGGGCCGATGGATAATCTTTAACCGAACCAACTATAGACACGAGAGTGACTTTGCTGAAGCGATTTAGACGATATTTTGTATGCAGATAATGATAGGTTTTAGGGAAAACCTGACGTACTTTTTACGCTGAAAAATGGAATACGTGGAATGAGCCACAAACAGATATTGATTATATTAAGGCCCAGTTACGCTGTAGGTATAGTAAAATAAATAAAAACTTATTAATATAATTTACATTTCCGTTAATTAGGTACACAATTTAAACATTACATTAATTGGTATACTTCACTGGTACATAAAAAAAAACGGTATTTTCCGACTGACAAGACTAACGCATCGCTGAGAGCGTCTCAAAAGGCTCTCATTAGCTTCGTCTGAGTAACACTTAACGCTTAGTTCAAAGGGTCCTATTATTTATTCAAAGGGTTGTCTGGATACGTTAGTTCTAGCTCCCTATTCACCCCTTTTCTCCCACAATGCTAATTCCTTATTTAAGGAGAAAAAAAATTACGAAAAATCCGTCTGCCAGTACATAAACATGTATAATTTAAAGAACCATTTATAGACTATACCTTATTAATTACACACAGTACCAATAGTGGTTGAGGGCATGTTTTTTTAAATTCTATTAAATTACTGCTAATTATACAGCTAATTGAACCGCTCATTAATCTATTGATTATTTCCGAATTTCTATCTATACTACAAAGCATTCAATCCAGGTGTGTCTGTACATTGTAAGAAAATAGAAATATAACAAGAAAGGGTGACCAAAGAAGAGTGATGGACAACAAATCAGCGATTTTTATAATTCTTTTCAGTCTGTTTTTCTGTTTGTTTGTTACTGCATATCTCCGAAACTGATGAACGGATTTTTTTAATAAAGACTAACAGATAAGAGGATTAGAACAAAAATAATGATCCTGAATGATCCAGGTGGACTTAAAACTTTACCCATTCAGTTACGTAAAACGAATCCCGGATTATGTTCACCTCTCTTTATAGTTTTTTACTTATCCCGCGTTCTAGTACGTTGAGTTAATACTAAGCTTGTTAACTATTCGAGGTACCGTGCTGTGATACCATTAAAACTTTAGTATAATAGGAAAGTTTCACGGTGATGCCTAAGCGCCTCTGTAACGACATTATTCGCTTTTCTGTTGAAAAAAATGGGGATTAGTGATATTCGTGTTAACGGGAACGTTTTCAGTTTAAGATGCTAATGCCTAATAGTTCATTGAACTTTGGGCGGGTTATCTAATAAAGCAGTAGAATTAGTGTGTCTGTCCAATTAAAGAAATGTTATACTAAAGAAAGGCGCGACCAAAGAAGAGTAATGTAAAACAAATCGGAGATTTTTATAATTCTTTTCTGTTTGTCTGTTTTTTGGTTTGTTTATTACTGCACATCTCCGAAACTACTTAACGGATTTCGATGAAATTTGGCACACAGGTAGATCATATCCTGGATTAAAACATACAACGGGCTCCGCTGGCGTGAATGAGTTTCTCCGGAATAAAAGCCTAGCCTATGTTACTCGTTGATAGTGTAGCTTTATATTGGTGAAAGATTGTTTCAAATCGATCCAGTATTTTCGGAGCATATTTAATGCTAACAAACGAACAAACAAACAATCAAAGCTTTCCTCTTTATGATATTAACCTAGATATAACTAATGTACCTATAGTTGTTAGTTTCACACCGACTGCAGACTTATTACATTCAAAGACCTTCGAACGAAACAGGTTTTTTATTTCCCCCCTAAGGGCCTAATGGCCGGTTTTGTTTCCGAACGAATGTTATTTTGCCGTGATAATATCTATACACGAGTGATTACGACTAATATTCTATATTCGTGATACCCGTGGTGTCTATGCTATAATGGTATGTAGTAAAATCATATTTAAACTAGAGTCCAAATTGTTTAAGCTAAAGATAAGTTCTACAAAATAAAAACATTTTGTTGTAATATCATAGGGCAATATTAAAATTTGACTTAACGATCACCAAAAATAGGCAGAGAATTTGTTTATTACGAACAAAAAATTAAAGATTACTAGGAAAAACTTGAACGGAAAAATGATTGTATGAGAACAAAATATAACTATTTTTTTACTCTGTTTTGTACAAAGTCGATGTCATATGGACATGATTGCCAAGAAAGACTGCCTCGGTGGCGGTGTTGTTTTACGGTACGACTACAATGCTGAGGCATCGGGTTCGATCCCCGGGTCGGCCAATGTGATATTGGGTTTTTCTACCCAGTATCAGATCAGGCTGGAATTTGTGATAGGTCATATCATGGGACCGAATAGGTACGGTGAAAAATGGGTGCACTAGTTGCGCCTCTCCCAACCCTTTGGGGATAAAAGCGTGTACAAGTGTGTCCTGGCACACACACACATCTTGACAAAATGTCTTGCGTGCAGTACCACGCCATAACAGCTCCTAACCCTGAAACCAAACCGGCAACCTCGAAACGAGATTTCGCAAACACGATAAATATCTCCGAGAGTTTTTATCTTTACAATTATCATGTCCTCTCGAGCCAAAAAAGGCAATTACTATCACCTTGATGTTATCACATTAAGATGGCTCGGGAAATGGCGGCCACTTTAAAAATCTAAAGGATTTTATTTGCTTTTTTTTGTTTTGTTTGGAAGGTGTACTGAAGATAAATAATAACACAAATTTCATTCGTTTTTGGCACGGTACATTTTCGTAGTAATAGTAATATAATCCTACTAATATTATAAAGGCGAAAGTTTGTAAGAATGTATGGATGTTTGGATGTTTGGATGTATGGATGTAAGGATGTTTGTTCCTCTTTCACGCAAAGACTACTGAACGGATTTCGATGAAATTTGGCACACGGGTAGATCATGTCCTGGATTAACACATAGGCTACTTTTTATCCCGGGAAAATATAAACCGGGACTTTTATCCCGGAAAAACTTTTTAATGCGGGCGGAGCCGCGGGCAAAAGCTAGTATGACATAAAATAACGTCAAAAGCTGTCAATCGATAGAATTATGCCGACCTTCTGTAGGTATAACTATACTGATTCAGACAGTGGCAGGCCTTAAAGGGTAGCGAATGGAGCGACCGCCCAGTGCCTTGTGATTGCACGGTGAACAAAAAAAATCATTAACCTCCTTCGGTAACTGGGTAATAAGGCTTCGCTCAATTAAGACCGTTACTGGATTCGGGACTGGGAAACGAGATTGTTTTTATTATTTCGATGATCTCCTGCCTGTCAGGCTACACGTGACCGCTATTATGAAGACTGTCTTATATTAAAATGTCAATGTTTATTTTGACAGGTAAAGATCCACATTAATTACTACCATCTCTTTCAATCGTGGTCATATTTTTGCCCGGGTCTTATCAAGCTGGACGCGCTCGTAGCGCCTCGAAGCTCTGCGAGCGCGTCCAGTTTAATAACACCGAGAATAACCCTAACAACGATTGATAAAACCCGGGCTTAGTTAATTTCAAGTAATACGTATATTATCATCATTTTTCTCGTTATGAAAAATAATACACACGTAAATTTTATTCCAACTGCGTGCGCAATTTAAAATGTTCGTAGCGACTGGCGAGTGGACTAAACCGGTTCAGTTGGCGGGATCTTACTAAACGAATGATGCCTCCCATCTCCTCCCGCACCGCACCGTCCCTCACCGCCGGGCGATCCGCTGTGACTCATCGGCCATCGCAAACAATTTCACATCGCTACTGCTCCAATGTTGGCGGATTGTGGTGCAAACGTTGGATCAAACGTTTGACTTGTTTTAAAAGGATTGAAGTCCTTTTTGATTTGTAAGGTTCATAGTTTTTGAAATATTTGTTTTTCGTTTAATGCATAAATTTTGTTTTAACTATCCAATAGAAAACAAATCCCATATATCTCTAAGCTTCAATAAAAAGTCCATCGCATCGTACAATTGAAAATAGCATTCAAGTGTGCGAACATTTGAAATACTTTGTACTCATATTGTTTGCACAAATTGAATTCGCTTCACTTCGCAAGGACGTAGATGGCAACATTGTTAGTCATAAAAGGAATTTTTGCAACTGCAGTGACGAAACTGCAACGCGCAAAATTATCAGTACACGTTATCATTATTAATAATCTTTTAGCGCAATTGTTCAACGATACATTAATTGATTATTCTGACATGAATAATCAATTTCGGTCAAGTCGGAATCAGATACCTTTAGTTAAGAGCTAGGCTACTTGGTCGTTTAATCAACTCAGAATCATTTTGGTCTTTTAATTCTGTTGATTCTGTCAGCTTCAGGAAGGTGATCAAACAAATCTATCAACTATAAATCCAATGCAGTCAGATTTTACCTCATTTTTAAAGAAAATATCATATTAGCATCAATTATATTTCTATGAACACGTAAGAAGTAAGTCCCCCAACATTTGATCAAACAATGGCCGCACAATACATCAAGATCGCCAGCCGACCCCGTCGCCGCGTGCGGCTTTCGCCGCGCGGCGAAGGCGCAAGTCATTAAACACGACGTCACGTGTGCCAGAAAAGTTCAAGTTCAAGTTGGGTAAGTGTTGACGGTGTTTTATTGCGTGTCGGTTTAGGACAACATGTAGGACGCCTTGATGCACGGATGGTTGTGGGCTGCTCAAAACCGTGATGGTTTTCGCTTACTTGAGTATACGTTCTGCACGTTGCGGTGAACGGCGATAGGATTTTTTTTATTGCATTGAATGACCAGACGAGCATGCCGTTCGCCTGATGGTAAGTGACACGACCACCCATAAACAGTAGCAACACCATCCAGCACTTTGAGTTACAAAGTACTGTGTGGAATTCCACTGCGCTCGTCATCCTGAGACATAACATGTTAAGTCTCATTATGTCCAATAGTTACACTGGCTACAATGTCCTTCAAACCGAAACACAACAAACAGTGCATGCACACTGCTGCTTGGTGATAGAAAAAAGTTGAATTAAATAGCCTATCTTCGTTCAATGTAAAATGATATCAGCAATGTATAATCACCTAATTAATGTCTGTGCCTTTGGCGCCCGTGACATCACAAAACGGCCAAACGGAAGACCAGCGCTGGTTTTCTACCAGCTTATGCCGAGTTAGGGTCGTTTTTGTAACGAGCAAATTGAATTTAAATGTTGTGAAGATTTTTTAATGTTTTTTGTAATTTAGCTTGTTACAAATAAATATGTTTATTTCTTTCTAATTTGGTGCTAGAACACTTTCTCAACATTATACAGGCATTTTTCTACTTTAGGTGACGTTGAATGTTGCTGACAGACGACGGTGGTCGCGCATGCACTTTTGTGACTGCACGTTGCTAATGTAGGTATCTTTCTATGGACCATGTTCGTGAGTCTATCCTTATTGATTCAAGTTCTGAATGGTGTTAGTACGTGCCGTTTCTGAGCGAGCTCCTCGCGCGCTTGATAATTGGTAACAATCGAATTCGTCAAAATAACTGCATTATATTTACTTGTCAAGTTATTTTTGGTATAATTAATAATTTGGAAAAGTATTTATTATCACCGACCAAAACTATTGGTATTACTTATCGAATGTAAAACAGGAGTGATGTAACTTTATAGTTTTGATGATTAAAATCAGCAGCGTGTTTCAAGAATTCCATGCGATTCCATTAATCATTTGCTAAATACATCTTCGACTTTCGTACGACTTTGAAATCAACCTGTACGCAAATCGCTCACGGCTTGCGCACGACGGTTCCCTGCGCAAGCGCCGATCCATGACTCACAAGCATCGAACCGAGCCATCTTCCGTCCCTCTCTAAAACCTGTATTTTCTCTATCCATCACGTTCGCACTCACCGACAATCGGCTAACGACTGATATCCGCGAATTTCGGTCGATTAGATAAAAGACTCGTTGTATTGCTTTTTTTCGATATTGGAATGAAAATTGCTGTAAAATCAAACATTTCGATTTGAGAGTTCGATAAATTGTATCACTAACCTACAAAAAAATGTACAGAACGAGTCTAAAATCAGACTATTGTTAGTGATTCAGAATAAACGAAATACTGTGCTTTCTTTTCGTATTTTCTTGTTTTTTTTTTACATAATATAAGCAAGATAGTTTCGACTTTATATGCAGACGTTTAAATGTCCATTTATCAGAAATAGAAATTATTGACCGTGTTTGGATGAAATTTGTCACACAGATAGACCATATTCTAGATTAAGTTAAGCTACTTTTTATACTGAAGAAGTGCACAATGGAGCCTTTTCCCACCAAAAGCTGATCAACTGAACGGAAAACAAAATCTAGATAATAATTAATTTAATCAAGAACAAAGAGTCATAAAACGAAATTGTGATTACATCAGTGAGAAATATTATAGATCTATAGTTCCCAGTACACTTTGCTACGCTGAATCCATAATGACAGGAAGTTACAATATAACACACATCCCCTAATTAACACGGTTCATCACAATACATTTGACCCCAGCGGTCACAACGGCACAATAAAATTGTACATCGCGGACAAATTTATTCGTGGTTCAACTTTCCACTTAATGAAGTTTGTGTTGCGGGTAATAAACTATGATAGGGTCACGGATTCGATTTTTGCACTTTTAGGTTGTCTTTGTATAGCTTGGAGTCAAGACACTTGTCTATTTAATTGTATTTATCATAAAATACTAAAATTATTAAAACACTTTTTGGACCATATATCCAGACAACCTCTTTTCAGCAAAAAAAAAAAAATCCATACAATATTCTAGCTTTGAGGACAATAGGCGTCGCTCATTGCCGTTAAGCGACCCTTTTCGATGCCGATCTTCCACTAAAATACTATCCAATAAATACAAAATTTCTGACGTCAACAAACGATTATTTGGTCGTTTATTAGTACACCTTTGTAACTTATTTCAAACGTTATCTCCATTATCATTGTACGATAATGGAAGCCAGTTGTCATGCGGCAAGTCGTTACAAATGTATGAACGCTAGACGGTCACTGTAACTAAGTGGACAAGTCATTAGGTTAATGTACATTGTACGTTGCTGATGTTTACTAATCGATATGAGAATGAATGTTCCTGAGACTGAGGTTGTTTTGAGTTGTTTTTGTACTGCAGATCCCTTTATATGTAAGGTGCGATTCAAAAGGCGCCTAGACAATTTTCTCAATACCAATCATCCGTAATATCAAACTTTGATTAATACAGTAAGAGATACAGTTAATATACAATACAACCCCAATATTCACCAAAAAAACTAAGATAGAACCACGTACAACTAATCTACCAAACTGTACACCGAGTTCTTAAAAAAAATCACCCAACGACTTTGACCTCCAACCCCGTTCCAAACAAAAACGAAACAAAACCCCCCGATACGTCACGTAACCGCTCCGAGTTTATTTTCACACGCGCGTTGTTAGTAAACATGTTCGCCACGTGTTCGATACGCGAATAAATCATTGGGAAGACGCGTGTGCCCGCGGGGACGAACAACGAAACGAAACACCCGCTGTGACGTCGGAGCGAGTCACGAGACAACTAGAAATAAATGTATCTCTAGATGATGTAATTCAGTGTGCATTATGAGACTTAGCATATTCTATCAAGCCTAATACAAAGAGTGGACGATAGCCTATTTGGGAATGGAACGATCTGCCGTGCGAGACAATGCCTTCTGGTTCCAAACCCAAGGCACACGCCTCTAACTTTTCGAAGTTATGTGTGTATTGTTAATCAATTATCGTTCACTTTAGCGGTGAAGGAAAACATTGCGAGGAAACCTGCATACCTAAGAAGTTCCTTATAAGAATTTCGAAGGTATGTGAATCTACCAACCCGCACTAGGCCAGCGTGGTGGACTAAGGCCTAAACCACCTCAGTAGAGGAGGCCCGTGCTCAGCAGTGGGACAGTATAATAATACAGGGCTGGTATTATAACACAAAGCTACTCGTAATTTTTTTACTAATGGTCGTTTCCTATAAACGATTTTAAACAATATCGTCGAATTCATACTGGACATGGACTAGTCAAAATAAAGTTATTACTGCTTACAGATGAGTTATTTTGATTGGTCTATTTTTACCCTTAAGGCTAGGATATCTGAGCGCTGTTTGCATTTACAGCTGTCTAATGTACCGGCGCGTCAGGTGCCGCGATGTTGAATTTCAAATGAACTCGCTTGACACCAATCAGCCGCGACTACGTCACAATAAACGATTAAACAATACTGAAGCAGTTTATTTTACGACAAAAGATGTCCGCTTTTTTATGGGTGCTGGGCCTCAAAATCTAACACGGCTCAAACTTTACGAATATTAAAAGGACAAAAATATGGATCTTGAATCCATAAAAAAAAATTAGACGCCTCCATCGATAGCTAATATATTTTAAACTAGACTTCTGCTCACGGCTTCGTCCGCGTGAATGAATTTTTCTGGGATAAAAGTCCCGCTTTATAATCCCTGGGATAATGGACCTATATATTGATGAAAGAGTTTTTCAAATCGGTCCAGCAGTTTCGGAGCCTATTCAATGCAAATAAACATACAATTGAATCTTTACTCTTTATAATATTAGTATAGATAAGTGCAGATGTAATTTTTAAGCAAAATAAAATTACATACATCTCAAAATTGGAGGACTTTAAAATTATACGATTTATTGCGAAGGTCTAACTTTTGGGAGTACTATCCAAACATATGTATGTCGCAGACAGCGGCAGCTGAAATAGGTATACGTAGGCATACATAATAAAAGTTACCTATGAATTATGTCTTGATATCACGATTTATTGTTCGTTGATCAATGATTACGTAATCAAATGTTCACAGAGTACAATACCACGTCAAGATTCATTATTATCTTTAGTTATTGTGACATAATATTGGTGATTGAGACAATTACTTAACCAATATTACTATAATAATCGACTAGCCTAGTAACCTGAATATGACCTCAAGTTTAAACCCGAAACCCTTTCAGTATTCCGAGTTTGACAGGTGTCATTTCAGATTTTTTAATTAGAACCCTATGGGTAAGCGCGTAAAGACGATTTCCACTGAATGAAAAGTGACGTCTTGTTCGCCGGGGAAGACGCGAATATGGAATGGTTAACATAGTAACCGCTCAACTAAGCGCTGACCGATATGAAAACCGCAATAGTTACTACTTAGTATTGAACTGCACCGGAGTAGTTGCTTCATATGATTTGGCAGCCTTATTATATACCCAACTCTTGGATTTTTCACGGTTATTATTTTATCTTACGCGACGTTATATATTCAGACACCCTCAATGAGATCAATAAAAAGGAATTACCCGACATACAAAAAAACTTGGTAAGACATTGAAATAAAACCATTTTTTTTATTTTATCGCGATTTTTTAAATGATATTTTCGTATTTGTTTACTACCTACTTTAAAGTTTGAACTGTGGTTCATAATAGAAAATATTGACTGCTGTCCCATCTGAAAAATTTACTCTATATACCTATAAATATGTCGGACAGTATTTTTTCAAATCATAATAGTATGGTCTTCATATAAATTGTAGTCAAGTCCAAATTGCCGTAAAATCCTGAAAATAACTTATTATTTTGTATTAGTATGTACTATTGTCACTCATACTATTTTATTGTTGTTTCCTGGCAGCGTCGCCCGCATAAAAGATTTTTTATAGGTTAAAAAGTATACCTATGCTCTACCCAGGGACTCAAGTTATCTCCATACCATTTCATAGATATCCGTTTAGTAGTGTCGGAGATGTGCGCTAACAAATAAACAGAAAAACAGATACGCAGACAAACAACGAGACTTAGACGTGAGTCAGAGGAAGCCCGCAGCCGTCCCTAATGAGCCGAAGATGGCCATATTAAAAAAAAAAAAAAAAAAAAAGACAAACAACGAGAAAAGAATGAAACAAAAAAACGGTGATTTGTGTTCTATTACTCTCATTTAGTCGTCCCTTTATTTTTTTTTCTTTCTATGTACATACACACCAGGTTCTAGTACTGCTTTATAGATGTTACACAAAGAAGCCTATACCGATACCTCCAGGGTCTGTAGAGCTCGTATGCATATTTATAAGCAGATACTTAATTTAGGGGACCCAAACCGGGATTTTTTCAAGAAAATGTGGGCTACTGGACCAAATGAAGAACTTAAAAATACCGATATTGATATCGCAATAATTGGGATTTACTTGTATCAATAATAAGATAGCTGGCTTTGTGTTATTCTGTACTATGATATTCTATCCATAATATTAAATAGCAAATAAAAAAACAAGCCTTATAGAAAATCCAACTAAAAAAGAGAAAATAAATTTAAATTAAGCTATGTAACGTACATTTAAATCTATACTAATATTATAAAGCTGAAGAGTTTGTTTGTTTGTTTGTTTGTTTGTTTGAACGCGCTAATCTCAGGAACTACTGGTGCGAATTGAAAAATTCTTTTTGTGTTGAATAGACCATTTATCGAGGAAGGCTATAGGCTATATAACATCACGATGCAACTATTAGGAGCGAAGAAATAATGGAAAATGTGAAAAATGCGGGGAAAATTATTCATCCTTGAGGGCTTCCATTGCGTGCGCTGCGAAAACCGTTCAAGATACCAAAAATATATGTATGAAAGAATTATTCCTCTGGAAATGATCTAAAAAAAAGTCCGCGACAGTATATGTCTATCTTTTAAAATAAACTCTCTAGAACCGTTTTTATGGTAATCAAATTTGGTCGAAATTAATGCATTATTTGTTAAGAGTTGTATCAACGTCATAATATTAATCTTTATACAAATAAATGTGTTGGATAGAGTGATTCAACGGGAAGGTTTTTATGTATGTACTTTTAGCCCGGAAAAACTTATTAACGCGGGCGAAGCCGTGGGCAAAAGCTAGTGTATCTATGTAACGGAAACTTTGAACATGATTTTGACCGCCTTCAAAACGTCGGATGAAAATTTGGCATATTTATCAAGAACCGAAGACAATTCATTATTTTAACAAAAAACACTATTTTATAGAAAATCCAACTAATAATGAATAAATATTCAAAACGAATGAGTAAATGATAGCTCTTTTTTTTTTGACATCTGTTGGACCATAGTAGGGTTATAACTAAACTGGCTACTCTTATGTATAAAAAAATCTTACTTGTTTTTAGTGTCATCTGTTGGACAATAGTAGAACAAGCTTAAAAAATGAAAAATAAATAACAGTTAGAAAAAAAACTAAAAAACATGCTTTATAGGAAATGCAACTAAAAATAGAAAATAAATTTGAATTAAGAATAGTGCAAATAAGAAAAAGATGTACTTATTTTATTGTAAAAAAAGCGTGGGGTGCTTTTTAAGGTAGTATCAAAATGATAATCCTTTTACTCATATTATCTCTCAATAAAATATTTATACTGCCTCGGTGGCGTAGTTGTATTACAGTACGACTGCAAAGCTGGGGTCTCACGGGAGCATACGGTTCACCTGATGGTAAGTGATCACCGCCGCCCATGAACATCTGCAATGCCAGGGGGTACAGAGATGCGTTGCCGGCCTTTAAGGTGGGAATATTTATTTCAGGTATCAAAGACCCATAGTACATTAAAATTACACAACCAACCATATTACATGTCATAATACACGAATAGAAATTTAATAGAAACGTACAATCCTACTAATATTACAAACGCGAAAATTTGTAAGAATGTATAGATGTTTGTTACTCTTTCACGCAAAAACTACTGAACAGATTTCGATGGCACACGGGTAGATCATGTCCTGGATTAACACATAGGCTACTTTTTATCTCGGGACAATATAAAACGGTACTTTTATCCCGGGAAAACTCATTCACAGATTATAGATATTTACATATATAAAACGGACTGCCTCGGTGGCGTAGTTGTATTACAATACGACTGCAAAGCTGAGGTCTCGGGTTCGATCCCCGGGTCGGGCAAAGTGATATTGAGTTTTTCTATTCAGTATCAGCTCGGAGTCTGAAATTTGTGCCCGATATGGCGATAGGCTCGCCCCCTATCACATTATGGGACGGAATAACGGCGAAAAGTGGGTGCACTAGTTGTGCCTCTGCCTACCCCTTCGGGGATAACAGGCGTGAGTGTGTGTGTGTGTGTGTGTGTAAAATATTTATATCTATTGACACCATGAACCCCACGCTTTTTTTTACAATAAAGTACATTTTTTTAATTACATTATTTTCCATTGGAGGTATTATGCCAAAATATTATCCACAAATTATGCAAATATATTATTTTACAATTTTACAAAAACAAACAACAGTTGAAACAAGTATGACAACGTGTTTAAAGAAGAAAGAAAAAGAATAGGAAAGATTCATAGAAAAATCCATCTATTACAAATAAGAATCCATAATTGTTGTTCAAAAGTAGTTGGTTCCTTTTCTACATAACGCGGTCCAACTATAAACAAAAGCTGTCAAATACTTCGATAAATTAGTGACAGCAAGCGCGAAAAATTGACGTAGGTCCGACCTCCACGGCGCCTCGGGCGCATCTGAAACGAGACGCGTTGTGCAGAATTGTTAAAAAATTCATGTTTTTTTGAATTTTGAAAAGTACGAATTACTTTCGTGAAAATTTTTTTGCATAGCAATCTGCTAAATGTTATTACCCTTTTATTGACTTATATTTTTAAAGTAATTGTTTAATATACTATAATTAATTTTTGAAAATAAAATCCGAATTTTCTCTGTTTTCGTGATTTTTTATGATCGAGCGAAGTTGTAAGTATCGTGTTTTGGAATCCACACCAATGTAGAATGATTATTTAACTATAACATATATTTTTCTCGGACCGAAATGTTGATTATTTCTTGGTTTAAAATTGAATAGAAAAGAAGGTGTTTTGGGATATGGCAGCCTTAATGCTTAGTTAACGGCTAGGATACTTTATAGTAATCGCCCTTATGGCGACGGAGTCAAATAACGCGTACTCATAAACATGTCATATCAGACCATAAAACGAACCTTGGCCTCACACAAATTGTATTGGTATGGTTGATTTTTCATTCCTATAATCTTTCTTAGTTATCTAAAAGACGGTCTTGGACGATAAAAGGCAAATGATTATTTGCAATTCTAACCCCTTTTTCAAAGTGAGCTCGGGTGTACAATAAATATTTTAAATGTAATTCAGTAAAATACACCCACAAGTTTCTCAACTAATCTCTTTACATTATCTTTCACACGCGAAGAATCGTTTAGCCGATAGCTAAAGGGTATGGTCTATGACACTCTGACCTATCGCACTTATATGATTCGCATCTACTTGGAGACTGGGAGTTTCTCTAAGTTTTTGATATTTACACCCAAAACGAAATGCATTATCTTCTATCCTACTAATATTATAAAGGCGAAAGTTTGTAAGAATGTCTGGATGTATGGATGTTTGGATGTTTGTTCCTCTTTCACGCAAAAACTACTGAACGGATTTCGATGAAATTTGGCACACGGGTAGATCATGTCTTGGATTAAGACATAGGCTACTTTTTATCCCGGGGAAACATAAACCGGGACTTTAATCCCGGAAAAACTTTTTAATGCGGGCGGAGCCGCGGGCAAAAGCTAGTTATATAATAAATACGAAAGTTTGTCAAGCTGTGTTAAACCCAGAAACCGCTGAAATGATTTGGATAAGATTTGTCACTTCTTATATTACTGCATTGCTATTTTATATTCCCGAGAAAGTAAACAATGAAAAATCAAGTCCAGGTTCTTTCACGCACACAAAACCGAGAGAAAAATATAATCAAATATAAATGCCTATCACAAGCTCTTAAACCCTTGTCAAATCAAATTCGTGGAACATAATTGAAATAATTGATGACACGGTTCCTCCTGATCCTCCCACAGGTCCCCCCTACCTCTTGGTATTAACGAACATAAATACTCAAGCGTCAATTACAAAAGTGAAAGTTTTTGAAGTAACACAAGACAAGCGGGACGCTATATCTTACGCTTAGAAAGCTGTGTTCCATTCAATTATCTCAATAAAATATATGGATTCAGCGTTGCAAGGAAATAAAAAGTTACATCGTCCTCCTTTGTCTATTAAAAAGAAAATAATTGTCGATGATAGGTACCTGAACCAGTCATGGACATTTTTGAAGGAAAAAACGTTCCAACTGTCCAAACAGGTTACGCGAAAACACCTTACCAGACCAAATATGGACATGGCAAATGTTATATCTTGTGTAATATATAAATATGAATGAGACGTTTCCAAGAAAATAGTACACTCATAAGGTGTGACTCTATTGTGGGAAATATCACGAATTAGGAATGTATACGACTGTTTACCCAAACACGATAGTGATAAGGACTACAATTGAATGAAAGTAAAGAAACCTACGCGTTTAGGAAGTGGACTTTCTTAATAACAGTATTTATATTTGTAGAGATGTATATCGTACTACTAGAATGGATTGAAATGAAATGAAATGAAAAAATATTTATTTTACAACAAAGTATGTTTCCACAAAGAAAATACAGAGTATGGATCAACAGTCTTGAATCTACAAGTGTATTAACAACGGACCCCACACTAGGCAAGCCTGTATCGTGGGGTCCCGTGTGATCACACAGGGGTTCCTTCAACCACACTTACGCAATAGTTCCTTTGGTAACATAAAATGAGATCTTATTTAGTATATCACTAATACAATATTAAAACTTAAACTTATACCTACAACGTTAATGTGTTTATAAAAAATTAATTATTAATTTGGAATAACGTACGAATAATTATGATTGGTTACGAAATATATTAAGTACATACTAATTTTGTATAATATATATAAATAAAAAGAAATATATATCATTATACTTATATACATAACATGTAACTGCACTGAAACTCTACTTTATGGTATACTAGCTTTTGCCCGCGGCTCCGCCCGCTTTAAAAAGTTTTTCCGGGATAATAGTCCCGCCTTATATTTTCCCGGAATAAAATGTAGCCTCTGTGTTAATCCAGGACATGATCTACCCGTGTGCCAAATTTCATCGAAATCCGTTCAGTAGTTTTTGCGTGAAAGAGGAACAAACATCCTTACATCCATACATCCAAACATCCAAACATTCAAACATCCAAACATCCATACATTCTTACAAACTTTCGCCTTTATAATATTAGTAGGAAGTAGGAAGTAGGATTATAGTATTATAAATAAATTATTTAAATCAAGGTTTTAATTATTTGCTCAGTATCCTCATAATAATTCTTATATAATTTTTCTTCTCCTTTCTTTCTTTGATTCTTAATAATGTTTACTACATTTTCTAGATTTTACAGTCACGTCACTTTTGTACTATCTTAAAACATTAACATAAATATCTGTAGCCTTGACTTAATCCAATCAATTATGCAAGTTTCAAGGCTGAACGTTTCTACCGCCTTTGCCTAACAATATCAGAGGAAAACCTTCGACTTTCATTTTTAATCGTTCACAATAATTAAGACTCTTGGAAAATGGAAATTATCGCAAAAGACCGTCGACAGTAATTTGCGCGTGGCATTAGAGGCTATTGTGCTTGTTTCCGGATATATCGTCTTTGCCTTGATTTTACATTTATTACAAAATTATCTTTAAATATTACTGAATGAATTCATTATTAAGGAATTAAATGACAGGGGAAAATATTGTATGATAAAGTTCACAATTAAGGGCTAATTTCCATCATATTGGACTAATTTCGTAATTTTAACATATTATTTCCAATAAGGCTCGCACCTTATCACATCGTGGGACGGAACGCACATGGCGACAAATGAGTGCTCTGGTTGGAACTCTACATAGTTGGGGATAATAGTGTGATATATGTTTTTTTATACTTACATATTAAAAAACAGTAACCTACCACAACTGTATTTTTTATGGCATCGAATGATGAGACGAGCATGCCGTTCGCCTGATGGTAAGCGATACGATCACCCATAAACAGTAGAAACACCATCCAGCACCTTGAGTTACAAAGTACTGTGTGGCATTCCACTGCGCTCGTCATCCTGAGACATAAGATGTTAAGTCTCATTATGTCTAGTAGTTACACTGGCTACAATGTCCTTCAAACCGAAACACAACAGTGCATGCACACTGCTGCTTGGCGGTAGAAGTAGACAATGCGGTGGTACCCACCCAGACGGACTCTTAGATATGAGAGTCCTAGCACTAGTAGTCTGTATGTTTGTATGCAGTATGTCTGTCTGAGCGCGATAAACTCTTAACTATCGAACGGATTTCGATGAAATTTGAGATGGAAATATTTTGAGACCCCGGGAAGAACATAGGCTACTTTTATCCCTACAAAACTCTAACACGCGATCGAAGTCACGAGCAAAATCTAGTTTCCAATAACAAAAACCGACAAAATATCGTGATTTTTTCAATAATACAATTTTGTTTTTACTAAAATAAGAACACAATGATGGTTCATATTATTTATAGCGCCTGCCACCCGCGCAGCACTTGACATTTATACGATCACATTTCGATACAAAAGATAATCTTTTATTACGTACCACTTCATCTATTTAATCCACAACTTGGGGATTATAAGGCGATCAAAATTTTGATGGACAAATATTTGAGCTTAATTATGGAAAAAATTTAAATTATTTTGATTATGGAGAGCTTACAATTCTAGCTCTCCATAATCTCGGACTGCCTCGGTGGCGTAGTTGTATTACAGTACGACTGCAAAGCTGAGGTCTCGGGTTCGATCCCCGGGTCGGGCAAAGTGATATTGAGTTTTTCTATTCAGTATCAGCTCGGAGTCTGGAATTTGTGCCCGATATGGCGATAGGCTCGCCCCCTATCACATCATGGGACGGAATAATGGCGAAAAGTGGGTGCACTAGTTGCGCCTCTGCCTACCCCTTCGGGGATAACAGGCGTGAGTGTATATGTATATACAATTCTAGCAGCTGTATCAAAATACGTATTAATTAATCAAATTTTATAGCTCAATAATCACAGGATCTTTTATGAACAGCATTATTAACGCTATTTCTAATCAACCATCTGACTATTACTGAGTTTAAAATGAAGATCGAGGAGTTCAATTCTATTTGAAATACATTATTAAATGCATTTCCAAACCCAATGAACATACTTTTAACCTCAACACTAAGCAACAATTAGTCTAAAACGTCATCTAATCTGCATACAGCAAACACTAAGTACCAGGCGGTCATAAACGGCGGGATGTCTGCCCAACGCGGTCCGTCTGGGCATTAGAAAGCAGCTGGACAGATCTCGCTGCGAACCGGTTGTTTGTAATCTGGTTAACGGGTGTTTATCAGTGTACGATTGCCATTTTGACAGCTAATGTCAGATTGTTTTTTTTAGAGCACAGTGTTTTGTAACGGCATGCATGTACAGATGTTAATTACAAAATCATAAGCTAACTGTATGAGTACGTATTTTGCATAAATTATTAAATCAGAAAATAAACTAAAAGTGGAAGAAATAAATTTTCTGTGCTCAATATCATAAAAAATATTTAATTTCTTTTCAATAGTAACCAAACCTGCCGTAATATTAGTTTCAATCAACCAACGAATAGACAAAACGGATGTAACGCAAAACATGATTACGATTACGAATTAAAAATAGAAAGTAGACAAATTAATTTACAACACGTCAATTCGAATTCGAACCATTCGATTAATAGAAACTTCCGATTTAATAGAAACAAGATACGATCGAAATTTATAGTTTCCTCTAACATTAAACTTATGTAGAAGTATCGCTACAACACTGCCCGGTTTTACTATCAAAAATAAAAAAAAATAAAAAAGAAACAAGAAACAAAATTCGAAAATGGAACACCATTAAAAACTATTTCTCAATTTCGCAGCCTTTTTAACGTCTACTTTTTAACTGACGACTTTTCCACGTCGTTATCGTCGCGCCGAGAGTTTCACTAAAAATTGTGTGAAATTTTTTAACACGAAATAATACTGCTGTTTCACTAAAGCTACTTGGTCAACTCTTACGCTTTTGTGTGCGACTTCAAAGTTCTCATGGTCGGAGGCCTTAGAAAAGAAGCGTACAATTGGGTGAATGTCAAAACTTGTTATTTTGACATTTAGCAAGACTAAACTTCCGATGTTTGGGACACTGGTTGTTTTTAAAAAGTAAATGTAGTCTTACGAATTGTCGGTGTTTTCGAAAATGGAACGGAATGCAATCAGAATGTGAAGTTGTCTTTGCTCTCTTTTTTTTTTCTACTACGAGCTGCACAAATTTCAAAGCATCTAATATCATAAGAGAATAATTTTTTTCAACCCTCACCACGGAGCAGTGTGCTTGCTCAATTTCTTTGCCGGCTATTATAATTGCATTATGTACATACATAAATATTTTATGGAAATACACCAACTATAGTTCTTCATAACCTAGTCGTCAATTCAGACTGTAGCGTAAATTATGATTTAAAAAATATATAATGATCATCATTCTGTGAACACAGATGCGTTACACATGGAATGGTTGTTGAGAACAGGCATGTAATATACCTACCAAGATTATAAAGTCTAACAGAATATGAACAGCTAACTAGCGTTAGCAACAACCATTAAATATAATAGAAAAAAAATACTAAAATTAATATTTTGTACCGTGTTACAAATGAAAGGCATTTTTCATTAGGTTACGCATAAACTCATGAAAGAAGTTGCAAGATTTTCACTAAAATAGACAAAAACATGGATTAACGCTACTCATCCCGATAAAATGTAATGGCACATAAGTTCCGTAAAAACGTTTACGCAGACGAAACCGCGGCCAAGAACACACAACTATTTCAAAAACCAATTATTGAACAATTTCAATAAATCATAATCTCACTCCTACATACTAAATTTAATTACCACGTCCGTCACGTTGCATAACACAGAGAGCATTACATAGACACGTCTGCGCCGCGCCTAACGGCGAAACGAGATTTCGTAACCTGCGCGCTGTCACATCGTCTTACATCATCGAAGTTGTGTGATTTTGTGAATAGATGGAGAACATTGTTTTGACGGCGCGGCTCATTATTAAAGTTTGGCAGAACACAGCGTCAGTCATGGACACACAAAAGAAAAACATTCAAGAAACCATCTTGAAGATTATGTTCAATCGAGTTTGTTTTACGAAACCGTCTGCTGTTTGGATTGGAGATTAAGCCGGCAGAATATAAATAAAAATAATATTGCCAATTGATTAAATGAAACTGGGATATGACCAACAAAAATCAAAATTAACTGACATCTAATGGTCAGCAAGATTGCAACGGTTTTCATAGCTCTCTGCTGTTAGCTTAAGTAGCCAAGAACTCTTTGAATGTCTCAACAGCTTCAGCCGTTCTATCAAGCTTCACTAGCATAGTGTGTAGTAAAAAAACTACTTAACGGACTTTATCACGATGAATTTGTTTAATTTTTACTCCCGACATTTTGAAGATTTTACCGTTTTAATGGTCACGTAGTTAAGTAGATTTATTTCAATAGTAAATACGTTTACTGACCAAGGCCTTCGACCTACTCTTTGGGCACATTAAGTACAGCCATATCTAAGTACACTAAAATGGGTACGTTTTCTGAGTTCTGACCACGGACTTTGACCATGCTGACGCTATAAACGCCCACGGTCGCATAATGGCATTACCACGGACGAGCCGTGGGTGCGCGAGTTCCGACTACCGACCAGTTCTATCATATGGTGAAATGTTTGAAGTTATGTTTCCTTGGTTGTGGACAATGGTGTCTTCTGTTGACAATAGGTGACGTCCGGTATTTGGTTATATTATTACTGTTTTACAATACGTTAACGCTACGCGTGAACGTATAAGCCGACCAAATATAGTCACATTGAAATCTACGTTTACAAATGGTAATAAAATTAGCTGTTTAATACGATAACTGTCAAATAAAATTAACTTGAAACTTGTGAAACAGGATCTTTGTAGTATGTTATTAAAGATACTACGAACTACAAACTAAGACAACAGCTGTAGTGAAAATAAGAATGACTACATTATTGTCCACGATATCTAGCTGGACTTATTGTCTTTGAACAATGTTATACATACATACATAGTATCACGCCTCTATCCCATAGGGGTAGGCAGAGACTATGGATCGCCACTTTGCTCGATTCTGGCACACTACTTTCGCTTCCTCTACCTTCATCAATCTTTTCATGCACTCACGCCGGTTCAGGGTACTTTTGACCTGGCATCTACTTAGAATGTCAGATAAATGACATTCGAAGGTTCGGTGCGGTCGACCCCTGCCGGCCCTTCCATCCACACTCGCGTTATATATCCTCTTTGTCAGTCTCCTATCATCCATCCTTTCCAAATGCCCAAACCACCTTAGCATACCCTTTTATAGTTGACTTTTATTAAGTTATGACAGATGCATATTTAATCATTACTTTGATTCGTCATTACACGTCAATTCCAGACGACCACACTCACAAATCATGCATCAACTAACAATAAACGCACAAATCAATCACTAAAGCATATAATTACTACGCCAAAAACAAATAGGTTTAGCGAACGCCACTCGAAGGCCAATGTTCCACCTGCCACTTCATGTTGAACTGCCATAATGACCGCCCTTATGTGGATGGTGACCGTCCTTATAAGGTGGTCACTGTCCATAAATGGTATTGGAGTTTATAACGTTTACATTTGCCGAACGGACTGTGTTGCCAGATGTTACGATTTACACGAGATGTATTGGATATCCTATCCTACTAATATTATAAAGGCGAAAGTATGTAAGAATGTATGGATGTATGGATGTTTGGATGTATGGATGTAAGGATGTTTGTTCCTCTTTCACGCAAAAACTACAGAACGGATTTCGATGAAATTTGTCACACGGGTAGATCATGTCCTGGATTAACACATAGGCTACTTTTTATCCCGGGAAAATATAAACCGGGATTTTTATCCCGGAAAAACTTTTTAATGCGGGCGGAGCCGCGGGCAAAAGCTAGTAATTTATATTTTTGTCCAGTCTTGTGTTTTATCAATGAATTTGACTCAAAGAATATTAAGATTTTTATTGAAAAATGATTTATCCTTGACCAAATTCGCCACAATTTGAGCATTCCTCGCTAATCACCGCTAAAGACAACATTAAGACCGGGTTTTTTCAACTGTATCTTTTTGTCAGGTTGTTATTAAGCTGGACGCGCTCGCAGCACCTCACACCTCATGCCTCACACCTTACGCGTCACGCCTCACACCTCACGTCTCTCGCCGCGCCAGAGCACTCAAAGCTCTGCGAGCGCATCCAGCTTAATAAGACCCTGGCAAAAAGATAACAGTTGAAAAAACCCGGTCTAAAACTAAACTACTACAGCAACATTTTTTTTTCACCAATTCACTCTTCACGGCATCATTTTTTGTATAAACACGTTTCGAGAACTGTGTTTTATCGCGTGTTGGTTTTTCAACTGTTTTCTTACATCGTTAACGGGTCGTAAAAAAAATTAAACACTGGTTACCATATGAAAAGTTTATGTGCACACACGGGCGCTTGATATGGTAATAGACAAGTGTTTAACCATATTTGTTGAATAACGGTTGGGGTCAAATATAGTATTTTAAACTCAATGCCGGTTTCAGGAGAGAAGCATGTCTAATAGTAGACTTCGTAATAGGTCCGGACAGTAGTGACTAACAATAATACACAAAAATACGCACAGGTCGCTGGAAAGCAGTGTCAGCAATTTCATTTTCTTTGGCGTTGTTTATCTGACAACCAACTGAATTGAAATTGCACCTCAATATTAGTCAATCACAAAGTCCCTTGTCTACGCATTGTGAAGGATGTCATGCCGTCAGCACTGAGAAACACGACATTATCATATCATTGCTACATACTTAGCTAACTAACGTGTTGACTAGCGTGTAGCATGCCTCAAGTTATTACATAGATATGATCACCCATAACCGTCACTAAATAGAACCTCAAAGCCCTGAATGGTACCGCACTGCCTTTTGTCAATATACTATTTGGTCCAACACTCTTTACCTACAAACAAGGTTCGCTCTGTGATGCTTTTATAATAGACATCGATGGGCTTCGTAAGCATAAATTAATCACTTAATATAATTTTAAGACAAGACATAAATTGAACAATCATTGCAGCGGACAGCCATACTAAGTGTCGAGACTTGAGTGTTGTCATATTGGCACTTCACAATACGACTCACCGCTCAATGCACACATTTTTTTTTCATCGCGGGGAAAAACGCATTATCGCTACCACCACTGGGGGGGGGGGGTGAGTGGAACGGTTATGTTGGTTTCGCACAGTCTTACAGCCCAATGTCGACACTCGAAAGTAGCATCATCCGAGCGAGCATTGGACCGAGTCCCTAACACTATGTACACCCTACACCGGCATACCAACCAAAACCCGCGGTGGCCTTCTTCGGCGCATACGTGACGGCCCCGAGGTATCTTGTTGCGTTAAGATAGATGCACGGGACCGTAAACTGCTCCTCATTCTATAAAATGTCATGTGTGCTCAAAGGAGTAGTTTACAATATCACGCGCTCTACACGGTCAGACCCGTGTGCAGTCAGTCCGCTCGTATAATCTGCTGATTCGTCACAATCAATCCGCCGGCGCTTACCGTTCACCGTTACATCGGAGTTACCGTTATTGCTGCCACTACGGCTCGCAGGCCGCGGCGCTAAGCTACCACTATGTATGACTTGCTCGAAATGGTATAATGGTACATCGTAGAGGACGGTTTACTGCATAGTTTCTTCTTACTTACTCAGTAGACGTAGAGGGCTTTCTGATAACTAAATCGAAAATTGAACATACATATACATATACACTCACGCCTGTTATCCCCGAAGGGGTAGGCAGAGGCGCAACTAGTGCACCCACTTTTCCCCGTTATTCCGTCCCATGATGTGATAGGGGGCGAGCCTATCGCCATATCGGGCACAAATTCCAGACTCCGGGCTGATACTGAATAGAAAAACTCAATATCATTTTGCCCGATCCGGGGATCGAACCCGAGACCTCAGCTTTGCAGTCGTACTGTAATACAACTACGCCACCGAGGCAGTCCAGGCAGGCGAAAATTTAAATTGAGCGTAAAGCCAGGGAATACTTAATAGCACTAATAAAAATAGGTCTAATATTAAAACTGACACAAAAAAGTGTCAGTTTTAAGTCAGTGTCAGAGCCGACTCTCGTCAGGCTAACAAGAGTATAGTCAGGGACAAAAAAAAAAAACAAAAAAGTGTTCGCTAAAAATTTTCCCGTAATAGAAATTCCATTATGCAGTTTTTCGACATAAAGAGTATTTTTGTTAAATTAAGGACCTTACCCAACTGTATGCCCAATGTCATTTAAAACCGTTCAGCGAATCATGAACAAGCATCTTGACATTTACGCATTTATTCAGTAAATCACCTCTATTACAGATATCAAAGCTCAAGATTTTATGCTCAAAAAACTACATCCAAATCCGACACATAAACTGTAAACAATTACCGTAGACAATGCTATTGGTACCGGTGCGCCGGCGCAGCGCGCGCGGAAGAAAGTTTCGTCCATTGTTCGGCAGCGGCGTACCGTGACCTGGTTGTGACCGGGGGAGAAATGGGGAGTTTACTTTGACTGTGCTCGAATCCACTCAGGTATATTTAAATTATTATGAGGAGAACTATGGTTTCGTCAAAAATATTGTTCTACTGAACTTTTTTTTCTTTTTTGTTATTGCATCGAATGACGAGACGAGCATGCCGTTCGCCTGATGATAAGCGCTTGCACACTGCAGCATAGCGACAGGAATATACAAAGCAGTGATACCTACCAAACGGACTCGATTTTGAGAAACCTACGAGCTTGACTGAAGTACCACAGTTCACCACTAGAGGCGCTGCATACCTTCATAATCGATACCGAGTAGCAACATTAATAAAAAAAACAATCAACATTGTTCAACCTGTACGAAACATTACTTAACTGTAACAATACACAGCACTGAATATCGGTTCATTGTGCGTTGTGTACTTGGAAACGGGTGACAGTTGCGCAAGCGCATGCCGTGACGCAACGTATCTCGTTTTACGTCGAGTTGTCAGTTTATCATTCAATTGTATCCATAATTTGTATGGGTTGACGTCAGAGTGACATCTGGTAATTTTATTGATAGAAGGAATCAAAATTTAATTATTTCTTCTATCTATTACAGCATTTAAACTAATATTTTGCAGGTAATCGGGTGAATTGAGTTTTGCCCGCGGCTCCGCCCGTGTTAAAAAGTTTTTCCGGGATAAAAGTTCCACTTTATATTTTCCCAAAAACAAAAAGTACAAAGTATTAACAGTAAGTAGCCTATGTGTTAATCCAGGACATGATCTACTCGTGTGCCAAATTTAATTGAAATCCATTCAGTAGTTTTTGCGTGACAGGAACAAACATACATACATACATACATCTTACATGCTTACATGTTCGCGTTTACAATATTAGTACGACTATAGCTTCTGTTAAACAATTTTCCGGTGTGCGCTCCCCTCGCGCTACAATACTGGCCGTATCCTTTAAACGAAGCGTGAAGAGTCCAATGTAGGTCGTCATTGCGACAACTTGATTTGCTTCGTTGATTGTAATGATAAATTAAATATTCAAATAGATCAAGTTATTTTTAAGATTATAACTCACTAGTCGCTTATTTCGGTTTTTAAGTCATAGTTCGTATCAACTTGCAAAATCTTGGTCGAACTCTATAGTTGTTATCATATAAAGAACAAATAAATACATAAAAAAACGCATACATGTCAGTCATTATAAAAATCATTAAAGGACCGGTGCGTATGAATACACGCAAAAATATATAAAAAAAATATATACAGCGCTCAGAACATTATCTGCATACAAAACTTGGGCCAAACAAAAACACAAAAAGCAATTCAGTTCGCAGATACTTTACATCGTGCACGGCGTAGTCGACTCTAAGCTCGGTAGATATAATAAACACCTGCTCAAATTGCAAACTGTGCCGACTATTTGTGTATATTGAAGAGTTTAATTCGTTTCTTTAACGTGAGAAATATGTATTTCAAAGTAGCTGTGAAGTTATTTTTATAATTTCTTATAAAATACAGAGTTTATAGACATATGACGTGTTAAATACTTGGCAGTAGAAAATATGAAAATTGTTATAATTCAAGCATAAAATAAACGCATGATTTAATAGCAGTGCACTATAATTATAGCCTTATTTGTATTTTTTTTATGCTAAAATTAAAAAGTCTCGATAAAATGATTCATTGAAATGTAAATTTTAAGTCTATTTGATAGCCCAAATAAATTAAAATGAATATGCTGTCTCAGTCATAAAACACTATAAAATATAGATCAAAAACGGTCATAAAAATGCCAGTCCAGCGTAGAAAATTGTATATAAGACAACGCATACCAGATGACTAAGGGCCCGGTTCAATTTGTCCTAATTAAACTTCCCAAATAGCTCTGACCTTGCGTTGACAATTGTCGACTGACTGTTAAAAATTTCATAGAAATATGGGCTTTAACAAAAACTAATCTGCACATACGACAATATGGTTGCAAATTTAATTTGCTCAGAAAAATATTCTTTAGACCTTAATCCCTTTTGAATATCTAAACCACAATGAGCATTGTACATCCGAAATAATTTACCAAATTACAACACCGTCCAATCTCTCATTCAAATCACTTGAACTGCACAAAACGAATATCCAGATTAACTGCGTTGAAATGGCACTTTTTGCTCTCGCAAAAGAGCAGGTAGAAAACCGTTGCCTAGCAGGCTAATACTAAAGAAATTACCTCGTAAAGCGGGTGAATTGGGCTCGCAGCGGCTCAAGGCGTTAGATTAAAACTCTCTCGCCGCATTAAAAGGGTTGCCGAGCGCAAATCTACTTTTTATTGTTGTTGATTAATTGGAAATGTGAGCGGAGAAAACGGACGTCGAGACTAGATTGTTTTGAGCCACCGTTGAACGGATTCGAAGCGTTGTAAAAGTTAGCTTTAAATCGTGTACTCTGAAATCTGGATCACAGTATATTATGATACGTAAAATATGCGTGAAACCCGGTATTTCTATAGCCTATGTGCCAAACGTTCACCAAAGCGCTGACTCCTACTCAGAACGAATCGTTTGAGAGACCTATCACGTAGAAACGTTGTACAAATAAAACCTTCCACATCAGATATCACACTCAATATACGTTTTAAACACCCTCTTTGTTGAGTTTCTTGCAACAATACAGAATAATGAAATAATCTCGATGGTTATTAGCGCAACCGTCACGGCACACGATCGCCGTCGCCTTGGCCGCCCGACAGCGGATCCGCGAAATTCGGCCGAAGCACCGAAACGCTGGATATTCGAATACGAGGTCAGTGAAGTATTCATGAAATCGTCGGATATTTATTTGCTGTATGCAGGCCGCTTCTAACGGATCGGTTTCGAAGTCTTTAGGGGATGTCTATGTTCAGCAGTGGAAGTCATGCGGCTGATTATGATGATTCAGATGCCAGATAGCATTGCTTGTTTGGATACTAACACAATTTACTAGGAACTGCATACTTAATCAAACTAGGCTTTTCTGTAACACCCCATACTGAATTAGGATAAGGTGGAAAATTTGGAGAGTAAAATAAGTGAAGACGAACATTTTTTTCAATATACTAGTCGCCTTGCTATCTGAACTAACAAATTACAAATCCCTTGAATCATCTCGTGTAAAGTACAAACATACAAACCGATCTAGCACAAGTACGACCGGTCGTGACACTCGAAGCCGACGCCTCTTTTTAAACAAATATACTCAATAGTCATATAGTGCAAACCTCACAAGTATTGGGTATTCGTAACTCGATGATTCTTCGTATAGGAGAATTACTGGGCATTATAAGACAACATCGAATGTCTCAGGGTGGCGAGTACAATGCCACTGAAAGTTCAGATGGTGTTTCTAACTTGATACTATTACAGGCAATCGTGAAGTTTATTGGTGGTAGGTCTCTCATATGTAAGAGTCCGTCTGGGTGGGTACCACCGCAATGTCTATTTCTACCGCCAACCAGAAGTGTGCATACACTGTTGTGTTTCGGTTTGAAGGGCATTGCAGCCAGTGTAACTACTGGACATAATGAGACTTAACATCTTATGTCTCAGGATGACGAGCGCGGTGGAATGCTACACAATACTTTGTAACTCAAGGTGATGGATGGTGTTGCTATTGTTTATGGGTGGTCGTATCACTTACCATCAGGCGAACAGCTTGCTCGTCTCGTCATTCGATGCAATAAAAAAAAGTTTACTGCCAGGCGAGCTTATTGCTTGTTTCATCACAAGTTATAAAACAGACTCCAGCAAAACCCAAAGCCGAGACAAATATTTGCGTATCCCACAAACATTTGTCTCGCGAACGGAATCGAAGTGTGAACACGCGGTCACGTTTCACTGTAGACTGTGTTAACGCGCGACTAGAACACGATGGGAATACAAATGAGCAATCAATATACACGCGTTCCGATGATGGTACATTTTGTTTGGATGTTTTTAAAATTGTCTGGGTAAGTTAGTCGATTTAGTAATCATTTATAATGTTATATGTTTGTTTTTAGTTTATTTAAGTACATAAATTTATTTCAATAAACGAAAGAATATAAAAAATATATTCTTTTATATTTCATATAATTTAATGATAAACATATTTTTCAATATAATTATTAATTACAATTGTGCACCTATAAAATTTTTAGTTTCAGTTTTATTACAATAACATTATTCACGATTTTCACTTCAGAATGAAAAGCTTTACAACCAAATGAATTTAAAAAAATAGACGCCAACGTAAACAATTGTAACATGAATTGTTCGTAAAAAGCGCTATGTAAACACTTACGTGTGACATCGAGTAGTGGTGTATCTTCAAGTGATACATAAATAACGATACATTTAAAGACAATAACTGGTCTGTCGGTTGATCCGACGCCCTCGCCTTATCGGCGACGAGGTGTCCACCTTCTCGCGGCCGAGGTCGACTCGCCAGCCTATCTGAGGTGTTTTAACTGGACAGTGACTACCTTATAGATTGATATCTTAGGTCGTGTCATTAATTTGACAAGGTTTAATGATGAGAAATGTATTTAAAATAAATTGAGGAAACTCTCTAATAAATTATAGAGATAAAGATTATACTTCTGAATTAATCATATTTCACCTCCAGTAGTACATTCTTAACAGTGATTAAAACATTGTAACCCGCGTCATAGCGAAATTTTTCCACTTTTTATCATGATTTTGGTACCTACTTATAATGCACATCACACAGTGTACACATCCATAATCAGAGGAGCTATAATATAACAAAAAAATCAAGATGAAACACCGATCAAATAACCGACAACGCTTTGAACTTATAGGTTGCTATTATAAAAACACATTAGTCTCTGTCTCTGCTGCAATAGTTAAGTAGTGGCATACGAGGGCCACAAGGCATCTTAACAGTGGCTGGTAAGAAAGAACCACATATTATGATAATCATTTTCATTCCAAGAAACGCAAGAGAGATTTTTTTTTTGGTTAATGGCCCTACTGCCAGTAGCCTGACACGAGTCGGCTTTTCTGGCCACACCGGTCTTTAGGGTGAACGTATAAGGCGCACGCAACCCTTTGAATTAAGTGACCATGCTGAGGGCAACCCACTAACGGGTTACGAACCTCGGCTCAGGACGGCCACTGAGAGAGGATGAGACATCAACGATTAGGGAAAGATTGATTTTTTTTAGCCTAATCCTATTAGATTGTGTTGTCGTTGGCACGCGGAGCGGAACTGCTAGGAAGGCCGGGGGGGCGACGGGGAACGCGGCGAGGTCCTCGACGGCGAGGACGGAACTGCAGTCTTGTGGAGTGTTGGAGTTTCAAGAACTCGTTCTTACGGCGGATGGCCAGGGTATATTTTGGCCTCTGGATCGGTTAATACGGAACGCGGCCGTCTCCATTTGACGCGGTCGAATGGAGCAAGAGAGAAGGCGTGATATTAATAAGAGAAACACTGATCCTTTACGTCGGTGTTCTTTTGAAAACAAAGTATAACAAAGGGAGAACGTGATTTCCACTTCCTTAAAATACACTAGAGCACTAATATATCCGTAAAACCAACAATAAACACCAGCAATTTTAATACCGCAACTAGGGTTGCCAAGTCGTTAAACCTAATAGCCGGACAGACCAGCCAGTTTAGCCGGACATTTGGGTAAAATGGCCGGATACCCTAAATTATTAACGATTTCGTGCCCTAGCATTAATACGATTTTTCAGGTCCCATTTTCCCGGGACCTTTTTTTTAGCTCCCTAGTGTATATCCATGGCATATAGCCACCTAAAAGTCACTGATCAAATGTAAAAATCCGGACACCGTTTAATTTGGCCGGACACGCATTCAAAAAGCTTAACTATGTCCGGCTTTATCCGAACGCCTCGCAACCCTAACCGCAACACTCAAAAGTGTCCATAAAAATAACCAATAAAAACATCGAAGTCACTTGCGCACGAATGTATACCTCGTTGCAAGTAATCGCGCGGTCACGTTCATCTTTATCTTAATACTAAAAAATTATCTGTTGCACGTAGCCGAGTTTACTTCGCCACGTTTTAATAAGTCTGTTGTGTTTACATTTCCTACAATTTTAAACTTAAATAAAAATAAATAAATGTTGAAATTTTAAATGTGTTTTAGAAAGTATTTTTTTGTGTATTTTTAATGTTAATGACAGTGAGTTCCAAATCACATAATATTTATTAATATTGAATGAGCACCTAAAAAATAAGCGATTAAAAATCAAGTTTAATAAGAAAACGATCCGTACATAAAGGAACAACATCTATATAATATGAAGCACTTAACACATATTTAAATTTTCATCATATCTGTCACACATACATACACATACGCTCACGCCTGTTATCCCCGAAGGGGTAGGCAGAGGCGCAACTAGTGCACCCACTTTTCGCCGTTATTCCGTTCCATGATGTGATAGGGGGCGAGCCTATCGCCATATCGGGCACAAATTCCAGACTTCGAGCTGATACTGAATAGAAAAACTCAATATCATTTTGCCCGACTCGGGAATCGAACCCGAGACCTCTGCATTGTAGTCGTACCTTAATACACCGAGGCAGTCACGAATACTCTTAAGATCAAATGCCTCATCCTAAAGACAATCCAATGCCAATCTAGTTGACACACGTAACCATATCACAAACAAAACCAAATAAGTTATTAAAAGAGCTCGACAAAGCGAGTTTTCTACAAACACTCGACACGCTATCAGCGAAGTCAAAGGAACGTTTTATCGCTCATCAGACGGCGTGATAACGCGATAACAGCTCGGATACATGCGAATGATGTCATATGTGTTGTTTCGCCAAGACTTTCTATAGTATATACGTTGTTTTCACTTATTGAATTGAGTTATTTATTTTGAACACGAATACAAAAGTGTAAGAATTTGTAAACTAAAAAGCATCTCTTATCGGTTGCCGTTGTGAAAACTTTTTAAATTCAGAAATTCATAAACAATATGGGGTCGTGACTCGTGTATAGTGGACGATATCCTAGTTGGGAATGGAACGGTCTGTCGAGACAATGTCCGCAGGTTCAAAACCTAAGGCACACACCTCTGATTTTTCAAAGTTACGTGTGTATTGTTTATCAATTATCGTTCGCTTTAACGGTGAAGGAAAACATCGTGAGGAAACCTACATACCTGAGAATTAGCCATAAGAATCTCGAGTGTATGTGAAGTCTGCCAACCCGCACTAGGCCAGCGTGGTGGACTAAGGTCTAACCCATCTCAGTAGTAGAGGAGGCCGCGCTCAGCAGTGGACAGTATATAATACAGGGTTGATTGCATTGCATGGGGTCGTGAGAAAATCCCATTACAATTTGCATAATTAATTACTTTATTTATCCACAAATTACCACAACTGGGTTCGAACCCGCGACGTCACAAGGCCGCGGCTTATACGCTGGGCGCAATTAACAAACGTTCGGACACAATTACCCAATACTTCTAACATATATTACGATACACTATATTACGATATTTAACACAAAACACTCACTGATAAAGTGTTAACGAAATCAAATGATTTTTTTAAATGAATTGAGTTTTAAAAAATTTGCATTTGGAATTAATGTTTTAAACTTTTTACACGTATATTTGTAAATTTATTACGTATTTTATTCTTTATTCGTGACGTTTTTTGTTTATAGTGAGTCAAATAAATGAATATTTATGTTTTATACTCACACCCAAGACATCATTTAAAATTTAACATGGCGTTCCCCGAAAGGTAACATAAAGTGAATTCCACTTTGGCCTCTCATTTCGTATTCTTAATTATTAGCCACTTTAAACAGAAAATATTGCATGTACAAAAAGTAAAAACAAGATGGCCTCACAATAAATCGATGCAATCCGTTGTATAAATCGACAAATTATTAAACACACAATCTAAATGGAGATAGCGCGGTCTAAATACGCATACGCTCATAAATCGCTGAATATTTGATAAATATGCGAATATACACGACATCCAGTATACTTCTAAGACTGTCATTAAATGGGAATGTATAATATATTTTTATCTTCACAAAACACTCATGCGTTTTATCTGCGAAGGGGTAGGCAGAGGCGCAATTAATGCACACTTTCCGCAGTGCGTATTCCGTCCCATGATGTGATAGGGGGCGACCGTATCGCCATATAGGGCACCAATTCCAGACTCCGGCCTGATATTGGATAAGAAATCCAAAATCACTGCGCGTTCCGGGAATCGAACCCGAGACCTCAGCATTGTAGTAGTACCGTAATACAACTACGCCACCTTAAAACGTTTGTCTCTTTAAAATAAATGAAATAAAAATAATGAAACTTCTATATATTTCAACTGTCCCATACTCCCAAGCACAGAATTGGTATCATTATAAAAAGCCATGGGCGCGTTATACGTGGGACGGTATAACGAAACGATTCGAACGTGACTACAATGTATATGGACGCCGCTTTAGATGAACGATAAAAGCGAATGTTATGAGTTGTTAATAAAAATTATGGCTGTACTAGATTTTGCCCGCGGCTCCGCCCGCGTTAAAAGTGTTTCCGGGAGAAAAGTGCCGCCTTTTATTTTCCAGGGAAAAATGTGTTCTATGTGTTAATCCAGGACATGATCTACCCGTGCGGCAAATTTCATCGAAATCCGTTCAGTAGTTGTTGCGTGAAAGAGTAACAAACATCCATACATACTTACAAATTTTCGCGATTATAATATTAGTAGGATTATGTTGCAGTGGAAAGAGTTCGTCGTTTTCTACGTAAGGAGTAAAGTCACCTAGTGTGGACGATAGCGTAGTTGGGAATGGAACGGTCTGTCGAGACAATGTCCCAAGGCACACACCTCTGACTTTTCAAAGTTACGTGTGTGTTGTTTATCAATTATCGTTCGATTTAACGGTGAAGGAAAACATCGTGAAGAAACCTGCATACCTGAGAATTCTCCATAAGAATTTCGAGGGTGTGTGAAGTCTGCCAACCCGCACTAGACCATTGTGGTGGACTAAGGCCTAAACCCCCTCAGTAGAGGAGGCCCGTGCTCAGCAGTGGGCAGTATATACTACAGGGCTGGTATTTATTTATTTATGGTTATTATTATAGTACATTCACCAGCATAAGTACCTGAACAAAATCAACATTTCAAACTGCTTACATACTTTTTTGTTCTTACTAATCATTTTTTTTTCTCTTCACAAAAATAAAAGAGATTCACTTTACTTCAAACGATGAAAACAATGTTTCAGTTTAACTTAACGCGTGTGAAGGCGATTTCGAATTCTAATTTTGTACAGATACTTATTCTGGTGACTGTATACTGGTAGTGAAAATGTCCCGACGGTTGTAAAAATTATGCAGGTGTATCTCACTGTATCACACTCGCTTAAAATGAATGAATCCTCCTAGCCAGTTTCGGCCACGGCGGCCAATCTCAACGGAGATCAGCCAGGTACGCAGGAGATATTATAGTGCACAAGTGTGTGCGCAATACACAGGTGCACTCGCTATTCGTTCACTCTCATAGTCCGGTGAGACGGCAATCCGACATGACCGGAGAGAGATCAGGCGCAGGACCAACGATTAAAATATACAATCACGTGAAGTATAGCAGAGATAAAAATCAACTATTTTGGTACACTCTTAAGCGCAAAGTCTCAAAATGAACATGACGTTGCTACGACGCTCGGTACATCTTTCATTTCTGGTCAAATAAACCTGTAATTTAATGTTTCGGACACAACCTACAAGGACGTCTAGGATTTCGTTTCTGTTCAATTTATTGGAATGTGCTATCGCTTTAAATAAAACTAATATATCGAAGAACAGGCTCACATACTTTCCAACGCGTGATCTTGCTAAAGGAGAATTGACGGAAAGTTTAGTGACCAATCATTAAACGTGTAGGCAAATGTAACCAATCTCCATTTGTAAAAAACAAACGATTTCGCGTAAACCGATGATAATCATGTATACCTTGACCTCTGAGACATTTATCTCAGCTTTCTGCGTCTTAATTATATTATCAATCAGATTGCTGTGTAAATATTAAAAATGATTTTTATGAAGAAACTCATTGTGATAGAAGTGTATAAGTAGAAAACTCAAATAACAAGTTTTTTTATAATACAATTAATAGAAATATGTCATTATCAAAATGTCATTAAATAAATATTATACGAATATCTTCTATTAATTTCACATTAAACTGAGGATTTCTCTAAAATTGCGAGATACAGCTTGGATTGCTTATTTAAATTCATACGTTTATAAATCAAAGTATAATGTATGTAAATTCGTTTCCAAACCGGAGAAGAATTAGTCATTTAGTTAATATATTCATGGTACTAACCAATATAATATATTGTGATATAAAAATATATAAGTCAATATTTTAATTTTCTTGTTCATGAGAAGAAGACATTTCTAATTGTATAAAAATTTTGAAAACAAAATGGAACAGTTCCTTACATTATCGGCACAAATCCAGCGCACCATTTCAAATTTTCAAACCTCAATCAAAAATACGCATTGACAATTACCTATCGGTTAACAAAGCTGAAACTCGGCAGTACAATTTTAAGGTCGACAGCATTATTGTGTGCGTTCACAACTGCTCCAACTGCGAGGCTAATTCGCCTACAATTCGACTACACAAACACGATTATACAGGGTTAGATGTAAAGCACTACAAACCTTATTAGTTACTCGACCTAAGATATAGAATAATACCACAAAAACAAGGCATTATATTAACATATCGCACGTCCAGATCAATATTGAATTATCTCGAAAAATCTTTGAATCCTGTTTTTTGCTTTATTTAAATCGCCAAAATTTGCTGATTCATACAAAACAACACGATTCAAAGATTTTTTCGAGATAATTTTGTATTTTTATAAAAAATTGGGTTATGCCTCTTTTTGCAAAAATATTTGTATTACATTGGCTCCGACCCAGTGTATAAAAAGTATGTATCCATATTAATTATTTTTAAGTTGATCAGATTAATTTAAATTTCTTTGCATACTTGAATCACCTCAATCGAAACATTGATTCTCTCGCACAGCGTTTACCAAAGCAAATGTATTGACAGAACCGTGACAGCACCAAACCGGCTTGCAACAGCGGACATCAAGGTCTGTTTAATGCCGTACCATTCTGGCCGAGACAGAAAACAAAAAAGCATCAAATTTAAACAACAACCGTGAAGCGTGAATCATTACTATCGACGGGTACATTTATTTATTCGTTGCGTTTTCTCGTTGGTTAGTTTATTAGACATTTTCATTTGGTATTTGTGAGAGTTACGATCGAATAAAAAGAAAAGAATTGCTCGAGATTGGAATTTGTGTTAGATTGGTGTTTTAGTTCGAAATGAACTTCGAAAATTGGAATTTAGGCTTTGCATTGCTGCACACCTTTTCGTAGATGTTGGCAAAAGAGCTTACGATGTATCAGTGATTCCTTGGTTTTCTAGTTAATAGTTGTTTAATAAATTTTGATCATATCTAATCGTGTTTTTATACAAAAGTCTTCTAATGACCTAAATTATTTATTTATGCTATATTGTATTCTGCATAAAGAAATTTATGTAATTAGAGTATGTAGGTCATGCATTTATTTTGATGTATTCGCTATTTGCACATATTTGGTACACGTAACAAACAAAATTACCTCTTTATTTATTATATTTTACTATTATAAATAGCCAAGTGAATGCATTTTTGATCTGTCAAGGCCCGCGACGGATGACGTCCGGGTATATAGAGCAACCACGTATATATCTATATATAAGCGGGGGTTGGCAGGTTAATCAAAACGTATTTTGTATTCCATCAGTTGAATACGTATTTGCAAATTAACATTTAATTACATATTCCTTTTCCACCTTATATTATTCACAACTATTTGCCGTAACAATATTCCATTAAAAGATAGTCATTCGCTTATCATTTATGCGCACGCCAGGTGTATAAACAATTCTCGTGCACCATGCGAATACGAAACACGATAACAGACAACTATCATGATGGATGAAGCTCACCTTATCCTATCACAATGTTTACCTGAAATGTACTAACCCACCAAAAAGACGACGAGTCCGCTCCAAAACTAGTTCCATCGACAAAAAGACAAAAACATAAAGGAATCAACGGGAAAATGGAACCGACCGAACGACTCCTAGCGTTTCGACGCGACGCGACGGCGAAAACCGTTCACGATATGACGATAGCTAAAATGTGAAACAGAAGTAGTCAACGCCATTGTATTTTACCCGATCAAGGTAGGTGACCTGTTCCAAGGTATTAAATCTTAGCAAACCCACTACACACTGTAGATCCGTCGAGTTATTAACAGAATCACCGAAGCGCGAAGCAACGGTATCGGGCGCGATCCGTGCACAGATACTGGGAAAAAACTTTGCACATTCACACCACACGTACAAATATGTACAAACTTCAGATTCGTATGCACTAATCACATATTCCACGTCCAAATTGTCACATCACTGAGATTAATTAGTTTAAAAAAAAACGGAACAGCGAGACGTCCGCTCCGCACGGCAGCCGAGAGGAGACTGAGGTGGTAGCTGCGCCTGCGCAGGCGCCGCGGTTTATCAGCCTTCACGCGGGGCAAAGGGGGTGCAAGAAAAAGTCGCACGTGATATCTAGATAAGCGAAACAAAATCGTGCATTCGACAATGTTTGTCTTGTTAATGGCGATATTGTTTATTTTTGTTTAACACGCGACGTTGATTGGCATAGCTAATGAAACGATACGAGTAATCGCCGACGCGAGCGATAGTGACTGTGCGCTGTAACAAACGGCCTTTTCCAAAGACTCCGCTCGCCTTGGTGCAAAGCCGCAGAGCGGTTCAGCTGCAGGTGTAAATTTCAGATTGTGCATATCTATTGTTCTGATGTAGAAATTGTAATCGAATTCCATTCAATGTTACATGTTTCCACAAAGTTTTCCGTGAGAAACCAGATGCATTAACAAGAATGAATGAAAAAATACATAGGTATTAAATGTATTCAGACAGTAAAAATATAATTTAAAAGACATAAAAAGAAACGCGCATACCTGCATCAATAGTGTTAAACGTTTCTCAAAAACAAGATACAGACGCAACCGGGCAGCCAATTTTTTGGTAGACGAAACGAGTTTGAAGCTCTTTTTTTCTCATTACAATCTTTCGCTACCACAGGTTTAAAACCTGTTTTTGGCCGTCGACTTCCGCCGCGCCGAAAGCACCTTTCTTTGGCGAATCTCGCGAAACGTTTGGCGAGTTATAAAAAATAATTACAGTAGAGACGTAATTAAGTTTTTTCTTGTTGTCTGTAAAATCGTTAATTTCGTTTGAACAATGAAGATCTTTTTGGGTGTTATTTCATTGCTATACGATTTATATTTACACAAATATACTTTATGACAATATAGTCAGCGAAAAAATTAAACAGAGGACACGAAATATAAAAATTAAAAAGAATAAGATACTTTATAGGCCATGGCCTGAACGTGTTAAGGATATTAAGCTGAGAAAAATGATAACGACATACTAAATACGATGACGTAACGCCTTTAAGTCGTTGACGTCAGTTTTGTGAAGAAAGATAATATTTAAATTACCTTTAATCAACATCACGTCAAAGTTGCTGTCTGTTATGCTACATTAAAATTCAATTTCAAATCCATTTGAAACAGAATCTAAGCATGCATGCAGCGACTAGCCAATACAAAATAAATCTTATACCAATTCTCAGTAGACTGTCAGGCCGGCATAATTCTTACAACTGGTGAGACGAAATCATCACGAATCTACATACTTAGCACTAAACCGAACTTGCCATAGCTCAGTGTATTTGCCATGATAAAAACAACTCTCCATACCTCAAGTGTAAGGTTCGTAAAAACTATATCTACATACTCGTCCAGTGTGTAAAAGTGCTTTAGAACCGCATGGTGACGCCCGACACATCGTGTGCAACGATGACTCAAAGGAGGCTGCATCAGTATTTAATGTTACTAGCAAAAAAGGCTATAAGGAAGTCGTTAAGTGGATTAATGTATGCAGTGCTGTCACTTCACAATGACATTGAAAGAGTAACCACAGCCTCGATTGCTCCAATTTATAAACCAATTTATATACTCTTTGAGAACTTCCTCATTGGGGCTCATAGTTTATAAAGCGATTTACATGAAAAACTAATTTCAAAAACCATTTCCCTTTCATTTTCGATCAACGACAGAACTGAACACAAAAAGGCAGTACAAACTTCATCCGGAGCTTGGGAAGTTGTGCTTATGTTGGGAGTTAGGACTGGCAAGTGTGCAAACGCTAATGCATGTAAAAACTAATTATCCATGCAAGTGGGTTAGCGGCCGCGCGGTAGAGTAATGGAAGAACCGTCCGCCGCAAATGTGTTCCCCATTAGGAAATTGCGTTTTCGAACGCGGCGCCTGTTTGCCTAATTGTTTGGAATTAATGCATTACCATTTGATCGCGAGAGACCTTAACGCCTAACCTGATCTAATCCATAATATCGAAGCTGTATAATCGTTATCAAAAATGTTAGTGCATTTATTGGGCATTACATCTCTTAATTTAATGAAATCTAGCTTAGTTACTCTATTTACTTTTAATAGCAAACAGCAATAACCTACATTACAAACAACATCATCATTCTTCATCCCATTTTTTTTGCATCATTCACATTTTCATATACCCGGTTCCTTTACTTGAAGTAACTGCAAAATCCCTCATTTCAAGTGGTTCTAGCTAAGCAATCTCGACACACGGCGGTCCTTAATCAAAGGCTTCTGACGGGCTGTCTGAGAGGCCAATTAGCGGTTCGCGCAACGCTAACCGAACGCAACGAGCTGCTAAAGACATTCTCAATAGCTCTAGTATCAACGCTGTTTGAATTTTTTCCTGTGTCAATGAACTTTGTGATATGTCTTTCAGAGTAATGATAGATATCGAATAGCTTACTTTCAGTAACCAAAATTTAGTCTTCTGAAGTAACTTTTAGCACATACATTTACTATTCTTCCTCTTTAAGGTTGAAAAGCACATGAACCTCCTTTTTGAAGTCGATTAAAGCGTAGGATAGCTTAAAGTGTAACACTAGTGAATATTATTTTTATAAATCAATGTCATGTAATAAGCAGGGGTTTTCCATTCACTTATGATTCACATGCTGATGACCGTCGATAATGTCTGACATACATTCTCCTCAGTAATGTGTTTATTTGTATATTGTGCAGCAAAGTGGTTTGGTCAAGTATAATGTCCATTAACGAGAGCTGTTGTCTTAAGACAGTCGTAAGAATTATGACGGCCTTTCTGAACGTATACCAGGTGACTCTAACGTGCTATTTGGAATTATTATCTTTTACATGACTTTCATCGTTTATACAAAATATTAACCCTTTCCTTTCTCCAGCCAAATGGAGCAAAGGTTACCTTAAGCCTAGCAGTTAGATTTTAGTATAATTTACTTAAAACACTAAATTTACAATACCACATCGAGTCATTGCGCTTGTCCCACATTTCTTCCATTACGGCATAAGGTTTCCGAGAATGTTTCACAATGCGGATGGAAAAATTTCCTTACAAACGGGACGCTAACACTTTTGTTAAAAACACGGAAAACGTTACTTTGCACAATCATTCTGAAATTGTCAAAAGAACCATATTCAACCGATTTTTTTATGTTTTTTTATAGTTCCTATAAAGTAATTCATATTTATATGATGTTACTTCTTCGATAGTTATTATATCTAATACCTAATTTACAATTAAACCATGATGTATTGCACCACCATCACAACCATCTCATTTAACCTAATTCTCCATACATCCATACAAAAAGTAACCATCAGACTAACCGCCGGTTCTAAAAGCATTGTGTAAGCCAGTAGGTAGGCGTCATACAAGAACTAGTTTTTGCAATTCAACCCGACACGACTACCCACATCGCCGGCCGAGGTCGTTGACCTTACCTATGTAGCTTATATTATGGCCTTCTACTAACGGTTAGATCTAATGTGAACTTTAAAATATTACCGATAGAGTTTAAATTTGGCTGACATGGTGGTTTGTCTTTAAAAGGTATGATCTTGATACTTGATTTTATTGATATTAACTTAAATTATATTATATGTCAGGATAATGATTTATTGGAATAGATAAGCTAACAATACAGCCCGGTGGGAAATGTGAGTTTTTGTTTTATTTTCGTTTTGTTTAGTCACTGAATAGATTGATCAAGATTTGCTGGGATTAACCCGTCAAGCCCCACTTATATATATAGATGTATGGACAAACCCTATATACTCGGACGCCGGCGTCCGTCGCGGGGCTTGACGAGTCAAATAGGGTACAACAAATTGATTGATTGATTGATTGGACGTAAATATAAATCTTCCTCTTGAATCACTTTGTGTATTAAAAAAACCGCTTCAAATCCGTTGCGTAGTTTTAAAGATCTAAGCATACATAGGGGCAGATAGACAGCGGGAAGCGACTTTGTTTTACATTTTTTAGTGACATGTATGCTTTATGAAATATATGATATAAGGAATTTCTTTATGATTGAACTTGCTCATTTGAATAAATATATCCAATATTCACTTATCAATATTTGTGCTACTATCAACACTCTAGAACTAATTCGATTTCAAGTGACATTCATTGAAAGAGAAAATATTATTACGCGTGTTATTGACTAATTGAAGTATTAGAGCCGGCACGTATTATATACTAGCTTTTGCCCGCGGCTCCGCCCGCGTGAATGAGTTTTTCCGGGATAAAAGTCCCGCTTTATAATTTCTCCGGATAAAAAGTAGCCTATGTGTTAATGCAGGACATGATCTACCCGTATGCCAAATTTCATCGAAATCCGTTCAGTAGTTTTTGCGTGAAAGAGTAACAAACATCCATACATTCTTACAAACTTTCGCCTTTATAATATTAGTATGATATTAGTAGGAAGGATTTAGCTACTTTGGATTTTAATTGCTTACTTTTAAATAAAACAGTACCACTTTGCATAACATATACATAGATGCGATACAAACAATTTTATCCTTACATATATAAATAATAATAATAATACCAGCCCTGTATTATATACTGTCCCACTGCTGGGCTCTGGCCTCCTCTACTACTGAGAGGGTCCACAACGTTGGGCTAGTGCGGATTGGCAGACTTCACATACCCTCGAGATTCATATGGCGAAGTCGCAGGTAGGTCTGTACTCTGTATTATACTGAAATACCGAACGTATTTAGACGAAATTTGGTATCTAGATAGAAGCCTTGGGAAGATATAAGCTACTTTTTATCCAGGGGAAAATATAACGGGAGAAGCCGCGAGCAAAGCTAGTATTTTTATACGAACAAAAAGAAAATTACCTTTCCAAATCACTTTAAAACATCAATGCAGAGTGATAGCCGACTTCACTGCGTATTCTAGCTTTATGTTAATTCCCTATGCAGTTAATAGTTGCAGATAATTTACATTTAATAATCGTAATAGGTATTTACGACATTCGAAACTCAAATAAGCACATTTATAAAGGCAATTTATTTAAAGTTATTATATTTATATTTCCCGATAACGTCTTCAAACAGGGAGAGTAGAGGGCGACATACGTCGATAAATACTAAAATAATCGTTTAAGATTTAAAAACATACTCACTGCTTCTAGTTACCAAATTTTTACCAACGAATTATTGTAAGTAATTCTTCATGAGAAATAGTCTTCCAAATCCAAATTTTATATGATGTGCAGCAAATAAATAAATAAATTATTGGACAATTAAATCTTCGTATAAAATCAAAATTCACATTAATGAAAATGTAATAATATTAATTATAACTCAGTACTCTTTAAACATTACACAACTAATTCTATTATAGTTGTATGTCCACTAAATCTATTAGGATAAAGCAGACGTTTATATCGCGATTTAAAAAACAACTAGCGCCATCTAGCAGCGAATAGATGAACTTACACGACGGCCTAGTACGAAATTTACCAAGTTTTTGAACTAAAGTTACTAATAAATAATATTCTACTACACACATACAACATCAAAGTGTCAAAAGAAGTAATTTATAGAAGGAAAATATGTGTAGTGTTGGTGTCGCAAAAATATGTATAGTGTAGTTCGTTCCATTCACCGCTAGGTGTCGCTATATGGAGTAAAAAATCTGGTCGTATATAACTGTGTCACCGTGTTTCATAAATACAAGTCAATTGAATAATCATTTTATTATCATACGCTCACGCCTACATGAGTGAAATGGTATACAGGGATACAAATAGCAAGTAAGTCACGTGCTTTACAAATCGAAAAACTTTTTTCATGTCGATTCAAACAAGTAAGTCACTAAATCGTGCTTTACACATCGAAAAACTTGTTTTCATGTCGACTTCGTCAAACATAAGACCTGACTGATTTCGTACTCTAATTCTAAAATCATAGAGACGATTATAGTTAAGAAAAAAGTACGATAATCGATTTCGTTTGTATCGTAGCAATACAATAGATTAGAAAGTTACTAGTAGTCGATTAGATATATTACTTTCGACAAAAAATATCAATAGGAAAACAATTAAAATAAATCGACTTTTGTGAAGAGTCGAGAACTCGAGACTACGGGGTATTACATTGGATGTGTTCGCGTAATGAAGTTTTGATTATCATGATTGTTGTTATTTTTCGCATCTTGTGGATTGGGCATACATCATGCATTTCGAGTAGAAGGGGTGGACAGTGGTGCAACTTGTCTGTACCTATAACCACATCGGGACTAAATTATAGTTTCGAGAATATTATAAAATAGAAAGAAATAAACAAATTTTGTTTTACCCAGCCAAGGTATGGGATCCAGAAAAAACTTTAATTTTTACTTCATATCTGCCTAAATAAATTAGGCGCTATTTTACGATATATATGAACTGTAAACTAACTTCGACTCGTGGCTTCGACCGATAATAATAATTTACAGGAATAAAATTGCGACAACCCACAGGCTAAAAATATATTCGAAACATGTTAATTGTAATTATCCTACACATTACACAGGAGCTCTCTGCGTACCTTTCCGCGATTACCCATCCTTTCAGCGGTATACTATAACTTCAAACATCTTCCCAAACATTCGCATGTATTCACTGGTTCGATAAATGTTTCCATCACTAGTATACAGTTCCATTCATCATTGTCACACCGTAGGACAAACGCGCAGGTTCTCGGATACCTAGGCGGTTGTTATCAATCATTCATCGAAAACTTCAATAATCACAGATTTCACTGTCGATACTCTAACTAGTTATACTTCGACGTGTATCGTCCGACTTTGAATTATGAAGTTAATATTACCTCAAAACTTATTGTTAGCTAGTGTGTATCTATATTTTTCGTAAACTTGTTACTTGTTAGCTGTAAGCAAACCTATATAAATCAATAAAAAAAATATTCTTTCGGTAATTTGCCTCTTGCAGACCTGAGGTCTCGGGTTCGATTTCCGGGTCGGGCAGTGATATTGGGATTTTCTAGTCAGTATCAGCCCGGAGTCGGGAAATATGCCCGGTAATTGGCAAAAGGCCCGAGCCTGTTACATGAGACCTAACATAGTTTGCGAAATGTGGGTATCTCACGCCTCTGCCTACCCCCTGAAAAGTGAAAAAATCGTGATGCTATGTATGTAGATACACAAATATCTAATGCCATACTGGTGTCACCTGGAGATTCCTACCATACGAATGTCCCTAACATCACCCAGAAAGTTAGTAGACAATAAGCATAATTATATCCCCATAATGACCTTCGTAAACTCTCAATGAGTCAATAACAGCCGCGAACGAAACGGTTCACAATAACCAGAGAGAAATATACTATCGCGTTATCATCGTGTGATATCCTTATCAGTACACAATGATAATAAACTTGACACGATAGGGCACTGTGTACGTAACGAGATGATTGTTACGCGTACCAGCTGATTCTTCTCATTGCTTGATACATCTATAGGGAACGCGCACGTCGTAAGCTGCGCCATCTGAATCTTTTTCAGCCCATCGACTTGGCACTGATATTAACAATATTCATATTAAATGGATGAAATATAACATTTAATTTGTTGGTAATGTATTGCTGTGTTTCTGGATGCTCCCAAACATAATAATAAACAAATCAAATTGTGTAAATTTCTATTACATTCCCAAGCATAGTACTAACACTAGACTACTAGATTGTATTGAGAAATCAATTTCATAAAATAACTCATAAACAAAAGTCTGTTTGAGTAAAAACAGACTTTTGTTTATGAGATATTTTATGAAATCGACTTTGTATTGCATTGAACGACGAGACAAGCATGCCGTTCGCCTGATGGTAAGCGATACGACCACCCATAAACGGCGGCAACACCATCCAGCACCTTGAATTACAAAATACTCTGTGGCATTCCACTGCGCTCGTCATTCTTAGACATAAGATGTTAAGTCTCATCTCCAACAGTTACACTGAATACAATGTCCTTCAAACCGAAACACAACAGTGGATGCACACTGCTGTTTGCTGTGGTACCCATCCAGACGTACTCTTTCAGATGAGAGACCTTCCACCAGTAAAATATTCTATCTGATTTGCTTAAAAATGTATAAAGAAATTTTCATATCTTAATGTTTTTAAAAAGACTCGACGCACCGAATCTTTTGTTATAAAAAAAGTACGTAAGCATTGTTCGCAATCTACCCACCCACTCAGTGGTCGTGAACCTTATTAAGATAACGTACAATGACGTAAGTACACCAGTACCAATGCTCCTTTTTATGTTTATGCGACAGTATGAATTAAGCATTAACCGCATTTTTCTTTAATGATTGTCATCCGTCTAAAGTATGGATACTCGGAATACCGAGTCCTAGGAGCATGTGTTCTAAGAATTCACATATTTTAAAATTACCTGTTTCTATCGGTTTCGCCTGGATAACATCCGATTCCTACAATACTCGGAGATAAAGTCCTTTGTTCATTAGTGAAATACCATATCCGAGCAGTAGTTCAAGAAATTAAGGGCCTAGGTCACAGGTGTAAAGTAAATTTTATTTAACAGTTTATATACATAGTACTCATTTTACATTTTGAGCATAGACTGAGGTGACTATTGTATTCGGTCGGATTATACATTTACGTGATGAGTAACATTTATCAGCGAGCAGTGGAAACGGCCCTATTATATTATGTCCCGGCACATTGGAGCGATAATCGTAAAGTTATTTAGATTTGGCGTTACCAATCAAAAGACATTTACATATACATATACACTCAAGCCTTTTATCCCCGAAGGGATAGGCAGAGGCGCTACTAGTGCACCCACTTTTCGCCATTATTCCGTCCCATGATGTGATAGGTGGCGAGCCTATCGCCATTTCGGGCACAAATTCCAGTCTCCGAGCTGATACTGAATAGAAAAACTCAATATCGCTTTGCCCGACCCGGGGATCGAACCCGAGACCTCAGTATTGCAGTCGTACCATAATACAACTACGCCACCGGGGCAGTCATTTATTTAAAAAACACACTTATTGTCAATAACTTTATAAAACAGCGAGGTACTCATCAAATCCTAAACGGGAAGAATTACACAAATCGTGAGTTCTCGGCACATTCGAGTCATGACTCGGAGTCGCAATTACCGGCCATGCCGACACGATGTTATTTAATTACCACGCTAATGAGTTTAGTGGCAACGGGCGTATCGTAATCGACATTTGTTAGAGGATTGTGAATGATTACTGAATTCATTGTAGTTTCAGTGGTGGGGTTTGAAACGGTTAGTTCTGTCATGAATCATTTTAACCGGTGTGCAGTTACCTTATTCATTGTACCACACTTCCTCACACACACACACCTCTCGCTACTGAATTTAAGATTCTTATTATCCATCTCAACATGTCATTGATGAAGATATTTACAAGACACTCATCTGGTAGTAAATTCCCAGCATTTTGAGCTAGAAAGTTCTGCACAGCAATGCATTGTGCTCGTCACCCTGATACATAATTACAGTTCTTTAAATCCAGTCATTTCACTGATTACAAATTGAAACAAACCGGGGTATAAAAGTGCATAAAACAGATCAATAGATTTTCTTAATAGATTATTTTACCCAATCATAGACACACTTAGGCCTCGTTTATTCCACCGTGGTTATCTTTCTGTCCGGGTCTTATTAAGCTGGACGCACTCGCAGCGACTCACACCTCACGCACGTCCAGCTAACAACATCGAGGATTACCCTAAGCAAGGTTGAAAAATCCCGGGCTTAGTCCGAGTTGTTTCATACGTCGGTACGACGGTCAAGTAAAGTTAACGGGTCTTATTACACGGATCGAGCGCGCCTTCGCCTCGATGAGAATTCGCTTGCAATTCAATAGATCAAAGAACCTGGGCCTCACAAATGCAAATCAACACCATCATCAACAAATAAATCATTGCTACTATAATTCCCGACGATTATAATTAGACACGCGCGGTTCGTAATCTCGTATCGTTAGCCCACATATTAGAATGGGTGAGCGAATTCGATTTTTTTCGGCACACATAACCGAATAAGTGTTGTGAAACTCGTTTGGAGCGACGTGCGAAACGCGAATTCTTCGCGGTGTTATATAAAAATTGATCGCGTTCATGTTTGCTTCCTGTTGGGAATTAGTTTTAATAGTACCAGTATAGCTTTGTTCTATAATAATAAAATTGGATTGTGTGTTGCAATCTTTGTTGTTATAGGTTATAAAGATGTGGAAGCTGTTGTTAACTATCTTTTTTAATTTCCTTGATCGTGGTATAATTATTTTATTAAGTGATTACAAGAAATTTTGATTTGAATACTGTAATGATGCTTTCTAATTTTACGCGAATGTTCGACGTTGAAATGAATATTTGAAGACCTACAAAACGTCGGGAGATAAAATTAAACGATTTTATTACAATACTGTAATAGTTCTAACGATCGTTAAAATGAGTTTGATCGAGTAAAATCGTCATTTTGGACCGGCGGCGCGGTGCCATTTGAAGGCAAGTAAATGTCAACAAGTTGAAATATTTCGCTCTATTGTTTGTTGTAGATAATTATTAGTTAAACAGTGCAATATTGGAATAATAGTAGACACAATCTCGTAATAATTTGGGTCTTTAGAATTAAAATATGCACTATAATGTGTAAGCATCTAATCAACTCAACTTTAAGGGTCGATTTTACCGCTTGCTCATAAATGCTACTTGTCACGTAAATGTATAAGCCGAGCAAAATAAGTCACACTCTAATCCAGGGGTCGGCAAGTAATTTATAACGGGGTCCGGATCCTGTCGGAAACTCATAGTACTAAATGAATGTAGAGCTTTTTGCATTAAAATGTAATTTAAATTCGAATAAGTAGGTAGGAAGTTACATTTAAAATTTACAAATATTCGGCGGTCCATGGATCGACCTTCCGCGGTTCGCATCCGGACCGCAGTCCGCCTGTTCCCGACCGCTGCTCTAATCCACACTCCTAAATACATTGTAATAAAATGAGTACCATGTACTAATGTAGATGGTACTCATGTAAAGTGAATTTAATTTTACAGTCATTGTACTCAACAGATAATGCTGTTTAGTACAATAACTGCAAAATTAAATTTACTTCAAAGGTCTGTAAAACTGGCTCTTCCTGGAGTAAATGTTACATCGTCATTCTTCATTCAGTTTTCTTCCCCTAACTAAAAGGGAAGGTTATTGTTTATTGCACAGTTAAAACCATTTTAACGACCGTTTAAAGGGAGATAAAAGATATGAATAGCCGTTTTCACCTTTAATAGAAAAATATAAAAGATTACAACTATTTTACATTTAGATCAGTGAACTTTTCAGTAGGGGCGGGGGAGGTATGTAACACTACTTCTAGAATAGTATTCGAAGTTAAAACAGTCTCTATTGAGACTAAGTAAAGTACTAGTAGTGCTCGCGGCTCCGCCCGCGTGAAAAAGTTTTTCCGGAACAAACATATTTTCCCGGGATAAAAAGTAGCCTATAACACTCAGGAGTTATGTAGCATCCTATTAGTGAAAGAATTTTCAAAATCGGTGCAGTATTTCCTGAGATTAGCGCGTTCAAACAAACTCTTCAGCTTTATAATATTAGTATAGATTTTTAAAAATTTTGCATCACATTTTCTTATACTTTAAAAACAACTGCCATCAGCAAACCAATCCACTCTGAAACATGAATTTCGTGCGTTCATTACCCAAAACACTTGATACACTACGCACTTACAAAACACAGTTTTGGTTGTTATTACACAATCGCAACTATGTTTTTTTTATAAACAAACATCTGGCTTCACCCGCAACCGTTCTAAATGTGGGTAGCACGTGCGACTGGTTGATTTATTTATGCATTTCCACCTGCATGTTATAGTTACTTGGGTTGTGAGTGTTTTATAACGATTTAAGAGTAAGTAGGCCTCGCATTAGATAGAAGTGATGTTGCACAGTATTAAGCACTGCAACGAACTTTGGAGCGGGTCGTTGATAGACTGTAAGACGTATGGAATACACGGATGAGGTCGACCGCACTGAAACATCGATTGTCAGACGTTTAACATTATTTGTAAAGGCAAGGTCAAGAGTACTCTGAATCAATGGGAATGTATGAGATTTATGAAGGAGGAAGCGAAAGAAGTGTGCCAGAATCGAGCAAGTTGGCAATCCAGTCTCTGCCTATCCGATTGAGGCCTAATACTGGCTATCGTAAGCAAGGCACTTTTCATACCCATAATACTTTACAATAGAACTTCGTATTGCTTGCGACAAGTATTTGTATATCGCAATTTCAATTTACTTTTACTGGTGGTAGGTCTCTCATATGTAAGAGTCTGTCTGGGTGGGTACCACCGCAATGTCTATTTCTACCGCCAAGCAGCAGTGTGCATACACTGTTGTGTTTCGGTTTGAAGGACATTGTAGCCAGTGTAGCTACTGGACATAAGGAGACTTAACATCTTATGTCTCAGGATGACGAGCGCAGTGGAATGCCACACAGTGCTTTGTAACTCAAAATGCTGGATGGTGTTGCTACTGTTTATGGGTGGTCGTATCGCTTACCATCAGGCGAACAGCATGCTCGTCTCGTCATTCAATGCAACAAAAAAAAAACAAAATTTACTGACTAGGTAACAAGCTATTTTATTTATCGTTTAAGATTCAGAAAAAAAAATCACTGGCCGCAATTTACATTTCGGACAAACAAAATCTAAATTTATTCAATAATGTATGTTTACGATGGCGAATATTAAATGACCTTATACATTATGTAAAATGTTTAGGCAATCACGTTTTAGTATAAAGATGCATAAGTTTTGATGCTAGGCAATAATGTGCATAATTTTGCATAAGACGGAAAGGCGATCTAGCTAAAGAAGCGCCTGGTGTGAGCTCTATCTATCTTATAATTCTTATAGAATGAGAAAAGGAATATTACTTTTATACCAAAAATCATTTCTTAGGTAACTTAAAATACAGTATTTAACAGTTTTTTCACACGCTTATCCAATTGTTAAATCATTATTAGACAGAGTTAAAACATTCAATTGTTATCTGCAATTAAGATTCATAATTGCGTATTTTAACTAATTTTCAACTACGCCAAAAACTATATTAGCATAGAATAGAGTGATTAAAAATATGTGAAATGATGACCACTTCGCGATCTATCTGTTGTAAAGATCCGTTGTGGGAATCCATGACATTTGCCTAAAAGGGTAAGAAATACATATTATAATAGGTGTGTATGTAATTATGTTTACATTATATGTAAACTATAGTCATTAAACCTCTCCTACTTAACACTAATATTACCACATTTCAAGCAATAATTCGCGAAATTTAGTTTGAACCCCTTTAAATAACGAGTAATACCCACTTTTGTACTTATTCATCTATTCCGCGCACCGTTCTTACCTTATCTCTGTGCGAGTGTCTGTGATGAGTGACCGGAGGCGGCGGCTGCGGGACCTGGCTATGACCCGTCACCACCACCGGCAGGCCGTCCACAATAGTCACCATCACACGTTTATCAGCACTGCGTCGCCTCTCCGCCGAGTTCCGCCGCCTGCGCTGCTCATCAGTCACGGGCCTCGCGAAAACCGTCCGCCGCTCAAAGCTCCTCGGATCCACCTGATTCTCCTGAGCCCTGGTCGCTGGCGTGTGGCTTTTGGACCGTTTTAGCAGTCGCATTACATGCGATTTGAGGGCGTCAGGCTTGCTGACCGGCGGAGGCAGTTCGGGCTTGTGTTTGTACGACTGTGAGTGCGCATGGTGGCGCTGCACGGACACAGCGTGCCCCATCCCTGGCGGTATGACGTTCGACAGACTCTTCACTGCGTACGCAGCGTCGACTTTGTTGCCGGCGACGCACGACACTTCGTACATACCGAATGAATCGACTTTTATCACTTCATATACATTTTACGACACTTATCCTTTGGCACTGCAATCCTTATTGGCACATTGTTTTCACCGAGTTATGCTGCACATAAAGTTGGACCGGTGTTGCGAATTAGCGCGAGTGACGTCCGTTTCCCGCGGCGGTCGACGCTACACTGATGCCGCGATTCTCAGCTTGCGAGACGGCAGCGTTCAGTGATAGTGTTTTTGATAACGAGAGCGAGATGGGAGCCGATCTAATCCAAAAGGTCAATGTTTTGATGAAGTCACCGTCCAATTGACGTAATTGCAGGATAGATGGAATTGGATAATTCGCGGAGTGTGTGTTTTGTCCTCTTGTTGGCGATGACGGTTTTAAACGACACTTTTTAAGGCCGGGTTTTTTCAACTGTAGTTAGGGTAATCATCGGTTTTATTAAGCTGGACGGACTCCAAGACCTTACGAGTGTTCCGGCGCGGCGTGGGGCGTGAGACGTGAGGCGTCAAATGTGCGGTGTTAGGTGTGAGGTGTGAGGCATGACGCATGACGGGTGCGGTGCTGCGTCCAGCTTAATAATACCCTGACAAGAAGATAGCTACAGTAGAAAAAACGAGGCCCTAGACAATGTTATTGAGATGAACTAGGTACATGTTTATTTTGCTGTAGAATTAGACTGCTACGAAAATTTCGCGTAAATTTATGACATTAAATACTGTCCCTTTATTGTTTATAGCATCATTACAACAAGAAAATACTGAATATTCATAAGCAGGACAAAATAATTAGACGTTACACAAATATTTTCTATCAATAATGAGCTATACATTACTTTTTCGACGTAATTTGTTGCAAACAAACCCACCACGACCACGACGAGTCAAACACTTTCCTAAAATTTATTCAACAAATACCCTAGGTATTATTTTGACCTTAAAATGTAAAATTAACAACGTGAAGCAAGCCTTTACTCTCATAAACATTAAATTGTATTCTATTATTCGTTCGGAAACTGACTGTTAATCCTAGTAAAAGTATAAAAGTGAAAGTTTGTGTAAGCGTTTGAAGTTTGAATCAATGACGCATAAACTAATTCGATTTAGATGAAATTTGGCATCCATATAGATTTTGTATACTTACGACTTAATCGCAGAAAGGGTAAGCAGAGAAGTAACAAGAGCAACCACTCTCGCCAGTGTAGGAGGCAACACCATCACAATGTCAGGCACAAATATAAAAATCCGGGCTGTTACTGAGAAGAAAAAGCCAATATAATTTTGCCCCAGCGACTTTGCCCATATAGATCATACACACATACATATACACTCACGCCTGTTATCCCTGAAGGGGTAGGCAGAGGCGCAACTAGTGCACCCACTTTTCGCCATTATTCCGTCCCATGATGTGATAGGGGGCGAGCCTATCGCCATATCGGGCACAAATTCCAGACTCCGAGCTGATACTGAATAGAAAAACTCAATATCACTATGCCCGACCCGGGGATCGAACCCGAGACCTCAGCTTTGCAGTCGTACTGTGATACAACTACGCCACCGAGGCAGTCATATAGATCATATCTTGAATAATAAAGCTACTTTTTATTCAGGACCAGTTTCTGCTCGCTGCTCCGCACGCGTGAATAAGTTTTTCCGGGATAAATTTCCTCATTATATTTTCCGGGATAAAAAGTTCACAGAGTTTTTTTATTACTTCTGTTTTGGCTTCTGCTGCTCTACTAAAGACTGCCTAATTCGTTTTCCTTCAATATCTATAATGTACAGACCTCGAGCTGATACAATTTTATATGTGTAGAGATATGTGCTTAAAATCATTCGCGGTAAATAATTCTACGGCGACTGAAGCAATGAGCAAAAGCCAGTGATAAATAATACTTCAACATTCAGTAATAGAGTCGACGGAGAGTAAAATTGAATTCTTGTAGAAATAATGAGCTCGGAATAACATTTACACAGATATTACGAGCAAAATGGAACATTGAAAAACTGTTTTGTCTACTTTAATTAACATTCATTCGTTATATCTTTGGGTAAATAAATAAGTAAACATTTTCATCTACTTTTGTAACCTTTTCGTAAGCTACACAATATCCACAATTTATTCTTAGTTTATAATAATGTAGCCCTTATCGAAGAATGTAACCTTTATTGTGGCTGCGTCATTTTCATGTGTTCTATCTATATATATAAAATTCTCGTGTCACAGTTTTCGTTGCCATACTCCTCCGAAACGGCTTGACCGATTTTGATGAAATTTTTTGTGCTTATCCGGTATCTATGAGAATCGGCCAACATCTATTTTTCATCCCCCCAAATGTTAAGGGTGGACCACCCCTAAATTTTTTTTTTTATTTTTCAGACAAAATTTTTTGTTTTAATTTTTTTATGATACAGCATACAAAAATACCTACAACCCTAAATTTTCACCCCTCTACGATCAACCCTTATTTTTTAATAGCCATTTTAGTTACCTTTTTAGGGCAGGACAACGTCTGTCGGGGCCGCTAGTTTTTATATGTATTTGTTTTCCTTCATAGTTACCTCACTGCGAAACAAACGCTCGTGTCAGTAAAACATCTTTTTAAATCAACTTTATTTACTTACAACAATCCTTATTCATACATTTTTTTTTCCAAGTATTGAATACTAGCTTTTGCCCGCGGCTCCGCCTGCACTAAATAGTTTTTCCGGTATAAAAGTCTCGCTTTGTATTTTCCCGGGATAAAAAGTAGCTTATGTGTTATTCCAGGACATGATCTACCCGTGTGCCAAATTTCATCGAAATCCGATCAGTAGTTTTTGCGTGAAAGAGGAACAAACATCCATACATCTATACATCCATACATCCATACATTCTTACAAACTTTCGCATTTATAATATTAGTAGGATGTAGTAAAAAGACTATTGCTTTATAAGGCAAAGTGACACCACTCCATCAGTAAGTGGAGAGGTGTCTAGATGGATTATCTAACGAGAGATTGTCCCTCACCAGTAGATATTTTACCGGTCTATTTGCACAAATTTCTAAAATAGCCACAGTACATTGCTGTGTTCTAATTTGACCCAGACAATAAGACTATGGTAAGTTTTACTTATATTCATCTGCAACGGACCATCGTTGTAAACTTGGCCCGTCTTCAAGTACCAAGTATATAAAGTCACACACTGTTACACCTTGGTCCATTCACGGTTGTCTGCATTGTAGGGTTGTCAAGCATTTAATTATGAATATTATTATACTAAAGTGATCGAAAATCATGTATTCGTGAATACGTATGAAAAAATTAAACTTATTATTTTCGATTTAATATTATTCACTCGCATATTTTACTGCACCCATATGAGTGTTTAAAAATGTTTTATTATAAAAATGTTTTTTTTCCCAACGTACCTTAACGACTTACATAGTTTTATGGTATCGAATGACGAGACGAGCATGCCGTTCGCCTGATGGTAAGCGATACGACCAACCATAAACAGTAGAAACACCATCCAGCACCATAAGTTACAAAGTACTGTGTGGCATTCCACTGCGCTCGTCATCCTGAGAGATAAGATGTTAATCTCATTATGTCCTGTAGTTACACTGGCTACAATGTCCTTCAAACTGAAACACAACAGTGCATGTACACTGCTGGTACACTTGGCGGTAGAAATATATATTGCGGTGGTACCCACCCAGACAGACTCTTACATGTGAGAGTCCTACCACCAGTTAAAGCATCCAGCTAAATGAGAGTTAACTTTGCTGATCTTTAATCCTTATGTAATTTTTGTGTTTAAGAATATGCCAGCAATAAAATTTTCCTTCACACAACAAATCCTGTTCAATAGCTCAGCCATAAATAGTCATATTTTAATTTACATCATTTCCCAAAACCGACAACCCTAGCCATGTTGACACGTCCAAACTAGCCATAATGGCCCATGAACTTCCAACTATAGCGTACGGTGGTCCGCAGCACAATTTTACGCTAGAAATAGCTTTGTTACTCTACATAGTGTACACAAAATTTTAGATAAAAAAATGTGTCATTGTGCGCTACCGTTACGGAACAACGTTTTTATATACATTTAAACTGCGAGTGGACATTATTGATGGTTGTAACCGTGTCGCACATTCTAGCAATATTTGTTTAATATTGTACCTCGTTCCTGTTTAAATAAAGTGCATTCTCAAATTATAGAAACTTTTTTTAACAGAGAAACACACAAGTCAATGTAGTTTTCATTTGAATATAATTTAGTAAGGTTCTGTATGTCACCAATGATAATTTAGATTCAAAGCGGATTATGAATTATGTACAAAAAATCAATAAATGTTATATCGCGTGATCAGTTTTACAAAATCTGATCAATTGATGTGAATTATGATCAATTGCAAAAAGTTTAGTGCATACTTTTATTACTGATAGCTGCACATGTCATGTTTACTATGATAGATCTTATTTTTTTTACATGGACATCACAGTGACCTCTCTGCACATGATATAAGGTGGACTAGGATTTAGATAGAGTATCGCCTGTCGACTGACGTCAATAAAATTATACCAGAATGTTTCGCTTCGATCGCGTGGAGTTTTCCCTGGATAAAGGTCCCGCTATATATTTTTCCGGGATAAATAGTAACCTAAACCTTCCTAGGATCTTAAACTATCTCCATGCCAAATTTTATCGAAATCCGTTAGGTAGTTTTTGAGATTTTCGCGTACAAAGCCGGAGGGTGACTTTCTTTTATACTATTCAAGGATATGATAGAAAACTTGACCCTATCTTATTTACATGAAATTTCAAACCAATCAACGTATTATCGCAGCATCCACGCTCCGGCGGGCACAGCCGACCTATATAGAGTGACAGCGGGAAACGTGGACACCGGAGGAAACGTTGGAAAGCGCTACGCCCGCGACATATCGCGCGGAATTGGGTTACACGTTCGCCGGTTTGACATAGGTTGTATTGTATGCAAAGTAAATGAAATTTTTCCGTTGCTTCGTAGATATGTGAGCGGTGAGAGTTAGTCTGGTTAGGTAGTAATGATTTGTCTATTTCTACCAAAAAGCTAGCGCTGATGCATTCTTGTTTACAGGATATTATAGTCCTATATTATGATTTTTATACATGTTAGAGGCCATGTAGTGCCTGGACAATGATTTTATTTTTAATGGAAACATTGAAAAAGAAACAGTCGAAAGCAGGATTTGAACACGCGACCTCCAGCGTACCATGCAGGTGCATTGCAAACTGCGCTATCTCGACCTTGCCTTCGTCTGTTCAATTTCAAGTTCCCTATTTTTTCTCTTTAAAGGATATGCCCAGTGAATAAAAGTGATAAAATAGGAAACTTGAAATTTAACAGACGAAGGTAAGGACGAGATAGATCAGTTGGCAATGCACCGGCATGGTACGCTGGAGGTCGCGGGTTCAAATCTTGCGTTCGACTGTTTCTTTTTAAAATTTTCCATTAAAATAAACTCAGGATATTGTAGCCAAGGGAATGGACATTATAGGACTTACCATTTCAGTGACTTACTCTCTTTGTAATTTAAATCCAATTTTTTTTAAGTTTTCTACCCGTAAGTTAGCAGTCACAATGCTTACCATCAGGTTTATGACCTGCTCGTTACGTCATTTGATTTAAAAAAAAAACTAATTCTAATTTGAAACTTAGTAATAAGAAATATCATTTTGGTAAAGGTAAAATCTATAAATCTTATTTGCATTAAAGCGAATTGCCTCTACACTATGACATTATCCAGAAAGAAAAGTTATTAATTTACACGCAATACGAAACTAACCTTTTCGAAGATATAAATAAAACATCTGAAAACACACTTTCTAATTAATATCATCACAATAGAATATTTATGTTAAGTCACTTTGTGTCACCTGACCTACTGTCCCCTGACTCCTCGACTACATTTATATTAATACCGTATTCATAAATGGCAACAGCCGCCGAAATAGAAAAACATGAAACAAAAATAATCTATTTCGGGACTCGAACATTCCGAATCAATCCGGCCGGAAAATGAGGTCAGAAAAAAGTAAAAAATTGGCGAGATATCCGGTGATTCCGGTGGGATTTGACACAATCGAACGTCGCGAGCGCGGTTTGGAGGTACGCGCGGTCGGTTTCGCCGGACCGACGATCGTTTTCTAAGGTGGGGAATGGTGTGTAATTGAGTTTTTATCATTCGTAGGGATTCGTTTTCTTGATAAGTAAGCTTTTGAAATAATAAAGTTTCTATACGTATAAAATCATTATAAAAAAGTTTTTAAATATATGGAATATTAGGCGACAAAGTGAAATGCATTGTTTCCCACACATTTTTTTAGTTAAATGACGAAACGTGAGGAATGTACGTTTAACATTTTAACGTAAGCAAATCTTAATAAAGCGGTGCGCGGCGTCGCACAACCAAAATAGGGTTGGCACGTCATCTTAAAACAAAAAAAAAATTTAAAAGTTAAATCGAATCTAGAAACTATTAACCGCTTTATAACTGACCCAGTTTCCAAAAGACGAAACAGCAAACTATTCTACAAACTTTGAAAAATTACTTCAAACTTCCACTTTGATACTGCGTGACAACCCTACTCGTGAACTATGCCAGCGAGGAATGCAATCCGTTGCTTTGTACGCGCGGTATTTCCTTTGTCTAGGCCTGACGGAGATGCTCACATCTCCCAAATAACTGGCGGAACGTAGCATTCACCACTAAGGCATTTTTCAGGTAAAACCTAGCTTCAAGTATTTACATAAAAAATTGTTTGTTGAATAAAAGAAGGTGGTTCATCAAAATCATCCGTTGAAACTTGGTACTTGGGATTCAATGCATTTTTAATTCTATTGTTACTATAGTACGAGTCAAATTACCCTTAAAATCTCACGATCCATCACTTTTTTGCTCCCCAAACCTCGCAAAACACTCAATTCAACAGTGGGCATTTACAATCATGAAGAATTCTCGTGGTCCGCTTCAACCACAACTAATTGCCAATCAGTATACGGAAAGCTTCTCAATAAACACTCGACCAATTACATTGAGAATGCGTAAACACCTCCGCCGGTCTCGTATGGCCGTTGGTCGCAAACCGGTCAGACGTCCATGGGAACCTGACGTTTTTTGAGTTTAGAGAGAGTCAGTGAAAGTATTTGCGACCTAGGCACGGGCAAAACATGAGTGATTAGTTTTGCAATTTATTGATTTGGAATCTTGAAAGAACGTGATCAATTTTTTGGATGTTATTTGAAGCTTGTTGAATTAAATACAACATTCTTTGTTCTTCATAATTTCATCTAATTTCTCTAGAGACTGCACACGGACCATCACAATCACCCATTTCACCCAAAAAGTTTTTTACAAATAGTATCACATCATTAGCAGAAATTGAACCTACAACTTCACGTTTCCTAAAACATTCGTACACTTCAATAATACATGTATTCGTACAAAATTAAACATCCGAAAACACCACCGTTCATGCGTAACACGCGTCTAATTACCATACACAAACAAATCTAACTTGACTCCATTTCCATTTCTTTTGGAAGTAAAACTTGTTTATTGTCGATAGTAATGCAATGAACCCGAAGTTCTTGTACCATTGGTCGACTTTCGTTTTTAGCTGCGGGCATAATTCGTTATCGTTATGGTAATTAGTTGGCTAATTTGGTATCGTGTTAGGACTTTCAAATGTAAACGTGTATGTTTTGGTTGGAGTATTGCTTGAAACAGGAACGGAATTAACATTACAAAGTTTGTTGAAGCTTAGATGTAATTTCTTTTTAATTAGATACTTGCAGTCCTCCAATAGAGCGTTTTACATGAAAATAATAGTATAAACTACCATTATCAATAGGACTGAATTTAATAACAATAAATTGAAACTCTTCATTTCTTCAACAAAAGTTCACTTACATACACAGAAACTTCATCCTCAACTTGAATTAAGTACATCCAAAGCAAAACATCCAGCTTACGAACCAAAGGCAAATCCAAGCGCAAAAGAAAATGAAAAGGATTTCAATAAGTCTCAAGCGGATACTGTCATCAAAAGGTTTGGAGTTCCGTAAATTTATTCATAATAATTCGGCTGTAGAATGAATTGATGTACTCGGAATAAACGTGTTTGATTGTTGGTTTCGTATGGTAATGAGTTTATGAATTTTCTCTTGATCTAATTGCGGTACGGAATTAGTATTGATTGTTAATGTAGGCACACTCTAAATATTATCCTAGTCCTTCCTAAACAATATTTGTTAATTGGCATACAAGCTTAGCTAATAACTGTAAACGTACCGTCTAAAATACTATTAAGAATGCTTGATATACTAAACCAATCATGTATGTGTCCTGAATAAAATGGTAACATATTTTGTATCTACTACAGAAGGTAAAGAAGAGTGGTTTTTTCGCCTGTTAACAAGCACATGATCATAAACAGTAGCAACACAACCAAAAATCTAGAATAAAAAACACTAGACCCAACTAATCAACGAACACTATGATTCATCTAGATATATCTCATAATCGACTTAATCTATAAAATATTTTCCGGCATAAACAAAAAGAGCAACTCAACCAAACCTATCATCAATAAATAACTCGAGAATTCGATTCCTCATCAATTCGATTACGATTCGAAAACTTCCAACAAAAATATGTTCAGTATAGAGTGAGAACAAATTTAATTTGTTAACAGCCGATAGTTGTTGCAAACGCTGGTAGTTTAGGGTTACCATACATCCCGAGTTGTATGGGTATCAGCCCTATAGATTGGCAAGATAAAGATTCTGTCGCCCCTAAGACTAGGCGGCGGTGATAAGCACATTTTCCTCCCGAGCATAAAATACAACATTCATCACAAAACTACGGTATAATTTACAATTGCCTGTTAGGTATTTGAAAGTATACAAAAATAATCTCCCCGATTTTATAGAAAACCAATTTAAAATTTTAATTTCCCGTTTTTGGCAACCCTATCGTAGTTATGTAGCAACGAAAACTATCTTGAATACGCAACTGTGCTAACTTTGTATGGACGATCCGAATCAGGGGTAAAGCGGGAGCTCTAGACGGGTTGACGGGGGAAAGTTACCGTATTTATTGAATAATCTGTTGCAATTGCAGAGCCGGTTCTGCCGGATATTAAAACAAGGAAATGGCCGCTTTCTGTTATACTGCATGTATTCCTCAGCAGTTATTTAATACACAGAAAATGTACGAGGATAATGGTACGAAAATTAATCAACAGTCAATGATTTAACGATTATAAGATGGATCCAAATCATTTGGTTTAACGATTGTTGCAATTCAACAACAATCATCATAGACAAGGCGATGATTAACATATCATAATAAAAACCCACGCTTTGTATCCAATACGATAGATTAATGCACCCACATTTCACTGAGCGTTTATCCGTCCTATTATGAGATAGGAGGCAAGCCTATTCGCCATATCGGTCACAAATTCCAATTTTGTGCAACTCAGGTGTGTTTCATCCTAAATAACTCACAAATTTATATCGTCAGTACCAAGAACCAAACCTTCATGTTTCACATTATGCTGTCATCAGATCAATGAAGTAATCATTACATACCATCCCTTACACACGATTAGTTCAAACCGAATCCCAAAATCAATCAACCGCCGCGCAACTGTTCAAGGTTTAAGAGCCCCTTAAACAAGCAAAAACAGACCGGACTGATCCTATTTAACAAACATCCAAATCGCAGTTCACTATGGTCAACTGATCCTTTAGATTTACATCTGTAATGTTTTCTGTTGTGTTTTCGCTCACATTCTACTGATTGAACAGAACTGTATGTAAAAACGGTTAAGCTTAGTAAAACATTGGAATTACACGTGTTGGTACGGTGTTTGTGTTTGGTGCGTTATGGTTTGTGTTTTTAAAACCATTTGTACGTCGACGTTATACGGAGTCATACTGATAATTTTAGCTTGCGAAATGAGTTTCATGTTAGGATTACGGATTTAGTGTAATCTACTTATTGATTAGTAATATACCACTTCATTATACATCTTCGAATTTTGGTGACATACTTTGTGAGATATTTAGAAAATCTTTAAACCTTTACTAATTGGACGCATTGATATAATCTACACTCCTATATCGTAGACTTCTAGATATTTTTTTTGTTTTTCAATATCTAATAATGAATCCTTATTTACATTATCAAAAACATTTTTGTCAATTTACATTTCACGTTATCTTGCTCCTCAATCATCCCCATTCGACCACAAATGCTATCGATATAAATATTAGTCATTCATTTCCTATCCGCTTTACCGTTGTAAATACCGCTTATTTCACATGCATTTCACGCCGCTTTACACCTAACCAAGTAAAATTATTACAACTTCTCAATAATCTTTCAATTTGTATTCCGCATCTACCACTTTCCACCCCTCTGAACTCTCCGTATCCAACAAATCAACTGACAAATTTTCCGCGTCAACGTAGAGTGTCGATGACGCGACATCCTCATGCCTCCCAACACAAAGTGAGGCTTTTGTTTCCGCATCTCTGTCAGAACTACGCTTTGTTGTTCATTCGGTCGTTGTATTCTGATTGTAAAATTTATAATTCATAAGTAGAATGATGTACATTTGTGTTGATGTTGCACAGCAATACATTTTAAAATGTATAAGGAAATCTTCAAAAGTACATATTTCATTCTGAAAATTCTACGATTAATGGGAAGCTATATCACTCCTGGATGATGTAAGATACTTTGATCACGCGTATGATTTCAATCGTGATAGAAATGACGACCAATAAAAAATAATATTTATATTAAGATCGTTAACTTATTCATAACCTATCACTAAAGCAAGATTTCAACATCAACTTTCTTTTCAATTAAGCCTTCACGTAAAAATAAAGCTAAATTCAGTAAATGAACCAACAAAAAACTAAGCACACAAAATCAAACACAATTTCCTATGTTTCACTTGTAAATTGTACAAAAAATAAAGGCCAATAATTTAATAGAATATTTGTTGGTTAACAATTGTTATTTTTTTTAAACAACCTCCAAAGATAACAATTACCGTCCAATGCAATGTTCGCCGCAAGGTCCTACCAAGTTTCCGAGACACAAATGGTTCGCGAGGGTTAAAAAAAATGTGGATATTCGCGGCAAATATTTGTAAATTAGCGCAAATGTTTGCTAACGAGATAAACATTAGCGTTCGTGCGCGAGCTTCTGCAATTTACCTAGAATAGTACAATTTCTAACATGAGTAAGGACATTGTTTAAACAATTTAGCAGTAATAATCTGTGTGAACTCAAGGTTCAAACAAAAATATATTCTGTTGTTTAGAATTATCAAACCGTTAATCAAGTCTCAGCAATAATCTAAATTCAATCCTACATCTTGACCCTGAATAATTGAAAACTGTAAAGAGGGTTGAAGGTGCGGGGTCTTCGATGAATAATAACAGCTTGTCAGTCTCAAGTGTTATATTGCAATTCAATAAGGTTATCGTACAAGTACAAGTAATACGATGAAATATTTTACAGTTCACGTAGCAAAAATTATCCCTAACGATATTACGAGATCCAGAGAGATCCAGACAAGTGGATACAATTATATACTCGCATTACGTTGTTGTATGACGACTATACAAAGGGTGCAACCCTATATAGTTTCACTGTCGTGTAAACCATAGCGCGATCTACTTTTGAGCTAGCGCCATCTATTAAGCTAAAAGGGAAACTTGTGTTACAAAACTGAAAATACCAATACAAAAGACAGCTAACATAAAACAAAAAAGTCAATACATTTTCGAGCACACAGCAAAAGATTTTGAAAAACTAATGAAAGAGGATTAAAAGGATAATACATACAAAACAAGATACAAACGTAAGCTAACAACATCGATAGTGACCGAGGAAAATCGGTAGCAGCATAAAAATCGTGTCGGACGATTCAGAACGATACGGTTCAAAAGCGCCGGAATAAATTGCAGACAATTGACAATAAAGAGTCGATTGTTGCGTAAACATTATACAATTCTCACAGTTCATTAAATAAAGCGTGCAATCGAACAATAAAGCTAGTTTTAACTTGAAGAGAAATGTTGAAAAAATCGCTTGTTTATATAACGATTTCGTAATGATAACGTTTTGACGGCAAATAGTATGAAAAGTGAAATGATCACTTGCAAAGTGAGTTATCGGTTAATAAGATTAATTCTATTAAATCAGTGTTTAGCGAGTTCTAATAAATCCTCTCTCTCTTCTAAAGCCACTTATTTATCTACTTTCAACTATAAAATCCATAGATGACACTATTTCAAAAATGCGTCTCCATTAGCAATATGGGAGGCTAGGATTGCAAACAGTTTTCGAGATAGCCGAAAATTGTTTACGAAAAAGCCGAAAACGAATATCTCTAACACGTCAGTGCCAACCATACAAGTCATAAACATCATAAATACGTCGCAAGCAACCGACAACGCGTCGGATGCAAGCATGAATGGACGCTACGCCACGAGATATCGCCTATTTCGGCGTTGCGATGGGATCGTGCGATAAAGTGTGTTTGATGTGTGTCATCCTTTTAATGACGGTATCTGTTAGTGAATTTATAGGACATATCGCATGTGCCAGTGAAGATATGAGAAGAATGGTGTGCGTGAACTTTAGTGATAATAAAAATATCAGCGATATTGATTTTTGATACACAATTGAATAATGAGCAATGTCGCATACATTTATGAGGTTAAACGCCACAACTATCTATAAATAACAATACTATCAAAAAGTGATGATGATTCAATACATAGCACCGTTCTATTACTACTACTAGATGACTGTTACTCTTCATTCTGAGAACATTTGAACTGAATCTGATAATGCCGATTATTTGCACTAACTACGAGGTTAAAGCGGAATACAATACCAACACTTAGCTTTAGAAAATTACAAAAAATTGTAGACTAAATCTAACGTAAAACGTACACACACTACACTACCTAAGTACAGCGTTAGCCTATAGCTGCAAAACCATTACCAGAATCATTACCATCACACAACAGCGTTGCTACGCACAATGGCATCACCGTACGCGTTTACAGTTTAGATAACCTCAAAGCAAACAGACACACAAAATGTTCTCCAAGCGTGACCACTTACCACCCCCAGTGTAAGAAAGATATCAACTACAACGTAAAGGGAGATGGGAATGAATCTTTCAAAAGAATTATGAATGGCTGAAACGTTTTCACCTGTGTACCGTTTTCGCGAATCTTTTAAATCCTTTTCCCCTCGTATTATGTGTGCGGAGATGTTTATTTAAGTTTACGTTGAGCTATGATTGCCCTTGGAGTTTATGAACATCATATTTTTGAGTTTTGTACAATTTATTATACAAAGTCAAACGTCATTCGCAATAAACTTTTGTTGCTCGAGTAACACTCGCGTCAAAGTTCATTCCATGGGTAAAAAGTAGCCTATATTGTATTTGGGCCAAGAAATCAGAACCACAGCAGTAGGTAATTGCGGAAATTAGCCTCCTACATCCAAACTTTACCACTAAAATATTCGCGAATCAAAAACCCAGCCACCTCATCTCAACATATTTTACAATAAAAAAAAAATCCCGCGCGTAAACGTAAACATTAGCGCTTTACCGCGCCGATATAACGAATGCAACTGGCTCAAGGGCTAGGAAGTGTCAGCCTTGCGCTATGCGGCGCATGCATTATGTATTACCATATTACATAGCATAAGCCATGTTTAGTCATAGTCGAATGAGACTAATGTGTGACGGACATGTTTTAAGATAAGGCAAATACATAACTACTATACAATTAGGCCGTTTTCAAAGATCTAGGTCATACACGTATACAACAATCGATCTCGAGCGCAACAATAACAAATATCTTATCCTAGGAAATTCGTTTGGCTAGATCGAGGGGTTATAGGTTCTCGGAATGCCAACGCAGTCTATATCAGAACATAAGCAATATAACGCTAACGTCAGGCTCGGAATAGAATATACTCTAAGCGATATATAGTTATTTTTTTAAAACGGTAATGATATTAAGAACGTAACATAATATTATGTCCGGTGGTGTCCGAGTAAAATATTAGCAAGCGAGAGAGGTACCAATAGCCTATGATACTATACTGGCCTATCTCATTACCTCTATCCTCCGATATAAGAAGGAAAAAAGGTATCGATCCAAAAACAGGCATAATATTAAACACATAAAACCCATTCCAGCAATTAGTTATAAAATTACACACTGCGTATACAACACTGGATGTCCTCCGGCATCAGTGTAATCTTGCTTAAGGTTGGCAGGTGTCCTATAATACGCAGTAATAATCACTTGTATGAGTAATTCTTTCTTATTACAGTCTGTCCGTTTATGGATATCATTCTACGAGTTTTTATGTGTTTATTTATTTCCGAGTGATTAGGAGTGCGTTCATCTTATGATCTGTTTGTTGTATGTATAAATCATCGATCCTCTATAGCGGTTTAAAAAAATATATTTTATAACGAAACTTAAAGATGACACAAATTACACATATCAACTAACCGCCATTTCATCAGGCGTATAAGAACCGTGGTCTGCAACTCAAGGCACCTCACATACTTTATGATCCTTTTGATTTTGGAGTACAAACTACATGGTAATAACTAAATCTAGCTATATTTTTGTGGGTCATTTAATTTTTTTTTGTATTAGGTTTAAAAAGCATACCAAGGTCTGCAAATCCAAACCCACATGGGGTTACATTGTTAAAATTTTGATAAACTGTAAACGAAACCAAAGCACAAACTTTGTATGCAATTAACGTCAAAACTATGCGCGACATCCGTTCGCCTCGACGAGCTTAAACGTCTTACCAACTGCGGTGTCTCTTCGCTCTTATTACAAGGTGTTACGGGTCACATTTACGAGTATTTGATACAAAATAACGAGCTGTAAGGTTTAATGGCATGAATGGGTCGAGACTAAAGTATGTACGCGTAAGTGACTTTGAATAAAGAAGTTTTAACATTAAATGATGTTGTTAGTACCAGACGACGTTAATTTAAACGAAACAAATTATTATATACATGTGCTTATAATGATGACTAAACAGTATAATAGAAAAGCTGAATGTATAAACATTATTGTGAAATATAGTAAAAACAAATTGCATACTGCCTCGGTGGCGTAGTTGTATTACAGTACGACTGCAAAGCTGAGGTCTCGGGTTCGATCCTCGGGTCGGGCAAAGTGATATTGAGTTTTTCTATTCAGTATCAGCTCGGAGTCTGGAATTTGTGCCCGATATGGCCATAGGCTCGGCGTGAGTGTATATGTATATGTATGTACAAATTGCATACAAAAAATAAAAACCGAATGACGTGATGGATTCGAAGCGTGGGCAGAGCGGTCAGTCGTCAAGTGACGTCAGTGTTTACAAATACGACAAAATCTATGGAATTATGAACATTCAAGTGTTTATGATTATGTATCTTTTATTGCCATATTACCATGATGAAGGACATAAAGACCTCGTGTACGTCGAATTCATGCAAAATGTGTTGCAATACCTACTTCACGTGTTTATCATGAAAAGGATAGATTGTTTCTAAATAATTGTATGCCCATTACAATCACCGAAGAGCAATATAATTTTTTCAAACTTCAGGCGTAAACTTTATGCTCTTGTTTTTTGATACAAATAAATAGTTCTAGCAGTTCTGGATAAGTCAACGAGAATATTTTCTACATCAAAAGACACCGTTATTTAATTGCATTTATTACAAAAACATGTAATTTGAAAGAAAGAAAGAAAAATCATTTATTGTCGTAGCAGAGATCAAAGAATTAAAAACACAAAATAATAATGCTTAATGATACAATAAAAGTAAGCACTACGTCAACTGGCATGTCCACGCTGCGACAATTAGGTGACCAACTCAGCATAAGCTTTGTTATGATGTCAGAAACACAGCACTGTTTTTCAGTGGTCACCTAAGGTAACGTAATTTCCATAAGTTATTCATTAGCAATTATGTCTCAATTAAAATTCCATAATATCCAAAAACAACTCGAACTCTACGCACCCGCCGCCTCATCGACGAGGGCATCTGGCGCGCTTCCAATGCGCAGCGTTATCAACACGTGACGTCACGACGTTATCAGTACTCCCCGCCCATTGCGCGTACGCGTATCGATAAAGTTACCACGTCATAGGTTGACCGGTTGGGGTCGGTTGTCAGGTCAAGGTGTTTAGTAAACATTTATTTATGATCTTGTTTAAAGAAACCATTTTAAAATTTAATATTTGTTCTACAAAACTGGCTTATTATGAAAAATGTAATACTTCAATATTAAGTTTATAATTTCGTATATAAATTAACATTAAAACAAAGATTTTTAGTTTTAAGCGAATCCTTTATTTTTCGAGATAAGTTAATAGCAATCCTTATTAATATACTAAATGCGAAAGTAACTCTGTCTGTCTGTCGCGCTTTCAAGTCAAATCTACTTAACCGGTTTAAGTGAAATTGGTCTAGAGCCTGAAAAAGGACATAGGCTTCTTTTATCCCAGGAAACTATAAAGTGGGACTTTCATTCCAGAAAAACTTTTTAACGCGGGCGGAGCCGCGGACAAAAGCTTGTATTTGTATAATTTTTACCTGTTATTGACCTGTAATACCAGGAAAAATAAACTGTTGTTTACACATCTGTAATAATAATTTTACGTAGTACTGACGTGTATGTCCAAAATATAGATTCTAGAAATCCTCATTGCACAAGTTAATGTTTAAAATCCCAGACGTTGTTCTATCAGTAAAGAGGTCCCTTTTCTCGAGATCAATGATTGACTTTTTAATCATTTTACAGATGGAACACGGCCAACTCGTATGCGAAGAAATTAATTCATACAAAAATTCAAAAAGCGGACCATATTCTTCTGTTTTATGTTGTCACAGTTAAACGGTAAACTTATTTCGTTTAATATTTTTTGTTGGGAAAGCATAATCTCTAAGGAATGACATGGGACACTTTTAATTACCAAAATGACTAGTCCTCGAATAAACATAAGTAAAAAATTGATCATTTTCATTTTTTTGCAGTCGGTAATACGAGACAAACTACTTGCTCAGTTCTTCGCATAAGCTTAGCTAACAACTACTTCTTGGAACATTACATCCTTTTTAATGTGTTCCCCTGCTAGCTTTAACTGGCCATTCCGCCCACGCGCAAAAGATTTTTCCGCGATAAAAGTCTCTCTGTATATTTTCCCGGGATTTCAAACCATCTCCATACCAAATTTCATCGAAATCGGTTCAGTTGTGAAAGAGTAACAGAAGCATGGATATTCATGACGGTACAATACTCAGCCCCAATAAGTACGTTCACCGGTCCCACATCGTCAATCAAAAACACGTGATCAGCCATTTCTCGCCCCCTCACGCGTACATGAACAGTGACATCCGCGAATCGCATTACCATAATACGATACGACAGTTTATCCACTACAAAAACGATTTGTCACTGGTGATTTTGGCAATTTGCGAACGCGAATTGAATAATGTGTGTAAGCTGTTAATACGTCGAGATAGCGCGGCTGCGAAGGTGGGACCGCCCGATGTCTTTTTATACTTCTCAAAATTTGTTGTGGGGTCGGTGTAAACATTATCAAGTATGTTATAGATCGTCCCACCGGACGTGTCTTCGTGAATGGAATTATTCGGGTCAAATCGGGTATAAAGAGGTGCACTTGCTATATTCGCTTACTAAGAATATGGCTAGCGACGGACGCTCGGATCAGTCCCATCACCCCGCGACACTCCCGCTCAGTTACGCGTCTTCGTGGATGTCATTACCTATACAAAAAGGATTTTCTTTGGTCTTCACAATCTACCTGACGTCAGGGACAGGAGCAACCGTGGAAATCGTATTAGAAAAACCCACAATAAGAATTGCTCGTTCTGGAATTCGAACTCAGGCCCACCATGAAACTGAAAATGCGTCCGAGTGTCGGTGTTCTTTACACTTCTACCTACCACTTCAGAGGCCAAGGCGCAGCATTAAAAAACCACACACCAGAGAATATTTTCCATTGTGCAACGAATAATTTTAAGTGGATGAGTAATTGACGTCGCGCGTTGGCCAATGAAAACAGAAAAAACACCCGGATCTTCAATGCAATATAACATGCGTCAATATCTAAAATACTGTCGGCAAACGATTCTCCTAAACGATAATTGCGTTTGGGAAATCTATTTGAAAATAAGACTGAGGTAATCACGTTAAAAAAATCACAACGAGGCTAGAAGGACCTTATGTTATTATAGTAAGCTATACGTCAGCAAATAAATAGTATAATGATCGTATAGCTACTTACAAGCGACCTATTTGCTTGTCACGTGATCTCCCATAGCTCTAAATCATTGAACTGCGCTTATCAACCTCAGACATAAGACCATCTCAATTTACCAATCAAGTATCAATGCCTAGTTAGGAGTGGAACGGACTGCCGAGATGAACGTCCGCAGGTTCAAGACCCAAGGGTACACACCTCTGACTTTTCTAAAAAAGTTGTGTGTATTCTTTGTAAATTATCGTTCGCTTTAACGTTGAAGGAAAAACGTCGTCAGAAAACCTGCATACCTGTGAAGTTCTTTGAATTTCGAAGGTATGTAAAGACTGCCAACCCGCACTAGGCCAGCGTGGTGGACAAAGGTCTTAACCCTCTCAGTTGTAAGTAAAGGAGGCCCGTGCTCAGCAGTGGGGAGTATATAATACAGGGCTGGTATGGTATATCAATGCCTAAAACATAACTAGTCACAACCAAACCATGCAACAAAATCCAGCAAAAACCAGCACAATTACACTCCACAGCCGCTCTATTTCGCTGCACATCATAGTAAGCAAATCCAGGCTTATTCTTATATAGAGCATAGCACAATTTCATTCTAGCATAATTTCCAGGCAGATCTTGCGAAGCGATGCAAAGGCACTGAGCGCTTGATCCAATTAACTACGGGAGGGTTATTCAATCGGTAGGAAAGATTTCGTTTAGTACATCAGGCTGTCGGGAAAATTGTAGTAAAGTTAATTTGTTCTTGGACGAATGGTGCGGAAATTCTTTATGGTAGAAATAGTTATCGTAGTTTCAAAGGATCATAAATAGTAGCCTGAACTGGAAGTCATTATTCTCTTATTTTATATATTCCGGCATCCCATTTGTGTGATTGTAAGCGATACGACCGTTCAAACAGCAGCAATACCATAAAGAACTTTGAATGTCAAGGTACTGCGTGGCAATCCACTGCATAATACTAATACAAAAATATCAAGGAATAATAATTGTTATTTTGGTGAAGATTCTTCGGAGTCAATGAGATTATCGCTGTCTTCTGACCTGCTTTAGGTGACTCATTTGTTCGTTTGGCGACTACTAAAATAGGTACATAGTGAATTTAATCTAGCGAAATTTAAAAAATACTTAATCTGTTATTGAGCTTTTTGGTGTATTAAAAAAATATTCATTAAATTGTATTCATATTTGAACATTTTCAGTAAATTATTAGCACAATTTTCGCAAAAAAAATATAACCTACGAGCTTTTGCCCGCGGCTCCGCCCGCATTAAAAAGTTTTTCCGGGATAAAAGTCCCGGTTTATATTTTCCCGGAGTAAAAAGTAGCCTATGTGTTAATCCAGGACATGATCTACCCGTGTGCCAAATTTCATCGAAATCCGTTCAGAAGTTTTTGCGTGAAAGAGGAACAAACATCCTTACATCCAAACATCCATACATTCTTACAAACTTTCGCCTTTATAATATTAGTAGGATTTAGTATAACAGCCACAACAGGAAAATACATAAAAGTGTAAAATTAACTCACCGCAGCCGCAATGGTAAGCTATAAAAACTCAGGCATTGCTCTTTACAAAATAAGCGAAATTAAATTATGACATTAAACATGAATGCTCCGCGTTCCATTTTCGTTGAACGGCTTTTGAAAATGACTATGTTGCAGAGTGTAGTGCTGGGCGAAGATAATTTGGATAGGAACAAATATACATTTCTTTATAAACAATTACCCGCGGCTCCGCCCGCGTGAATGAGTTTTTCCGGGATAAAAGTGTGTTAATCCAGGACATGATCTACCCGTGTGCCAAATTTCATCAAAATCCTTTCAGTAGTTTTTGTGTGAAAGAGGAACAAACATCCATACATTCTGACAAACTTTCGCGTTTATATTAGTAGGATTTTGTAGTAGTAACAGTGCTATCGGGCCATTTCATAGGTGCGTATTAATCGTCCCAGTTTCGCTCTAAAGTACGATATCAGATGAGACGCTCTCAAATTAAGGTCGGCATCTCAAGATAGTCGCTATTTAATAAAATCACATTAACACCAATTCAAATGATAAGTGACAATATATGACGGATTTTAATACCTGAGTTGTTCATGTAACAGCGACGACACAGCTGAGAAAAAGCTCTTAAATGGCAGCTTAAGCTTGATTTATTAAACATTAAGAAAATATATAGACTTTTTAAATAGCCACGCTGGGGGCAAATTAGACTGCAGCATATATTATAAGCAGCGTCTTTACGGGAGGGCAATGCTCAGCAGTGGACTTCATATCGCTTATGACGATGATGTATTATGACAGAGATATTATCATCGTCGCACAGAAAACCACATACAGCGAGAGCTTTACTATTGCCTTTCGAAATATCCATGATATTATCCGAGGCCCGACAGCGTCCCCCTCTGCCAATAACCATTATTATCTGATTATTCAACTTAAATGACATTACTCTTGACAACTCTTGACAACTGTGGTTTTCAAGACACAAGAAGGTCTCTTGGTGGTCGACATATTTTTAGGCTTCTCTTCACTTACCTTCAGAAGGAAACAGGCCACTTTGCCGTTCCAGATATAAAAAAATGTGTCACCACCTTAGATTAACACATGGACAGTATCAGGAGACCCACCAACAACTCAAGTAAACCTGACAGAATACTAACGACCAGAGACCTTAGACAAGTTGCAAATGTTTCTATTCCATTCTCTTTTTTTATCTATTCGTTCGCTTTAACCGAGAACTTATCGATATGTCGTTCCCATTTTTTTAAGTTATACTTGTTTAGGCGCGTTATGAAAAAATGATGAGTGAAATTTTACGATGCGCGCACATGTGTGACACAAAATTATCACGGTTGTTTTTTTTTATATCAGCATTAACAATCATAGTACGGCATCTTGTCTAAGATCGCAAAGTACAAACAAGCCAGAGTTCTAACAGAATACCACGTGGTCTACGGAAACAAAGCACCAAGCAGCTGTCGTTGCGAGCACGCCCAGTTAACGCTCTAATAACCATCGGTGTCAAAATGGAATCACGTTTTGTGTTCAACGTGAACATTAGCGATTAGCTAGTCAATAGTGGTGCGTTGATTAGGTGCTAGTTATTTTAGACCTCAGTACTGGATAGTTAGGCTTTAAACCATCCACTGCTGAATGTAGGTTTCCTCAAGTTAGCGCCAACCATACAGTCTTGTATAACTAAGACCTGAGTGCGACGCTATAGAAATTTCTCTCACTTAATGTTTCTTTCTTTTCTTTCTTTCTTACAGTACAAAAGGTAAGCATGATGAACGCTGTACTACTATGCTACAGACATCCACGGAGAAGTGTCAGCTTGCAATAGCATAACAGTATATCGAATAGGGAGCGAGAGTTCCAGAAGGTCAAATCCTCTTCCTATTATTTTAATTCAAAATTCAATACCGACATTCCAAAACATTATATTAATTACACAATACAAAATGCACGCTAAGTTGAACACTTTCAACCTTTATTATAGGCAACAAAATTCGTATAATATTCGTCCGAAGCGACACCCATCTAATTAGCACCATCAAAGGGAATGTTAATAAGGGCGCGAATATCGTTTCAGTCGCTGGGCTTACAATAACAAAATAAATTCGTTCAACCTTCGTTCATAATTGATGGAATAAAATGTTTCGATTCGTTGGAATGTTATTAAATATAGAAAATTATTCTAAAACGTAATTGAAATGTGGAAAATTAAATAAAACCGATGCCTAAGGTTGAATTTAAGAAGTCGTTGAACTGTTATTTATAATTGATGTAATATAATATTAATTTTCAGGAATTTCGGAGTTGGATGATGGATGTATGGGCGAAGGTGGTATTTCCATGTTTTAGACTTCGTCATGATTTAAGCTTTCAATAATAATTAAAAGCTGGTTTTTCTCATATAAACATAATATATTTCGTCTGAACAACAATACAGAGTAATAACAACGTTCTGTTGAGCTAGCCAACTAAACTTCGAATGATCTGAAGCGTTTTTTTTTTTTTTTTTTTTTTTAACGCGGACCTATCGGCCAGTAGCCTGACGCGAGTCGGCTTTTCTGGCCACACCGGACTTTAGGGTGAACGCAGAAGGCGCTCGCAACCCTTTAATTTAGGTGACCATGCTGAGGGCAACCCACTAACGGGTTACGAACCTCGGCTCAGGACGGCCACTGGGAGAGGATGAGACATCAACGATTAGTGGGGAAGATTGGTGTTTAACCTAATCCTATTCGTTTATTTCGTCGGCACGCGGGCCGGAACTGTTAGGGGGGTCGGGGGGGCGACGGGGAGCGCGGCGAGGTCCTCGACGGCGAGGACGGAACTGCGGTCTTGTGGAGTGTTGGAGTTTCAAGAACTCGTTCTTACGGCGGATGGCCAGAGTGATTTCGTCCTCTGGATCGGTTAATACGGAACGCGGCCGTCTCCATTTGGCGCGGTCGAATGGAGTGTAGATCGACGCTTTGCGGACTAACGTATTTGGGTGTTTTACCGCCCAATCGAAATAGACCGATCTGAAGCGCGTCTGCACTCTCATTATAAAGGTTCGCTCCCCTCTATATAATTTCATACTACTCGATTCATTGAAGTCAACAGTAATACAATATTCATAAATTAAAATACTCAAATCAACAACTTATTTTACAAATTCAAATTAATCTGCAACATTGTGTATTTTAAATCTCACTGTGCAATATTGAAATACTGGTAATTAGCTAGCATCCTATTTTATAGTATTTTAGTCACTCCGACAGGAACGATATTCTTCTTCTTCTTCTTTTAAATTATGGCTGCCACCGATGAGCTATCGGTGATTTCGCCAATGTCAAGTAATAGTAGCAGATACAAAACAACAGTATTATAATGCTCTTTGCAAAACCATAAATATAGGGAAGCTGAACGCTTTTAAGTTTTAGGATTTCGGCCCGAAGTTACCTAGTAATTTGGATAATAGAATAAATACTAAACATCAACATTATATATTTTATATATGAATAAAAATATAATAAAGAATAAAAATACATATTACGAAACATTTAATTATACTAATAATAGTACAGATAAATAAATAAAAAAAAAATTAAAAGAAATTATTAAGAAAACGAGAAGAAAGCTTTATAGCATGAGAGGGAAAAAAAAAAAAAAAAAACACTCATAGATAGAGGTTGTTATATTTGATAAATTTAGAAAGGTATTTGATGTTATTAGAAAAGACCGAGCACAATAAAACATTAACGTTTACAGGACGGGGGAAATCAGAAGGAAGGAGATCATAAATAGGAGAGGAGATTCTGGGACAGTTGAATAACAAGTGATCAACCGAACCCTCGTCTAGCCTACATTCACACAGAGAGTGATCACGAACGCGAATCTTATTTAAAAATACAGGGGAGCAAATATGGCCTAACCGAAGACGGATTATTACTGAAGTAATCTTTTTATTAATATGTTTGTACTTAAAAAACCAGGGCCTAAGGGGAATATCAGGCTGTAATGAACCGTAATGGATGCCCTTAAGAGTTCGCGAGACCTGCCACTGTTCATTCCAGGATGTCTGAAAATCATGTCTCAGTCCAGAGAATAGATCACTGGAGTAACAGACCCTATGATCATCCAATCCCATTGAGACAGCCTCGTGAGCACATTGGTCAGCCATTTCATTACCAGGGATACCACAATGGCTAGGTATTCAAGCTAAAACCACCTCTAATCCAGCAACATGACATCTAAACAGTGTGTCTTTGATTTTCAGAGTCAAATAGGATTGGGATTTGTGAAATGGAGAATTCAGAAGGTCCTGGAGCAGGCTGAGAGAGTCAGAAAAAATTATACTTTCGTTGAGGCCATGAGAAAGAGAATATTTGGCTGCTTCCAGAATAGCTACTGCCTCCCCGGAAAAAATGGAGTATTGGGAGGGACATTTAAAGCTAAGGATAATTTTAAATTTAGGAATACAAACAGCTGCACCAACCGGGTCCAAGTCTGAAGACTTGGAAGCATCTGTGAACAGATGCAGCCACTCCTCCCAGCGTTCAGACACAATTTGGTGGAAAATAATGGCAGCATTTGGATCATTTTTGTGGATACCAAAATGGAGAATAATATTAGGTTTGAAGATAAGAGCTTGAAATTCAAATGAAAAGAGGAAATGAACATTTGATTGGAAGATTTGTAGAGAAGAGTTATTAAATTTATTGTAACTATTTACAAGGAGAGGGCTAGATTTATGTGACCAATACCTGGAATTTTCAACTAGTTGGGAAAGAGGGGGAAGAATATAGTGGAGGGGATGAGAGGAACTTTGAAGGGATTTATAGAAAAAACGATCACAGAGATATTGTCTGCGCAATAGCAAAGGAGGTTCCAGACATTCAACCTGCAGGGAACGATATTAAATAAATAAGTAACGCGCACCAAATGTAATCAATATGAATTTTGACAACAATCAAAACAATAATTAAAGTGCTCCCATTCAGAAAGCATTATAATTATTATTGCATTCAGTAATTGTTGTAAAGCAGGGCGAATAAAAATCATGTTTTGTTTTGTTCCGATAAATTGCTTTGATTTAAAAAAAAATCAATCAACCCTGATGTATATAGTATGTTCAGGATGGTCGATGCGACTTGTGAGGAGCGAAAACGCGATTTATTAATCTGTTGATAAGAGTTTTATCAATACTTTGTAAATATTAAAGAATGGCGACTTGCTTCACTGGACATATATTGTCGGTAGTATTAATGAATAATTGTATTGCACGCATTGATTTTTTACATCAATGATTGCACGTAAGTTGGTCGCTCCATTAATGGTTTTCTTAGTTAAATATTGTTAGTTTATCTACCAGAGCGCCATATCCAAATTTTGATTTAGCTCTGAAATAAATGGAAAAAATTATTTCCTACAACTCCTGATTCTGACTGCCTTGGTGGCGTAGTTGTATTACAGTACGACTGCAAAGCTGAGGTCTCGGGTTCGATCCCGGGTCGGGCGAAGTGATATTGAGTTTTTCTATTCAGTATCAGCCCGGAGTCTGGAATTTGTGCCCGACATGGCGATAGGCTCGCCGCCTATCACATCATGGGACGGAATGACAGCGAGTGGGTGCACTAGTTGCGCCTCTGCCTACCCCTTCGGGGATAACAGGCGTGAGTGTATATGTATATGTCCCGATTCTTAAATAGTTTCCACACATATTATTCCATACTTCTTTCAGTCAATCTTTATTACATTATCGACAATCCCACATGAGATACAACTAAAACAATAGTTATTTTTAACTACAATCCTTAATATTAAACTCCGGAAGCAAGCCAACACAATACTGAAAGGCAAAATGGTTAGAGAATGTAACGATTTTAAATTATACGCGGCTAGCGTTCGGAGGCTGCTGCCGTTCTAGATTGGCTTTACTAAAACGAAATTAATTGTTAGAGGCCGGCGTTATGATGACGACTGAAACACGCAGCTGTTAGCGATTAATAATGTTTTCGAGATACAACATAACGGAAGTTAGATTACGACAATTTTAATATTGCTGAATTACCTTCAACAATGGAACCAAAGGGAGTAAAAATCAAACAGATTTAATGCGAAAAACCCATGAAGTAGTTTAATTTCAACATCATACATTCGCGTAAAAATAAATGATCATAATGTAATCATGATTATTTTATATTGAATTAACTTACCACAATATTGAATTAACTATAGATATTTAAAATATTACAAATATTTACTGAGTCAGTTTTGATAAATTGCAGCTAGCAAAATCTAGATTTACAGGCTTTATTAGCTCAGTTTAAGACCGTCACAAGGCTGCGTTAGACCTAAAGGCTTATCTCGCATCCTTATTAAATATACCTTAAGAGATAATAGTGGCTTTCTTTTAGATATTGTAAAACACAGTTTATTAGCATTTACGATATGATGTACAAAAATGATTCCAACCATCTTCACATCTGGATTGTATAGACTAAAATCCATGCAATTCTATTAAAATAATAACTAGCTTACAGCCCGCAACTACGTAGTATACAGCATTTTGTGCCACAACTCCGTCCGCGTGGGAGTATTCTAACCAAAGTCATAAAGTCAGTTTGCAATTAATATCTTTTGTTTTTTTATTAAGTAATATTTTTCAACGTACAGACGTGTGTTTTATTATATACTAGCTTGTGCCCGCGGCTCCGCCCGCGTTAAAAAAATTTCCGGGATAAAAGCCCCGGTTTTTACTTTCCCGGGATAAGAAGTAGCCTATGTGTTAATCCAGGATATAATTTACCCGTGTGCCATCGAAATCCGTTAAGTAGTTTTTGCGTGAAAGGGGAACAAACATCCATACATTCTTACAAACTTTCGCCTTTATAATATTAGTAGGATATAATCTTCACAATTACCCAAACAATGCAAAAAATCATCAACAAAGTACATCTCTCACTCTAAAACCAGTCCTACTACCAACGACACATTAACATTTCCCACTGAAAACTCACAAGGAAAACCGATTACCCGATTCGGTTCGCCCCATCACGCACCACGTAACCAGACGTTACGCTGTGGCCGCATATTCATTTGTTCCGGCTGAGCTCGTGGACACAAAAATGCTCGGAATAGGGTATCGGATATATTTTGTAGACGATTGGGTGGCTACAACCCTAATAAAAAAACTCTAGAAGCCCAAGCCCTAGAAAAAAATATATTCTACGGATTTTATGGAAGCTTAACCACGACAACAATGTCTAACATTCGCGTAAAGATAATAAATAAAAAAAATATAATAAACATAACGCGTATAGGCAAATTGAAATTTTGAAATTGTTCGGTAATCGGTTAAGATATAAAACACAACCCAAATAAAAACAATATTTTAAATCGATATCAACTGAATATCACTTACCTGAAACTACTAACGACCGATTTTAATAAACTATCCCAATCTTAATCTTCGATCTGATCCCGAGCGAGGACAAACCAATCAAAACGAAGTTATTTGTAAGTATATCAAAAACACTTTGTTTTGATAGCTCCATTATTAGAGCGATCGAAAAAAAATTGTGAACTTTGATATCGGCGGTAAGTCTGTACAAAATACCGTTAGATGAACATCTGAATCATAATCATCATCATCATCAACGTGTCCCCCTCATAGCTCTAACTTCACTCACTCTTCTTTTGCTATCCAATTTATTCTTCTTTGGAATTTGCTCCCCTCCGAAATCAGATCGTCCACCTCTCGATTTGCCTTCAAAAGGAGAGTACGACAGCTGCTAATGGACGAAGTAGAAGAGTCATCATCTTAAATCACTACACTTTATTATATACATAGGTATTTTACAATAATAATACGTATTTTATTTATTCAGACGTTTATAATATTGTTCATATTATATATTTATTTTAAATATTTATTTCTTTTATTTATTTCTATGTATATATTGTACATTCAAATTTTTATATATTTATTTGTAACTTTCATACTTTTCAAGTTACCTTGATGCACCTACCTTATTTATCTCTGCACCATCCTAAGGTTGACTGGGAGAGAATGCCTTTGGCATTAAGTCCGCCTATATACATCTGTATATAAAGTGCTAAATAAATGAATAATAACATCAGCCACATAGGCCTCCCCTGAAGATTTCCATACAGGCCTGTTGAAAGCGGCTGTTGAATATGTGAACACGTCAACCGAATGTATCGGCATTCTCCTCGGAAAACTCCCTGGAACTAATTACCCAGAACCGTTCGCCCCCATAAGTCCCACGTAACCAGATGTTGCGTTACGGCCGCGCGATTAATTAGTTACGCTTGTCGTTTACATTTACATACATTAACGAGAGCGTAGATCATGTAACTTGTGGAGCGAATACGAAAAAAATAACTTAAGGCAACCAATCAGCTAACTACAATATGCAGCAGTTTTTAAAATAACCTAAAAGAAATTAACAAATAGGCGTTGTTTAATCAGACGTTTCTAATAATAAAATACTTCTGAAAGACTTCACAGTACTTATTTCGCGAATTGTGTACCGATTAGTAAGCCTGAAGCAAGGAAGATACAGAAATAGCTCGATTGCAGCTAAAACTACTTTTATGCCATTCCATACTCTACAGTATAGTCATTAATACCTCAGCTGCATATAGCTTAAGAATCGTATTTTTCAAATGTCTAAATCAGAAACTAAGACGTTACAAAGAAAGAAATCGAAATCAATCTAATTGAAATTGGCAACATATTAAAATTGAGCTGAATCATAACAGTTACAGAGAGCGCAGTAACCGTTATGTAAAACGGGCGCTTTTTGTACGTGAGCAAGTCGACGAAATTGACAAAAAGAAAAAAAACATTGAAGAGGCCGGCGCTTTGAATGAAGACAAATTATTCATGGCTGTAATAAATGTATTCCTAAAAACGTTTGAGACTGAAAAAGTACGAGACGTTGTATGTAAATTAGAAATAAATGAAATTGTGTATTTACGATTCAATATTACACATTTCTTAAACATTATGCATGTTAAAAAAAAAACTCATCACGAATCACATCTTTTTGCGTCATTCAACAGTTAAAAACGTACAAATTGGCCAGAAGAAATTTTGTAATTGATTTTATTTATATCACTACAAAAATCTGTTTTAAGTAATTTCTTAGAACCAATAAAAAAAATCTGAATTAATTCTAGTCTAATTATCAAACAAACTTAACAAACTTTTAAGTTTAAAAAACCTTGGGAAGTTTTACCACTGCATAGAGTTAATAAGACGACCTCAACGAAACTTCGATCGGAAGCCGCTTTGGCATTAAACGAGGCGGATCGAATCGTTACTGGAAAACGTTTTTAGAACACAGAAAAATGAAAAGTCAACGGGGTTAATGCGAAATTGAGCTTAGTAGGACTTAATCCCATCCATGACTCGGAACCAAATCGATTAAGACAAATAGGGCATGGGTTAATACTCCTGCTCATTTTTTAAGTTGTTAGGTGAATTTGGAAGAGAATTTACAAGCCAATAATAGTTTCACAAAAATATATTTAATAATATAATTTTTACTATCATCGTCGATCACTTTACGATGCGAGATCTAAATAAACCGAATTAGGTACTAAAACAAATTAAATAACAATATTGTAATATTTCATGAGAATTTTGTATTATTCCAAATTGATCTCTCAGGATAAAATTATACTAATTTCTAACTAGATACAAAAAAGCCCCCAACCAAGACGTCAGTTTAAAGAAAAATTAACAGGCGCCAGAAGGAATGACACAATTAACAAATTGAAAACACAAACGTCTCGTTCATTAAGACAATTATTCATGCTCTTTGAAGATTGATGTGCAAGGCGAGGCTTTGGAGACAACACAAGTAGCATTCAAAACCGCAAGATGCAAAATTGTATTCTTATACTTTTAAATGAATGTCAGTATTATACAATGGTAGACATTTTATTAAAAAACGAGAAATAAAGGGCTATAGGTGACTATAGCGTCGTCTCTCTTGAGACAAGTGAGCAATTCCAAATCAAGAATAAAGATATTTTGTACATAATTGAATTATTTTTAAATTTGACTTGAAAGCCCAAATAGCAATTTAGCCAGATGAATTATTTCCTTTCAAAAGAGAGACGCCAACGTAGCATTTATAACAAACTTTATAAAGTAAAATTTCATTTAAAACCATTTAAAAAGTACTAAATAACCCAAAGGCCTAACAGCCATCAAGTTTACCGTCGCCACTGCAAAATTGTGTTTGTTTTGGAGTTTGTTTATTGAAGACTTGTTAAACGGCCACCGTGTTCCCGGGGATCATAATTAACGAACTGGTGCGAAGGGTTAACTGTTAAACTAAGCACTCATACTTTATTTCATAATTGTTCTTGGATTGCCTCGTTGGCGTAGTTGTATTATGGTACGACTGCAATGCTGAGGTCTCGGGTTCGATCCCCGAGTCGGGCAAAGTGATATTGAGTTTTTCTATTCAGTATCAGCTCGGAGTCTGGAATTTTTGCCCGATATGGCGATAGGCTCGCCCCCTATCACATCATGCGACGGAATAACGGCGAAGAGTGGGTGCACCAGTGGCGCCTCTGCCTACCCCTAAAAGGATAAAAGGCGTGAATGTGTGTGTGTTTGTGTGTATGTTCATGGTCTATTTAACAATTTACTTTTTTTATGTTAGCAGTTTTCTTCTATTATAGTTAACACTTTCATTTAATATGATCATTTTGTTCAAAATATGTAAGACATAAATATATTCTTGCAAAAATTTAAAATAAACAAGTACGCCAAGAATAATACATAGTTTCTATCCAAAACTTATTGTAATATACAAGGCTCCTATCGTTGTAATAACTTATAGATTTATGTATTCACAGCTGCCTGATCTGACACGAGTACCGAAATATAAGAAAATTTATTTCGATGCCGGAAACGAACTTGAAATCTCATAGCTTCACAAGGCTGTTAAAATATACTCGATTCACCAAGATTTAAGGAAAATAGTAATCTCAGCCCTCAGCTACAATTAATTGAACATCAGTTTTCATTTCCGACATTCCAAATTCTACTTTAAAACTCCGCTTTCGATAATATCGTTTAATGTAATGCGCTCATCTCTCAAGTTAAAAACCTTTTCAAGTGCAAATGGCTTCGTTTAAATATAAATCTGATCTTACGAAAGGAATTAATTTTACTTCGATGATCCCTTCATTCATTTCTTTTGTATTCATTTTGGATAAGGAAAGTCAACTAAAATTTTAGCTGATCAATTTTTCGTGGCTATAGTACTAAATACTGGATACACGCCAAACACATTTTCCGTATATTCTGGATTACCATAACCTTTCCAACATTAACTTGGCAAGGTTTGGGCCTTAGTTCGATCTTCTACGAGAGTCTATTATACTTTAAAACACACAAATCATTTCAAATCATGTTTCCATCTTTAACAATAATCACATTACACATACCCATCGAATCATTTTCAATCCGCCTTTCAGCTAAGCCACTACACTTTCAATTTCACTTGAGGCACAAGCGCCCCAATAATTTTTATCCAGGCCGGTACTGGTGCGTTTTTTCCATCATCACGCTTGAGCAGAGTCCTCAGAGCCGAGGCCAGACCATTTCCTTGGCGTGATCGTACGTTTTGACGACTTCCTCCATTGTGTCAATTTGTCGATGCTCGTAAAGACATTAATGGATGAGACTGGTTTCATATTACATTGGATATATAATGAATGATACTTTTTGCGTGGCACTTTGTTTGATTCGACGTTTAATGTTGTGGGAACATTGGGATTGATAAAAAAAAACATGATCTTTTTTGCGATGAAATCATTTTAGCCACAAATGCAATTCAATAAGACAAAACAAAGCAAAATACAAACACGTATCTACAAAGTATTGGAGTTTATTTGCATCTTCCAAAACGATAACTTAATAAAACGCATGAACAACTAGAGTCATGTACATTTAAATTTTGACACCCAAAGATCATGCCAATGTTTACACACAGCGAATTGCAGAAAACTGAAAACAATTAAATCAAATTTAAAAATACGACAACGACGCTACTAAAAGCGTACACGACTCGAAACAAACACAAAACAAAAATAAAACTGGGAGATTGTTTACTAGCGATATTAAAATTAGATGAAATATGTTCGCGTAAGTGACAAAATCGCAATCAGATCGTTGATCAAGCCAACCTTGAAACAGCAACACCGTTTGTAAATATAGAAACACTTTCCATTTTCCACGAATAACTACCAGCCCAATTAAACCGCATCGGCTGAAAAACTGCCCAAACGTTTACCGGAAAACGGTCATTAAATAAGGAATTTCGACTGTCTCGTTACATTTTGCTTATGATTAATGGTAAGATCTTGAGAACACGTGAACATTTGGTCACTGCTGCTTCATATAAAAAAAAGTAAATGATGAGGGAAAGAAAATTAAACTTATCCATAAGTAAGAAACGAATAATAACAAAGCCCACCATCTATATTTTCGTCATTTTATTTCGACTGTTATGCAAAAATACTACAAGTTCTTGTTAGCTTTTTTTTTAATTGTTAAATTTAATTATTATAAAGCGGCGATAGCCTAGTTGGGAGTGGAACGGAGTGCCGAGACGAATGTCCGCAGGTTCAGAACCAAAGGGCACACACCTCTGACTTCTCTAAAAATGTATGTGTGTATTCTTTGTGAATTATCGCTCGATTTAACGATGAAGGAAAACATAGTGAAGAAGCCTGCATACCTGAGTTCTTTGAATTTCAAAGGTATGTGAAGTCTCCCTACCCGCCCTAGGCCAGCGTGGTGGTCTAATGGCCTTAACCCTCTCAGTTGTAGAGGAGACCCGTGCTCAGCGTAGGCAGTATATAATACAGGGCTGGTATGGTATTATGAAATTTTATAACACGTAGCGACATTTTTCAATTTAAATTAGACATTATTTTCTTTAAATTTCTTCATGAAATGATTTATTATGAAGATTTTTTAAATTAACTGGGCCATCGATGGTTCCGTTATCTTATAATTTTACTAAGCTTAATTTTTGCACGCCATCTGTCAAAATGTATCGGAACCTTTTATTACCATCATACGTTTGTACATACTACCTCCATTCAATGCAAATAAAATATTCTGATTCTGATAAGAAGCTATTAAGGTTTCAGCTTAAAATTAGTAAAGAATTCAGGATAAACATATGTTTAATATAAAACGACAACCATATTCTTTACCTCCTGAAATTAATGTGTATTTTATTCATACTCAAAATACCAAAGGTGAATACTGAAATGTAAAAAATAATCACGAAAATAAATGTTTCCTACAACCTTCATTATCACGATAAAAACAAAACCTTTCAAACCATGATAAGTACGTTTTAAAAATAGAAGTATATAAGTGCTAGTACCATGTAATCACATTCAAATAGAACTAATTCTCGACAAGGTTAATTAATACAAGTTCAATGCAAACAAAAAAAGAATGCGAACGAAAACACTTTATTAAATAAACTTGTATTGAAAGCATTTAGGATCTTGATATTTCTTCCGTCTACGTACTCTAATGTTATAAAGGAAAGATTTGTATTTTTGTACGTTTGTAGGAACGAATAAACTCAAAAACTATTGGACTGATGTAATTTTTTTTATCAATATTACATTATCATCGATAACATACGTTATTTTTTATCCCAGGAAAACACAAAGCGGGACCATATCCCGGAAATCTTTTACACGCGGGCGGAGCCGCGAGCATCTAGTAAGAGATATACAGAAAGCCATTTCATCCATTACAATAACTAACAATATTCAATTCTCATTTATTTCTTCAACTGTACATTCATCTTTCAACGCTTTCTTCAAAACAACAAAACACTTTATCTCAAATTCTATTTCTCCACCAACAAAAGAACAAATCAGAACATCTAAAACAACAGTTTGATTTAAAATGTTTGTATGTAGTGAATAGTGATTCATTAAGGTTCTTTCATCAGCATGAAATATAAATGCTGGTGTGTAGACGATTCCGCTTAGACGGGGGAAATTGTCGACGCCGGTGCATGAATGGGATCCTTTCAATTAAACCAAGCGAATGATCCTTCGCAAGTTTATTATGATTTAAATGAAAGGCACGTTGGCGTGTTACTTTTGGAGTAATTTTACGCATACTCACGCCTTTGCGCTGTATTGTGTTCACATCTCATTATAGTAAATACAGTTAACTGGTCTATTACGTTCTTGGAGATGGCCCTTATCGCAATATTGTTTCTCGCTTCAATAATTCACTATTGAAATTTCTTAAGCATACCAATTCTGGATGGAAGTTATCTAATATTTGGGAGAGTTAAGTTTGACTAAGAATTGAAGGTAGATTTTATAATGAAATATGTTTTTCAGACAACATCCATTGTAACTTGGTAAAGTGATTAATGTAATTATCATTCTCTCTTCGATAACACGGAAAACAGCCATTTTTTAAACGGCAGTATCTATATATGTGATAATTTATTACATACTTTTTGATTGGGATGTTAGGCGCTCTCTTGGAGAGGCCTAAGTTCAGCAGCTATGGGCGGCAGGCTGATTGATATTACGTAGATCAAGAACTCAAATTTGTTAACTAATAAGAGTTCCAATACAAGTGTTTGGAATTTAGTGAAATTACCTTAATCATACTATTATACTACCAAGATGATATATTCATTAATGATATTTTGACCTGACGACCTATTGCGTAACAAAACGAAATCAAGCGACAATCTAATAAAGGTTATCAGAAATTCGATGACGAAATTTGCACGAAAACGACTGAATAATTTAGTAGATATATTAACATTTATATAGTTTTATTTGAATAAATTAATTTAAAATTTTATCAATATGCTTTTTTCACAAAAAATCATGAATTTAATTGGTCTAGATAAGGTAAACTGGCATAATTTATGATTTAGTTTATATACAGTGCGTATATCAATAACCGGAGATCCTGCGTTCGATTCCCGCTCAAGCAACTTTCTACGAGTTTTTCTACAGTATTAAATTGTAATATCAGTATTTCATTCTATTTTAAAATAGCCGTAGCATGTTTCAGTTCAATTCGGTCATCAATCATTCCGCGCGCGCCCTGTCTTCATTATCAAACTGTATCAGTTCATCGATTTGAAATCAAATACACATTCTCTCATTTATCAATTAATCATTCTAAATGAAGAGTGCCCTGTGAGGTATCAATAAAATCGGACGTTTTCATAATGCCAGTATGATTGCCAAGTAATAATAGCCTTAATTATAATATTGATATTTATTAAATTCTCTGTTAAATTATAATATTTCTACTTTGTCATTAACAGCATGTAGAATGTGTAATAGAACATAGGCTTCCCCCAAAAATTGCCAAACCAACATAACTTAATCTACATGAATTTTATCATCAGTAATTTCGTTTCCCATCACTCAAATACTCTCATACAACTGCTACGATGACCACAAAGCACATTATGCAAAAAAAATCGAAACTCAATTACCTAAATCTCAAGTCACAAGTCTCAAGACGTCGATGAGACCGACGTGCGAATCGAGCGAGGGGGACGATGAGACGCAGTACAACGCCGGACGTCGCAGCGGTCAATGCTAAATATATATTTATGTGTCCGCTGTTATCCACATCCATGTTGTGGTTACTGAGGATAGGTAATAAATGTCGTATCTTAAAGTTTCTAACAAATATTATAACTTTGAAGATGCGTAAGAGCTGCAATTTGGTAGACGTAAAAAATCCCTTCTTTTGTTAGTTTTCGACATTATATATGGTTACTTAACTAGTTCCCCAGTTAATTTCTATATTGTCTAATTTCTATATTATCTATAGTTACTATTTTTATAGACAGCTGAAAAGATCCATTTGGTTCTGTCCTCTCTCTGGAACTACTGCGTTGATTTTGAAAATTCTTTCACAGATATGCATTATTTCAAATGTTATAGACTATTAAAGCAGTCTTACACGAGGACGGAACCAGTAAGACAAACAACAGAACCATTGTTAATATTTTCCAAAGCTGTACGAAACTATCTTCGTACAGTCCATTCTCTTGAGTACTACTGTCGTGTTGACTAACACGATGACCACTGTGCTGACTACTTCTAAATATCAGGCGTTACGAGTTCATTTCTAGGAACATTGTTTGTATACAGTTTTGCGCGGTGTTGATATCTGAAGAGATCGAGTACTCGTTCTTGGAAGACAAGTTGCAAAATTAAATGTTCATTGACAAAAACACTGGACTTTGAAAATCATATTTTGAGGAGTTGTTTTTTTTATTAGGTTCTAAAATAAATATAATGACATATGAAAATGTGTTTTAGAAGGTATAAGTGTGTTGTTCTAAAAGACAGAGCCAGATAGGAAAAAATAAAAAATAAGTGTTTAACGAATGAGTGACGCGTATCTGTTTATCATTTTTTATGTATATTATGATTACATTGTATGAAAGATTACCTAGCATATTTTTCTGGATAAAACTCAATACTGCAAACTCGAACTTCCATGAATAAAATTGGCTATATAAGTCACGTAAAAGCTCATCAAAGGGTAGAAGAACGACTACTGGGTACCCAGTCTCAGTTTGTGTTAAATATGCCTGACTAGTTTTTGACAATCGCCGAGGCTGAAATCGGCTAGGAAGACATGACAACACATCATATTGGAATTTGCCCACGGTTTTCTATAGTAGCTCTACATGGGCTAAATCATTGTATTTCGCACTCCGTAGAAAATTATGAAAGGAGAAACCCATCGCTTCGAAACTGGGCCTTAAAAAAATTCTCCGAAGAAAAAAGGTCATATACATTAAGCAAGCAACCGGCAACATGTGACTACGGCAATCAAGCCATTAGTCATTGGAGACGGGTGCGCGTGACATCATAGGTAAGGTTACCATGCGTTCCGATTTGGAGGGACTGTCGACCTCATGAAGAGTTTTAACTTCTCAGGCCCGCTTGGTCCATTGCGACCATGACAGCTCCTGTCATAAAAGCGAAAATCGTCGTTCCTACCTACGCAATAAGGTTTTAGTAAAAAAAAATATAAAAAAAAACAAATAGCTGTCAAACTCGCGGTCCCAGAAAAGTTAAGTTTACATCTAAAGAACATGTCCGAAAACGAACCTAAAATTCTAACCAAGACAGTTTATATTTATTTATATTATAACAGTTTACAGACAGTTTATATTTATTTATTTATTTTATATTTGGATAGAACTCCTAAAAACTAGATTTTTACAATAAATAGTTTAATTTTAAAGACCTCTCTGATTTTGAGATTTATGTAATTGTATTTTACTTAAAATGAACGTTTTTAAAAAAAGTTATAAATGGAGGTGCCTAAAAATATTTTTTTAATGGATCCAAGATCCATATTTTAACGCATTAATGACCCTAAAGTTTGAGCCTGGTTAGATACAAGCCCATCATCCATACAGAAATCGGACATCCCGTTTCGTGTCTCGATTTCAATGTATCATTTTTGTATTTTATCACAATATAAAAATAATATTTCGCATTTATTTGACAATTATATTAACGCAGTCTTATATGAAAATTATTATGTGTATATTATAGCGTAATTCGCAAGATTTTTATTTCATGATTCAACCAATAGTCGAACCCGAGAAATATCCTGCTAATCAAGTATTTTACTACTAAATAGTGACCTTACCGTTGGTATGTACAGCCGAGGTCGGGTTCACGAGTAGGGCAATCCTCGCGACACAATGAATACTAAACACACGCCTACATATCGATAAAGGAAACATTTTATATTACACGTTCGATGCGCATCATAAATAACTTAAGTATTACTTAAATTATTGCTTAGAAGTGTTCATTATTTTCTTTGTTTCGTTGATTTTTTTATAAGTTTATCAGTTAAACCACTTATAAACGGTAATCATAATAATGACTGAAATAACATTTCTAAAAAATTACTGCCTAAAAGCCAGACAAAATTAAGAACATCAGCTTTCAAGAATCCAGTTCGAAGGACCAACAATGGTGACATTCCACTCTTGTGAACGTAAAATTGTACAACTTAGTCCAAAAATTTACATAAAACTCGCAACTAACTATTTAAAACTACAGCGCAAGATAAACATGAAGCCAACGCGGTACATTCGAAAGTGCAAACTGTAACTTGTGTTGTTTAAAAACGGTCGAGCGGTAAAAAAATGCCGTTCAAGTTAAATGATGCGTTAAATTTAACAACCGACCAAATCGCGTTTAAACTATGGCTATAACAATAGTATTTTGGACGCTGTGACCTAAATAATGATGGCGATTAAATAAGTTATGCTTATCTTATTGGGTCTTATTCCTCTTGCTGCTCTGATACCCTTACTATTAAAAGAATAGGGGCGGTTGCGGACGACAACTTAGACGTGAGTCGGAGGAAGCCCGCAGCCGTCCCTAATGCGCCGAAGATGGCCATACAAAAAAAAAACTATTAAAAGAATAGAACAAAAATAATTTGACAAAATATATTACGCTTTTTGTTAACCACTTGACCAAAGAACATGTCCAAAAAAGGGCTTAAAATTCTAACAAAGATACTTTTGCTTTATATATATTTGGATAGTACTCCCAAAAACTAAGCATTTGCTATAAATAGTATAGTTTTAAAATACTCAAATTTTGAGATTTATGTAATTTTATTTTGCTTAAAACTACATGTAATATTAAGTTTTTAAAAAACTTCGTTATAAAGGAGAGTTCTAAAAATATTTTTTAATGGATCCAAGATCCACATTTTTGTCCCTTTAATATCCATACAGTTTGAATCTTGCTAAATTTTGAGGCCCAGGATCTATACAAAAAGCGGACATTATCTTTTATGTCGTTTTCACTATTAAAGAATTTATTGAAGATAGTATTTGCTCGCGGCTCCGCCCGCGTGATCAAGTTTTCCCGGGATAAAAAGTAGCCTATAGCAATCAGGAGTAAAGTAGCTTCCTATTAGTGAAAGATTTTTCAAAATCGGTTCTAGTTCCTGAGATTAGCGCGTTCAAACAAACAAACTCTTCAGCTTTATAACATTAGTATAGATTTGCACGAAGCTGACAGTGCCAGTCGGTGATCGCATATAAGAATAATTAAGACCAACGTTTTAAACGCTCACTGTCTTACTAATCAAAGTGCATTTTGATGGTCTATTAAATAGATGGTTTATGGCTTTAAATACCGCCCCAACTGGGTTATCGGGAAACGATTTGACCCAACAAATAATTACGCTGAAAACCGATGGCAAAACCGTTGTTCAGTTATAATGACCAACGATAGCAACGAACGAGTAAAATTCAACTATAGTTATTGCTTCTTTTATGGTAGATGTTGCTTACAAAGCTATTTCCCGGGGAATTCCCAGCACGTACTTTCCGGGACATAAGCTAGTCTGTATGTAATCAGGACATGTTCTATCTGAACACCAATTTCATCCAAATCTTTCTTTCTTTCCTTCTTCTATTCCCAACGATTCGTAGGTTCTAACACCACATACCCATTTCATCGTCTACCAACATTTTATTAACAAACCCAGCTCCTAGATTCGTAGCAATCCATTTCCACTGATCCAAATCCGAAGATAGTCATCGGAAAATAAAAGGGGACCGACGGCCACCCAACCAGGATTATACTCTTGCTGTATTCAATTTATTCTTGTAGAAACAAAATACTTATTCATTAGTGCACCGAGTGGTTTTTACGGAACTTCATTATTACTTAGCAGCTTTTGCTAGCGGCTCGAGTTTTCTTTACTTGGTATGCAAGGTGAAATTCCAAAATTATATTAATTCAATAAACTGAGCCGAATAATTTTCCGATGGAATTTAACCTTCGGCAAATGTTTCATTGTTTTTGCTGGAAAGGAATATTGTACAAATATTTTCATAATAAAATTAATATAACAGGAGTATTTTTAATGTTGGTAAGATCGTTATTCGGTGAATTCTATTTGACGATATAAATTTAGGTGGCATATATCTATTTTAAACACCAAGTAGCAGTGCATTACTACTGTAGTTTCTATGAATGGACGACATTTAAGCCAGCGTTGTCAGTGGTAACCCTTAATTTATCCACTGTAAAACTGCCACTCTAAACACATTTTATCTCGTAAAATTGAAAACCTCTTCGAATCTACAAAAATGATGCATCACTCTGGCCATCCAAAGAAAGCACGAGTTACTGAAACTCTTATACTTTTCAAGACCGCTGTACCGTCTTCGCCGTCGAGGACCTCGCCGCGTCCTTAGGTGTCGCGACCCTGTTAGCAGTTCCGGCCCGCGTGCCGATGAAAGCAATAGATAGATTGGTGTATTACACCGCTAAAATCCCCTATTTGCTAATGTCTCAATCACCTTCTAACGACCGCCCAGAGCCGAGCCTCGTACCCCTCTTAGGGGGTGCTCTCAACGTGGTCGTTTAAATGTAAAGGTTTGGAGCGCCTTAAGCGTTCACCCGAAAGTCCGGTGTGGTCAGAAAAGCTGACTCGCGACAGGCTACTGACCGTTAAGTCATGCCAAAAAAAAAGAATCTACAAAAAAATCCACGCTACATTGGTTAAACCTCCATTCTCTCGTACAGCCCATATTTTAAACAGTAAATAAAATCTTATTCTGCGCATCCCGCCATTCGGCTATACATAAATACGTTCAGTTTATTGCCACAATGCGTGGTGTTTCATACTATCCGGCTCGAAGGACCACGTAATATTAAACAAGATGGGTGCCCGGGACTTATTTCGCGCCTTTTTCTCTCTCAAGTCAGTTTATTATGCGGCAGCCCAGATTTTACGTTTTGTCTTACAAAATAGGCTTCACAGAGATACAGACGATAGAATAGGGATAAGATTTTGAATTACTTTTGTTTTAACTTTAAAATGTTTATTCGAAGTTTTTTTTACTGTAAATTTTATTAAATATCTACTGTATTATACAAGATATTTCTTTCCGTCAAGAGCAACACCTATAACCAATGTTCTGTCTAACCGAATTTACTAAATGTTCACTCTTTAAACGTTACATTTTACTATGATTGCTACATGCAACCAATCCGAATGTCTCTTGTGATTCTCCACCAACACACGAAGACTAAATCCGCCTAATAAACAATAATTATCCAAACATCAGGTTCTAACAAATTTGTCACAATCACAGCGGAATCCGTCCGCAAACTACTGAAAAAGAGGAATGCTCACCGACGACACAACGTAGCCATACATCAAGGCGGATTTAAAGGGAGTGACGCGCAGCGGCCGTGTTAGGTACTTCAAGAAAATTCTATTTGCTGTAATACTTTCAGAATACCATTTATCTGGCGACGTTTTAAAATGTGCGCTGCTGTTTCGTTTTTGTATCACTTTTGAGTTTTGACGTCTTTTGGTAGTTCCAACATTTTAGCTACAGATTGCTATGTATTTAGGATTTGTTGGCATTATAACATGATTTACAGACAATTTTTACATATCTTTTGGGATTTTGTGATTGAATACATACGCTATCTAAATTGTGTGAACTCAAAATTCCTTGTATGTCAATGACATGACTACACATCCTACAAATAACTCATTTAACATTGAAAACATAATTTTTAAATTTGTTAATCATTGAAACATTTCTCCATCACGCACATTAGATCTAATTAAAACATGCTTAATACAAATAACAATCTTCCAATATTCACACCCAGTTCCTATCTCAATGACTTTAAGATAAAGCCCTATCTCTGTCTTTCACCTATTATTAAAAAGAGACAAGGATAATAATAAATAATACATAATATTATTGCATATATATTATAGCATTATTGTATTATTATAGTATGTTACATCTGTTTGTATATAATTTACATTATAGAATATTTTATGTATCATAGTCACATTTAATATCCATTTTTTTTTTGTTTCCTCTTATAATATATATTCATATCATTTTCATTTATTTTTAATTTTTTTTATATACACCTGCTTCATTTCATCTCCACATCACCCAAAGGTAGACTGGTAGATAATGCCTAAGGCATTAAGTCCGCCTATGTACATTTTTGTATATAAAGTTAAATAAATAAATAAAATAAATAATAAGAACCAATCACAAACTGCTACGTCATGAGAGCTCCTATTATGTGTACGCATGACGATATCATGCTCGCAAGTTGCCCGAGCATAATGTCGCGAAACTTTGTCGTGTGACTGTTTTTATAGATTATATTGGTGTTAGTTTAGTCTAGTTTTATCTGTGTGCGGGCGTTTCATTGAGATAGCGTTTGCAAATGTAATCTTAGTGCAGTGATTTAATTTGCATAATGGTGTGTAAAGTTAGCTGCATATTGTGAAAACACAGTGTTATTTAGATTAAAGTCCTTATTAACGAATTCAACTAATTACTATATTCTAGAAACGTGTAAAGAAGGTTTCATAGTAACACAGAAATATTTACTTTATATTTTAATCACATTACGGGGATGGTATTTAAGTCAATCGCCAGTATACATCCAAGCCCAATTCACACCAATGTCTCAACCCAAATCCCAAACAAACAATTCTCCACTATCGCTCACTAACACGTTCGTTTACAATTCCGAGGAAGCTGCATACGAGATATACACGCCACGGTCCGCCACTTCAGCCAGGTGACGCGCGAGATTGAGTGCGGGACAAGCGCAGACGCGGGTGGCACCGCTAAAACAAACCTTATAGCTAATTACAGGTGAGGAATATTTTTGGTTTGCAAAAAAGTACTTATATACAGTACTAGCTTTTGCCCGCGGCTCCGCCCGCATTAAAAAGTTTTTCCAGGATAAAAGTCCCGGTTTATATTTTCCCGGGATAAAAAGTAGCCTATGTGTTAATCCAGGACATGATCTACCCATGTGCCAAATTTCATCGAAATCCGTTCAGTAGTTTTTGGGTGAAAGAGGAACAAACATCCTTACATACATACATCCAAACATCCATACATTCTTACAAACTTTCGCCTTTATAATATTAGTAGGATTAATACTATATTAATACTTTACGTGGTCATCTTGAGTTCACCTAAGTCCATCCATGTACGTTTACTATGTAACAAAGATTCAAACATCATCAAACATGCATTTATAATATTAGATGATACCAGAGATGTATTACACCCATATTTCACTATATTAGGTCCCATATTATTAATAACGCACACCTAAATAGGCACAAGGACCGACCGAAGGAATCGCGTTACGGAGTAAAACAGCTAGATAATATGTATCACACCTACATTTAGCTGCATTAGTTACCTCATAAATTATTACGTACACTTAGACACAAATATTCAACCCTTATAACTACAAACACGCTGCTCGCTCGCGCGACGTGATGCCGCGCGTGACACGTGAGATTGAGTGGAAGCGAGAATACACTCCGGAATAATAGAGTGCGCCTTTCAATGTTCAGGAAAAACATTTCAACGCCGCATCGCGTCGGGTGTTTTAAATGCAGATGTGAGCAGTTTAATATTTTGTTGTGTTATATTAGAGAAACATTTATGTAAACTTAGGTAAATTAGCATGGAAGTGAGTCATACTGTTTTGATTAAGGTCGTTATCCTTGGGCAAACTCATTCTAGATCATGGGGTTTTAACCGCAATGCTCCTATAATCCGTTGCTTGAGACCATCATTTCATAAAATGTATGTATCAAAATATCTCAATTAACTTAGACGTCGTTGTTTCGACCTTGGTCGGGTAAATTAAGGCTCTTATCACACTAGCGATTTTCAAGCGAGTTTACAGCGAGACCTAACTCGTTCAGTGTAATGAGACCATTAACTTTACCCTATCATGGATTAAATAACTGCCTTAATCGCTTACAAAACCGACCTCATATATAAAGCCAATGGCTGTGCCAATGGTGACATAATGTCTACAGTCAGACGTAATGACAGACCAGTGGGGCTAGGACGTGAAAACAAAAACACGATGCGACTCCGCTTCGTTTTATTATGATTGGTTGAGAGACTGACGTGTCGGTCTCTCGATCAATCACAAACATCAAAATACCGATACGTCAGTCACTCAACCAATCACAATAAAACGAAGCGGAGATGCATCGTGTTTTTTTTTTCACGCCCTAGCCCCACTGTGTCGCGTGCCCAGCCAGATAGCAATCTTACGTCTGTATACCTAACCACAGTGTTGTATCTGTCAAGAGAACGAATTGAGATCATTTAATTGGTTACCAATAACGTGGACGCGGGAATTGGAGGTTTTTGTTGCCAAAGATCAGATATGATTCAAAATACATGAAAAAATATAGACTGGATACGCTATTCCATACCAAAGGATACGAAAACAGATTCAAAATTACAGTATTATTGTTGAATGTTACCGTTATACTGTAATATTTTACAACAAAAAAAAACAAAGCCATTCTAAAATAAAAATTACACTAAAAAAAGACAAAAATAAATCACCGTGTAGTGATAAAACAATTGCAATTAAAAACAACACAAATGTACGTGCGTGAAAAATTCAACCCTCTGGATCAAAGCGACCGCACGGGCGTTGTCGAAATTTTAAAGTAAAACGTGTGCCGCATGGGCCGAGGATCGCAAAGTGATTAATAATATTCACCGTAAAGGATTTTAAATTTGGAACATTTTTTCTCGTGGAATTTTTTGCGTAACAATTAAACGCCCGGTACTTAACTGTATGGATGGCGCACTTGACGGTTAACGAGACAAAACGCTTCGGAATAGTGGAACACCCGCGCAAGCACCGAGAGTCCTCCTAAATAACTGAAATTCATTCCGGGTTGTGTATACTGTAAGCCGAATTTCATTTTGCGAATTAATGTTTGATGATAAACGGTTGTATTTCTCGAGATAAAATATCGAATAAATACTACTACCAGCCCTGTACTATATACTGCCCACTGTTGAGCACGGGCCTCCTCTACAACTGAGAGGGTTTAGGCCTTAGTCCACCACGCTGGCCTAGTTCGGTTTGGCAGACTTTATACACGTTCGATGTTTTCCTTCAAGGTTAAAGCAAGCGATAATTCACAAAGAATACACACAGTACAACTTTAGAAAAGTCAGAGGTGCGTGCCCTTGGGTTTTGAACCTGCAGACATTCGTGTGTCAGTCCGTCTCACTACCAACTAGACTATCGCCTTTAAAAATATGTCAAAAAATAAATTCTTGTTGCCATTATTCCAACACTAAAAACTATAATAAGGCTATCACTATATTTAAGCACCCTTTACACAAACTACAAAATCTAACATAAAAAAAAACTTGAAAATTTCCTCATGCAGTCCAAACCTCAACGTTCCACATTCCACATAGTACTTTGATTGTAGGTATTTAGACAGGACATGCAGACAGCGGTGCCTGTGGTGGCACCAATTACCTTAATTATGTATTAGGAATGCACGCGACTGAGTAATATTTACCGTACATAGATATCCTATTGAGTAAAGGAGTTGGTTATTACGTTTAATGTATACCGCTGCCTATAATATAGTAAACTGATTTAAATGTCTGTCTTATAATCAGTAAGAAAAGCTAGTAAGTTCATACTTTAAATTCTTCACTATCGGCCATTGATGTATTGGGTTTTTAATACATCAATGCTATCGGCTAATAAATTTAGACAGCTTCAAACGTGTTTTATAGATCTATAAACTACTGTCATTAATATATTAATTTTTAGAATTAATCTAATCTTATTTCTTTTATGCTAATCATAAAAAGAGTCATCTTACTAAAAATAAAATGACATTGCCTATAGGCTATAATAGATGTCATTCTTCTAGAATCCCGTATACTCGTAATTTAGGAAAAACATTAAATCATTTACATCCTAACTTATTGTGTACTAAAGTCAAGAATCCAACGACACGAAGCAAAACACAATACCAAAAGTTTTCAATTATTCATGATACGAAGCTTTTCAATAAACCAAATACACGTCTGCAAAGTTATATTAATAAACTATTTCTCACAGTCCGATGCTTATTTGACATAAGAAAATGAAATCGAAAACGAATAGTAATAAAAAGTCGAATATAAATGTTATAAGCATTTTTAACATATTTTCATTCAACAATATTTAGTAGAATGATTTGAATGCTATTAAAAACTATTTCATCTATGGGTAAATACATCGGTATTTAAGACTATAAACCGATACTAAGCTGGTGATCACACACTTTCAGATGACCCTTTTCACCGTATGAAACACCATGAAAGTTTTAACCGACTACAATAATACATTACTTATGGTATTTCACGAATTCACTACGTCTTCGGCCGATCACACCAAACCACATAAGGAAACCCATTTAAAATTCCATTTCTTTCCCGAGGAGGACGAGGAAGGTTACATGAACAAGTGTCATAACCTCCTCCTTTACTGTTCATTCTTATAGTATCCACATACGATGCGATTTGGTATCATGCGACCAATTCGTCACGCGGTACAGTCTTCACGCCACACGATCGAACCGTACCATGCGATGTCCAGTTGTATGCAACCAAGTTTGATGGACAAGCCATCGAACCAGCCGTACCAAAAATAATAATAATAATGTCCATCGAATCGTTCCCCACACGATGCGATATGGTTCGATGGCATACCATTTTAATGGTTCGGCTGTACCAAATCGCATCGTATGTGCCCACTTTTACCATACGCGTCGACAAGGTCGACCGCTTGATAAATATGTACGTTTTGATACCGAGCCGTTACTGTGTTTTTTTTTAAAATTCCGACACGGAGTTCCAGTCTTGTACAGTCAGCCACATAAATAGCTGAACAAATTCAAAATTCCAAATCACTTCCACGAGTTAAGTTTAATTGAAACATTTTTTTTTCTTTGTGCGAAGTAAAGTTAATGGCCTTTATTTTAATTTTGTAAAGAGAAAACAAAAATTGGTAAGAACACGAAAGTGTAGACGCGATTTGAAGTTTTGGCAGACTGTACGTTTTGATACCGAGCCGTTACTGTTTTTTTTTTAATTCCGACACGGATTTCCAGACTTGTACGTCGATTAATTTTACGAGTCGACAAAAAATCTGTCAAGCCGTATTGCGTGCAAGATTATATGCGTAATCTGATAGAGCTTGAGCATTAAGATACTTTAATTTAATCAGACGTTTATAATTAAATATGATATTATATTTACAAATGAATTGACACCTTTTAAACCATTCTTAGTTTACAAAATAATTATGACATGTTTGTCTTGTCTTATCAAAGAATAATCAATGTAACTTCATTTCTTCATCATATTTAAAAAAATATGATGAAAAAATATTAAGATAATTAAGAGGGTCTTATCTAGTACATAAAAGATGATTGACTAAGCCCACAGACGGCTTAAATCCTAAAGAAGGTCATGTTTAAAATAATAACCCTCGTTCTTTTGCAGTCGGGTAAAAATCATTAAGCTTACGAAAATCATTTTACCCATTCGAACGTAAAAATGTATATAGAAATATTGTGTCAGGGACGTAATTAGAAAGGCGATTGTGGTATGACCCCCACGAAGTATAAATTTTTAACCGACGAAAAAATGGAGGAGGTTCCAAGTCAACGTGTATATATTTTTTTATGTATGACCACACATAACTTTTTACAGAGTAGCCTGATTTTAATAATTCTTTTTTTATTGGATAAGAATTTATACCTCGAAATTGGTCCCATGTAATTTTGGAAAAAAAATCTACCCTAAGGGTGGAAAAAAATGGTGATTTATTGTTTTCTCACAGATTTTAGTGCTGACTTGTATAATAATAAACATGTAGTTTATAGCCACAAAAAAAACCTTTTTGACAAAAAAAAAATAATTACCTAATGCTAAGTACCAAAATCGTGAGCAGCTCTCGTTGGTAGTTTTCGTTCTGCTGGCATACGAAGCGTTATACGTTTTCCTTACGCTAAACCGCGAATCACACATGCGCGTTACATATAGCGAATGTGTCAAACCGGTCGTTCGCGGCCGAAGAGCCGGTCGCACGACCTTGCCGGCGTCGAGTATTGTATAATGACACTTGTATGTAGATTAAGGCTTGTAACATTAATGTACGATGAAAATGCTAAACAACGTCATGATTTCTTAAAAACGCTGGATCTGTCCGTGTTAATGTTCCTCTAAAATGCTGGATCGTTTCAAATATAATTTGGATGGCATAGACATTAAACGTGCATAAAAAGGTATGTCCTTAACCAACCTAACAGAACTTCCAAAGATGCACGCAATGTCTTAATGATTCTTTTGTTGATGATAATTAGTAACACAAAAAAATACATACACATATTGATTTAGTTTAAGTTACCTAGTCTAAATTACACTATAACTGTACTAGCTTTTGCCCGCGGCTCCACCCGCTTAAAAAAGTTTTTCCGGGATAAAAAGTATGAGTTAATCCAGGGCATGATTTACCCGTGTGCCTAATTTCATCGAAATCCGTTCAGTAGTTTTTGCGTGAAATAGTAACAATCATTCATGCATCCATACAAACTTTCGCGTTTATAATATTAGCAGCATTAAGCGAATAACAAAGCATTATCGTTATTAGATTGTTTTTACTCTATTCACCGGACGACCTTGTCAGGATCGCCTGAGATTCTGCACACGCGTCCTACGTAAACACTTGCGCATACAATAGCGGAATTAGTTCCTGTTCTGTCAGGAAAACCTATATGTTTATATACTTGGTTAGATGAGACGGGGGAATAGATTGTTTTAATGTCCGACTGTTTATTGTAATGACTTGTTTAAATTAGTTGAGGAAAATAAACACCGCATTGATTATAAAACTGCATAAGTACAGTTGAATATGTTTGAACTTGATGAAAAGGTCGTAAGTTACTTACCTATAGTTCTTAAGGAAAAATATTAAGAGAAAAGATCATAATTCTAAATTCCAAATCCGTTTCCAACCATGTAAATACATATAGATTTATTCTCAAATTATAAAAACAGTCTAAAAAAGGTATTACTTTCAATAACATACAGATACATCAATTAATCTACACACCACCACACATCATTACCACCGAGCCGATAGTCCGTCAGATCCAGTTGGAAGCCGTGGTCGTAACGTGTGGACGCGATGGACCGTGCGAGACGTGTCCATTACTGGGTATTCAAGAGATATTTTTTTTTATCGACAACGAAATGGAACATTAATTTCAGTATGAAAGCGATCTTATGTTGGTGCAACTTGTTTACCTTTGAGAAAGGGTTTACGAGATTAGAATTTTCACCGTGTGCTCAGTGACTTTATCCAAAGTGCCCGCTTAGCTAGCCAACAGTCTAGATTAGTTTGAACTAAGTTACGACGTCGGGTACAATTTATCTCACATAATTAACGATAGGATGTTCTGTACTTGCGAAAGCCCACCTTTATTTATTATCTTTTGCTACACTTCTGTTTTATGTAGATTCTAAATTACGATTTAAATGTACATAAAACATTACATAGAAATGTTTGGCACTGCAACCTTTATCCTGAGGCATTAGATTCATCATCATTATCATCACTAGCTACATGAAATGCTTAACATGGGCCTTCTCTAAAAAGAATCAGACGCACTTGTCAGAAGCGGCCTGCATAGCGGTGCCATCCGTCCGGATTAATCATATAAAAAAAAAAAACAAACGTTATGAATGGCCAGATTTGGATCATTCTCACGAGGTCTACAAAAAATAATATTTATCGGTAATTTACTGAATATAGGGGCACATAATAAATTTTGAAATGCAATCTAGTTTTAATGTAAGTCTGCATTTTTAACCGACTTCAAAAAGGAGGTTCTGTATTCGATCCGTATGTATGTATATATGTTTGTATGTATGTAAATTTGTATGGCCGCGCGTATCTCAAAAACTACTCATCCGATTTGGATGTGGTTTTCGATATTTAAATATATAGTTTTCAGGGAAGGTTTTAGTATGTACATAATTTATGAAGATTTGATGAAGATCTTCAGAGATACACAATGGAACTCTTCAATAACTAACAGCAGATGACTCGCGAATGCTGCAATCGTATGTCTATGATGTATTGTTTACACTATTCTATAATTAACTAACAAAAAAAGCAATAAATAAAAACTTTTTAACAAAAAATAAACCGACTTCAAAACCACTGCAAACCAAAAAATAATTCTACTTTATATTTGGTTAGTATATACGTATATTTGGAGTCGGTGCCTAATTTAAATTGAACAATGTTTTCGTATATTTGATCTTGTATTTCCTTGGCTTAGCTGGCAATTTATATATAAAATTATCATGATTGTACTCTGTTTTGCGTCTTAATGAAATAAATAAATAAATCATAACGAAACGCTTTTAACCTAAAACTAGCGCTAAAATTAAGCAACAGACTATCAAAATCCATACCAACACTATTTAGAAGTCTACAAAATTAATCAAAACACCGGCTCGTAGCGCGAATCGCAGCGAGCCGAAGTGCGGTTTATATTTACCACGCTGACATTTAGACACCCGTCAGCGTACTGAATCCGCTCCAGTTATATATCATGATGAGCATTGTTGTCGGGCTTAATATTGTTATGAGTATTTCGCATAATTAAAACGAGTGTACGTTGCAAATATTAGGAATACAGTATTTTCCTATGTTTGATTTTGAGCATTATTTTCTATGTTGCCTTAAATAATACGAGACAGAGTCCATCCATCTATTTCTTTCGCCCGCAACGTAATTCCAAATGACGTCACATGCCTATATGTCGACTCTTTTCTGGAAGTTATTATATTATATATTTAGAAGAAATTTTAATTTTTTTGCGGGTAATCTCTTATTAGGGATTGGATGTTATGACTAAAACACACGGAGTAAAGAGAAGCTAAAACATCTCTTGAACACCAAATCCAACCCAATGACAAAAACAAGTTCTCAAAAATTACACGATCATCCGAGAAATGTTAAAATAAATAAACAGCCGTAAAATGTTAAACCATCATTCATATTAATTTTAAGACCGACCTTAATAGCATGAAATAATGTCTATTTTGTTTTTTTTTAACAGCCCGAATCTTGAAACTTTTTACAAATTCCTCCGACAAAAATTACGATTATAATACCCTTCAATATAAATAGTAACTGATTTCATGCTCCTTCATTTTCAATATATATTAGTAACAACGAGAAGTCGATTTAACAATGTTGTTTCAGACTCGGTGGGTGCGGTTTAGTTAGGAGTTAGCGTCATTCCAACGTCCAGTCATACTGCACGGGACCAACTCCACGTCTCGTACGTAGGTCACACGTTGCTTTTATACTCTTCGAGCTGAACTGGATAATAATTGAGAATTGGATTGGATTTTAAGGGTACGGTTTGTAAAATTCGCAATTTAGGTGAATTGGGTAAATAAATTCTTATGGTTACTTAACCCATTTTTTTATTTTGTTTATATTCCATTAAATAAGCCTTTTGCAACGTTTCAAAGACATAAGAAGCTTAAATTTAGGGCAGTTATAATTGTTACAAGCAAACAGGAAAATCATTCAAAATTCAATTTGAAATCTGCACTGAAACGACATCCAAAAACTTCTCAAAAACAATCGAATAAAGAGCACCTTTAAAATAGCAGTTACCGTATTCGACACTAGCTTATACGTCCCGCACCTTGCAAAAAATGTATCGATACATCACTACAGTTCAATGACCTACGGAGACTTTATCGACACCTGATCGACATTAGATGCAGGACCTTGAAAATTAGATTCAACGATGTCGAGAGCAAATAAGGCGACAAATTGGGTTGCGGCGAGACCACTTTGAAGTCTAGACTCTAGACTTTAGACGCGTTGACTTTATCGGATTTATCTGGGGGGCAAGTAATGCCGGGTCAACAAACTTAAAATTGAGACAAGAAAAAGAGAATAATTTAAAAACTTATAATCTATATTACGAGTTTGGTAGAAAACATGAACGGTTCACAAAAATGTTTTGTAATCATCGGAATTACTGCCTTTATGTTTTAAATGCAAAGGATCTTCTCACATGCAACTCAAAAGGGCTAGAGTCGATGATGATGCATTACCATCAGATATAAAAAAATCGAAGGTATATGAAGTCTGCCAACCTGCAATAGGCCAGCGTGGTGGAGTAAGGCCTAAACCCTCTCAATCGTAGAGGCCCGTGTTCAGCAGTCGACAGTATATAATACAGGGCTGATATGGTATAAAAAAACTGTCAATAAAATACAATTCATTCGACGACTATATCTCAAATCTATACCACACATTGTCAATCCAATTCCAATCTGCACGTTCTATTTTTTCTTTTGATACTATTAATATAAAAGGCAATTTTCTACATCTCCATACGGGTCAACTATGGGTGAATTCAAAAAGCTGTCAAAATTAATTCGCCACCGAATGTCGGACAAAAGAACCTTTTGTTCGGCAATCGACACTATCAATTTGTCAGAACGGGACAGTTCCAATACCAATTCGTTTTCGGATCAACTTTATTGTTTTAGAACGTTCCATTTCAATTTTTTCAATGTATTCAATTGATACACAAAGCAATCATTTTGTAAAAAAAAATATCTAAAATTATCATTTTTCTCGATACAGTAACACAATTAATAGATATTAAGTGGAAATATTTATATTACTTGCTGCATCGTTATTCACATTCTTAACGTTTTATTATTTATAACGAATACTCATTACTCCTTCTAAAATCATTCTCAAATTCCAAATTCTCAACCACATCATACACGCTCCTAGTATTCACTCTTATTGTACATGTGTACAAGCAAGGCTTGTATCAGCCTTATTAACATCACTGTGTTCATTCACAAACACCAGTTGATACATACCATACACAGAGCTATATGGTACATATATCTATATATACTAGACGTCGATTTATTGAAAAACTTCCAACACCGGATCCCGCAAACCGTGCACGCGCGGCGTCTGTTTGTTCAGTTTCATTTAGCTGGCCATAGCTTGAATTATTGTTAGCGAGACTGTGTTTGCGAAACACAGGTTAGACGTGAATGGAATACTGATATCTTAATTGGTATAATTTATTGAATTGAAAATAGATGTTTAATTAAATTGGCTATTGAATCTTTGTTGTTTTATTAGCAAATAATTTTACTGTGCTTAGATTTGTATGTGGTTTAACTTATCATTCGGGTTAAGTTTAGACTTATTAACTATACCAGACACCGGCTTCTTCCACAATTTTTCTTGTACTTCAATTTAAACCTAATTTACAACTAACTATACTTCTTTTTCCACAAAATCACTATCACACCGTAATGCATTTTAAATTGAGGAATTGTCACTAGCAGAACATAAAATCGAAACGGGACAACAAATCATACATCCATCATCCTAACTGCCCACACCTAGTAATGAATCATTAAAATATGATTCACAAGCACTTTCCTTCCAACATCGAGGACTAGAGTGAAAGTATAAATATTGTTTTATTGTTAGGAGCGACAAATCGCTTATTGGCCTAGAGCCTAGGCGTTTGTGGGTGTTCTTATTTTAAACGTGAAATCTCTTGACCTCAAATTCTGTCGAGCCACTTTGGTTAAACGCATTGAGGATATTTCTTTTTTTAATTGTTGCAGCTGAGGTCAAACGAGTACTTCTTTTACTCTCAACATAAAGCTTTTTAGGAACACATTCATACAATCTTATTCATCCTTTTTAGTTAAAGCAGACCTCCAGGAGCAAGATTCTGCTATGCGTGACCACTTACCATGCAACTTACTACTTGCTATGAAACACGTTATTCATACGAAGATAATGTTAAAGTACGTCGCAAACAGACGCCATTGTGCGAATGTTAAACTAGTAGTGTCGTTAGTAACTACGTGATTGCACTGTAAAAACTGTACGTTTCACATTAAACTAGTCACCGCTGGAGTTTCAGTATAAAAACAGTTTTAATGGTTAAGATTAAATGTTTGAATTGAATCAGTAACAGTAACCTGCGGTTAAGGTACTAAATGCGCACGATTGGTTGAGAGACTGACATATCGGTATTTTTGATGTTTGTGATTGATCGAGAGACCGACACGTCATTCTCTCAACCAATCACAATAAAACGAAGCAGAGACGCATCGTGTTTTTTTTTTCACGTCCTAGCCCTACTGGTCCATTAAATGTTACGTTTTCATACGTTTTACAATTTTCTATTCTACTACCTTTTTTGGTGATTCTTTATGGAGCTACGGCTTCGACGTTGAAAATTCAATAAGAAGCTACAATATCCCTGAATGCTATAGCCTACTTATAACTTGATAACGAAAATTTTCACTCGTGGAGTCAAATAAACTCAAGTACTAAAATTTTATAATAGAATCGCGGCTCCGCACGCGTGTAAAAGATTTTCCGGGTTAAAAAGTAACCTATAACTCAGGAGTAATGTGGCTTCTCATTAGTGAAAGAATTTTCAAGATCGGTTCAGTAGTTTCTGAGATTAGCGCATTCAACCAAACAAACTCTTCAGCTTTATAATATTATATTAAGTATATTTTTTTTTATATCTAAGGACATCTTGTTGCAATAAAAACCTGCGTATTTAGACCGGACGCGACGCATAAAGTGAGAGGCTTACCCCACGAATGCATAAAGAGGTGAAGGATCAAGATCGATAAGGTACTTTAGTAATACTCTTGTAGAGCACGCAGTTTCTTTTACAAAACTAATATTAACTATTGTGTGGGCATTGCAAAACACAATATCTAATGGATCAGGATGACGAATGTAGCAAATTGTTTCGTAATTTGAAATACTTGGTCTTTCTGTTTTCAGGCACGGTAATTGAACTCACTGCATCTGATGGTGAGCGGAGTGGGGTGCCGATGGAGTTGACTGACAAGAGATATTAATCTCTCACCATTTCACACAATTACGATACTATTTAATAATTTAACCTCTTTTTTCTCCAATGTTCTTGTTAACTACGATTATTTTTGTTTGACTGCCTCTGTGGCGTTTCTAAAAACATTGTGATTGGGTTTTTCCATGTTAAAAACCACTCAGTCACAGCTCGGAGTCAGGAAGTTGGCGGTGTGATACCCCTGAGCCTCGGAAAGCAGGTGAAGCCGTTGGTCCTGCGCCTGATCTCGCTCCGGTCATGTCGGATTGCCGTCTCACCGGACTAAGAGAGTGAAGGAATAGCGAGTGCACCTGTGTATTGCGCACACACTTGTGCACTATAATATCTCCTGCGTACCTGGCTAATTTCCATCGAGATTGGCCGCCGTGGCCGAAACTGGCTAGGAGGATTACGTTTCTTATTTTTGTTCTCCTTACTTAGTTTTACTTGCGATGTTTTAATTTGTTACCTTTTTGTTTCGTTCTAGTTTGTTATGCATGTTTTTTTTTATTACACAGTGTTTGTGTCACAAATGGTGGATATTGTAAATGCCTCAAACAAGTGGTCCATTTTTATATGTTGTAAAATGTCGTATAATTGTTAGTAAAAATTTATTCTAACTACTGGCGTTCCTTAACAATAAAATACTATTTAGGATGCTGGTAGGATTTAGTTTAATTCGAGCATGGCGCTAAATCAAAATGCTGAGCAAGCTGAAAAGAACTTTATCATCCCCACAAACGTTTCATAATTCTTCTCTTAAACGTTGTCGCTACATTCTTCGTTCATAATTGTATAAAGTGGAGATTTCCCCAGCAAATTTATTTACAAATAACTTTAACGTCGACCTTATTTAATTACAAAGCTCTTAGGGACCAATTTGAGTTTGAATGGAGTCAGTTTTCAAAGAAGTTTTTTTACGAATAATATTGTCTCTATGATAAGGTCTTTTTAGAAGCGCATCGTTAGTACCACTTCTATGTAATAGCAAAGTTAAAGCTGTACATAACGACGCTTGTCAAAGTTTATTGAATGGATGCTTTTCTTGGATATCATGAAGAGCGAAGGCAGCAAAGAACTAACCCGAAATTACTAACCAATACTTTGCAATTCAAAATATATTAATATTACACAGTTGACTCACAAATCAGAATAAGTATCAGCTAATATTCACATGCATTATGAAATTATCTTTAAGTTTCGCAACAATAACTGATAAGTATATTAGTCAATACACAAACCTGGTTATAATACAGATGTGTTAAAGTATTACGACAAAATCCTTACAATAAACTCTAATCTTGTAATACTTGATACTATATTAAAAGCATAAATATTACACGTGATAGAGACACGCACATCCATGCTTTAGCATATCCACGATTCTTCTTTTCTATTTATGTACTTGTTTTGTTTAAGTAAGTATATTTTAACACGTTTTTATTAGCTTCAGACGTATATATGTATGTATCTATGTAACTGACACTGTGAACATGATTTTGACCCAATTCAAAACGTCGGATTAAATCGAAATTTGGCATACTTATCAAGGACCGATGAGAATTCAATATTTTATCTGAAAACACGTTTTTATAGAAAATCCACCACAATACATTGTTATTACTTTCGTTGTACAGTCTTTCGTTCTTTCTTTTGGAATCATAGGTGTTTGAGAAGTAGAATTGAATAATTTAATAACTCGTGTCTCAACCTACGCCTTATTTACAAACTGGGCACTTACGACCTTATTAATAAACAGATGACAAACATATTTTAGATATAGAATGTTTTGTCTTCCTCCTTCAAGCTCGATTCAAAATTCGTTCGAAGTAGACAAAACATTCGACGACTATATAGGTTCATAAACTGTTTATAAAGGACGTAAAACATTAAAGGACATTCTCGTATTCCCCGAAAAGTTTAAGGCGCGATTTCCAAGTGTCAGAAAGGTATTAATCTTCGTTGATGGCTCAACAGACGCCGCTTTTCGCGAACAGATATGTAATCGAGTCAATCGTTTTAATACCCTCCATATTTTTCTACTTATATTAATGTAAGGAACATATATTTTACTCACACGCGTGGGTTATATCTGCTGAGTGCAAGTCATAGATTATGTAGGATAAAACTAAGTTTCAAATTAATCGCTAGTATGTACAGATTTGACAAAAAGACACACAACAGGAATGCAACGACTGGGGTGCGAAGTCAGGAAACCTCCACGTGGTGCACCCTGGGCAACGGAGCGTCGGTCGAGTTGATCGGCGCAACGGCCAATATCCTGACGAACAGTGGTCTTGGCGGTAGTCGCCGCTTTTTGCGGTGGCTGCCGCATCTTTAGATGGTGGGCCCGTTTATTCGGGCGGCTCCCGGTTCATCCGGGGGTGTCGACGGGCTCGGTGTGCGCTAACACCGCCCCGAGCAGGCAGTGGGGGGGAACCTTCCTCTCCGCTGTCACCGTTGCAGATCGTAATCTAGTATGGAGGTCTGTGGACATGTCTCGCGCTCCTGCTGGACCGAGGGTCTTGGCTTAATCGCCCGGACCACGAGGGAGAAAACCTCTATAAAAAGTTCCCCGAATCCCAAGCGGCGGCGCACCGCGAGGGGATGCATGGCCGATGGGTAGTTCGGTCACTAGTGCGACCCCCGCCAGAGTACCGGCCGACCCTCTTGGCGGGTTACGCTAGGCTTACCCAGGTACAGGGGGCACTGCCTGGGTGGACCCTTTATTTCCCCCATACTCGTGGGATTCAATATGAATACTAATCCGAAAATTATTTTGACGAGGGTGCCTACTCCAGTTCCGGCTGGAGAGGCGGAGATTGGTGGGCGGAAGCCCGTTGATGGCGGACGAAGAGTCGGCGCGGACAAGTTGTCCACAGGCGTCGACTCTGAGTCGAGTATGAGCGTTTCCTCCGCTCGGAGCCGTAGGCTCTGGAGGAAACGCTCGGAGCTGAATAACAGCAGGTCGTCCTTAGGGAGCGACACTGAGGAGCCGGTCCCGAAGTCGCAAGCGACAACCGGACGCGGCAGAGGAGGACCATCTTTGGTCGACGATTCCGTCGACCAAAGAAAGAAAGCCAAGGCGCGCGATCTCCTGCAGCGCAGGGAGGCCCGCCAAAGGGCAAGGAGGGAGGAGAGCGAGGAGGGCATGGTCCTTCGCTCTGCCGCCAAACCGAAGGTGCCCGCCGAGGAGGTGGCTGTCGCAGCGGCGGCGGAACCGGCACCGAGCGCTCGCCCTAAAGGCGAGGCCAAAAAGTGGCGCGATAAGTGCGCAAAGTTAGAGGAGGCGGTGAAGGAGCTGAAGCGTGAAAACGCTTCTCTCCTTCGCCGGTTGGAGGAGCTGGCAGCAGTGGAGGCCAAGTGGCAGGCCAGAATGGAGTCGGTGCTCCTAGGGCCGGCCCAGAGGCCTCCATTGGCACACGAGAGACGGTCCACCCCCGGGGACATACCACTCCCCGTCCAGGGTGGTTTCGTTGGAGGAGCTCCCCAGCCTTCCTCTAAGGGGAAGGGGAGGGGGAAGGGGAAAGGAGCAGTGCAGCCTGCCATCGTGGCCGGGCCCTCCACCTCTGCTGCCGTGGCGGTCGCTGGGCCGTCTGGGGTGCCCAAGAAGGGGAGGGGGAAAGGTGGTCCTCCTGCTCCCCCCGTCGCGAAGTCCGCTCCGAGGGAGCCCCGCCCACTGCCACCGGCCCCAGCGTCCATGGACGCTGAATGGACCGTGGTGGTGGGAAAGAAGAAGCGGGGGAAGCACACCCCCGCCGCGGCGCCTGCAGGGAACCCCCAGCAGAGGAGGCAGAGGCGTAAGGAGCCCAAGCTGCGTCAGCCACGCTCGGCAGCCATAGTGCTGTCGCTGACGCCAGCGGCGGTGGCCAAAGGGCTCACTTACGCCAAAGTGCTGACGGATGCCCAGCACCGAGTAGACCTCGCCGGCCTCGACATAGACAGGTTGAGGCCCAAGGTGGCAGCCACGGGTGCCATGTTGTACGAGGTGCCCGGGGCTGAGTCGGAGCGAAAGGCGGACTCCCTCGCCGCAAGGCTGAGGGAATGCTTTGGCGGGTCGGACGATGTTCAAATCTCCCGGCCCACCAAATGCACGGAGCTGCGGCTGTCGGAGCTAGATCCCGCAGCCACGTCCGAGACGGTCGCGGCGGCCCTTTGCCTTGCTGGCGAGTGTGCTGTGGACGCCGTAAAGGTGGGCCAAATCCGGCCCGATCGCTCCGGCCTGGGCTCCGTCTGGGCCAAGGTGCCGACCAGGGCGGCACAAAAAATAAAGGCGGGCCGCCTGAAGGTGGGGTGGACTGTGGCCCGGGTGACCGTGCTCGGGGCGCGCCCGATGCGCTGTTACCGTTGTTTGGAGCACGGTCACACGCAGAGTACCTGCGTCGGAGGACCGGACCGCAGCGATTTGTGCTATCGCTGCGGTAAACCGGGCCACAAAGCCCGTGAATGCGAGGCCGCGCCGAACTGCGCTGTCTGCGCGGCCGCAGGGAGGCCCGCCAAACATCCGGTGGGCGGGAAGGCGTGTCCCGCCCCCTCCCGTCGCGATAGGCGTCGCGACGGAAGACGAAGTGTTGCTGCCGCTGGGGCTTCGACCCAGCCGCAGGCAGCGAGCCCACCGCAAGGGGCCGCGATGGACGTGGTAGAGATCGCCCAATAATGGATTTAAATTTCCTCCAGGCGAACATCAACCACTGTGCCAGTGCCCAGGACCTGTTGTCCCAAAGCCTGGCGCAGTGGTCGGTGCAAGTGGCCGTGGTCGCTGAGCCGTATTTTGTCCCCCCCCGGGATAACTGGGCGGGGGCCTTGACGGCTTGGTGGCCATCATCAGCCGGGGCGCCGCTGGCTCCCCACCCTTCGAAAAAGTAGCGAAGGACAGGGGATGCGTGGCGGTTCTGTTGGGAGACATTTGGATAGTAGGAGTGTACTTTTCTCCCAACAGACCCCTCGCCGAATTCGAGTCTTTCCTCGTTCGGCTGGGGGCCTTGGTGGAACAAGGCCAACCTCACCCGGCGGTCGTCGCCGGCGACTTCAACGCCAAATCCGTGGCTTGGGGTTCGCCGGCGACGAACGGTCGTGGTCGGGTCCTGGAGGAATGGGCGATCTCTGTCGGCCTGGTCGTCCTGAACAGGGGGTCGGTGGACACGTGCGTGCGGCACAACGGCGGGTCTATTATAGACCTGTCGTTGGCAAGTGCCGCCGTCGCACGCCGTGTCCGGGACTGGAGAGTCCTCGTGGGCGTGGAGACGTTGTCGGACCATCGTTACATCAGGTTCGGCGTCTCCGCGTCCCCGAGTGTCCAGTCCGGTGGTGTACCGAGTGCCCCAAATCAGGACGGCCCGCGGTGGGCGCTTCGTCGCCTCGATGGGGAGGCCCTAGTGCTGGCCGCTCTGGTCATGTCGTGGCTCCCCGTGCCGGACGGGCCGGTACGGGTTGAGCAGGAGGCGGAGTGGTTCGGGGTGGCAATGTCGGATGTCTGCGACGCCGGCATGCCCCGAGCTCTCCGCCGTTCGCCGGTGCGACAGGTGTACTGGTGGTCGGCGGAGCTAGCGCAGTTGCGCGCGTCGTGCGTGGCTGCGCGCCGCCGATACGCCAGGCATCGTCGTCGCCGGCTAAGAGACGAGAATCACGCAGACCAGGAGCGGCGGCTCTATGGCCTCTACAAAGAGGCAAAGAGAGCGCTGCGGGTGGCCATTCATGGGGCCAAGGTCGCGGCACGTAAGGCGTTCGTGGGGACTCTCGACAGGGACCCGTGGGGGCGCCCTTACCGGATGGTGATGAAGAAGCTTCGCCCAGCGGCGCCCCCGCTGTCGCAGAGTCTCCGGCCAGAATTACTGGCCAACGTCGTCGCGGCTTTGTTCCCGGCCACCGTGGAGTTCACTCCTCCACCGATGGCGCCACCGGATGTGGCGTCATCGTCGAATGAGAATCCGGCAAGGGATATCCCGGAGGTTTCGCCCGCTGAAATGCGGGCGGCAGTGCTTCGGCTGCGGAGCAAAAACACGGCCCCAGGGCTCGATGGCATCCCCGGGAAAGCCTGGGTGCTAGCCCTCGAGTACCTGGGCCCGAGGCTCCGCAGCTTATTCACCGCCTGCCTGGAGCAGGGCGTCTTCCCGGTGCGTTGGAAAACCGGGAAGCTCGTCCTGCTGAAGAAGGGAGGACGACCCGCAGAGTCGCCGTCGGCCTACCGGCCCATCGTGTTGCTCGACGAGGTGGCAAAGCTCTTCGAGCGCATCATCCATACCCGCCTCGTCGAGCACCTCGATAGGGTCGGTCCGAATTTGGCCGACGAACAGTATGGATTCAGGAGGGGACGTTCCACTGTCCATGCGATTCTGCGGGTGAAGGCACAGGCGGAGGATGCAGTGGCCAGAGGCAGTGTAGTGATAGCGGTGTCGTTGGACATATCCAACGCATTCAACTCGCTGCCCTGGCCCTGCATCCACGAGGCACTGCGGTACCACGTGGTGCCGCCCTATCTCCGGCGTCTGGTGCACGCGTACCTGTCTGACAGGCACGTGGTGTATCCGGGCGCCGATGGGTGGCACCGAAGAGCGATGTCGTGCGGTGTTCCACAGGGCTCGGTTTTGGGCCCTCTCCTGTGGAACATCGGGTACGACTGGGTGCTCCGTGGTTCCAATCTCCGGGGCGTCGGCGTGACATGTTACGCCGACGATACGTTAGTCACAGCGACTGCTGGGACCTTCCGGGACGCCGCAACTCTGGCGGCGGCGGGCACCGGCCAAGTAGTTGGAAGAATTCAACGTTTAGGTTTGAAGGTGGCCCTCGAGAAAACCGAGGCCGTGTGTTTTCACGGACCTCGGAGAGGGCCACCGGCCGGTGCCGGCATCGTCGTTGGGGGGGTGCGGATCCCCATCGGCTCTAGCATGAGGTATCTAGGTTTAGTCCTGGATAGCCGATGGCGATTCCGCACCCACTTTAAGGAGTTGAGGACGAAATTGTCCCGGGCAGCGGGCGCTCTTTCCCGACTGCTGCCCAACCTGGAAGGTCCTGGCTTCCCTTGCCGGAGGCTGTATCATGGAGTCGTGCGGTCCATAGCCCTTTATGGCAGCCCCGTTTGGGCTGACTCCCTGGGCCGCCCCTGCGTCGCCCTTCTGCGCGCCCCGCAGAGAGCTTTAGCGCAGCGGGCGGTCAGGGCGTACCGCACGGTCTCTTTCGAGGCGGCTTGCCTATTGGCCGGATTCCTGCCCTGGGACCTGGACGCCAAATCCCTTGCCGATGTATTCCATTGGCGGGAGGAGGCGTTCAGTCGCGGGGAGCGTCCGGCCCTGAAGGAGGTGGAGGCCAAGAGGGCCGCCTTACGGCGAGCCGCCGTGGAGGAGTGGCGTCTCAGGCTGGAGGCCCCGTCGTGGGGGCACCGGGTCGTAGAGGCAGTGCGTCCTGTCTTTGCCGAATGGCTGGACAGGCGCCACGGAGCGGCAACATACCGCCTGACGCAGGTGCTCACTGGGCATGGCTGCTTCGGTGAGTTCCTGTTTCGGGTGGTAGGTGTAGAGGAGTCGGCCGTGTGTCACTATTGTGACAACTGCCCAATGGACACGGCCCAACATACGTTGGAGTGTTGTCCAGCCTGGGATGAGGAGCGCAGCGCTCTCAGAACAGTCGTCGGAGAAGACCTCTCGCTGCCGGCCGTGGTAGCTTCCATGGTCGGCGGTCGGGAGGCCTGGCAGGCGGTGGCCCACTTCTGCGAGGCGGTCCTCTCGCGTAAGGAGAGTGCCGAGAGGGATCGCCAGCGCAGTGGTGATCCCTCCCGCCGCCAGACGAGACGTAGGAGGCGTCGGGTGGACGACTGACCGACGTCTCCCGCCCTGTGGATTGGGGGCGTTTGGAGAATTCCACCACGGTATCCCCTGCCTGTCGTAAAAGGCGACTAATAGGGGCCTCCGGGGGTCACGGGTGGGCGGGACGTGCCGCCCACCCATTAGTCTAGCCAACTTCTGTGACCCCCGTGATGGACATGTCCGAGGCAGCGTGTCTCACGCTGCCTCGGACACCAAAAGGTGGACACGGTACGGTGTTTCGGGGGCTTCTGAGCCCCCGCAACAGGGAAAAGGACCGCAACAGCGGTACGCGCAGGGGCGGTTGCGGACGACAACTTAGACGTGAGTCAGAGGAAGCCCGCAGCCGTCCCTAATGAGCCGAAGATGGCCATTAAAAAAAAAAAAAAAAAAGGAATGCAACGACTGAATATATAAAATATTTATTACTGAACTTTAAACTACCAACGCATTCGACAGTTAAGTCGTCTTGGTATAACAGAGTTCTATCTGACAACGTATTAAATGGACTGATAGGAACTCATTCACATTACACTTCCTATTTATAAAACCCTAAATCGGTAGAAGTCCCCATTTACTCTCAATTTCAACCCTGTCTGTCGCACTAACAGCGAACAAGGACGTTTCTAGCAGATAAGACTTCAAAGATGGAAAACAACAGTCCATTGTTTCAAAGGCAACTCGAGTTGTTTTCGCGTTACTCAAATTTCGTTAACGTAATATCGGAAGCCAATTTTCTTTCAGTTCCCGTAAACGGTATTAGGTTTTCGGTGACACTACACTGTTCTCTTATAAAACAGGTGTAAAACATGTCACATAATAATATCAGGTAATGCTGTATATGGCGAAAAATATTTTGATCCGAAATATAATATATTAAGCAAATTATTTTACATAAAGAGTAAACAAACCTACAGTTTTGCATAACATATAATCGTTTTATTAAACACTAGCTTTTGCCCGCGGCTCCGCCCGCATTAAAAAGTTTTTCCGGGATAAAAGTCCTGGTTTATATTTTCCCGGGATAAAAAATAGCCTATGTGTTAATCCAGGACATGATCTACCCGTGTGCCAAATTTCATCGAAATCCGTTCAGTAGTTTTTGCGTGAAAGAGGAACAAACATCCTTACATCCAAACATCCAAATATCCATACATTCTTACAAACTTTCGCCTTTATAATATTAGTAGGATACACACACACACACACATAAACTCACGCCTTTTATCCCCAAACTTTAACTAGTGCACCCATTTTCGCCATGCGTATTCCGTCCTATGATGTGACAGCATGTCGAGCACAAATTCCAGACTCCGGGCTGATACTGAATAGAAATCCGCTATCACATTGCCCGACCCGGGGATCGAACCCTCAGCATTGCAGTCGTACCGGAATACAACCACGCCCCCGAGGCAGTCTTTTTCGCTATCGTTTTATTAATATAAGATTAACTTTAAATTCCAAAATAAACGATTGTATGTGCATAAATGTCCAATGAGTTTTCCAAAATCAAACGTTTTCATAATCCACTACACACAGAAAATAGCTTTAATTAAATAAGTTTCAAAACTTATTTTTCTCTTTCACATCGTTTCGCAAATGAGCCAATTTCAATGGCGTATAAATAACCAAATTAAGATGTAACCCGCTTTGCCCGGATAACGTTAACGAACAACATCCTGCTACTAAATGGTATTATAAGCGAACTTTCTATGCGCTTACGTTTTTCATCCTTTATTTTTATGAACGATATAAAAACTTGTTTTTGCTATGAAAACCTTATCCCCGTCACACAAACACGTATTATTAGTTGCAATCTATCATGTGTTTACGAAATTAAATATATAAGTGAATATGTACGTCGATGACTGAGAAGATTCATAATATATAAAGTTATATTTTTAGCTTAATCTTTTGTGTGTGCGCGGGGAATGCGATTATCTATTTTCGAGAATAAAAAAAATTTAAACAAGTCTTTAAAATTTCACATAATGTTAATTATAACTTAAATATAATAAAACATAGTTTCAAACCCTGGAAAGAACATATTATGATACTTTGTATCCCGGAAAAGTATAAAGCGGGATATTTATCGAGGAAAAACTAGTTCCTGGGGAAGAAATCGCGATCAAAAGCTAGTACAATATAATAAAAAAATTGTAATCCAACATTCAATAACAATAAATGCACTAACATCAACAATTACCTCATAGAAAATTTCCAACATGTACTAGGCAAACATAGCGACTAGGAAACTTCCCTTAACGATGTTTACAAAGTCATGACGCATTTTCATTAGGCACTATAACGAACGGACATAATTAATTCCGCCTAGTGTATTGTCTCCATAATGCTGAGAAGCTATTAGAACCAAATGGATGTAACATTACCGTATAAATATTAAGATGTAAATATGAAAATGTAGTTAGCTCAATGTTTCTCATACTTCACAATATTTTTAATCGTCGGATGAATTTATTCGTAAAATAAAACATTAAAAAAACGATTTAATAGGGAGGTCAAAGAAATAACTAGCTTTATTCAATTTGCAAGTTTTAATTTGTTCGCGTTGTATTTTATCCTCTCAAAATCAGTCCTAAGGCATAGTCTTTCCGACGAAACCAACTTTCTTATACTCTCCACAGAAAATATCTCAAAATCACCAAGTCATCCATTACCTTTGACAAAAAACATATATATCCTCACATAAATTCCAGGTAAAATTCCAATTGAATGTATCCGAGTAGGTCGGTGGCACGTTTTTAATACGTTATCATCTAGTAAGGATTAAATGGTACACGTGAACGCATGCCGTATACGTATTATACTGGTTAATGTACTTAGCAATAATATGTGTACACTACAGTTTACTTTGTTGAAATACTTATTGATATACATATTGTTCTATCTGTCCTTATCACAAACAAATGTAGTGTCTCAACTTTTTCAAGCATATTGTAACTATTTGGCTTGGTTTTTTCTACCGGCCTGCCTTATGTCAAAGGCTTCATTAGGATCCAGACTCGGAATTATAAAGCTTAAATTAAATCAGGGACTATTTTACCAAATTATAAACAATAAATTTATATGCGTCGACCTTTTTTGTGTTAAATTTTCCACATTTAAACGCTTACATTTACATATCTGTCCGTTCCATAAATATATAGACAAAAACGCCTATTTTATGCTAAAACCATAAGATTAATTCTCTGAGCGTCCCAAGATGGGGCATAAAAGAAAATTTCGTGGACATCCACAATCGCGCCTCCACAATGGCTGAATTCTAATCTGTACCGACCTTGCGAGGAGGAATCAACTCTAAGAGATTATGAAACGAGAGATTAGGTTTTTTCGGTTTCCTCACGGACTTGGAGATAAAAAGTTAATTGTGATTGTGTGAGATTTTTGTTGTCTGTCTGTTTGGAAAACTTGATTATGTGCAAGTAGATATGACATCGTTGCTAGTACTAAAATGCATAGAAAATATGCATTATGATATTTATTTTTGTCACTTTATTTAATTACTAATAAGAATACGAATCTTACAGTTCTTTATCAATACACACGTAGATTCGCAGTCAGAGGCGTGTCCCTCGGAAACTGGTATCCAAACCTCGGCCCTCAAATTATCCATGTATTTTAATTCTACACTGCTTCAACCATCTAGAGCAAAATTTGGTCATAAATTGCTTAAAAGCATTATCATGTACATCAATTTTAATTATAACATCCAATACCGCACATCAGTGCAATTAACAAAGGGCTGGTTGACATCGGAACGACCTATATTATACATTATATTATAATAGGGATGGCATACGTATAACGTGCCGGATTGTAGTGTTTCCCGGCCAATTATAATTAATAGTCATCCTGGTTTGTACAGTTAACCTACTTAGCCAATGGATATCATTAGTCGCGAATACACAATGACACGTATCTGTACACCGAATAAGGTTCTTAATTTTTTCCGCGGATCACAAGTCTTGGTCATCGGAAGTCTATGTATGACCCCGTTGGGTTTCGCGTAGTTGTGACAACCCTAATTATAAATGAAAGTGTCTCGGGAAGCACAAAGCCGTACTAGGAACCGATTTCATACGAAGCGCCAGTCGGTCGTGCATTTGTTGAATAAATATTTCACGCAATACGTTTGTCTGACGCCTGATTATTGTTAGATTTTATAGATACTTTTTAACTAGGTCACAAGTTTGCCATTTCTTCTGGCGAGATATCACGTTTGCCCACAAACTGTAGCAGCTTCCGATAATTTCAAATTAGAAAATATATTTGGAACTGCTCTCGTTACCTTGAGATATTAGGTCTTACGATGCCCAAATTTTACTAACTAGACGATTGCTAACGCGAGTAATACATGAATAGGGGATTCTTACTCCGATTTCTGCATATGGCCGACCTACCACCAATTTTTTAGGCCGTTAAACAAGCAGGAAAATTTGCGAATAAATTCCAAAAAATACAATTCCAAAATCATATATATCGGTTTTAAAATCAAAGTAATATGGCTCACTCTGTCTCGACTCAACTTCTTCAGTGGCGTAGTTGTATATATATATAGTGGTTAGAACTGCCATCACCTAAATTTCCTACGCCAGATAAACACGGCGAAAATCCCGGACATTTTGACGAAATATGGGTTTTTCCCCGGCCACCTCTGAAAAAATATTTTGCCGTGCCTTCTTGAATGCGGGTTATTATGAATAGGTTTTTTAAGATTTATTTAAATTTATCGCTTATCTATAAAAAATGGTTTTCCCCTGACAACACAGGTGTCGGGTTTTACCCGGACACTTTTTAAAAACCCCTGTCGGACGGCCCCCAGACGCCCTTCAAACTAAGACAAATCGGGACGGATGGCAGCCCTATATAGTACGACTGCAATGCTGAGGTCTCGGGTTCGATCCACGGGTCGGGCAAAGTGATATTAGATTTTTCTAATCAGCTCGGAGTCTGCAATTTGTGCCCGATATGGCGATAGGCTCGCCCCCTATCACGTCATGGGACGGAATACGAGTGGCGAAAAGTGTGTGCACTAGTTGCGTCTCTGCCTACCCCTCCGGGGATAAAAGGCTTGACTATGCGTAGTAATAGGGCTCAGACAATGGCGTTTGGACTTATGGATATCAAGACCGCCAATCAAAATCCCGTTATCATTAACATCAGGCCGACTATTGCACAGTTCATGCATCGACGTCAAACGCGATCAAGTTATAAATAAGCGCACTACACTCGAGCACGCGATCTCGTAGCCCCGAGTCCCTCTGTGACCATGTCGTTGCCAGTTGCGAAAAATGATTTTACGAGACAAATCAGGAATATTAATTTTGACTGATGTTACCAACAATGAAATAAATACCCTAGTCTAATCAAGGAATAGTCCTTAGGGAAGGGTTTTTAAGCTTTAAACAGCTAAACTATACCTTACTATCATTCTTATAACTACACAGTTCTTGCTTCGAAGTTAAAGGTAATCTAAGTTATAAATAAGCGTACTTCCATGTTATTGCTTGTTGAGAATAATGATTTTATGGTGCGAATCTGTTGTGAGAAATGCGTATTCGATGCATTTGTTTTAGATAATTTTGTTCAAGTATAAAGAAAGTAGTGAAACTTTGGACATTTCGATAAAACAAATCGTTTGCCTCCTGGATATTTTTGTAGCAAAAAAATTCACATTCAAAACTACTAGCCTATTTTATACAATTAACCTCTCAATAAACTATACACCCAAACCCTTATAACCAAAACAAAATTGTCTAAAATAACACCACCGAAAATTCCGAGAAAATCCAGGAAATTTTCTAATGTCGACACCGCACCCCTATCACGCTTACTGCAGTGAAAAATGTCGACACAGACAATCGAGTTCGCGAACCATGTCGATGATCGAGAGGTAGGAAGGGGCGGCGCGGGGGGAGGCGGGGCTCTTACAAGGTTCGTAAGTTACTGTAATGCATTGGAGACGCAGTGCGCATCTTTGAGATTTATTGAGCATATTTTAGTCTTCATGGGGTAGTGGGATGTGGAATGAATGGTTGTAGGTGTGATGCCCGTCCAAGATAATTATTTATGAGGCAAAAATTATTGTTTTTTTTTTTTGGAGCGAGACTCTCTCTGTGTCATAGTTTAAGCCTACTGTTATCTTAATGTGTGGTTTGCGTATGCGATTTTTACTTTAGGTTAAATTAACTTATTTTTATAGGTATTCATTAATTATTTTTAACACAAGGAAACCTATTATGAACTATGGCCTTTCCAGTCCCCTCAATAGGGAAGTTTATATTATAAACTACAATTAATTTAACAATACGAAACAAACAATACAAATATTCGAATTATGTTACCGCGATTGTCAGCATACAGCTGCTTATGATAAGTTCGGAATAAAAAAATATACGCGATGTCAAATCTCATATTTGATTTGAAAGGCAGATTTACCTCACATTAATCCGGGACATGGTCTATCGCTATGCCAAATTCCATCAAAATAAGTCCCGCAGTTTCTGCGCTTATTCTTAACAAACATTTTCACTATTTGTAATATTCTACGCTGTGGGCTTAGAATGTAGCAAAAAACATTGAAAAACGTTCCATTTAATTGTGATTGGTTGAGAGACTAACACGTGACTGACGTATTGGTCACTCGACCAATCACAAAGGTCAAAATTAAACGACATCGTCTTACGAGTAGCGTTTTTGGAGACCACTGTTATAAAAAAATCCTTAACCCTCCAATACCGTCACCATTCAACCCGTCAATACATATCTCAACCCGTCAACATTCATCGTTACAAGCTTATCCTTGCGGTCGGTCACGTACAATCCATACACGGCATGGCATATCTATTGCCGATATGGTCATTGGCATTTGTATGCCGTCCGACGCTGGTCTCATCGACCGTGCGTTAACCGACCGGCGATGCAATACTTGTATTTTATATTTAGGATTATTATAACTGTATAGGATTTGATACTTCCTCCCTATAGCGGTAATTCGAAACATCTTTAGTGTTACAAACTTTTGAATTGTTATTTTTCTGACAAAACATCGACCAACAACAATCGGCGTTCTGTCTTTTTTTATTAAATAATTAAAGGGATTTAGGAATAGAATCCTTATTGATTATGTCAGCGATAATAATATAAAGTTAAAACCGGTAAATGTGACTCAAAGAACAATAGAGTTATAGAAAGTTAATCACTATTGATTTATTGAAACTAGTTGTATGAACTCGTTTATCATCGTGACTAAGCTTTTCATTTATTTAATATATTACACTAGGCATTGCTCGCGACTTCACTCGCCAACAACACAAAGACCTACTATCAATCTACTAAAGTCCTACGGCGTACTTCTTCACAAAACGTCATCTATCAATCCGGGACATGGTCTGTGTGTCAAATTCCATCAAAATCCGTTCAGCAATTTCTGCGTTTACTTCTAACACTTTTTTCTCTTCTTCTTCGACTTTTGAAAGCCCCCTTTTGAACATAGGCCTCCCTAAACACAAACTCTCGCGTTTGCAATAACTACCATATTACTTAACCGTAGTAACACTCAACATACCTTTCAATCACATTAATGACGAAGGAAACGCGCATCAAATGCCAAAAGCCGGTACGTCACGATTTCGCAAAAGCAAACTCAGTCAATGCCTCACACATTTCGCATGCAACCTACACGCGTGAGGTCATAGTCAACGACCATGGGATATAGTAGTGTTAGCGTTGTCAGTAAAAATAATTAAACTTATTATATTTTTAAACTGGCATCATAAATTTATTCTTTATTAATCGGCAACATTGGGAAGATGGCAACACTGAACTAACGGTTGAAAAACTACTATGGTGATGGATACGGAGTCATCAGTGCGAGTGTTAAAAAATACTAGTCAATTTGTATAACATTACTTTGTATCATTGATTAAAAGCTATAATTATAATTTTTGCAAATTATTATTCGTTCGCATTCGATACTGCAACAGTAGTTTAATGTATCAACGCACTTACGCATAAAAATGCTGAAAATGTTGATGATTTTTGAATTAGAAGTAAAAATAAAAACGGCTGTACAGATTCGAATGTTTTTTGTACGGTCACGCCAAACTGACTCTTGGCAGCTGATGGTAGGTGGAGAGGGCTCCAGATAGAGTGCAGACTTACGAGAGATGATTATTTATCACTCGACAGTGGAAACCATCATGCCCGACTGTTTGATTTATTTTTAAACTAGCTTTTGCCCGTGGCTCCGCCCGCTTTAAAAAGTTTTTCCGGGATAAAAGTCCCGCTTTATATTTTCCCGGGATAAAAAATATAGCCTATGTGTTAATCCAGAACATGATCTACCTGTGTGTCAAATTTCATCGAAATCCGTTCAGTAGTTTTTCCGTGAAAGTGGAACAAATATCCATACATCCAAACATCCATACATTCTTACAAACTTTCGCCTTTATAATATTAGTAGGATTATATTCACCGAACTAGTTGTACACAGTATAGGGTTCACAAAAACAAATCAAATGAATGTAATTAACATACAGACAGATTACATCCTGGATTAACATAATATGTTTAAACCGGAAGAATATCCAATGGTTCATTTTACGCGGGCGTGGTCATGAGTTTGACCTAGTTATGCTTAAAAACTATGTAAAATGACTTACAAAGGAGCTTGTAACTCACTGGCTATATTATGATCAATGATTACACCTAATTACAAGGCATTATAAGCTTTAACTTAAGTCTCAAGAGAGCCCAATATCGCGTAGAGTGTGCAGAAGTCGTCAGTCATGACGTTTACCACCAGGCCAACAAACAGCTCGTCTCCTAGTTGGGTTGTATAGAAATATGTATAAACATAATTTCATAATATTATTTTTACGAACGTTATTAAAATAATTACACTTTACGACGCGCGAAGAAACTGTTGATTTAGATATTTAAAGTTTATTAATAAACATAGTTTGCAACGGCACGTTTTACTACTTTTTAAATAGTTTATTCTCTCATAAAATTATATTTCATTGACTTTAACTAAAAATAAACACGATTAAGTTTTACATTTTGTTTCTAACACGAGGACCACGAGGACATAAATCACACTTTAAAACAAACCATATTGGATTCTATTGTTCTCTCCATACATTGTATATAATAGTATATGAATAGAAGTCTTGTATAGAAATAAAACTAGCACTTAAATAAACCATGTACGACCGCAATGTCTATTTCTACCGCCAAGCAGCAGTGTAACTACTGGACATACTTCACATGTTATGTATCAGGATGACAAGCGCAGTGGAATGCCACACAGTACTTTGTAACTCAAGGTGCTGGATGGTGTTACTACTGTTTATGGGCGGCCGTATCGCTTACCACCAGGCGAACGGCATGCTCGTCTCATCATTCAATGCCATAAAAAAATCAGCAACGACTTACAACACAATTCCCCCAACAGGAGAACGAAATGAAAAATGTACTAGTTGAGAAACTCAGGCCATTTCGATGGAACAGTTCGCCTCTAAACTTCAGCAAGTTTCATTAATAAAATCCCCGGTCTCTCGTTTCACACGAAACAAGAGATATAGACAGATAACGGGTTAGATTAATTTTAAATCTTGTTTTGAAACAATTCCGTTCCGACCTTACAAAGTAATATAAAAATATGGAATCACCAAACTAAATTACTTTGAGGGAATTCGTTTAATATAACTTTGTTACTGTTTATTAATTATTTGTAAGATTATGGTAAGATTATGAGGTCTTTGCGTTAGACGTCCTTTAACCTATTATCCTGGGTAATTGTAATTAACAATCTAGGCTTTGTAATTGGTGACTAATAGACCAATTAAAAGGACAGTGAAATGCTTAAATTGAAATCATAATTGAGTTAACGTAATTTAAAAACATTGACCTTTTGAAAATTACACGGCTTTAATGAAACACAAGTACGGCACGCTGTTTGGTATTTTCGTTTTTCATTCAAATTAGGTTCATTTAATGAATAAACATGAATTCGTCTTAAATATCGTTTAATTTATTCAAAAGAAAATTTTGAACAACATCACAAACGCATTGATGCAAATTGCAATCTACCCTCAATTCGCAGCAATAATACGTTACATTTAAACAACGCAACCCGTCAAATCAACAAACAAAACTTACTTACAAAACGTAAACACTTCGCAAAACCGGTCCAACCGACCACTGGCACAACAAAAAAGAACACTGAGCGCGGTCTTCGCGACCGGCCGTCGGACAACCCTCGTCCGCGGTCTCAAAATCCTAAGACCGACGGGAGAATCACTGCACGCAATCACAATCACACAGGCACAGCACTACGTTCGGAATATGAATCGCGTGGGGGTTTCGTTGGCGCACGTGCACCGCTGTAGTGAGGCGCCGCGCGACTGAGACGAGAACTCCTGACGCCCTACACACGGTCGCCGCGGACAAACAACGTGAGCCACGCCCGAATGTTTTGATTCCACCGTGCCGTGTATGTTCCGTGTAGGATCGTTGCAAATGGAGATATTTTTGTATTGCAATTTACTAAGAACCAAATGAAGTATGCACATTCGATTTGTAAACAATATTGGAATCGTTTTAGTGTACGCTTTTGAAGCGAATAGCATGCGAATTAATAACAAACAAGTTTACCGTTTATTTAACTATTTTAAGACTAATATATTTAGGAATTACATTGCAAGTATTTTCAATCTATAATTGAAAAGCAAATTTTCCATAGTAATTTTCTTCCTTAAACAACGCAATAATCTCTAACTTTATAACACGTAGACATCAATTACAAATCTATCACAATCCCACTCTCACCATTAAATTACCTCACACAATCTAGTACTCCACCATTCGAGCCTTACCAGTGCAGGTAAACAACAGATTACAATGCATATCGTTCATCGACCATCATCGCGGCCTTACAGATACTGCATCGACTGACAGATAACGACTGAGGCGTATAAACATACTGCGAACGGTTTTAATGCACCCGTTTATTTTCGGACCGGCGCGGCGGTGTTTTAGAAATAAATGTGTTATTTTCGTGTTGGGTAACATCACTATTATCGGATCTTTTAGATAGTATTTTACCTGTTAATCGAATATTCATATTTTTTTTTATAATTTATAAGCCTTTTTTTTATTTTATTTTTATTTTATTTTTATTTTATTTTTTATTTTATTTTATTCTGGACAACAAACAGTCATATACATAACAAAAGCTTAATATAACAGTGTTTACAAGTCACAGACTTTGAGTGCCAACACTTAATTTAAAGAAATTATTACAAATAAAAGGATCAATAAAAGGATAAAAGGATTTTTATAAATTATAAGCCTTTACATAATAGAGGGTGATATTATTTACAATCTAATAACGTAACATCACACCTAAGGGTCCATAGGATTGCAATACAATGATAATGCAATCAGCCTTGTGTTATATACTGCCCACTGGTGAGCACGGGCCTCCTCTACTACTGAGAGGGGTTAGGCCTTAGTCCACCACGCTGGCCTAGTGCGGGTTGACAGACTTCACATACCCTTGAGACTCTTATGGAGAATTCCCAGGTATGTAGGTTTCCTCACGATGTTTTCCTTCACAGTCAAAGCGAACGACAATTGATAAACAATACACACTTTACTCCGAAAAGTCAGAGGTGTGTGACGTAGGTTTTGCACCTCAGGACATTATCTCGGCAGACGTACATAAGATTACTACTATGGAATATCTCATACCCTGAAATCAAACTTAAACTGCACAGAATGATCACCTATCATATCGAGCCTCAATGATACAAATAAAAGAAATAGTACCTACCCAGTAATAGACAATAGGTCCGTTCCTAATAACATGGACCTAACTTTGCTAGAGGTATATGGGTGTGATATCACTTCTGCCTACCCCTGATGATAAGGGAGAAAGACGTGATGCTATATACAGTCAGCAGCATAAATTTCTGTACAAAATCAAAATTTTAAATCGCTTATACACGCGTTAAGTTAAACTGAATTTTTTTTTTTCGTATGAAGTAAAGCACATCTCTTTTATTTTATTTTTGTGAAGAATAAAGAAAGATTAGTAAGAACACAAAAGTATGTAGGCAATATGAAATTTTGTATTTGTTCAGCCACTTATGGTGTTAACTGTACATATTTCACACACCATCCACGACTGAATGGCAAACAGTGTAACGACCCCGCGACCGAAACGATTCTGGGACATAATCCAATGAATTGTGTCGAATTGGTATGTGTTCAGTAGTTCGCACGCGCAAAACGATTAACAGGATGCAGGGTACGGATCACGGATGTTGTCTTGTTGGTCGCCGATCCATGGGATCTACTGTGGGATTCTACGTTCGAGAGTCGGGAAATTCAAATTTGTGAATGAAAAAATGAAATTTTGTACGAATTAAAACAAAAAACTTTGACAAAATAGTTGCTTGGTGAAGAAAATCCTGTAATAATACTTCCGTTATTAATTAGAACCCATCATAACTACCTTTAAGAAGGAACAGCACAAGACAAACTTCATTTTTTTAAACCTAATTTAAATCAAACATATGCCATTTTCTCACTCCTTACATTCAGTTATTTGCCGAAACTACTTCATGTTTCAGAATTCAAACACACGTACCACTGTTCAAAAAACATTCAATTTACATCAATAGCCGTATAGACTATCAGTGATTACCACTTCAGTAAATAGCTTATCGTTTACGTTCCGCCCGATCGGCTCGTAAATCCACAAACCGACGAAGTTAGGGTTGCCACCTGTACCGGTACTCTGGGACAGTTAACAGCGTTCCTATTAATATAGAAAATGTCCCGGTATTATATATGAGGTGAATAACATACGATTACAAGGAGACATAGGAATGTACATGTGCAGTGCATTAAAAAATCTATCGGATGCAATGAATCATAGTTCATATCTTAGGTTGTTTTCGTGGACAGCCCCCTTATTCTTTATGACAGTCTTAACTCGTAACACGGCTGTGTTACGTTAACTTCGTGTAATTAGCGTTAAATGGTATCCTGTATGCCAATTTCCATAGTGATAAACGCGGTGAGTTACATTACGCGCTTGTTACGAAAATATTGTATCATAGAGAATAAGGGGGCTGGTAAAATTAAGGCTCTTATCGCTCTGGCAAATCACAAGCCAATTCACAGCGAGGCGAAGGAGCTGCGCAACCATTCAGTGTAATAGAACCGTCAACTTGATTCGATCACGGATGAAACAACATAAGCTTAGTAGTTAAGTATAAAATGTCCCGGATTGGCTACAGGAAGTTCTGCCAACCCTGGGCGGTTCGTGTCGCGCCGCCGTATGCGGAAGACAGACTGTCGAATAATGATAATTTGCTATTTAGTGTGTTTACTTAACATTGTGCTAATTTAAAATAGGTACCTATTACTAATATCGTTAGTGTGAAAGTATGTGAAAATGTTTAGATGTTTGTAAATTTTTATGTTTAAAAAAGTAAACGCAGAAACAGCTGAACGGATTTGGATAAAATTTGGCACACGGGTAGATCATGTCCTGGATTAATTTTTATGCCGGTAATTTGCTCTCGTGAGAAATAATGGATATTTTATATCAGATTCATTAAGTAGGTGGCGCTGGCGTCATATTGTTTTCGGGACTTGTAGAGGGAAAGGTGTTTCACGCGGGCGAAGTTACGAGGAACCTCTAGTAGTTTAATAAGATACTACTAGAGTACCTACTTTTGAATCTTAATCACTGTAGGATCATGCTCGATACTTGCAGATTAATTCAGAAAGTAAAGCAACTTAAATAGGTATCATCATAAACAGCCTGTTACAGTCCACTACTGGACATAGGACTCTCCCAAGATACGCCACAGGGCCTGGTCTACTGCAAGACGCTGCCGGCAAACGTAGCGTAAAACGCCCTCAGGTCAAGTGGCGGGACGACTTGCACAAGAAGGCCGGCAAATATGTGAGACCATAAATAGTAGTAATCAAACTTCATTCAAAGGGATCAGGGTTAAGAAAATTTAAGCAAAATAACTATGCAGAAAAATACAAAATAGAAAGCTGACAATACATTTATCAAAGCAACTTTCCTGTCTAAACTGATAGTGACATATTGCTTAACATTGAAACTGCAGTATAACCTATACAGGGTATGTAATTGTGTTGAAACTTTGACAAGGCCAGCAAAAATTTAATAGAAAGATGAATCTTGCCAACACAACACAAAAGAACTAAAAATATTCAATACTAACTTGTGCTCGTAGCTCTCCGCGTGAATGAGTTTTTTTCCCGCGATAAATAGTACCCTACGTTTCACGCTGATAATGTAGCTTTATACTGGTGATATACAAAATACAAATCTCTCTTTACAATATTAGTGTATATTAAAAAGTGGTACATTTATCTGGCGCTAATAAAAAATCGAAATATAATATATTCTTTGTTCAGAAAGACAAACTTTGGCAGAAGAAATGAATAGGTCAAAAATGAAACTGAGTATGAAAAAGTGGTACATTTCTCTATTGCTAATAATAAACTGGTACTTAAACAAGTCACGTAGTCATTGTGGTGGCGCGTTGTAGGTGGCATACGATGAGGTGTCACTATCAATATTGATGACATACCAGACCATACCAGCCGTGTATTATATACTGCCCACTACTGAGCACGGGTCTCCTCTTCTACTGAGAGGGTTTAGGCCCTAGTCTACCACGCTGGCCTAGTGCGGGTTGGCAGACTTCACATACCTTTGAAATTCAAAGAACTTCCTAGGTATGCAGGTTTCCTGACGATGTTTTCCTTCACCGTTAAAGCGACCGATAATTCACAAAGAATAAACAACTTTTTTTTTCTTTCTTAGAAAAGTCAGAGGTGTGTGCCCTTGGGTTTGGAATCTGCCGACATTCGTCTCGACAATCTGTTCCACTCCCAACTAGGCTATCGCCGCTATTGATGACCAAACAATTTCGAAAAAAATTTAAAAAAGTCTTTGAGAAGTAGGTAGTTATGACAAAACGATAGTTCTTTTAAAACCGTGATGACAGTCATGCCGGGCTTCATTTGCCGTCGTGTGCGGAATCGGTCTCATACAATTTAATACTGCATGGTAGTGCCGTCTGCCGTCGCGGCACCTGCTGTTGCCGTCTGCCGCGTTTTGCGGAATCACAGCTTTACGTAGAGATGATTGATATTATTATTTGTGAAACTCTGCATTCGGCTTGATGGATTAAAAGGGCATTATTCTTTTTAACCTTCGACACTTCTTACTTTAAAAATCAACTCTATTAAAATTAAAAGAAGAAAATAGATTAGATTCCAAATATTTACGAAGACGCCGTATGTTTAGGAAACAGTAAAGCCAGCCATATACGGACCGCATGTTGCAGTCGAGACCGACTGCAAGATGCGGTGGCCGCACGGCGATCTGCAGTTTCCATACTAAATTCATATCCGTAATACACGGACCGCTCGAGCAGTTCCTGAGCGGTCGGAGCAGTCGTTCTGCCGTCGAGTGTCGCCGTGCGGTCGACTGCTTAGAGCTACCGGAGCCAGCATACACGTACCGCTACAAGCGGTTCCTGCCGACCGCGCGGCACTTCCTTCCCGCTCCCCGCTGTTCGTTGTATTGTATGGCTTAAAATACTAACTAATTCATCAAATGAAACCACGGACATTCTAAAGTACTTGAAAAACTTTTTAGTGTCTTCCTTCAGCTGGGGATACAAAGTATGAATTATGAAATATTCCATGCTGTTCTCTTGATTGTAGTATTGGAGGCACCCACTTACTACGGTGTATTCTACGCCTACGCTTGCGTAATAGTAGTACAAGAAGCAGTGTTTCTTCATCGAAATCCATCTTGTAAATGAACTCGCATCAGTATTATTTTGCTGTCGAACACAACTGCTCCAAGCAGTCGTAGTCGACTGCATTATGCAATCGTGTTGCAGTCTTGTATGACTTCAACGCAACCGCTCTAGGGCAGTTGGTCTCGACTGCAACATGCGGTCCGTCTATGGCTGGCTTAAAAGATGGTTATTGAACGTAAATTTTTTAGGTAGCTTCGTTTTTCCATGACGCAAAACAATGTAAATCATTCTAGTGTCTCAGAAGATACGTTTTGGAACTGAACGAGATTAACTGGAAATAAACGCATAAACAGATCAAAACATTCCCCTATACTACAAATTACAACACATACACTCCGTAACTACATCCCATAAAAAAAACCCCTGATCTTTTACTACCTGAATACGCACGAGTGTGGTACAATTGTGTTACTTGACCCATGATTAACTATCAGTCACACTGCACAGTAGAATAAACAACATTAACATGGCGAATGAAAGTACCATTAGTAAGTTCATCTCACAACATAACAAATATCGAACTTCGTATCAACGAAAATATAATACAGAATCACTTAAGAGAACCTACTAGGTGTTGCCTGCGGCTCCGCTCGCGTGAAAAGCTTTTCCCACTGCAAAAGTCACTGAACGCCAGCGTCATCTATTCGGAAATTCAGATAAATAATGTGCATTTTTTTCATGGGGCAAATTACCGGGATAAAAAGTAGCCTATGTGTTAATTTAGGACAAAGTCTATCCGGGTGCCAATTTTCATCCATTTCAATCGAAACATCCAAACATTTACATAAACTTTCTCATTTATGAAATTAATAAGAAGTAAGATAGTAAGATGTTCAGCAATGGACATCTTGCACAGTAGATCTTTTACATTAAAACTATTCTATGTATTATCCGGTCGAATTTGAAGATCCTAAAGTGTTCTTTCGAACGGAGATCGAACTCGTAAACTCCAGTTGATGGATTAGTAAATATTCCGCCGATACCTATAGGGAAAGGGTGATGATTTATGACAGCTAAGGGGAATATTTCGATTTGCATTTCCTCAAACTGCTGATCGGCCCTTTATTCCCTTCCATTAATATCTTTGAACCCTTTCCTACATATTCTGTTAGGGCTTAGCCGCACACCATAAGTAAACATATTCAAATTCCTATTAAGTTATAATTAGGCCGTTTTTATAAGTTTTACTTGCTTTTGCCCGCGGCTTCACCCGCGTTAATACGTTTTTCGGGGATAAAAGTACATATAAACCTTCCTCTTGAATCACTCTATCTATTTAAAAAAAACCGCATCCGCAAAATCCGTTACGTAGTTTTAAAGATCTAAGCATACATAGGGACAGACAGCGGGAAGTGACTTTGTTTTATACTATGTAGTGATGATGTTACAATAAAAACCGATAACTGTTCCGACCGTCCGGTCAACATGTTTTTGGGCTTCTGTTCACTTACCATCAAGTGCAGTGAGGCTACTATGCCGCGCTGAAAAAATAAACAAGCACCAAGGAACTCGGCTATAGGTACCTATTCTCTTTTTTTTTATTTGACAGGGTTCACGTCCATTCGTATATAACAAAGGTGGATATTTTCTTACACTAGAGGGTGTAAACGAGCAAGCTTGCCTGATGGTAAATAATCTCCGCCAATAACCATGTTAAATAAACGACGAATCAACAATGCGTTAACAGTTTGACCATAACAGACGAATCAACAATGCGTTACCAATTTAATTTAGGAGTACTTACTTCATATCACCCTACTTAAATAATCCCTCATCTCTATAAGGTTCACACAGAGGGGGAATGGGGGGGTGTGCAACCCCGAGTGATGTGAAACACGACCGTAAACCAACCCGGTAACGAACGGCGATGGTGCGCACCGTCTGACTCCAAACAACCGAACTGTGTAAACCTTACCGAGGTTTCAGGGCTTTTTGTTTGAACCTACGCTAGATTTATCAGTTGGAAAATTAAACAAGGGCCTACTTTCACAAGAAGTAAGTTTTATTTGATAGTTACTGTATTAAACAACTAATGTAGACAGTATTCATAATTACCATTCATTTGGGAGCATAGATTAGACTATGAGTTTTGTGTTTGGTCGGCTTATGCATTTATGTGACGAGTAGCATTTATTAGCTAGCGTTGAAATCGGAGCTTAGTCAAGTAAACGCTTATCGTCGAATAAGGCGATCAAATACGTAAGTCAACCTGTCGAATAAATGGTTAACAAAACAGTGCATTTATCATTACCTGGTTTGTACGTTAACATTTGGATACTTGAAAAGTGTGAAAGGGGCCCTAATAACGATTACAAATAATATGTATTACAGACTAGATGGCATTTATTATAAAATAAGTACTATACTTTCTATAAAGAAAAAAAAAATATAGTGCGGACCAAAGGCAAAATAAATCATTATCAATTTTGGACATTTAACTGCCAAAGCAATTAGGTTTTTCGCCAAAGCAATTAAGTTTTTCTGCAACTGTCTCCTGAACATTAAATCTCGTAAGAGCTGTTTCAATGTGACCTCCAGAACGACTTTTTTGGTTGGTTGGTGAACCCTGGATATACTTGAACATAATATTTTTACCGGATTAAATTGTCACAATGTTTTCCAAGGCAACCTTTATAATTTATGGGGTTAACCCTTTCGTTCATAACGCTAATCTAATAGCCTTTGATCGATTCCAAACATCTTCTAAATTTTTATCATTCTCTTGATTCTAAGGCTTGTTTAATGACATTCAAATGAAATATTTCATTTGAACCCATCAGTCACTAAATAAATTCCGTTAACTTTAACTCTAAAACCAGTTCGGAAAGCAATTTCCACCAGAGCATGCAGAACTTCTGTAGCTCCTTGAAAAATTCAATACATGTTATTGGTTGATAATTTAAAAAAATTGGATTAATTCCATACGTAAGTTCGTGAATACGATATTTCCATACATGACTGCAACAATATACTTCTAACTCCTCCGACAATCCACAAGGCTCATAACACATTAGCTCGCCCGACACCCATCGTTCGATACCCACTCCTATGCCAAACAGAGCACAGTCGAAAACACTTCACAGTGCCCACTTGCGTCAGATACATCCTGATTGGCAGCACCCATGCACGCGCCGGCAGCGTGAAGACGTCGCCCGTATAATAGACGCTGTCCGGTCGACCTTCAATGCTGAGGGTATACGTATCATCATTATTGAGATGGAATACACATGCTGTGAGTTATAGTAACAGGAGGGGTGGACAGAAATGGTATACACTATGTACTAACGCTAGGAGGTGTTTTTATAGGGGTTCGACCAAAATGGCCCAAAGCTTCTCATGAAGTGGAAAGGGGTCCAGATGGAGTGTCAACTCTTGGGAGATCATTATCCCTCGCCAGTAAATTTGATTTTCTTTTTTCTTTCTTCTTCTTTAGACCCAATTACGGCTGTCTATTCTTGTGATAGAAAAAAGTTAAACCTATTATCAGAGTTCTAAGATTATATAGAGCGGACTTTGGGAAAATATTCATACAAAAATTTTGAGTCTGTTCGTCAGTAACTCACCTACCGTGAAACAGCAAAACACCTATGTAAAATGCGTTAGAACATACTTTGACACGATCGTAATGCGCAAATTGGCGTATTTCCTTCCAAAACATTGCTTTCTTTACAATTTTTTCGCATACCGAGACATCTTGTCACATGGATGTGTCAGATAAGACAGCGACTTCTTACCAATTGGTAATAACTTTTGGAAGAAAAATTTGGGCCTGGTGTCCGGTCTATAACTATACTGTTGAATGTCTTAGTCTATTATAAAACATACAAGATTAAATTTATTTTCTTTTTCAGGGGTAGGCAAGGGGATCACACACATTTTAAACGTTCCAGACTCCGAGCTAATATTGAGCTGTAAACCCCAGCATTCTGATCCGAGAATCCAACCCGGTTCCTTAGCAGGGCAGTCGAGCTGTGCTTTGTGGTCTGGGGGCATGTAAAGAATTTCGCCACGGCATCCCCTGCCTGTCGTAAGAGGCGACTAAATGGGGTAAGCGAGTCGCGGGGCGAGCAGTGGGGGTCTGCTCGCTCAACTACTCAAATGTAAACGACTACGATGTGGACGACAATGCGGGTGGTCAGTCTTCTGCAGTCGTAGACGCAAAAGCGTGCTTTTGAGTTCAGAGGCTTCTCAGCCACCTCGTTTAGAGAGGGGCCGCAATACGGCATCGCGCAGGATCTTAGTGCAACAAGATACCCCGCGGCCGTCTCGTATGCGCCGAAGAAGGCCACCGCGGGCTTTGGTTCGTATGCAGGTGTAGGGTGTACATAGTGTTAGGGACTCGGTCCAATGCTCGCTCGGATGATGCTATACTCCCGAGTGTCGACATTGGGCTGTAAGACTGTGTGAAACCAACATAACCGTTCCACTCACCCCCAGTGGTGGTAGCGATAAGGTTTTTTTTGCCGCGCGTTAAAAAAAAAAGAAGGGCAGTCGAGCTAGTTGCAATAACTACGCCTACGAGATATGAACCAATCCTAAATCAATTTCTATAAAACCACTCAATTCCAAAACTGCCTCCGCGACCATGTTACCGTAAACATTTTCATTACGCGAACACAAAGTGTACTTGGGAGTATATGAAACGGGCCAAGAAAAGGTTCGATTCCATTTACGAGACAAAGTGATTGAAAAAGGGTGCGTTCCACACAACACGTTCAGAGTTATGAATGAAATTTGTGATAATTTTACGAGTTATTTTGTCAAAATGAATGGTAATTTTTTGGTATTAGTTTGAATATTCACGAAAAACGATGTTGATCATGTGTTTCATAATCCTACTAATATTATAAAGGCGAAAGTTTGTAAGAATGTATGGATGTTTGGATGTAAGGATGTTTGTTCCTCTTTCACGTAAAAACTACTAAACTGATTTCGATGAAATTTGGCACACGGGTAGATCATGTCCTGGATTAACACATAGGCTACTTTTTATTCCGGGAAAATATAAACCGGGACTTTTATCCCGGAAAAATTTTTTAATGCGGGCGGAGCCGCGGGCTTAAGCTAGTTTTGAATAGTATTTATTTAAAATTATGAAACACATGTACACACATAGTAATTGTATGTTATCAAATATTGTTATTATAATATAAAGAATTTGGTATAATACTATTAATTTTTTATTATAACATCTAATACATTTTTAATTATAATGTCTAAGCTTATGGTATAAGTTGGAATTCGCATCCTTTTACACAAAAAAATAAAGTCCCCATTTGACTAACATTTTTATACTTAAAGTTTACACTACGATCATCACCATATCTAACCTCCACAGTACGACATTTAATCGCATAACAACATCGTATCCTCAAGCTCAATTGTCTCGTGAGAGATTTCCACAACTCAAAACTGACATATCAAGACCCACCTTAGGTTTATTTTTAGCCCGCGGACCCTAAACCGACCTTGATGTGATACAGGGAACGAGTAACCTGTCATCAGATGAGACGATAGCGTTACGTAACACAGAATTAGACTACTGCGTGCCGGCCGTGGGTAACGCAGGTGATCGATCATCTACAACTTGTAAATGTGAATTTGATTCGGTACAGTTGACTATTCTCGGAGTATTTTGCTTGGCGTGATTGAGTGATTGACAAAAAAAACGTAGTGTTTTCCATGAAAAAACGTCGTACTTCATAACAATCCTACATATATTTTTTCTTGTTTCAGTTTCAAATCGAATGTCTCTAGTAAACAGATGTTAATACAATTACAGTTAATTCACCTGTATCTACTATCTTACAATACGAGAATAAAAACAATAACGCAATCGGTAATAAGACTCAAAAAATACCATCTCAATTTCATAAACACATAGTACAATACCGAACCAATCCACGTATTGATTGGGCAAATAAAACGAGGCAAAATTCCACGATCCGCAGACAAAACGAGACTATTGTTCGAAGGCCGACCAGACTTGGTCGAAACAGTCGCATAGTTTAAGGAAACATTCGAATAATACACTCATAATTTCTAACAGTAATTATACTTATGAGTCAACTAGTGGTTTTTAATATCTATTTGCTTATGATTTTGTGGTAACAAGTGATCATATTAACTAAAAAAATGCTGAAAGTTACACACACACGCACGCACGCACACACACACACACACACACACACACACACACACACACACACACACACACACACACCCGAGACCGCAGCATTGCAGTCGTAATACAACTACGCCACCGAGGCAGTCTTCAGGTTCAGCATTTAAAGTGTGTCAACTTTCAGTCTTGCTAAAAGTTGACAGACTTTAAATTATTTTATGCATACTTCACAAACACAAAATACAAGCAACACTAATTTTTTAAATGCCATGCAATTATTATTTAACTATACATTAATAGTCTTCATAAGTAATATTTAAAAACAAATATAATATCGCTTACGGTCACTTCAAATACGATTAATCGTGATGGTCATACACTCACAAATCACAATTGATTTGTTTGTCTGCAAATACAAATACTAATTGTAGAATTTAATATCAGACAATTGTCTACCGTAAATTAATGGACAGCATAAGCAAAACAGCGATTTATAATAAATACTATTAAATTGTTGACATCTATCTACTCCTAGCCTCAGAAGAATACTTCCGCATTCATGATTAATAAACATTAATAACGTCTCATCAACATACTAGACGGGAAGAAGAAATCAAACAGATAGCAGGTTCAAACACGAGGAAGGTAGCTCACGATAGACAATAATGGAAACAGAGGAACCATTTGCCACAAGACACACCGAAATTCGAGATATACATCTTTTACTGGTGGTAGGTCTCTCATATGTAAGATTCCGTCTGGGTGGGTGGGTACTCACAGTACTTTGTAACTCAAGGAGCTGGATGGTGTTGTTACTGTTTGTGGGCGATCGTATCGCTTACCATCAGGCGAACGGCATGGTCGTTTCGTCATTCAATGCAATAAAAAAACATACTATAGAATAATTTTAAACTTATAAATGATGAATATTGTATTTTGTTGTTTATTTTTAATGTATAGGCTTTAATGTAATAAACGTATCAGGATTATATGGTACGATGCCTAGTACTTCGTAACTGCTCAACGTAGCATTATTTTTATAGTGTAACTCAATCTTGTTTTTTCAGCAAGCGAAGGGCTTACCATCACACCAATGAGTTTTCGCATCAAATTGAATACTACCGCATTATGCTTCAATAACAAAACATTCATAACTATTCTAGATAATGTTACTGTGGTTATTATTATATCCAAAGTAACATTACAATAATTTAGAATTAATGTAACTTTTGTCTTACTAAGTACTCTTAGTAAGACAAAAGTTACATTTTTCAAGGAATTATCGTGCTAATCATCAGCTCGTTGCATCAAACTGCATAATCAAATAACAAAACACATTTATCTAACAAATCCAGCGTAAAGCCGTCAGATCTGTCCACGATCACGCGGTATCAAACTATCTACGCGAGTATCTATTTGATGAGGAGTCGGTGCGTCGGCGCAACGTATTTACAAATAGATAAAACTTATTTACCACATCAAATGGTTGGAAATTTCCTTACATTTGACTTGTTTGAGGGGTTCTAATCCTGATGTGATAGTTAATGTTTAACAGAATATTTGTAAATATGTTTGAATAGATGCAGACCGTTTCTAACAGACTGGCATGGAAACATTGGGGGAGGTTCATGTTCAAGAAGTGGATCTGATGCAGCTGATGATAATTGTAAAAAAGGCATTCATAGATACTTTATTCAATAAATGATTTCATTTGATATGAATATTGGTAAAACGAGCTATGTTAAGTCCTATCTATTAAGTAGGCCTTTGGACTATCAACCTGTTCGTAGAAGAAGAAGAAAACGACGAATTTTCCAATTTATTGATCAATTTTCAAATAATTTTTCTTTTAAAACAGTATTAATATCTTAAAGAAATAAATTTATAACTATAAACAGAAACCTAACATTCCTAGCGTGTTTCACAATAACTGCCGCTTTTACAATTGATACAGTTTACGGAAATGTGCAATAAATAGTATCAAAGTAATAACTGAACCGGAACAGATGACTGATCGACCTTTACTTAATACAATCTCATCCTTTCAAATGTGGGTAGTCGTATATGAAGCTGAAGAAATTGTTTTACTAACTTCAACTATTACCGATAATTTTCACGTCGAAAGGGGATGGCGATAGACATGGGCGCCGCCTAGGAAAAAGCCGGCGGCGGCGTGCTGGTAATTTTTGGTCGGCGGCGGCGTAACGCCGGCGGCGTGGATTTCTTTTAATGAATATTGAATATATGTATAGGCTACATATAAATTCCTCAGTTACATGTTCGTAGGTAGTTGGAAGCACTAGCCAATTAACTTATCGGTATAAAAATCCCTTCAGGACCCATGCTCCATCCACCCTGTGGATTGGGGGCGTTTGGAAAAATTCCACCACGGTATCCCCTACCTGTCGTAGAAGACTATTAGTCAATAGAGGCCACCGGGGGTCCCAGGCGGACGGCAGGGGGCTGTCCGTCTTTAGTTTTGTGTTTTTTTAGCACATTGTTGCAATCCCTGTGATGGATGGCAGCGTGGCAGGTAGGCCTCGCGTTGCCGTTGACGCAGAGGGCGCCCTTCGGTGCGCGAGAGCGTCTGAGCCCAACACAACAGCAGACGGGCCGCACTAGGCGGCACCGCGCAGGGGCGGGTTGCGGATGACAACTTAGACACTTCCGTCAGAGGAAGCCCGCGGCTGTCCCTAATGCGCCGAAGATGGCCACAGCGGAGTTTTGGTTTGTACGCCGTGCGTTGTACATACGTTGGGCGGTCACCTAATGGTTTCATCTCTCCGGGCGGCTCAACGTCGGGTCGTAAGGCACGGTGAACCCAGCATAACCGCTCAGTTGCCCCCCTTGAAGGATGGGGGGTAGTAAGAAGTCACTTTCTCCGCGAAAAATAATAACAAAAAAAGACAAATGCTCCATGGCACTCGCGAGTCTTTATCTTGTTTCGCGGAGAAGGTGAAATGACCATTAATGCCCTTTGGTGCCACCATCCCGTTATAAAAAATGACAGCTCGGTTATATCATTATCATCGCTTTTACGACCTAGCGTTACGCCACTTAGGTATAGAGATGGAAGCATCTGGCGACACACCAAGCTGGACCAAGTCTTTTAGTCTATGAAAACTAGTAGTGACAGCGTTAGGCGTCGGCGACCGCCGACGGCCTCGCGCTTAAGGGGCCTTACAAAAAATATATTTAATATTACTTTTTGATAGTGGCAGCCTTAGCCAACGCAGGGTTCCGGGGGCAGATGTTTGCACGTGGCTTTTTTCTTTGTGCCCTTTGTCAACCGAGGGTTCAGCCGCCGCTAGGCCCGGGCGAGACAAAAATTGAAAATAAAAGGGGCCTCACAAAGCTTGATGTCACCGACGTCCAAGTTTGGTCTAGTGCCGCCAGCGTAAACTACTACGGCATACTAAATGTATACCAAAGCACTTTGTTGCGTCAGGGACGGCTTCATGATCTCATGGTCATGTGATGTGATGGTGATGTGAAATCTCCATCGAAAGGATGGGTAATATTCAGTTCTCCACCTCATGCCTCAAATTTCTCTACTTCTGGTGGGAGGAGTCCGACCTTTCGTGTTCCCGCACCATCTCTTTTCATAAGAGGTCTACCTTCGTACTCGTAGGCCATCAATAATTAAGATCTCTTGCTGTGGTCTTGGTTAGTAACACAGCGACAGCGAGAGGCCTCCTCCATTAAATCGCACGAAATCGCTATGCTCTCAATTAAGGTTAGCTAAAACTCCGATAAATGTTAGGTTATATATTGGACCGTATATTGCAACCTCAAAGGCCGAGTGGACGGTTATTCGGGAGACCCCAAGATCGCCCGATAGCCCCTATTAGTCGGCTTTTATAACAGACCGGGGATGCTGTAGTGGACTTCCCTAAACGCCCCGAATTCACAGGCCAGGACCAGGAGTCTCTAACGTCTCTGATGGCAGAGGGATTGGCCCGCTATCGATCTCTCGTAGCACTCTCTTTCTGATGGAGGGCTACTCCGAAAAAGTTAGCCACTGCAATTTAGTATCTCCGCTTGTTGACCATGGACCAGTAAAAACGATCATATGCACCTGACCGTAAGACACCGTCGTTGGGCAGTTATCACAATGAAAAGACATGACCTACGATCTGCCACAGATACTCTCCGGAACAATGTTCTCCGATGAGCACATTTATCAGTTGATAGTTGGACCATAGTTGCTTCACGCCTTCGTGAAATCAGGGTGGACTACTAAAACATTTGGGCACCGAGGATGGGGTCTCCAGCCTGAGACCACATCCTCCATAGCAACTCCGCCGAAAGGTGCCCGCATGGCCCCTATTTAGGAGCCCGACGCTGCTCGTGTGTGGAAGCTCCCTCGAGCCAGTGGAAGGTGGCCGTAGGGCTTTGGGGTCCAGATCCTAGGCCGGTATCTAACCAACAAGTAAGTCACGTACAAGATTGTGTGGTACGCCCTCATTATCTGCTGCGGATTCCACTGGAGAGCATTGCAGAGAGATTCGGAGGTCCAAGGTTTCGGCCGATAAGGTACTGCTGTAAAAGATCATGGACCACATAACTCCGTAGCATAAAGTTTAGTTAGCGATGCCAGGACCTTTAGGGTTAGACAGCTTGAAAGAGCGCAGCCGCGTGTGGGCACGTGAGCACAGAGGCCGTAGCCAAGATGCCTTTTGCAATCGTTAACGCTAATAGTCGTTTTTCTGTTATTAACTTTAAGAAACCCAAGTCGGCCAATAACTATGAATAAAATTTTTGAAGAAAAATGATTTTTTTATTCCAAATCCACGCCGGCGCGGCGCCTATGCCTACATCGAACTAAATATGACATTTGAGACCCAATCATTCATAAAATTTGACAATAAAAATTAAAAGAATTCACAAAATCGACGCCATCCAAGTTAGGCGGCGGCGGCGGCGGCGCGCGGGTACTGCCCGGCGGCGTAACGCCGGCGCGGCGCCCATGTCTAGATGGCGACTACCTCGGTGGCGTAGTTGTATTACAGTACGACTGCAAAACTGAGGTCTCGGGTTCGATCCCCGGGTCGGGCAAAGTGATACTGAGTTTTTCTATTCAGTATCAGCTCAGAGTCTGGAATTTGTGCCCGATATGTCGATAGGCTCGCCCCCTATCACATAATGGGACGGAATAATGGCGAAAAGTGGGTGCACTAGTAGCGCCTCTGCCTACCCATTCGGGGATAACAGGCGTGAGTGTATATATATGTATGTATGAAAGGGGAAGGATTATAAAGTGATCTTTCTTTCTTTCTATATTAATGAACCTTCAGGGCACCGCCGTACAATACGATAGTTAAACTTTTTGGTTAGAATTAATGGTGGTGTTACTTTGGACAAAACAACCTTTTCTAGTTTATTTGGCTGTAAACTTGAATCTTTAAGTTGTCAAGTTGATAATGTCAAACAAATTATTAAACTTTAATCTACTATCCACAATGTCTCAACAATTCCCAAAACAACTCATCTCTAATTGAACCAACATTGGCCGCAAAATCAAAACTAACAACGTTCCGAAAACAATCATTTGATCAAACATCCAATCAGTACAGAACAACAATCACGTAAAGCAAAAGCCAAGTATTGTGCGCCCATCTAATTAAAATCGTCGGATTTGGTCGGCGAGGCTTGCTCCCGGGGGAGGATCGATAGCAACACAGCTTGTTCAAGTAAAACTACGAGGGTTTGAACATCCCTAGCTGGTGGTAGGATGCTTGTACCCACTTAATAACAACCACAGTACGCAAGTTGTGGAAAGCGCCACAGTGGCCCACGTGTCACGTTCGGGATCAGTCTGCGTGTCAGAGAGGGGGGGGGGGGCATGACTCCTCCCCGCCCGGACTGGGTCTAGGTGACTACTAATAACTTTTACTTAATAAAATAAGTATTTCATATGATTTGATTGTATGACAAATATTATTTTGAAATTGAAAAATAAAAAAAAATAATTGTAAGTAATTTATTGTAATCGATTTAGAGTCTGTCTTGACTAGACCTCCTTTATGACTCTCCACCCCTGACATGAAAGCCGGATTCGCCATTGGACTGTATACCAGGTTTCCAACAGGACGATATTGTGACCACTGCTGGACTGGTAAGCGATGATCATCCCTCGTTACTAGAGCCTCTACTTTAACGCCACTTCATCTATCAGGTGCATTGTCTTCACTTTGTTGTGCTCGCACAAAATCTATTGAGTCAAATGCTCAGCAGCATTAAATAGTTTTAGTTTACATGCACAGTATTACTGAAACAAGAACATATACGAAATTATTCTAGTGTACCAGCTAAGTGAAGAGGCCGTACAACACTTGGTTTAAGTGGAGTCTGGTAGGTAAATGAAATCCTACTGAAGCTAAAATTCTTGGATGAAGTTTTGGTACTTAATACCAGCTCTTGATCACCACTAAAGTTTTAATCGAAGCATATTCGTTCTTATGAAATTCTCGATGTCATAGAGTACCATCAACGAAGTTTTAACTTTAAGTTAGAACTCAAGTAATTTAAATCGAGCCTAAAAACCTAACATCAATCAATATTCACCTTAAAATCTACACCACGCAAATCCTTATCAGATTCAAAACATACCATAGTCTAAAACGGTAGTGACGTAACACAGGACAAAACAATGGAGGCTCACCGAACGGCATCACCTTGACACGACACACCGGCACTCCCGCGCAATCATCCAATTGGCGCGAAAACGGACAAGATGGCCGACGACGCGACGCTCCTTGTATTGTCCACTTATCGAGTGTTGAACGTTACATCCCCAAAAATAGATACTAAATGGGTATCAGTGTTTTTAAATTAAGTTATACATATTACAACGTGGGTTATAGTTAGGGCTGCCATTCGTCCGGAATTCCCCGGATTTGTCCTAGTTTGAAGGGCGTCCGGGGGCCGTCCGGCAGGCGTTTCTAAAAAGTGTCTGGGTTTACCCCGGACACTTTAGTTGTGAGGGGAAATCCATTTTTTTTATTGATTAGCGATAAATTTAAACAAATCTTAGTTAAAAATTCATTCATAATAACCCGCATTCAAGAATACATTCGGATGTATACGTATTTAATTCGATTTTAATAACAATTTCTAATAAATGAATAATAATGATAACGATGTTTTTATTTTTGTTGCAAAAAAATATTTTTTCAGAGGTGTCCGGGGAAAAACCCATATTTGGCCCAAATGTCCGGGATTTCTTCCATGTTTATCCGGCGTCGGCAATTTAGGTGATGGCAGCCCTAGTTATAGTCAACGAGCTCCTGGATTCGATTATTGGTTGGGAATTATTTTTTAGAAAAATCAAACATCGTGGCCTCCTGTAATTATTTACATAATATGCATCTGAAATTACGATGGTCTTGTCTTCTATCGTATCATATAGGAGCAATAAACTAGGCGAACAGTTAGATATTGCGTATCAGCCTACACCCTTGTCGCTTGGTGATGCCTTGATGAGCACTACTTCTGATCACCGGTCGTCGCATACCTAAATAATCAGTGACGACAGAAGCTTATCACTCTATTATGGGATCTACGCATTTTTCTAATCAAAATATTGCACGAATAATTTTAGCAAAAAATTACTTTAACTATGGCAACATTAAAGAAAAAACAATTTCCTCACCATCCCGGAAAATCACCGGATATAAACAACAATTACCGAACAAGAGAAAAAAATGCAAGTGTCTTTTAACGCGGGAAGTAATCACATTTTTTGCAAGGAAAGAGAACATCTTGCGTTCGTTTTGACATACAGCGCCATCTATGATGAGTAACATAACTCTTCGTATTCGCTTGAAAGTGAATAATAAATACACGAGTTTTGTGGTTTTATTTAATAATTACGTAAATTTATATTCGAAACTTTTATGTATTTACTCAGAACGACGCCAACAAGGTTCTATCCGACTATTTAACACATTATCAGAAAAAACCCAGTTTCCTCAAGTCGATGAGAAAACACATTAACATCATCGATTGCATACAAACCAACATATCAGAAATGATTCAACACACAATGTATCTTTAGTAATAACAACTTATACGATTATAATTATGTAGATAAATGTTCCACAATTATCATTTCCTCAATACGTGGTAACGGCAAGCGAAAACAAACGTGTGGTAACAAAGTAATAACACAACTGACAATTTCGTACATGACAGTTTTTGTTTGATTTTGTGCATTGATCAACAATGTTACCTACATAATATAGCAAATATTTTTTCATAATACAAATATAATTATAAAAGTGTTAACATTAATGCAAGTTGAACTTAACGTGTTTCTAGACAACTTATCAATATAACTTATAAGCATAACCGACGCATCAAAATACTTTCTACGAATAAAAATAGCTTCCACTTTCCGTACTCATAATTTCAAGTCGCCTTCTAGTACCAAATGCCAACTCATGATAAGTAATATCCATCTATCGTGATAACGACACATCTTGAACACAATAATGTATTATGTATTTGTATACAGATAGCAGTATCAATAGTTGCGACTTGAGTGCGAGAAAGTAGGTTTGCGCGAACGTATAGCGCCATCTAGCGTCGAGTAGCGGTACCGCGTAGTAGCTTACTTGGCAAACTAGGTCGCGGTCCGTTGTCGTACTAAAGCTACGCGAAAATTCGATTTTGTAGTTGTCGCAGAAATCCGCTGTGATGTAGTACGTATTTCTATTATTTCAGAATATTATTTTATGTTAATTATAACAAGCTTCGGATTCTATACTACAAAAAAAAAATATTTAATTAGGAGAATGTTATAATGAAAGCTAAACCGATTACAGGATATTTAAAAATAAATATTAGACGTAATAATTTCCAATGTAAAGAGAAAAAATTTACTGAATTAACTATAATTATACGACAATTAATTCTAAAAACAAGTATCTATTACTTATAAATCTAAAGACAACAAAATATTTTATGACAATATAGGTATTTATTATCAACTTTGTAACTCTATTACATCACCCGTCAAGTCCGTGAGAGGGCGCCCTACATTGCCTTCGTAAAGTATGACTCAATCTACCGCAACCTTTAGACAAACTTCAATTATACTGATTTTCTATCTACGAGAAAGGTTAGATGGCTGAAAATATTACTTTACATGTATTTTGTAGTGTTTTGTGTACCTAACTAAACTTACTGTAAATTAATAAATAGATAAAATATTATGTAGAGTCAACACCATAAGTAGATAAACAAACAAATTTCAAATTGCCTACATACTTTTGTATTCTTACTAATCTTTTGTTTTCTGTTCACAAAAACAAAATAAAAGGGATTTACTTTACTTCCCACGAAGAAAACAATGTTTCAGTTTTAACCTAACGCGTATATAGGCGATTTGAAATTTTGATTTTGTACAGATATTTATCCTGCTGCCTCTACAGCCAGTATTAGACAACAAATACATTTGAGTCTTCAAGCCCCGCGACGGACACCCGGGTCCATATATATAGGGTTTTCCCATACATCTATATATATAAGCGGGGCTTGAAGGGTTAAGTACATCTAAACTATAAGCGCACGTTTAATTTCTGAAACTAGTTTCTATCGTGTAAAAGAATTATTTAAACCAGTAGGAATAAAAAATACATTTCCAAAAAATTTGTTATTACTAGCTCTTGCCCGCGGCTTCGCCCGCATTAAAAAGTTTTTCCGAGATAAAAGTCCCGGTTTATATTTTCCCGGGATAAAAAGTAGCCTATGTGTTAATCCAGGACATGATCTACCCGTGTGCCAAATTTCATCGAAATCCGTTCAGTAGTTTTTGCGTGAAAGAGGAACAAACATCCTTACATCCAAACATCCATACATTCTTACAAACTTTCGCCTTTATAATATTAGTAGGATAGTAGGATTAGTCACTTAAGCATAGTGTATACAATCGTCAATTCGGATAATTTCGAGCCATCAGATTGCATATCTTCCTCTTATCTATTGTATTATAAAGCAGTAGATCCCTGTATGTCCGTAGATTGAAAGAAATGTGATAAAAAGAAAGGGGTGACTTAAGAAGAGTAATAGAAAACAAATCAGCAATTTTTATGATTCTTTTCTGTCTGTTACTGCACATCTCCGAAACTACTGAACGGATTTTGCAATTTGGTATGGAGATAGTTTAAGACTCTAGAAAGGACATAGTTTACTTTTTCTCGGGTAAATATAAGGCGGGACTTTTATCCCGGAAAACGTTTTTCACGCGAGTGGAGCCCCGAGCAAAAGATAGTTATGATATATACCATTGATTCAGATAAGATCCAAGTCTCTATGCATTCAGAGACCATAAGGGTTTAAACTCGACTTGTCACAAAGTGCATCAATATAAACCGGTTTCATCCTACGCATCGCGAATACATCGAGAATAGAACTTACCGGTTCTCTAGAGTATAGAGCTAGGGCTCGTAAAACTAATCAATTCTACGCGTTCATCGAATGTGAACGAATGATATCTTCCAATATGTATAATAATATAACTTTGATAATGATTTATAGACGGTGTTAAGGCCGTGGAAATTCTAAACAGAACAGTCAGTTTTTATATTTACATACATATTTTAAGTTCTAAGCCCACCGCGATATATTAGCACTATGTCTACGTAAGAGAAGTGCTGATACATTACGGCACATATAATGAATGAAACAGTTGCGCAATCATTGTGGGATAAAACACAATTTTTACCTTGGACAGCCTAAAAACTAAGAAATAAATTTTCATTGCACTAAACAACTAACTGCAAGGTGAGCGGACGACTTGATAAAGGCCGCAGGAACGCGCTGGACGCGGTCCACTTTTGACAGGTCCATCTGGAAATCTTTGGGGGAGGCCTATGTTCAGCAGTGGACGTCGTGTGGCTGATGATGAAACATTATAATAGCCGACAAATAAATTGAGGACACTACCATATTGTGGTATGGGTTGCCTTTATACGTCATGTATATAAACAAATCCACTACCATCGCTATTATGCAATGCAATCAGTCCTGTATGTAACTTGCTCACTGATGGGCCTCCTCTACAAATGATAGGATTAAGGTCTTAGTCCACTACGCTGGCCTAGTGCGGGTTGGCAGCCTTCACTTACCCTCGAAATCTTTATGTACGATTCTCAGGTATGATAGATTCTCAGGCGAACGATATAGATAAACAATACATACGTAACTTGCAAAAATTCCCAGCTATTACACCAATGTTTAATCTTCTTGGCAAGATAAAAAGACAGTTCTACATACTCGAGCCACGATAAAAGGTCTTCCAAACACTTTCAGAACACTATAAAAACTAACAGCGTTAACGTGAGTGTAACTTTGTTAATGTCCTCCGAATGAGCACCTCACGCGGGAGTTTGTACTGAAACTTTGCTACGTATCAATCATGCACACATTACGTACTAAATATCCTTCAAGTAAAGATTTCCTTAATCATTCTTAGAAATTACGGAATTAATTAGGGATATCTTATTAGATTTATAAGCTTTTTTGCAAGATAAAATAATGTAAATGTGTGAAAATTTTACAATTTAGATGTTATACGTAAATGCAAATATTACTGAAAGGAATAGCACGAAACTTGGTACCCACTTAGACCATATCCAAGATATCCTGAATCCTGCACATGTGGGCTTTATACCCCGGGAGAGTGCATAATAAATAAATAAGATTTTAGATACATATCACACTCACGCCTGTTATCGCCGAAGGGGTAGGCAGAGGCGCAACTAGTGCACCCACTTTTCGTCATTATTCCGTCCCATGATGTGATAGGGGGCGAGCCTATCGCCATATCGGGCACAAATTCCAGACTCCGAGCTGATACTGAATGGAAAAATTCAATATCACTTTGCCCGACCCGGGGATCGAACCCGAGACCTCAGCTTTGCAGTCGTACTGTAATACAACTACGCCACCGAGGCAGTCCATAAATAAGATTTTAATTCTGATAAAAGTTTATCATTCGAGCGACAAATACATTTCACGCACAAGTAACAAGTATGTCTTAGGGCCGATTTCATCCTTATAATACAAATACGAAAGTTACACTAATAATTATCCTAAAAATCTTAAATGAGTACTACCTACGTTAGCTGTTTAATACGATAAGTGTCAAATAAAATTTACTTGAAACCAACTACTAGGCCTAATAAGACTATCGCCATTTCTACCTCACATTCGAGATAATAGCACATCCATTAGTGCGCCGTGGTTTAGTGAAAAACAAACACAACTCGCGACTCGAACGCCAGATACGGAGCGGGATTCGAGAGAAATCTCTACATCCATACTCCAGTGTTTTATTTTGCTTTTTATGCGAGATTTAGAAGCGAGGGATGGAATGAATTTAGTTTTTTGGATGGAATTGTAAATAATTATCTACAGATATTTCAAATAGGTAGTTGCAAGTTTTGATAAGAACGATACCGATGTAGATTTAGACGTATTTAACACAACTGCTAAGCATGTTAAGCCACAGGTGTTTTGATTTTTGGGTTATTTGTTTTTGCAAAAAGGTAATCAAGGCATTTTTGTGAACTGAACTCATTTAACTAGTCACGTTAGTCACGTATACTATTGGAAGAGCACCGGCACGGTACGCCGGAGGTCGTGGGTTCGAGTCCCGCTTTCGACTGTTTCTTTTTCAGGATTCTATAAAAATATAAAATCACGTATACTGTAATTAGTATCTTACTTGTGAATATTTGTAAATGGCCTTCTTAATTTTATTTTGCATTAATATTGTATGAGCTGGCTGTAAGTTTTTCGAATAAATGAAAATAAAATAAAATTTCCACGTTTACTGTGCAAATTATTTACTGACTAGCTTTTGGTCGCGGCTCTACCCGAGTGCATGAGTTTTTCCGAGATAAAAGTCCCGCTATATATTTCTTGGGTCTTACAACTAATTTCATACAAAATTTCATTAAAATCCATTCGACACTTTTTAAGTGTATGGCGTTCAGACTTACAGGACACGGCGAGGGATTATGTTTTAAAATATTTAAGGATTATATTATTGATATATTTTGACCATCAGGCATATTGTGCACAAGCAATCGCTTTTATTAAAGCATTGTTTCACACCGGAATTATTGCTAATGGGCGTTGACGTCTACCTTGCAAAAGCCACAAGAAACGCATAATTGTCGCTACCTCCTCTCATTCATCACACTACATAGTATAAAACAAAGTCGCTTCCCGCTGTCTATCCTTATGTATGCTTAGATCTTTAAAACTACGCAACGGATTTTGATGCGATTTTTATTAATAGATAGAGTGATTCAAGAGGAAGGTTTATATGTATAATTCATGTATAATATAGTCATGCGGGCGAAGCCGCGGGCAAAAGCTAGTTGGCTATATTCTCCTTATCAGGACTAGTGTGGTAAAATTCCCGTGCCAAGAAGAACTAACATTACCACGCGACCCCGCCCGTAACTCAATATTTTCATGCGTGTTACAAATCAATATGTGCTATCTATACGAGCTTAGGGCAATCCGTCATGCGAACAGGATGCGTACGTCATACTAAACGAGAGAACAATTTAATGCGAGAAAAAATATCGAGTTAATCCTGTGACTACATATTTGCTAGCTCCCAGCCTAAGCACTTTATCATTCGTCATGTGAAGTCCAATGCTGATCATAGGCCTCCCCTAAGATTTCCAGACAGACTTGACAAACAGCCTGCATCTAACGCGTTCCTGTGACCTTTATCAAGTCGTACGTCCACCTAGCAGTATAGTATAGTCCAAATAGTGTCTAGTAATGAGTACGTTTTATTCTCAGACAATCGCCAAAATTATGCTGACATGCATCTTTGAGGGACGATTTGACAAAATTTTAACAACCAGCCCTGCCCCCTTATTCTCTATGACACGCGTTATTTTCACCGCTCGTAACAAGCGCGTGACGTAACTCGTCGCGTTTATCACTATGGAAATTGGCATACAGAATACCATTTTACGCCCATTACACGAAGTGAACGTGACGCGGCCGCGTTACGAGTTAACAATGTCATAGAGAATCATGCCTCTGTTTTGACAGTGTATAATATCGGCCAACGCGTATCGAAAATTCATACAAGTTGTTACAGACTTGAGTATCAAGCCCAGGTCCCTCCCGATTCGTTTAATTACCGTAACACTTTACCCTACCTGAATACACATAAATACAATTATAACTAGGCACCGCTCGCGGTTTCTGTTGTGTTTCCCAACGTTAGTAATCGCAACAAGAGCCTCGCCATCGTAAACATCTTTACTTCTCCGCGGGGCAACTTTGCCTTAACGAGTTGAAACTTTGCCGTGTTTGCTTTTAAAATTCCCCGTTTTGAATGTTTCCCAGTTAGCGTAGTTTTTAGGCGTGCCGTTGTCTATCGATTTTGATCGGTCGAATAATAAAAATTGCTTGAAGTGCACACAATTATTGAACGATCTGTATAATTATATTTTTCTGAGTTACTTCGATAGGATATCTATTGTCGTTCATGCATTGCAAAATTTTTCTAGCAGTAAGTGTACCTCCTATTCTTTATTTTTTTTCCTGTCTCTGTCTTTTGCGACAATTTTACCAACGACAAGTAAGGCGGCTACACGTACAGAAAAAATACTATAACCGATGACCACACAATGTAGAAACAAGACTGAAACAACACCTTATACCTTTTACGATAGGAGACACTTATAAACGTAATTTTTTTATTTACACCCATTCTAAACATTCCATTTTGACAATCGATTTCTTACCATCTTTACGAGTATACCACATCCTTCCCACTCGGCCACAACCCCACTCCCTGCGTTTAGCGAAGCAAATCACCACGATAGCATCTATCGGCGGTGCACAAACAGGAATTTTATGCAGGAATCCGGTACTCATCTGAGTATTCACTGCCAATTCCATGAACTCCAGTCGGGGCAAGAAAAATGAAACGAACTTGTATTGTGCTCTTTATTTTCATTTTGCTATTTCATATGTTAACGGTTGGGTTTGGTATAAGTAAATGTGGATTAACGGTTTGGTATAAGTAAATGTGGATTAATCACAATATTCATTAAAGTGTCAAATTACTACGTACGTATCGGGTTCGATTGCCGGGTCGGGCAGTGTTTTTGGTATGTTTTCTATTTAGTATCAACCCTGATTCTGGAATTTGTGTCCGATATGGCGATAGGCTCGCCTACTATCACATCATTGACTAGAATATGCACAGCGAAAAGTGGGTGCATTACTTGCGCCTCTGCCAAACTGTAGATATCGAGCTAGTTTATTAATTTGGACCGTAAGAAATTGGGGATTATTACTCTTACTATAATCTTTAAGCATACACAGCATGCCATTTTGCAGAATTATAAAAAGCAGTACACATAGACATACGGAAACTCAATAAGTTAAAACATGCTTTACACTCATTAACAAAACGTGATTACACGGTCGATTAACAAAGCTCATGTACAATATACGTACATACCGACGTAATTTACACCCAATATGCATACGCGTGATTGTAGAACATTGACAGAACCCTGCTTGGTTATTCCGTGCTTATGAATAGAAAAACATACGGGAAAACCCATCCGTTAGTACGTTTTTGTAACACACACACACTCACTCACGCCTATTATCCCCGAAGGGGTAGGCAGAGGCGCAACTAGTGCACCCACTTTTCGCCGTTATTCCGTCCCATGATGTGATAGGGGGCGAGCCTATCGCCATATCGGGCACAAATTCCAGACTCCGAGCTGATACTGAATGGAAAAATTCAATATCACTTTGCCCGACCCGGGGATCGAACCCGAGACCTCAGCTTTGCAGTCGTACTGTAATACAACTACGCCACCGAGGCAGTCCATAAATAAGATTTTAATTCTGATAAAAGTTTATCATTCGAGCGACAAATACATTTCACGCACAAGTAACAAGTATGTCTTAGGGCCGATTTCATCCTTATAATACAAATACGAAAGTTACACTAATAATTATCCTAAAAATCTTAAATGAGTACTACCTACGTTAGCTGTTTAATACGATAAGTGTCAAATAAAATTTACTTGAAACCAACTACTAGGCCTAATAAGACTATCGCCATTTCTACCTCACATTCGAGATAATAGCACATCCATTAGTGCGCCGTGGTTTAGTGAAAAACAAACACAACTCGCGACTCGAACGCCAGATACGGAGCGGGATTCGAGAGAAATCTCTACATCCATACTCCAGTGTTTTATTTTGCTTTTTATGCGAGATTTAGAAGCGAGGGATGGAATGAATTTAGTTTTTTGGATGGAATTGTAAATAATTATCTACAGATATTTCAAATAGGTAGTTGCAAGTTTTGATAAGAACGATACCGATGTAGATTTAGACGTATTTAACACAACTGCTAAGCATGTTAAGCCACAGGTGTTTTGATTTTTGGGTTATTTGTTTTTGCAAAAAGGTAATCAAGGCATTTTTGTGAACTGAACTCATTTAACTAGTCACGTTAGTCACGTATACTATTGGAAGAGCACCGGCACGGTACGCCGGAGGTCGTGGGTTCGAGTCCCGCTTTCGACTGTTTCTTTTTCAGGATTCTATAAAAATATAAAATCACGTATACTGTAATTAGTATCTTACTTGTGAATATTTGTAAATGGCCTTCTTAATTTTATTTTGCATTAATATTGTATGAGCTGGCTGTAAGTTTTTCGAATAAATGAAAATAAAATAAAATTTCCACGTTTACTGTGCAAATTATTTACTGACTAGCTTTTGGTCGCGGCTCTACCCGAGTGCATGAGTTTTTCCGAGATAAAAGTCCCGCTATATATTTCTTGGGTCTTACAACTAATTTCATACAAAATTTCATTAAAATCCATTCGACACTTTTTAAGTGTATGGCGTTCAGACTTACAGGACACGGCGAGGGATTATGTTTTAAAATATTTAAGGATTATATTATTGATATATTTTGACCATCAGGCATATTGTGCACAAGCAATCGCTTTTATTAAAGCATTGTTTCACACCGGAATTATTGCTAATGGGCGTTGACGTCTACCTTGCAAAAGCCACAAGAAACGCATAATTGTCGCTACCTCCTCTCATTCATCACACTACATAGTATAAAACAAAGTCGCTTCCCGCTGTCTATCCTTATGTATGCTTAGATCTTTAAAACTACGCAACGGATTTTGATGCGATTTTTATTAATAGATAGAGTGATTCAAGAGGAAGGTTTATATGTATAATTCATGTATAATATAGTCATGCGGGCGAAGCCGCGGGCAAAAGCTAGTTGGCTATATTCTCCTTATCAGGACTAGTGTGGTAAAATTCCCGTGCCAAGAAGAACTAACATTACCACGCGACCCCGCCCGTAACTCAATATTTTCATGCGTGTTACAAATCAATATGTGCTATCTATACGAGCTTAGGGCAATCCGTCATGCGAACAGGATGCGTACGTCATACTAAACGAGAGAACAATTTAATGCGAGAAAAAATATCGAGTTAATCCTGTGACTACATATTTGCTAGCTCCCAGCCTAAGCACTTTATCATTCGTCATGTGAAGTCCAATGCTGATCATAGGCCTCCCCTAAGATTTCCAGACAGACTTGACAAACAGCCTGCATCTAACGCGTTCCTGTGACCTTTATCAAGTCGTACGTCCACCTAGCAGTATAGTATAGTCCAAATAGTGTCTAGTAATGAGTACGTTTTATTCTCAGACAATCGCCAAAATTATGCTGACATGCATCTTTGAGGGACGATTTGACAAAATTTTAACAACCAGCCCTGCCCCCTTATTCTCTATGACACGCGTTATTTTCACCGCTCGTAACAAGCGCGTGACGTAACTCGTCGCGTTTATCACTATGGAAATTGGCATACAGAATACCATTTTACGCCCATTACACGAAGTGAACGTGACGCGGCCGCGTTACGAGTTAACAATGTCATAGAGAATCATGCCTCTGTTTTGACAGTGTATAATATCGGCCAACGCGTATCGAAAATTCATACAAGTTGTTACAGACTTGAGTATCAAGCCCAGGTCCCTCCCGATTCGTTTAATTACCGTAACACTTTACCCTACCTGAATACACATAAATACAATTATAACTAGGCACCGCTCGCGGTTTCTGTTGTGTTTCCCAACGTTAGTAATCGCAACAAGAGCCTCGCCATCGTAAACATCTTTACTTCTCCGCGGGGCAACTTTGCCTTAACGAGTTGAAACTTTGCCGTGTTTGCTTTTAAAATTCCCCGTTTTGAATGTTTCCCAGTTAGCGTAGTTTTTAGGCGTGCCGTTGTCTATCGATTTTGATCGGTCGAATAATAAAAATTGCTTGAAGTGCACACAATTATTGAACGATCTGTATAATTATATTTTTCTGAGTTACTTCGATAGGATATCTATTGTCGTTCATGCATTGCAAAATTTTTCTAGCAGTAAGTGTACCTCCTATTCTTTATTTTTTTTCCTGTCTCTGTCTTTTGCGACAATTTTACCAACGACAAGTAAGGCGGCTACACGTACAGAAAAAATACTATAACCGATGACCACACAATGTAGAAACAAGACTGAAACAACACCTTATACCTTTTACGATAGGAGACACTTATAAACGTAATTTTTTTATTTACACCCATTCTAAACATTCCATTTTGACAATCGATTTCTTACCATCTTTACGAGTATACCACATCCTTCCCACTCGGCCACAACCCCACTCCCTGCGTTTAGCGAAGCAAATCACCACGATAGCATCTATCGGCGGTGCACAAACAGGAATTTTATGCAGGAATCCGGTACTCATCTGAGTATTCACTGCCAATTCCATGAACTCCAGTCGGGGCAAGAAAAATGAAACGAACTTGTATTGTGCTCTTTATTTTCATTTTGCTATTTCATATGTTAACGGTTGGGTTTGGTATAAGTAAATGTGGATTAACGGTTTGGTATAAGTAAATGTGGATTAATCACAATATTCATTAAAGTGTCAAATTACTACGTACGTATCGGGTTCGATTGCCGGGTCGGGCAGTGTTTTTGGTATGTTTTCTATTTAGTATCAACCCTGATTCTGGAATTTGTGTCCGATATGGCGATAGGCTCGCCTACTATCACATCATTGACTAGAATATGCACAGCGAAAAGTGGGTGCATTACTTGCGCCTCTGCCAAACTGTAGATATCGAGCTAGTTTATTAATTTGGACCGTAAGAAATTGGGGATTATTACTCTTACTATAATCTTTAAGCATACACAGCATGCCATTTTGCAGAATTATAAAAAGCAGTACACATAGACATACGGAAACTCAATAAGTTAAAACATGCTTTACACTCATTAACAAAACGTGATTACACGGTCGATTAACAAAGCTCATGTACAATATACGTACATACCGACGTAATTTACACCCAATATGCATACGCGTGATTGTAGAACATTGTAGGCAGAGGCGCAACTAGTGCACCCACTTTTCGCCGTTATTCCGTCCCATGATGTGATAGGGGGCGAGCCTATCGCCATGTCGGGCACAAATTCCAGACTCCGAGCTGAAATTGAATAGAAAAACTCAATTTCACTTTGCTCGACCCGGGAATCGAACCCGAGACCCCATCATTGCAGTCGTACCATAATACAACTATACTATACCACCGAGGCAGTCTTGACTGCCTCGGTGGCGTTTTTATAAATACTTTTTAAATATTGTTATATGTAATGTTTCGCAAATGAGTAGGTAATTTACGTCCTTAAAGTGATCAAACACAATTTACCCCCCTAAAATCTTCTGAAGGAATTATAGATACGCTACTGATTAAGGGGGAAGGAAATTTGTATGTCAATCTCATTGTAAAACTTATCAAAATATGACACACTTTACGTCAGGCGACGTTTTTTTATCCGCGACATGTTGAGAACCCTATAGTGATTGAAATTACTGTGAAGTGATAATTTTCCTGGTTTGGCGGTTCCAAAGAAGTTATGGATAATCCTGTTAGCTTTGTGATAATTACTGCTAAACAAATTATTGTTGCCAGTCATAACACTGTGTATTGTCTTTTGACTAGCAACTCTCTCTTTGGTTCGCCCTTCTTCCGTGCGGACACGTAGCTCGTTGTGCTTTTAAAAACGAATATTATCCAAGAATGGTGGTCTAATCATTTAATATTTTCGCCGTAGGATGTAAATCCTACTAATATTATAAAGGCGAAAGTTTGTAAGAATGTCTGGATGTATGGATGTTTGTTACTCTTTCACGCAAAAACTACTGAACGGATTTCGATGAAATTTGGCACACGGGTAGATCATGTCCTGGATTAACACATAGGCTACTTTTTATCCCGGGAAAATATAAAACGGGACTTTTATCCCGGAAAAACTCATTAACGCGGGCGGAGCCGCGGGCAAAATCTAGTAACCAATAAATCCTATTCTGTAGTTGTTCCCAAAACATCCTCGAATCGAGCAACTATATTTTACTTCACCGGGCGAACGATCCATCAAGTTTGTCCTAAACATTCATTTATTAAAACGAACCGTCCGAATACAAGAGGTTAAATTGAAAACTGTATAAAAGAACATCGCAATAAAATCCAATTGGACCGGTGGAAATTGGTTGAAGTCAATAAAAGTCATCTGATATTGGAAATTCAATTTTTCACTTGTATTTATTGCCATATTAAAGTATCTCAATTCGAGTATACCTGACTAATGTACGCCTATTTGTCATAAGACAAAGACCCAAAATAATTATGCAGGTAACTTTTTTTCCTAATATCAATTGACTAAACGCAACAGACACACTCTTCTAGAACATTAAATTACTACTCTCTGATTTACCACCACATGTCTTTCCTCATACAAAGGGCCTTATTAATAGATACAACTCAGTTTCGCTCTGAAGTGCGATATCAGCTGAGACGCTCTCAAATTAAGATCGGCATCTTAAGATAGTCGCTATTAAACCCCCATGAACATCGCTTCAATGACATCTTAAGTGGAAATATGTGACGATTTTTTACAGCTGAGTTCTTAACAGCGCCGACTCAGCTGAGAACAAGCTTTTAAATGACAGCTCAAGGTGTATCAAATAGCTCAATACATTGAGTCTACGTGAGATTTTACTCGAAGGTGAGATTGATTAAATACATATATACATATATGCACTCACGCCTGTTATCTCCGAAGGGGTAGGCAGAGGCGCTACTAGTGCACCCACTTTTCGCCGTCATTCCGTCTCATGATGTGATAGGGGGCGAGCCTATCGCCATATCGGGCACAAATCCCAGATTCCGGACTGATACTGAATAGAAAAACTCAATATCACTTTGCCCGACCCGGGGATCGAACCCGAGACCTCAGCTTTGCAGTCATACTGTAATACAACTACGCCACCGAGGCAGTCATTGATTAATTAAAACAATTATTTAAAAAAAAAATTCATATTAAAACGTAAACGCTCAGAAATTTCACTTGTAGTCATCCAACATTTTCTTCCATAACATTTAACCCGTAACAGCAGTCATCAACCTTCCAAGGCCACCAGATATTAAAACACAAAACTGACCCAACCCTACTTAGGTATGGTCGAAACGGCCCGCATCAACCCTCCCGAGATTTCGCAAAGCCCATCTTCATTCCCGCAGATCTGGGCAAATTGGGCACCCCGACTCGGCGGACTTCAATTAAACTTAAGTTTAATGTATGCGTTATAAGATACAATCACTTTGTATATGTGCTAGGATAGGTAAAGTAAGTGAGGAAAATATTGCTTATGATAATACAATAGTAATATTAATTAGTTAAAATTGTTTGCACATGGCCTAATCGTATTAAACGACTAGTGCGTTGTCTTCATAAAAAAGTTAACATATATGTTGAAATAAAAATAAATACTATGACAGTACCATAATTCCTAGACTCCTAACCCTCTCAAAATGTAGCAAAAATTCATTAAAATAGAAAACACCTCACCAACCCCATCAACCAACCACCAACCTAAACACAAAACTAAACCTCACCAAACCAACAACCAGCCGCGCGGCCGACACATGCGCACGCGCACGCGCCGCTATCTGCGCGGCCGGCGGGTGACGTCACCGCGGAAGCTAAGGACGTGCGACGGCGGCAGGTGACTAACCTCAGCATTGTCATGTGGGCCGGGCGGCCCGTGGCACACTATATTTGAACATAGAACGGGAAAGGAATACTCGCGGTGCTTCGGACGTCGCTTTTGATGTACCGTGGCCGATGGTTTGGGCGCCGCGGTGTTAATTATAATAAATCTAGCAAAGCGATATGAGCTATAAAGCCGTGGTTAGACTAGCAAGTTCTCGCTGCAATATATTGCACAAGAACTTCCAGATGCGTTTACAGGAGCGACAATAATATTTCAATAATTTTATACACATGCTACTCGCAGCAATCGTGCAAGCTCCCAATTTGCCGTGACTGTTTATACGGAAAAAATTACTTGTGAAAGATAACTTCTGCAAGTTTTCTTGCTAATCTAAGCCCCGTCTTTGAGCTTAGTTTAGTGCAGAAGGCGTGATAAACGTTGAAGCTCCTTGATAGTGTTAAGTTTATAATAATACTCGTCATTTACTACTGGTACCTTTAGTTTTATGTGTAAATTACGTAAGAAATGAGTCATTTTATCACTTGCACAAGTTATGATAATTCATTACTTAATTCCATTGATATATCCTACATATGCCTACTAATATGAGTTATATCCCCAACATCAAGACTTCAAACAAAAACCAAAGCCTCAATGTCTTGTTAGTGCGTCCATCATACACTTTCACGACGCTCCAATCTCACAATATTCGCAGCACTCTACCACATCTAAGTCTACAAAGACAATCCTTTGTACCCAAAAAGTCCTCTCCAAACAAATCCAGCCACCGGTCTCGATTCGCGAACAACGCTGCGGTTATAGACATTTAAATTCAATTCGACGTATCTCTCTAATCCAGTCCTAAGCTAACAAACGTTGTATGTTTTAAACATACTCGTGGGCAAACGATTTCAACCAACTAATTGAATTCGTTTTTCAATGAGGAGTCGTTTGGGCGATGATGTTTTCCAGTAGCCGGCAGTAATAACACCGTGGGCTATAGTCACGGAGAAAACTTCGCATACGTGTGAACGATTGAGATGAAGCTCTACGAGGTCAAAGCTAAGCATTTATCTAATGCTAAAGCCTGTGTGATATTCTCTGCCTAGTGTTGTACCTATTACTACAGCTCTATGAGTAATAATTACTGTTATTATTTTACCTTTGAGTATAAACATCCACATCTGCCCAAATGCTAGTTTTATAGCAGTTAATACAATTGCTTTCCGTTCCACAATTTCAACTTGACCATTTACCAAATCGTCAAAATTTCGCGAAATATCAAAAAGCCGTCCCTCTTCTTCTTTATTAGCGTTATCCAAATCCAGTGACAGGGTCTACCTTTCTACTCATACGTCTCTACTTCACCCAGTCTTGCACACCAGGCCGTCACTATAAATATTACATCAACTAAAAAGTAATACGCATTGACAAAATCCTTCGACATGCCGTATCGACTCAGCGTCCGAGATAGCTCCCAGGCGTTCGATAGACAAATATTTGTCGATCGGCCGCGTGTTTGCATTTAATACAGCCATCGGAACTCTCCCGACGCGGACCAATTCGATTACATTTTGTGTTGTTTGTTTTTTTTCATCATTCCGTTCGGCTTTTTGTCGTGCGTTCCGTTTGCTTGTCCCGGCGTGTTTGATTTTTATTGCATTTGAATGATGTTCGATTGTTGTTACTGTTTATCAATAAATTTTATTACATTCTTGGATAGTTTCATATTACATATACGAGTGGCACGTCTCCTATATGCAAGATTCCTACATAAATTCAACTTTCTTCAACACTTCATGACAATACTTCATAACCCAACGATCCATCCCGTCAACCAACACCTTAACATCCTCCCAATCAATCAGGTTACATCACACCGCGTAACAAGATCATGCCCTTTTAATAGCATTACTATTTGTACATTTATGATTTTAGAGCTACGTTTCGTAAGTTTTATATATCAGTTCATACGATTATGTGGTCAAAGAATTCCTATAACCCTCCCATACAATTTAATATGTGTGCCATGGCTTTCTCTATACGTTCCTCCAAGCAGCTGTATGCATTGTTGTGATCCAGTAAGACCTATGTCTTACCACACCACCTTAAATGAATTAATACGACCCTAAGGTCATATTAATAAATCAATCTCAACTTGTGACTTCACCGCAATTTCAATTTGAGTAAAATCCCAAGTAGACATTAAACGTGTTGAACTATTCATCCTACTAATATTATAAAGGCGAAAGTTTGTAAGTATTTATGGATGTCTGGATGTATGGATGTATGCATGTTTGTTACTCTTTCACGCAAAAACTACTGAACGGATTTCGATGAAATTTGGAATACGGGTAGATTATGTCCTAGATTAACACATAGGCTATATTTTATCCCGGGAAAATAAAAAGAGGGACTTTTATCTAGTATTTAATAAACCAAACTTTAGCTGACATTCACGAGCCTGTTCTCAGCCGATTCGACTCGGTTACATAAACAATACTCAGCTCTCAAAATCAGTCACAAACTGAGTTGCATCTATTAATTCAGCCCATAGTGATAGCCCATGTTATTATTGGACATTATAACAGTACCGAGACGATTCGTTGAGCATTCGCAGAAAGCTTTTTCATACAAAAATATAACCAGATCGAATGTGTTACAAAACACTCATTATGGCGAATAATTACAATCCTAACTAATCACAGCTTCAGGCTGTAATTCTACATAATCAGCTTACAGGAAAGGTTACTGGGAAACTGACACAAGGTGCATTATAATGTGCATAATTGACAGCTAAGGCTCGGCGTCGACCACAGCAGAATCGCATCGCGTCGAATCGTAAGAGTTGCTTGCGTCTACGCCCGCGTGTAAGCGTGTCGTTCTAAAAAAAAGTCCTTAATTCGTTATATCCTTAAAGGGTTGTTCTAGTGTATTGTAAATAATCAGATTAGACTTAAATTATTTCCTACAGAAGCAAATTACTAGAATAAAAGCAGCCTATGTAAATTCAGGTCAAGGTCTACCCGTGTGCCAAAATTCATCCAAATCCGTTCAGCGCTAACTGCGCTTACTTCTAACAAACATCCAAACATTTACACAATTCGCGTCTGTGTGGTGATCCACGGCGCATTTCTAACGGAAACAGTTCGAAGTAAATGTATAGCAGGCGAATCAATGCGACTCGTGTCCATTAGAATCGGGAGTTCAGTCGACGCTGGACTTAACACAGACATACCGGGATAACGCTGGCGGATCTCGCTATTATTAATCCGAGATAATCACGCAACGCTTTATTTAAAAAAATATCTTTTTGGTATTGTATTATGGCGGCACCACATTTCGCTATGTGTTATTTGTTATGCGTGTTATTCCCCCGCATATGACGAAGTGTGGAAGGCTCATTCGTCTATATTTGCTTTATTCACACGCATAACGCATAAGTGCGAATAGCAAATAAGCTTATCCGTTCACTTGTCGGTTTTTTGACACACTTCAAAGGACACGAATAAGCAGAATATGTGTGTCGACTCCACTTCGTTCACTCATTCAGTTTTGTTCACAAGCCACATACGAATATATTTGGCATGTTTGGCACGCTGGCACCAAGTGTGGATGGCATGTTTGTTGTTCACTCACATAACAAATATTTGGGCGAATATAGCGTAGCCGCTTATCAAATAACACATAACGACGTGTGGTGCGGCCATTGGATGTTAATCTCGCACTAAGTTTGAATACTAAAAATAATTGTTCATTATGTAAGATATAAACTGTTATTGACAGATTGGATGCCCTCTTTATACAATATTTTTTAATTCTGTCTGTTCATTTATTTTGTTTACATTAACTCTTCTTAACGGTGCCTACAAACTGTAAGGTGGTATACCCAACGATTCTTCAGGTCCATCACATTATTTCCTGTCTGTAACAGACTAATTCCCACCAAAAAGTTTTGACCCCATCAAAACCAATCACATCCCAACCTCGCCTTTCCAAACCCAACTGGCAATCACGAGCAACCAACAACCAGTTGCACGGACAATTACACAGTGTGACAATTGGCAACTTTCAAGCGCACTCCGACCCACCGCGCAAACAGAATCGTTAGAAAGCTTCATCCATTATTTGATTATACGCATTCCGATTGATTGGTTACCTTTGGTTTCACTGAAGATTGGTTTTGTTCGTGAGATTTGCATGCGATTTTCTTAGTATTGCATTAGGCAAACTGCAAACACAATGCTTTTAAGCAGTAGTTTTACATATTACAATAATACATTGCATTCTGTGACATAACTCAAGTGTCATAATGACTTGTTAAATCTTCTTCTTTTTCAGCATTAAGAAGTCCACTGCTGAACATAGGCCTCCTCCAAAGATTTCCCGACCAACCTCACCGTCAGAGGCGGCCCGCACCCAGCAGGTTCCTGCGACCTTTACAAGGTCGTCTGTCCACTTTGTAGGGCGTCCAACGCTTGTCACTGTTCTCAAAATAAACAAAATATAATTTTCTTCAATTAAGTTTAAGATAAATCATCATCAACAGCCATACGGAATCCACAATGCAATAAATAAATTACGTTATATCTAACCCTTTATATATTTATTTATTACCTAGTGACAACTACTTATAAGCATAGATACGCCATAAAATGTCTATATATCACCAGAAGATAAAGAAAAGCTTTAATTTAGACATTTATTTGGCAACCTTAGTACAGAAACAAATTCCATAACCAATATTTAAACACCTAATCCAACATCATTACCATAATACTAAAATTCACTGAATCAAGAACTGCGAACGTCAAACCGCCCACGTGGATGTTCAAAACTGCTGAGCCATCAGTGTCGCATGACGCAGAATCCGTCGGAAACCTTGGCCGCGTCACCACACTCAGTCTGGCAAGTAAATACATCAAAACTCATGAGTTCTTCACACTAATTCTTAATGGGAGTTGAACATATTATGTTGATCTGATTGAGTAGATTTCACTCCCGGTTGCGACAGCCTACAAGTCTTGCCGAACTATAAATTCCAAAAACACTGACAAATTTTGCAATAACAGTCGAAGATCCGTGCATTTTTCTAGGCTAAAAATAGCATAAAATATTTCTATGAAATTCAGATAGATTTTAGCAAGTGAGATACTTCTCAGCTCATAAAATTGTTCTATGAAAAATATCATCTTGATCTGACGCTACGTCAAACGATAAACAACCATTTTCTTAATACATTAAATTACTAATAATATAAGCATATCTGAGATCCCTACAGTTTTATGTCATAAGTTACGTATAACGATAATTTACTCAATTTTAGCAGTAACTATAATAATATCATTACAAATTAATAACAAAACTCAATAACCACACACACACACACCCCCAATCGGGATTCGAATCTGGCACGAGACGATTACGCGCGTTCGCTTGCGCAAACCGCACGCCGACGAGCGCAATGTTTATGCAACACGCGGCTGTCTGTCGGTCGGTGTCGATGCGTTTTGCGGTCGACTGTAATGCGTTTCGGTTTGGTATCATGACGATAGATGTTTGCGTGTCTAGAAGCGGCAAGATGCATAATGGAGAAGACAGTGCAATATCGCGTAAGTGACAAAAAATATCTAAAGTTTAGCATATAGATAATTTCATCCATGATGACGCGCGCTACCAATTTTTGAGCAGGATTTTCACGGGTTAAGAGGACTTTGATTACTCCTCGTAGTGTATGTGTGTGCACTCATAGGTGTTTAGTGTAAATTTACAGAACTAAAACACAAGCGGTAGGTTCCTCACTTGGACTAAGCGATTGGGAAAATTAGCGGGGCGCGTCATTGCGGGTGACATTATCTTTAAGTAAGGATGAACCTCAATTTGGCTTTTTTCGTCGCTTGCGCGGTGTTACACTATCCCCGGCGATAAGGCAGGCGTGCGCACAATATGTAGGTGCACAGCAATCTTTTAAGTAGATTTGTGAAGAAGTTTTGTTTTATTTCCTATGTATTGAAAGGCGCATATATATGTAGGGCCTTACTAATAAACGTTGTGTACAATCTTTCATAGTTATACAATATTTTGTCTCACTTCCTCAAACGTTAAATTTCACTCGACAGAGCAAGACAAAACACGGTATAACTATAACAGACGTATACAACGTTTATTGGTAAGACCTATAATGTGTTAATATTGATAAAGATTTTGACAAAACCTTATTGTATTACAGATACGCAAGCGATCACTCTTAAGCTAGATTAAACGCATAATTGAATGAATTAACAATCATAAACGGATGCTACAATTTTCCTAACAATAACTAATTGTGTAATTTTCTAAATTACAAACAAAAAAGAACCCATTTCTTCCAACCACGTTCACTGCCTCTTCTAGTAACACAAACTCTATGCATACAATTATAATCCAGTGTGACACACATAGTCTTTATTGCGGAAAGGTTGAGTAAAAACCGACGTCTGTACAAGTATCGTATGCATTCACTAAACAACTACACTAGAGTGTAAGAGAGGGAATAGAGTTACATCAGAAGTTATCAATTTATAGTATAATATACGCTCTGTATAAAGTGAGGTTTGGATTAGCAAGAAAACTCGCAGAAGCCATTGCAAGGCCTTGCGGCAAGCTGTATAAAACCATTGAAATATTGCTGGTGCTTTTGTAATGGCATCGATGGAAGTATGCGCAATATATCGCACCTTCAGAACGAAAACGACACAATTCAAAAAATAGTAAATTGAGTTGTCATTTTTGAATGACTAAAAACTAGTCCCTTATTTATAAAAATAAAATAAAAAAGGGACTTATCTAAAAGTGTTGTCCCTTTCCTGTTGTAATACGGCTGTTTTTGAACTATTGTTGTATTGAGAACTTCATTTTAAGTAATTTTATGACGATAACTCAATTTTCTATCTTTTTGAATTGTGTCGTTATCATCCTAAAGGTGCGATATTTCTGTAAGAATTTGACAGCCTAAATCTTGCATTATGAGCCACTGCTGATCACGGGCACCTTCTACCATTGAGAGGGTTTAGGTCTACATCCATCATGCCGTCGCACTTCTTATACGAAATTCTTGTGGTATGTAGGTTGCTCCATGGTGTTTCGATGTACTGTATGTACATGGTGAATACAGTATTCGGTAATTATTCATAAAGTTTATAGTAAGAGAATCGGCACGAGCAGCAAAACACAATGTTTTTTACCTATTGATTATCTTGATACGACTGCAAAGCTGAGGTCTCGGGTTCGATCCCCGGGTCGGGCAAAGTGATATTGAGTTTTTTCTATTCAGTATCAGCTCGGAGTCTGGAATTTGTGCCCGATATGCGATAGGCTCGCCCCCTATCACATCATGGGACGGAATAATGGCGAAAAGTGGGTGCACTAGTTGCGCCTCTGCCTACCCTTTCGGGGATAACAGGCGTGAGTGTATATGTATATGATTATCTTGATAATTTACTAAGAGACCTTTTTTAAACACATTTCATATATCTCATCATCATAATCACAGGATGCCCACTGCTAAATATAAGCCTTCTTACACGAAACTTTCATACCAACCTATGGGATAACGATTATTCAACGACTCATTCCTCACTATCCCGATACACGCCCTCGGCCGATACAGCCTCGCCCACACTCACCACGTGTTCGCGCATAAATGACGCGAACTTGACCGCGAATGTGCCGAGACTTTTTTAACTTACGACTCCGGATATTGGCAGTTTGAGTTTCAGAATTTATGTTGCATATTGTAGTTGATTCAAGTTCTTCATTAATAGTAATACAAAATTACTGAAATTTCCAAACAATAAATGAACTTCTTCTGCATTATCCTTATGTTATACTTAATTATTATTATAATAAAACCGTAAAACCAGTATATTTTTTTATAACCTAGAATATTTGTGGTTTGCCCTATTACGTAGCGAAACAGGGCATTTATCTCACTCATAACTCAATACATAGTTAATTACCATGACTTTGATAGATCCAATATTTACATACAGCAGATTCTGAAATTTACATAGTTTTGTCTTAGAAAGCTTAGCTTCACCCACATTTCACGATTAGCCTACGAAAGTCAACCTTAAACGCATTGCGTATGTGACTCATCGAAGCGAGTTTCTCGTGCAATCAATAAATCAATATATTCGGCGCAGCCGTCGTTCAATCTAACATTTATTGATAAAACCGATATAATAGCAATGATTTTAAATGTATAAAAGTTTACCACAACAAGCTACAATGCGAATTAAACTTTTGGAACTGGTGATAGGGTACAAGATATTTTACAACAGACTGAATACTTAAATACATATTAAAAAAGCTTTCGTTTCGACTTCCGATATATCACCGTCCACGTATACTAGTAGCTGTGTACAAACGGTACATTTTTTTAAAGCAACATATTTGAAATACACCGAATATTAGCTTGATAAAATAGCTTGTTACAAAATAAACAAATCAATATCATGAATCTTTCAAACACTACTATATGAGTAGATGCCGGGCGTGTCCCAATCTCGGCCGGATAATAAAGCGCCTCCCACACGCGCCGCATAGCGATTCGCGCATCTCGTGCGGACGCGAACTTGACCGCGCCGCGTCGCGTGACTCATCCGAGACGCGATACTTTTTAAGCGGCCATTTCTCCGAGTCTCGATTCTTTAATCGGTATTAGCCGAATTTATTGTAATGATACTAATAAACGATGGTTTATCGATGTTTACAATTGTGATATGATTTATGTTTGCGATTTATTGTCATTCCATAATCTGAAATAAATTTATATTCATATAAAATTTGTGGTCGTAAAACAAAGATAGGCAATACCTAAAATGCAGATAGTTTCAAATATTTTCACTCAAATCAAAATACAACAAATTCAAATAACAGTCTTAAACTATAATCATTTTATGTTTCAGTTTTTGAACTATCACCTTATTCTTATAATACTACAAACAAGTTCAAACACATTTCGCATCGGTCGCACGAGACGGATGCATCGAGAATATCTCGTTATTCCAGGAATGTTGATACCTGAAATCTAATCAATGTTGTAAACTCGATTCCAGTCAGTTTCCCGACCGTTAAATGCGTTTATAATGGACCTTAGTTGGCATTTTGTATAGCAAAAGTAGCTCAGCGTTAGTAACTAGATTCACTACCTTTATCATTTAGGCAAACAGGACGGGTAATATAGAAATGTGTTTTACAGAATATCAAGTTGTGTTTGGTACTTTGTTGTATAGTCAGTTATCGTCGATGGTCAAAGCATCTAAAGCATGTCTTGTAATTTCAATTAACTCTGCCCTCTTATTCTATGGTTGCCCTAAGTCTTATCAAACATACAACATCTTTAAAGGAGTCAAAAACCTGCTTAAATCCTGGTGCAAGCCTTGCATTCACTATCTATCAATCCTTTCCAACCTATTACAATCGAAATAGAAATATCAATTTTTTGTTTTTGACTAGGATTTTTTACATTACAATCCTCACAAATGTGCTCAATATTACACCTTGCGACTACGCTATGCAATTTATACTTGCAACTGTGTACAAAACAGCACCTTAACTGATACTGGCGCCTTATAATTACATCAAAGCGTACACGGCGCCTAGCTTCCTTTGTGTTACGTTCATAAATTCAACACTGTGGGACATAATTGTACACATTATAAACTGAGAAATGCGCGTAACAACGTGCGAAGATTTGATGATACGTTATAGGCAATTATAGTGGAGCTTGATCGTTTATAAATGAAAATGATTCCTGCTTTGTTGTAATGAGTAATGACAAACTAATATCTACCTTCTAACTCCTGAAAACTAGCTTTTTGCAATAAATCGTTTAATTTTAAAGACCTCCGATTTTGAGATGCATGTAATTTTGTTTGGCTTGAAAACTACATTAATATGAATGCCTTTAAAAATCTCCTTTTAACGCGGAATTAGTTAACCCCACGTATACCATAATAACCACATAATCCCCTACACGCATACCTCTAGGCCAGGATTCCCGTGAACGTGAGCGGCATACACATCACACATACCAAACGACACAAATTGGAACAACTGTTCATACAAACGTTTGCTCCAAGTCCGAAACCTCAAAGTTACAGAAAGTTTTCTAGAGAGAGTTCTAAATTGTCATCAACAAAACGAATATCAAATAAGATTAAAATTCAAATTTAAAGAACATGATAAAGCTTGCATTCCCGAAAGGGTAGGCGAAGGCGAAAATAATGCAACCATAATTCGTTAACTTCCTATCTATTCCATCTAATCGGACACGAAGTTCAATTTCGTTAAATTCATGAAAGATTCTTTTAAAAACTAAATAAAAAACAAATTTAGAAAAGTATAACACAAAAATTACAATATAGCTGTAGAGTAAATGAGCATACAAAAACAAACAGTCCATAACATTATATACAAACAAATCATAATATAACCATAGAATAAACGCGAACAATCATTTTTATAAATTATAAGTCCGTAAATTATCTTCCATGTATAACAATATAAATCATTACAATAAAACTTGAACGCAACGATGATATAATTTCATCTGGCAATAATCCAATGAGACGCGTTCAAACGATGTAAACTCTCTTATCTGTTACGTTGTTTTTTTACTTACATTCCATCGTTGATCTAGTTTGCCAAGCAGCAAAGAAGCAAGTGGATCGACTGGTGAATAAGCACTGTACACAAACATATAAAGATGGCTGAAATAGATGCGTTACCAGTCATAATGTGGAGGAATAGGTTTATCTAGCAAAATCCTAATCATAATACGGTAACAGAAAGCTGGTAATTTTGGGTAGCAGTCACAAAGTCACTTTATAATAATGACTGCCTCGGTGGCGTAGTTGTATTTCGTACGAGTTACGAGTACGAAATACAACTACGCCACCCAAGAAACGTGTGACTGAGTTTTTCCATCTTAAAAAAATTACTCAGTCGCAGCTCGGAGTCAGGAAGTTGGCGGTGTGATACCCCCGTGCCTCGGAAAGCACGTAAAGCCGTTGGTCCTGCGCCTGACCTCTCTCCGGTCATGTCAGATTACCGTCTCACCGGACTATGAGAGTGAAGGAATAGCGAGTGCACCTGTGTATTGCGCACACACTTGTGCACTATAATATCTCCTGCGTACCTGGCTGATCTCCGTTGAGATTGGCCGCCGTAGCCGATACTGGCTAGGAGGATTTCATTATAATAATGAAATAGAAGTTGCATAAAAAATGGTAAAACATATAATTAATATATAGTATTTCCAATTACGATATTTTAATCACACAGAGTCTAGACCTCTTCTTGTCCTAAAGTACGAGAGGTCATTTAAATTTTCGGCGTCTCATGTAAACTTTTTTGCTCAAATTTGGGTCTCAAAAGCGGACTAAAGTGGTTGTTACGTCAAGGACCCTACAAGTTACAACGCTCCTCGAGATGTTTTCACTCGAAACGATGGGTAAATTGAGGCGTTTTACCTTTGTTCGAGTCGTTTCGAATTATATTCAACTAGGCTAATTTCATTTGAGGAGCGACAAATTGATGGACTTTTTAAATTTAATAGAGTTACACTTTTTATCAAGAAGTCGGCGAATCAGACTGCGTTCAAGTTTTTCAAGGCGTATACGAGGGTCCATGGCCGGAGGATACAAAATGTATCAGGTGTTTCTTAGAATCATGAGTGTTCTGAAGTTTTTCGATCCGGGTAACACACGACTTGTCTGGAAATTAAATTATGTCTAACACAGCAATAGCTTCTTATCACGAGAGGATAAGCATGTGAAAGGGTACGTACTACACCTCTGGTTACTTGGCATCCACTAGCTTATATTCTTATTTGATTTATATGTGACAAACAATACAATAGTACTTTTTTTAGGGGCCATAAAAATAAATAAATAAAACGGGCCTAAAATTTTAACCAAGACAGTTTTATATATATTTCGGAGTTGGAGGATGGAGATATGGGCGAAGGTGGTATGTCCATGTTTTTGGCTTCGTCATGATTTAAGTCTTCCATAATAATTAAAAGCCGGCTTTCTCATATAAACGTAATATATTTCGTCTGAACAACAATACAGAGTAATAACAACGCTCTGTTGAGCTAGCCAACTAAACTTCGAATGCCCCGAAGCGCGTCTGCGCTCTCATTATAAAGGTTCGTTCCCCTCTACATAATTTCATACTACTCGATTGATTGAAGTCAACAGTAATACAATATTCATAATTAAAAATAGTCAAATCAACAACTTATTTTACAAATTCAAATCAATTTGCAACATTGTGTATTACACTACGTTTAGAACTAAGTAGTTCATTTTTAAATCACACTATGTAATATTGAAATATTTTATAGTATTTTAGTCACTCCGACATATATTTGGATAGAATTCCTAGAAACTAGCCTTTTACAATAAATTGATTCTTTTTAATGACCTGTGCCCGATATGGCGATAGGCTCGCCCCCTACCACATCATGGGACGGAATGTCGGCGAAAAGTGGGTGCACTAGTTGCGCCTCTGCCTACCCCTTCGGGGATAACAGGCGTGAGTGTATATGTATATGTTTTTAATGACTCCGATTTTGAAATTTATGTAATTTTATTATGCTTAAAAACTACATTTAGAATAGACGTTTTTAGGAAAAGTTAGTTAATAATGGAGGGGTCTAAAAATACTCTTTTAATGGATCCAAGTTCCATATTTTGCCCATTTAATATCTCGGTGCCTGCCTCGGTGGCGTAGTTGTATTACAGTAAGACTGCAAAGCTGAGGTCTCGGGTTCGATACCCGGGTCGGGCAAAGTGATATTGAGTTTTTCTATTCAGTATCAGCCCGGAGTCTAGAATTTGTGCCCGATATGGCGATAGGCTCGCCCCCTATCACATCATGGGACGGAATGACGGCGAGAAGTGGGCGCACTAGTTGCGCCTCTGCCTACCCCTTCGGGGATAACAGGCGTGAGTGTATATGTATATGTATATGTTAATATCTCCAAATTTTGAGCCTGGTTAGGTTTTGAGGCGCAGCTACAATACAAAAAGCGGACATGTTTCTAAAACCAAAATGTGATTCCAAATGGCCAAGCGTCCAAGAGCGTCTGTCTAGTCTACAAATTGCCAATTGGTTTCCAATATTCTTTTTTATCATTGAAGCAATAGGCTTGTAGCTTCACATTGGATGAGTAAATCGTGTGCGACATTGGAAGGGTGACCGTCATTAAAATAAAAAAATAAAATACTTTATTCATCACGTTGGCGAACATAGTTGCACTTATGATATGTCAAGATACATTCAATTAATAATTATTATTACAAATAGTCACATATATAACTAAAGAAATTTTTAAAGGGAGCAAAATCAATGTAAACTAAATATAAAGAAGCCAAGCTCGGGCTGGCAGGAAAGAGATAAAAAATAATATTTTTTATTAAAATTAGTGGGAGGCACGCGTCGCGATCCTCACCGGTGAGGACACTATAGGCCCTAGCCTAGCTAACCTACCAGCCTTTCAATAGCTACCTAAGCGATGACTACCCGAAGACGAAAGGCAGAAAGAAACTCCGGGCTTAATTTTTTGTCATCAAATGTCCAATGAATCTTTATATCATATTTTTTTTTCTTTTTTTTTTCAAAGTCTTTTGCATACAAAGTCAGATTAGTTATATAAGCTAATGCACACACATCACCGTTAAATAAGGACAAAATACAATTGAAGGAAATTTACAAACACAAAACACTATACCTTCAAAATAAAATGAGATCATTGGTTAAAATGTATCATATAGACTTGATGTATGCGGTCAGATCGATTTTAGGTTGAAACTGTTTGTAAATTCGATTAAATTCATTTGATTACTGGCTCGATTACATCTGGAAACTTTTTATGTGATTTCTCACTTAGTGTCTCTGTAGTGCCTTTAATTAAGTTTAAGATGGTGGTGCTAATGTTTATTGGCAATCGTTTTAGCCTTAGCATTCAGCGAGCAGCTAGCTCGTCTCGTCAGTTGCATACTTTTTACGTATGTGAAGGACATTATTTGTAGTACAGAACTCTTGAAATTAATTTTCTGCTATACCACAGTAAATACGCGCAACGCGCAACGGTAAACAAGCCAGTGCCTATCAAAACATAAAGCAAGTAACGTGTGACGTAACTTATTAATCAACATAATAATAACGCTGTGTCGACACTAGACATAACCTCAATTAAAAGCGCTGTGTGTGCCGCTGTTACAATTTAAATTACACTACTATCATAGTTGTTGGTTTGGTCTAGAGTTACGCTTCTGCCCATCCCTTTAAGTATAATGAGCTAACGTATGTATTGAGTTTGATATTATTTAAGATTTTTTGCTAAACCAGTGATAAAGACATTAATTATAAGGACTAAATGGCACGGTCCACGATAAAACATGTATAGAAAAATAGAGAGAGACTGCCTCGGTGGTGAGAAAAATAGAGGTTATAACGAAAACCGGATACAGCATATTGATTAGGTGGTGATTCAGTGTCGTTATAATAATTTCGGAGGAATGACCTGTCATTGCAACACTCCTTCAAAATTGTAGATTTAACAAAAGAACGTTACAGTACATAGTAAATGGATCGAGAATATATGTCAGAATTTTACAAGAAACGATCAAACGCAATAGTTTAAATAAACCACTACTATAGGTTATGGCGACGTCGTAGACAATACATTCGTCACGTCCGTTTATAAGCTACGCCTAGGATGCAGTGACGTCAAAATTGTCAACAATATAGCCATCGTGGTGGTTTTGCATCAAATACTCGTATTATATCATGGCCAGCCAAGTATTTATCGATATCTGCATAATAAATTCTAGCCGTAAGATTATTTAAATGTTCTACTATTTGATTGTCTTAGGAAATCTGGTCTACATAATATAATGGACACGTATAGGGTACATTTCAGTTAAAACCTTATAAATCAAGACTAGTTTTTACTTTTTAAACCTTTCCCCCGCTATGTTGCGTCAACTAAAATTCGTATTCATAAAAAACTAATCCAATTTAGATCGAATCATTACAATACAGCATATAAATATTAAAATCGGAAAAAACAAAAACAGTCTGTACCAAAAAAGATAAGCTTCATGATTGAATTTTTTTAAAATTCGCTACGCAATGAATTTACCGAGGCCGAACGCCTAATACCTTGGCCCGTTTGCAGGGTAGAATTAAAATTTGCATAATTTTATCAGGTCAGAGCTAGGGGTTTAGTGGGTCGCAGGTGCGCGGACGAGGAGCGCCCTCACTGATCTATCGTATTGGATTCAAGACAGCACTTCTGCCGAATATACTTATACTAGCTTTTGCCAGCGGCTCCGCCCGCGTGAAAGAGTTTTTCCGGGATAAGAGTCCCGTTTTATAATTCACGGGGATAAAAAGTAGCCTATGTCCTTTTTCAGGTTCTCAAATATCTGTGTACCAAATTTCATTTAAATCGGTTCTGTAGTATTGGCGTGAAAGCGCGACAGACAGAGTTATTAATATCGACCAAATTTGATTACCATTTAAACGGTTCTAGTGATTTAATCTTAAAAGAAAGAGATATACTGTCGTGGACATTTTTTTAGATCATTTCAAGAGGAATAATTCTTTCATACATATATTTTTGGTATCTTGAACCGTTTTCGCAGCGCACGCAATGGAAGCCCTCAAGGATGAATAATTTTCCCCGTTTTTTTCACCCTTTCCATTATTTCTTCGCTCCTAATAGTTGCATCGTGATGTCATATAGCCTAAAGCCTTCCTCGATAAATGGTCTATTCAACACAAAAATAAGTTTTCAATTCGAACCAGTAGTTCCTGAGATTAGCGCGTTCAAACAAACAAACAAACTCTTCAGCTTTATAATATTAGTATAGATTCCAATCGTAGCTAAGTTAACTTCCTCATAATAGTTACATCTTTGTCAGAGTGGAGATCGTGTAGTGTTTTCCAGGGCAGATTAGTGCAGCCACTTTTCGCCGTGCGTATTCCGTATGCGTATACGTGCGATTATTGACAGCAATAATTAGTACGTCTAAATGAGATTAAAGCAACAAGTTGGGAAACATTTCAAGCTTCAAAAGCCATCAGAAAGTAAACCATCCAACCCAATAACTCACTAGAAAGTTACGTTGTACATTTTTACAAACATCTCGTCCAGTTTCCAACTCTCGCGCCGCCGAATAAGGACATCGTGACAACACCAAGTCGCGGCTGTATTACGGTTCTTGTGCTTTTTGCATTGTTTACTATGGGTTTTCGAACGAAAATCACGTACTGCAAAGTCGGCGGTTATCGAGGCCTTGGTCGACATTTGTTTGCATGTTTGAATCATTATTAGCATATTATAAAAGATTTGTTATTGGGGAAAACAATCACTACATTCCTTAAATGGAGTGGATTAATGAACGTTAAGCTAAACAGTGATATTCAATAAATAGGTCGACGCAACATCCTATACGCTTTGATATTATTGTCCATCACAGGTCCTTTTAGAGTAGTTAACAGAGTGAATACAGGAAAAAGTTTCAGTTGATTAGATGCGTATTAAAAAAAAAACAACTTTATATAATTTGTCTAAAAATAAGGCAATAACTCTGTTTTATATCTCAAACAAGTATTAGAGGCTTTCAAAAATTACTCACCAAAAAAACTCACTTAATTTTCATTTTAAAATTATCGGTACCTTAAACACTTGGTAAGTGCAAACACATGAGGTCATTAAAGAAAATGATCACCGAACAATGTTTTTGCCGGCATTACAGTAACGAGCGTTGAATTTTTACTACTCGACAATCAACGGTGATTTATATCCCGTATTAAAGGAAACGAAAACGACGATTATTGAATTGACATTTGCAAGATGATTCAAACACGAGTTTGTGTACGTAGATTGAAATATTGTTGATTTATGTATTAACAATGCATTGTAATATGTTATTTTCAATTTGTCTGAAATGTAAACAAACTTAAGATTTGATGATTCTCTGAGATTTCGTATAAATTTCAAGATAGATGTGCGAATTATAATAAAAAACATTCAAATAGAAATAGCTTAAAGCTGATTTTTGTGTAATATATGACCTTCTTGTGAAGTACTAAGCATAATATTTGTTTACGTTTTAAATAAATTGCGAATGTTTGACCATAAGCACAAATAATTTAGAGTTGATATTATCAACGTTGTTTCAAGCCTAAGATATATCAGATACCCATTCATCCACACCATCAAGGCCACTGGTTTTCTACACATAAGAGGTATTGTTTCTTACTCATTCAAGCCTTTTTAAGTACCAGATCATAATACTATCTTGGTACAGCACATGCCACGCAAGACACATTACCCAATGCAAAGCTAGACGCAAGCAAATATTGCCAGCTGTTGCAACCACAAAGGTGTACTTATAAGTGCCGTATAGCAATCATTATGCGAAACCGACGTGCTTCCCGAGACAAACGCGTGTGCGTGTCACCTAAATTCAACTAATTACACTGGTGTCAGTTAATTGGTCTAATTCTACGTAGCACACCAATAAACATGTACACGAAGCACAACTTCCTAATAAGCATTCAAATGTTTTAAGCGTTTAGTTTATTAGTATATTTCGCTGGTGGGAGGGTACCAGGGTACTCGATTGGTGACAAGGACCGTGCACTTGGTAAAAAAGTGTACCAAGACTACTACCTATTTGGTTACAGTACGACCTGGTAGATTACCTTATGCAAGAATGTAGCTGAGTAGATACCGCTGCTATTCCTACCATCAAGCACTATTATGCACCAGTTTTAAGGATATCGTAGCTAGTGTGATTACTGGGTATTATGCGACAAAAATGTTGTGTCAGTAAATTACGAGCACGAAAGTTAACTATGCAGTTATGAATGGTGTTAATAAACGAACGAATCATCAAGCGACCAATTCAGTCATACGTGTGTATAAAAAATTGCATAACCAAACCATATTAAAGTATCTAATATAACACGACAAAATCCAAATAACCGCTAAGGTCGCGTGCGCAGTGCTTGTATCGAATGACGCTGGGTCGCATGCCCAGTTTCAGTTTCGCTCTGGCCTGCGCAGGCGCACCAAATATCGTGTTACAAACTCACTGGCTAAGGTTCATTGCCCAGATGTGACATAACTATGCCCATAATAATAAAAATATATGTATCTAATAGTTTCGTAGTCGTATTACAAATACGTTTCTTCATGTTTCTAATACATTTTTACCCGACTGCGAAAGAAGGAGGGAGGCCTCCGATAGCGTTTGTGAACACTGTCAACTAAGATTATTCAAACCAAAATAAAATATTCAAATTTAAATGTTGTTTCTATCTTTTCAGGTCTTCAATGAATTTAATAAAGATGGCAGATATTGACGCGGTCGGGTGTTAGTTTTTTTTGTTAACTATTTTTTATTGAGTTAAACATTGGAGTCATATCATAATAGCAGTGTGTTTTGCGTTATTACAATATAATGGGCATTTTACCCCCGAAGGGGTAGGCAGAGGCGCAAGTAATCCACCCACATTTCGCCGTTGTTCCGTCCTATGATGTGATATAATACAATAAATAACAAATTATAGAAATAAACATAACAAACTTCAAAGGTGTTATCATAGGTACACTTCGTACTTCCATTTACTAACTCCTAAATTATCTACTATTTAATCGTTAGAAACATTAACATGTAACGAACATAAACGAAATCTCCCTGGCCTTACTTGAAAAATTACCACAAATAGAAGAAATCATATCAGCTCTATATTATATTACTAGCTTTTGCCCGCGGCTCCGTCCGCGTTAAGAAGTTTTTCCGGTATAAAAGTCCCGGTTTATATTTTCCCGGGATTAAAATTAGACTATGTGTTAATCCAGGACATGATCTACCCATGTGTCAAATTTCATCGAAATCCGATCAGTAGTTTTTGCGTGAAAGAGGAACAAACATCCATACATCCAAACATCCATACATTCTTACAAACTTTCGCGTTTATAATATTAGTAGTATAGTATTATATTAAACTGTCCTACTGATGAGCACGGGCTTTTTTTATTAGTTAGAGGGTTGTAGGCCTTAGTCTACCATGCTGCCTAGTGCGGGTTGGCAGAATTCACATACCTTCCAAATTCTTATAGAGAACTTCTCAGATATGTAGGTTTCTTCAAGATGTTTTTCCTTTAGAGTTTAAGCGAGCGAATACACACATAACTTTTTTAGAAAAGTCGAGGTGTGTGCCCTTGGGTTTTGAACCTGCGGACATTTGTCTCGGCAGTCCGATCCACTCCCAATTAGGCTGTAACCGCTAAATTAAATGAAACAGCATGCTAAAATGCTTAATAGGACTGCCTGAGCCTGAGATAGGACATACTTATTATCCCGGGAAAATATAAAGCGGGACTTTAATCCCGGAAAACCTTATAAACGCTGGTGGAGCCGCGGGCAAAAAAGCTAGTACATACCTTAAAAAGCCTGCCTACAGCTGTATGGTGTATCCGAGACGGAACCTCCCAAAAGTCCCTCACTGTATAACGGTCGGTACTCTCGAGAAACGCAAATGTAGGAATCCATTAGACGGTCTAGAGTCTAGACGGAACACGCCCAGTTTGTTTCGAAATGTTTAATGTTAAACTGATACAGATTTTACTAGGCCTCTAGTATGAGAGTATCGAGCATCAACAAGAGCTCGGAAATTAAGTTGCTGCACGTTTACAAACATTAGTGCTTTGTCTTAAAATGTCTCCAAAAAACGCAACTCGTTATTCCGATGGCGTTCAATTTTGACGTTTGTGGTTCATCAAAAGACCATTCCTCACTCACGTGTTAGTCTTCCAACCAATCCCAACAAAAACCGGAATGGTCTTTTCTGCCACATTTTAACACAGATCTTCACAGGTATTTGGGACTTTAAAGCGAAGAGTTAAGAAGTAATTTGGCACGCATTTAGAGATCATAAAGACATACGTTACTCGCTAGACATTTTATTTGGACTACAATACATTTGTCATCAAGTGTAACTAGTTTGTTGTGACAGTGTAATACAGCTATCCAATAGAGGTATGTATGATTAAAATGCATAAATTCTAATAATTTCGTCTATAAAGGTAAAACCACGTATGCATGTTGCGAATTGCGAAACCTCACACGCCATAGGGTCATTGTCGAACATACGATAATGAACGCTATTAGTTAGAGAGTACAATACACTTCATATTGACGTGTGAAAACGGTTGTTGAAATCGTTACTGACACATCACTTTCATGAAATAAACTAAAATAATGATTTCTTTTAATAAAAAAAAGTTTCATAAATTGTATGCAAAAAACTTTATTTTTTTTTAAAACACACGCATAAACACTCACGCCTTTTATCCACAAAAGGGGTAGGCAGAGGTGCAACTACTGCTCCCATACATTTCATACACTCCATCGCATGTGAAGGGGGCGAGCCTATCGCCATATCGGGCACAAAGTCCAGACTCCGGGCTGATATAGAGCGGAAAAACCCAATATAACTTTCCAATACCTCAACGCTGCATTTGTGTCTTAATACAACTACGACACCGAGGCAGTCTTTTAGAAAAAAGTACAAAAGAAACAAAAATACATCACAACACCAGATGCCATCTTCAATTCCATATGGCATTCTTACAGAAGCAAAATCCTTCATCAGACTTAAACGCTACACCTTTTCTGTACTAGACTACACGTAGTTTTATAAAATGAAAAACGTTTCCACCAACAAGAAAAAAAAATCTTAGAGAAAAATTCTCTTAATGCGCTTAACGTCTTAATCCTTGCCGCGTTGATTAAAATTCACCTTTAGAACTGACGGTAATGTTATCTTTTTAAAAATAACTTTACCCTTTTTTTTCTTTTGCCCGTTGATTTTTGGTAATAAAACTGTAATTGCTTTAGTCGAAATATTTTTATCTTTATAGATAAACTAGCTTTTGCCCGCGGCTCCGCCCGCGTTAATAAGTTTTTCCGGGCTAAAAGTACATAAAAACCTTCCCGTTGAATCACTCTATGACTATGACGTTGATACAACTCTTAACAAATAATGCATTAATTTCGACCAAATTTGATTACCATAAAAACGGTTCTAGTGAGTTAATCTTAAAAGATAGACATATACTGTCGCGGACATTTTTTTAGATCATTTCAAGAGGAATAATTCTTTCATACATATATTTTTGGTATCTTGAACCGTTTTCGCAGCGCACGCAATGGAAGCCCTCAAGGATGAATAATTTTCCCCGTTTTTTTCACATTTTCCATTATTTCTTCGCTCCTAATAGTTGCATCGTGATGTTATATAGCCTAAAGCCTTCCTCGATAAATGGTCTATTCAACACAAAAATAATTTTTCAATTCGAACCAGTAGTTCCTGAGATTAGCGCGTTCAAACAAACAAACAAACAAACAAACTCTTCAGCTTTATAATATTAGTATAGATTTATCTGTGAAATGCTAATAATGTTTTGATCAAATATATAATAAGATCAAGAATATAAAAAAAAAAACCCTGATGTTTTTTATTAAAGATCACACAAGCAAATGGGTCATTTGACAGAAAATTACATTCATTATTCAAAATTATCCACAATACCTACGGTATCGTGAATGTTTCGCAAAAGTTTAAAAGGAATTGGACAGATGTTTGGATGTGTCATCATGCCTTTCGTAAGAAAACTAGTCCATTTCCTACAACATTTTACTTAGATAGTATGCTATCTATATATGACTGCCTCGGTGGCGTAGTTGTATTACGGTACGACTGCAAAGCTGAGGTCTCGGGTTCGATCCCCGGATCGGGTATAGTGATATTGGTTTTGTCTACTTAGTATCAGCCCAGAATCTGGAATTTGCGCCCGATATGGCGATGGGCTGGCCCCCTATCACATCATGGGACGGAATACGCACGGCGAAAAGTGAGTGCACTAGTTGCGCCTCTGCCTACCTCCTCGGGGATAATAGGCGTGAGTGTGTGTGTGTGTGTGTTTGTGTGTGTGTGTGTGTGTGTGTGTGTGTGTGTGTGTGTGTGTGTGTGTGTGTGTGTGTGTGTGTGTGTGTGTGTGTGTGTGTGTGTGCTATCTATATGAATCTATATATACTTCCCGAAACACATACGCTTTTTATCCCCGAAGGTAAGTATAGACAGAGCAGCTAATGCACCCATTTTCCACCATGTGATGTCTCATTATGTGATAGGAGTAGAATATATCGCCATATCAAGTACAAGTTCCTGACACCGAGGCTCAATATTTATTCCCTAAATATTACTCCTAATGACTTCCTAACTTCTAAACTTACACTGCATCGCGCTAAACCTCGTTTATCGATCGCGTTTAGCCGCAACCTGACACGGCAACGCATTTCAATTTGTTACTCCATTTTTATATTAGTCCTGGTAGAATGGAAAAACGAGCTTGTTGATGACCAATTTATCTGTTAGACTGTCTGAAAAATAATTATGAATAGTGAAATCATCTTTGAAATCGGTGGATAACATTCAAATACATAAATATGTTACATTCATACACTTAGAGGAAGCGGCTCTGCTGACACGAACAATCGACCAGAAGTGACAGTTTACTGATGTGTCGTATGACTAGTGAGAGAGAAGCCTAAGAACCCCCAGTATCTATTCTTTTAACACTGGAATTATTGTGTCTGGTCTATGGAGATCAATATCAAGCGTCACACTTGATAGTTTGCTACAAAGCTCAATAATGTAAACGTTACTAAAATAAACTTAAAATCCCCGTACATATATCAAGATTTAACACAACACACTACAAGAGAACATAATTATTACGCTCCATGACGGCATTGGGATCTCCAGTTGTTTATTCAGTTTAAAAGTTTTCTCATCGTGACGGTCCAACCAAAGACAATTTCCTGCTGTGTCCTTTCCACGTACCTACTTCCGCTCAGGAGATGTAATTTCACTTTCAAATGCACTCGCAGGGCCAGGCACTGTTCCCCTATTCACTGATGTTTTTATACATGAGAAGCGCTAATCTCATAAAAACGGTGAAATTGCGAAATATATTCGGTTGACGTAGATTTTTGGAATACTCAAATCTCAGTAGAAGCAAAATCCTTTGTGATAATATCTCGGGAACCAAAAGTAGCATTGCCGATTTCTTTAAAGAGGAACGGCACGACCATGTTTTTCACCTCATGATAAATGATCGCTACCACCCGTGAACTGTGATCATCCTCATTGTCAGAAACTGTGGCGCTCTCCATATTTAAGATGAAGTAACAAAGGATTTATTGTACATTTAGTTATTTTTCTGGCATGAGCTTCTTTTTATACCGTGATCCAGGTCACAGCCAGCCAGCATATTAAACCAATTCTGCCACGAACAACAACGCCCTAGGCGATATATCGGATTAGCGTCAGCTGTCAGTGTTTCATGTTGTATGGAACAATAGTTATGTGCAGTACGAAATATATTCGAAGAGGGAGAAAGGACTACTGGGATTTTCATATGATAGTCAACCTGTTGGATATGTGAAGTCTACATGATAAACTTGATTGTCGTGTGAAATATTATAAATTATTTTCGTAAATTCGAAAGCTGGTTGTTGCTTTGTGCAGCAAGAAAGTAACCTCACCACAATTTCGCCTAGTTTATAAACTATAAAGAAATATAAGCTACTTTTTAGTTTGGAAAATGCACGTTTCACTTCAATTTTACTCCCGGAAAAGTCTTATAAAGCGAACCAGAGCTAAAAATTTAATCTGATATATTCCATACATAACATGGCGATATATTTACTACCATAATGCATTAATAAACACAACTATTGCTTCAGTCACGCAGCACAATAATAACAGAAAATACTTTCGTTAGCTGCGGACGCGCGCGGGAACGTTTTCACGCTGGCGACTATATATAGCCCACAGATGCATATGACATAACAGCGACCCTGTTAAATTTGGAAAGTGCATAAATGTGACACATAATATACTATGAGACGACTTCTTCATGTATGCGGGTTATTTCGTATTTCCTTGGAGGATGTAAGCCAAGTTTTGAATAGATTAGCTATTACGATTCTCGTCAGGTGAACTAGAGGTTCACGTGAGCTTTTGTATTTCCTTCGAGGTAGTAAACTAGTTCATACAGTAATATTATATCGGAAATTCACAGTAATTAATGACATGTGAACATGTGATTCTTAACAATATAACTTACTTACAACTGTTTAATTTACGATCACTAAACTGGAGACAGACCTACCAATATAAAAGGTTTATTAAAGCATACTCTGGAATTATAATACTAACGTTAGTCTTGAGTAAATGAGCACAAAAAGTCACATAATACAATAATAAATTTTTCGTATAAAATATCTGCTGTTTATAGCTGGTTATCAAGTTGAGGATTTTCGCGTCTGATTGTTCCATTTTTTAAAATCTGGTATCTATTTGTATTTTTACCAAAAAGTAATTATTTACAAAAATACCATAATCTTCAAACTAATTTGAGTTTTTCTACATCAACCATATAATTTCTTGCATCATAATTTATTAAGCAGATCAATATCACGCACGCGTGTTTGCGTGCTCAATCAACAAGTGAACTGGCCCAGCGATATTAGCATAGTGCGAAGTGGGCAGGTAGAGAAAAAAACGTAAACAATACAAGGGAAAACTGTTTGTCGATAACTCGTGACGCAATAGAAAAATCGCTCTGTTGCGATCTTACGCTGTAGGGTTGTCACGAAGAGGAATGGGAGTAACGTAGATGAATTTGTAGGTTAAGTTGAAATGCACTTTGGTAATGTTAACCATCGCTTAATAAAATTACGCTTGAGTTTTCCAAACATGGTTCTAATAGAAATAGTATAAACAAAGACCATTATTCACAAATATCATTACTTGTAGCTTCTTGTCTATAATTTTACGAGTAATATCAATTCTACTATATACAACCCCTACATTGTTGACTGTAAACACATGACCGACAAGGAAATCTTCATCAAAAGGTGACAACCCTACTCGATACTGACGGAAACTCATTTACTGTTCAAGTTCAATTAAAAGCGGAGCATTTACGATCGGAACAAACAGGAGCCATTTCTTACCTATATACATATAGTAGCGATGAGTTATTGTAAACAGAAACTGTATTTTATGTAATAATAGATCGTAGAGGGTGGTAACATTTAGAAAAGGCTTTTATCCTTAAGGCCGCAGCGAATAGTAACAGGTTTATGTAAAAGGGATTTTATGACATCAAATAAGTATCCCAAATATGTCAAACTGACGCATTATTGCAGATCTTTTGCACTTATCGTAATATTATGTTAATTCACATCTGACTACACCTAACCAACTCTTCGTCATAATTAAACGATATTAAGTACTCATTCCTTTTCTTCAAAGAACTTTTGACTTCTCGAGCATAATAAAATCAAGACCATGATTGCTTCTATTCTATATCTTTAAGAACCTTCTACAGTCTCTAGCGAAGACTCCAGGATGAATCTCGCGCCAATTTTTCTAGCTCAACTTTTTCAACGCTAAGATTAATTTATACATTCCAATGATTCCTGTGAAATTTTCTACGTATTTCTGACTGTACCATCCATGCATTAAATAGGTAAATATACCATCAATAAAGTTGTTAATATTTATCGAGTGCGCACTCGGACTCATGTCCAAAATAATTTTTATTGACCAATGACAGTCTGTGTTGGTGTGTTTATGAGTTAGCGTGCTTCCGCGAGATCTTAGCGTCAACAGATCAATGATTAATAAATGCATCACGCTTTTTACCCTTTTCTGGAGTCGGCAGAGCTATCACACGCAATTTTCTACCTATGTTAGATCCAAACTCTGATGTAAAGATGTATTGAAATAGGAACCAATCCTATTGTCAAATATCGGGCGTTATTACAAACTCCGGGCTGATGCTTAGTAGCAAAGCCCAATATCACTTGGCCCGAGGAATCAAATGATCAATAAATGTTAAACATTAAATAGTCTTGACTTATAGCACTGCAATAGCATTCGGATATATAAGGTATTGTTAGGAACTTTCGTTCTTACCTGAAAGAATCACACAATATATTTCGCGGCGAGGATCGGGAACGCGTCCCGTGGGAAAATAATCTTTACGTACCTATTTCTTTCGTTAGATAGTTAGTTTTCGTTCTCTACAGTTCTCGGTATATAATCAATGCATTTGATAGTCCATTTACGTGTTTATAATGCATTCCGCTGCTTAAAGGACTCTTCAATGACTGATGTCTTGAACTTGTAAATATATTTTGCGCACCGAATCTATCTGAATCTGTGGACTACGTGAACATTTACAGAGAGAATAGCTTTGACATCGTTTTTCATCATTGTGCTGATTTCCATGAAGAACATACGACAGGTGCACTTTATAAATTAGTTTTTTTGATAACACGTAGAGATGAATAGAGTAGACACTTAGCTGAGCCGTGGATACAGGAAAAACTATGAAGTATTTGCAAAATAATATAGTAAAAGCTATACCAATGGTATAATACAATGGGATATTATTCGATCAATTTAGCATCATTTTTATTAATCAAAGATTTACCAAACATTTTTGATCCCATCCATCAATCGAGTATCAATCCACATCCAGGTCATTAAAATGATACTAAATCGTCCGCCTAATGACCACCGTAGAAGCATTTGCCCAGTGGGTCAGCTGATAGTTTACGAGAGAAAAGACTACAAATTTTATACTGTCCCACTGCATGGGCAACCTCTACTCCTAAGAGGTATAGTAAGTCCACAACGCTGGTGAACTGATCACTGATCTGCATACGTCCACACTAAACATACATACAAACATATATAAGTACATGTCTACCACGCTGACCTATCGAATTGGCACGTAGAATTTCATATTAAACCCATACATCAAAATATTCCACACAAACTATTATTTTACGAACTTTACGAATGTTTCGCGCTCGTTCTGCAGTGGTTACGGCGTACCAAACGGTCTCCCCAAACTAATAAGTCAATTTGACTCATTAAAAACGCTCACCACGTGTACACAAATCGGTATACGTTTCACGTGCTATGTAGGATGTCAATCAATATTTATTGTACATACTACAAACACGATCGTTTGCGTTAACCAGACGTTTTCTGGTAATTTAGCTCGGTTTAAGTTTTTGGTAAGACTAAGCAGTTAACGCGTAAATAAGAGATAGTATTAGGGCCTATTTCATAACTTCTGAGTAATCGTTACTCGACACAAATGTATAACCCGAACAAATACAAAAGTCAAACTCTATGCTACCCAAATAAACAGTAATCAAAAGACTAAACTGTTTAATACCCAAAACGTTAAATAAAATTTACTTTGAACATTGTGAAACAGGCCCTCAATATCCAAAAACATAAGAAAAAGTAGAAAAAAAAATCGTATTACACGATAGGTAAAAGTTGTTTCGCAAATACTTAAAATATTCGCGTTCACAATAATATTTCTACAATTAAAAATCAAACTTGCAAGAAAATTAAATTTGATTATTCCTCTAACGTTACCTTACGTAAGGCGTTAGAATTGAACTGTAATACACTAATCATAGCTTTTATAAATAATCATCACGTTCATTAAAACACGTTCGTACAACACAAATTAACACACACAATTATTATAATAACGTCAAAGTCGACAACACGGACAGACAATATGACGTCATAGTACGTACACTTTGGCCGAAAGCTTACATCGCGTAATACGATATTGATCCCCAAGTCATTGCCAAGTGTTATAATTTAAAATATGTTAAAGACGATATAGATATCATTAGAGAATATGACGTTTTTAATGTAAATTAATATAATTTTAGAGCTTTATTCAAGGCCAATAGTTTACAAATGTTACTATAGTATGCTGTAGTTTCATTGACGCAACAGTCTTCAACACTTTCGTAAGAAAAGGTTGACTGCCTAGGAATCATATTTGTTTACATTTAGTTAAATACCTAAACCAATAGAGTATAGATTTAGTATCTTGTTTTATACAAATATAAATTAATTCTAATGAATGCCAACTTTCAAGTGACTTTACCTATATAATTTTGAATGCAAAAACAACATTAAAACATTTTTATATTCTAAATCAAAATGTAACGCTAACCATACCCAATGCATAAAAAACAATAATTCATAATATAGTATAATGACCTCAAAACAGACAAATAACCAATAACTCATACAAATAAAATGAAACCCAAAAATCCAAATTTATTATTACTCATATTTAATGAACAAACTAGAACCAACATAATATCTTTTTTTTGTTCACCGATATTGTTGTTTTGTTAAAAACATATGTTTTACACACCAGTAACATAAATGTGGTTAACTTGTTTATGTATATATACATTAAATTATTTAAGTATGACACACTTGAGACTTTTGTGTTATATCATAGAAATCAGTTGATTTATTCATGTTGGGGGTTCTTTCTGAGGTCAAATTATTGTCTATCTGCTGCCTATGAACATCTATAGGGCATGTTACAGTTTATATTTAATTATACATCTTCCTTACATAAAATATTTACTGTTGACACAGTACAGCACTACCCGAGTGCGAAAGGAGGATTTTGTTTTTTAATAGAGAGGAAAGATTTGTTTGTTTGTAATAGATACAATCAAAAACAACTAGACCCATTTTGAAAATTCTTTCACTAAAAGGAAGCTACATTACTCGTGAGTGCTATAGTTACTGTTTATTTCGGGAAAATATTTTAATCCTGGAAAAACTTTATCACACGAGCGGAGCCATGAACAGAAGTCTAGTGAACATATAAATTAGCAATAATTACCTAAAAAATCAGCAGACTGTACAAAACTAACAACTAGTATTTAATTCATTTTTAGGCACCAACATATTGGCTATTTTAAGTGATTTGCTAAACAAACTTCCCTTTGTAACAGGATAAAGCACAATATTCAAATTGTCAATTGTGTATATACCTTTTGAACCCAAATCATGTATACAATACTGGTGAATCACAATTATTGCTTTCCGATACATAGATTAAATGTTCTTATCAATGCACGCTTGCAAAATTACAGTTTAATTGTTAAAAATGTGGGTGGACTGCTGACTAACACTTCACTGTGTTGCACTCTCTTTTTTATGCTTTTACAGTAAATTTCTTGCATCTTAGAAAAAGATTGCAAAATATTAGAAATATGTCAATGTAAATAAATGATGTTACATAAATCTAATAAATTAATGGATTTCTGTTTTAATTGGCAGTATCCCAACAAATATGCTCCTATTCAATCTCCTCTAATGTCCAGAAATAAATGAACATTGCTCAATAATTACTATTATTCTGTATGAATAGAACTGTAATTTAGAAAACAATACAATTTTGTTAAGTAATCTCTATGGAATACTTATAATGACCTATTAAACCTACATACTTAATTGTATGTATATTCTTTATGTGGCCTTTATTTTTAGCATAACAATAACATTAGTTCCAAGTATTTATTACTTATGTAGCAACATAAGTAGTTGAACATATTCAAAACTTTAAATCAGTTTTACACCTGTGTTCTCACCAATTTTCGTTTACTCTTCACAAAAAATAAATAAAAGGAATTTATTTTACTTCACATAAAGAAAAAAAATGTTTTAATTGAACTGAACACATACAGGCGATTTGAAATGTATAATATTATCAGCTACTTATCTGCCTGACTGTATAAAGTAGTCATTGATTGCAAAGAAAAATATTATCAAAATTGATTGTAATTTTAGTAACATGTACAAAAAGAATATTAGTTATATTAAGCTAATGCTTGACTCCTCAAGCCCCGCGACGGACGCCAGTGTCCATATATATAGGGTTTTCCCATACATCTATATATATAAGCGGGGCTTGAAGGTGACAGTGGTCATGGTACACCAGTCCTACTTTCTACAAACTGCAATTGAACCCTTCCTTACACAAAACACCACTGATACAATTGCAATCATTCATAACTTAATCTCCCTTTATCTGTGCATATTAAAAACACATAGATAATGATAATGCTTGAGTGTTTGGATATTGTGTCTGCATATTAAAGCTTCACTATATACATTGGGTATGTATGTTGTAATGATATTGAAAACCAGAATAGAGGACATTGATTTTTATACTTGCAGTGGGTTTTCAATTGGTTCTTAATGAATAACAGTTTAGAAGTACTTTTACATCAAGGCCTTGAATGTAATAATACTCTGGTGATGTATTGGGTGACATCACATCGGCGAATGACCAGGGGATCGTAAGCAAAAAGAGTGACTTACCTTGAATATCGGCCTGGGGTGTCTCGGCTGCGAGGAGGCAGCCGTGGCGGGTGTGGCGGCGGGCGCCGGCGTCGGCACCGTCACATGGTCCGCAGGCAAGGACTCCGGGACAGTCTGGAGCGTTGGTCGCATCGTCGTCGACATTTTCACTAGTTCACTAAGATCACTTAACACCTCGCTAGTTCACCGTCGCCGTTCGCATCCTCCGCGGTGGCCGTACGTTCAGCCCGCCCGACCGGCTCCTCCGACCCTCAGCAGGACGCCGATGCGGCCCCCGACTTGACTCCGACGATCGACAAACTACGCCCATCTAACCGCATTTTCCGCACGACGAAAACATCGCAACGCCCCGAGCGATTTTAGTCGTACCTATTTCACTTTCACGTGTGTGCCGACGATCGTCGAGATGGAAAACGGAAATAGACACGCAAAAAACTATTAGAAAGCTTACGGTGTCTTCTCCTGTCACATAAACACAGAAGGAATTCGCCGTTTTGACCTTATGTCGATGCGTAAACTAATTTTGACGACACCGACGGTTCCCGTGAACAGTGCTCAATCGCGCCGCGGACGAATATTAGTCGATTTAATAATAAATTCAATAAAGATATTTAATTTACTCCGATAAAAGTCCTCACATTCTTGAATTCACTCTCAAGATGGCGGATTTTACCTACTCTTCGTAAATGGGCACAAGGCTGACACGAAAACATCAACCGGCTCTCTACCAATCCTTTTCTTTTGATACCACACGAAAAGAGATGATGATATATGAAAGAGTTCAACGGCGTTTGTGATACGTCACAGAAAAACTGCTAATGAGCATGCGCACAAGTACGTTTATTCAAAATTTTGAACGCACCCAAATACGTTTTATTCTTGCATGTCAATACAATAAACGTATACATTACAATAAACGTAATTTTTATAATTAAAACGATTTGATTGCATAAAAACATCAGTGAATATTTTACATGCCTATTATAATTTGGACAAAAAAGCATATAAGTCTGATTTACATTTAATTTATGGCAACTTGTAAATACGTTTTTTTTTTACTGACAATAAACTATGGCGCCATCTTGCAAAAATGGCTGCCTTGTTGTTGGCGACTGTTGGGTGCTTGTTTGGGAATTAATGTTTGTTTCCTTCAGTTATTATGATTTCTGTTGATTTGCCGTGCAAAACTTATTATATTCGCATGCATGGTTTAGTTAACTGGTGAGTAATTAAAGTTCTATATATGTTTAAACTTGTTAAAATGTTAATAACGTAATAACATGAGTATTTGCAACGTGAGCTTTTTCTTTGCGTACCTGTGAATCTTTATTCGTAAAATTTTAATTGTGTGCATGATTAAACAACTTATTAGTGAGTTATTATTAATTTCCCGCTAATTGTAAAGCTTTTGTTAGCTGCGTGACGAGCATATTTACATAAGTTGTGACCTTACAAATTGCGAGACTAACAACAAAAGGACATTGGATTCTATTGTTCGCAATAGCTATCTCGATGTTTTACGTTAGCTGCTATAAATCATGCATTTAAAATCACCATTGAATAAATACATAAACAAAGTTCAAAACGGCCGTGAGAATAGAATATAAAATGGGTGAATGAACTTTGATGTTATTCAGAAAATATGAGCGAATACGGAGTTCGGCGTGAGAATAATCAATTCTAAGAAAGGTGGTTTATAAACGTAATTGTTATTGCTAAATAATATGATAAACTAGTTTATTGTGCAGTAAAGATAATTATTATGTATAGTATGGAGGGCTTTATCCCTGCGTCGCCGGATGTTTGTTGGGTTAGACGTCGAAGTTGCAAACAAAAATAGAAAAGGAAATTGTGTCGCTTTGTTTGCTGGCGGACAGTTATTTTTTTCATTAGATTGTTTATTCTGGGTTCAAAATAGCAGAAATGAGAGCAGCTATAAAAATAACATTCTAATGTTTATATAGTTAAAAAAAGTGTTAGGAATTAACAAATAAAAAATATATATGTATAATAACATTTCTTCATCTAGAAACATCACAATTTTATGGGAAAATGTACTATATGAGGCCTTTCATTTCTTTTATGTTAATTGGATTGTTATCATAAAAATATTAAACAAATCCGCAGTTGATGAATTTGTAAGAACTAAAAATGATATCCAATGATATTTTAAACAAATACACAATAGCATTAATATTCACATAACATCATGGGATGGAATAAATAAACATGGCAAAAAGTTGATGAACTACTTGCGGCTTTGCCTATCCCTTCAGGGATAACGATGTGCATAATTATGTGTACATACCTATTACTTTTAATGAAGTCACAATAATAAAAACAACCAAGATGTATACTCTTAAGGGGAACAGGAAAACATTTCACTAATAGTCGACATACATCATAGTTACATCAACGTCTTGTTCAATAATTAATATTTATGGGCATGAAATATTTTTTTGTATAAATTTCATAAATATTACAGGCCGACATAATTGTGTCAACTCATCTGTCAGTTGACACTGTATACCTTACTCCACTCACTATGAGGTGCAGTGGAGTCACTTAGCTGTGCATATTAAAAACAATAACAAATAAACATCAAAACTTATGGGAAGTAAGTTAGTGGCAAAATGTGTAAAATAAAACCTTTTAGAAATATAAACTTGGGGGGGGGGGGGGGGGGCTACATGCTTGACTCTAGGTGTCTTGAGGTGGCAAATTCTGTCCACAGCAGTAAGAACCTATGCCATGCATTATTGCACTGTATTATCCTCCTCGTTATAAATAACTATCACTCAATAATGAAGACGTATTGTCGGGGATAGTGCAAAACCGCGTAACTAGCACCGGTAAATACCAAGTAAGTGACGAAAAAAGTTTTATTGAAATTGATACTTTGACACTAAACTTATGATTGATAATACTATACTTTTTTTCTTTCACTTACGCGTTATTTACCAATGCTAGTTACTACTTAATTTACTAGTTTGCTAGTTAGTTTAGTTAGTTGGTTTTTAATTATCCCCAATGATATTGTAGATTAAAAAATTGTCTATTAGTCATCAAGGGAAGTGTTCATCCTTGGTCTTCCCATTGTCGTCTGTATTAATTTTAGTTTACATTATGACCTAAAAATAAATATTATTTTTAAAAAAGTCTAACCATTCTTAAACCACCAGTTTATATGTAAATTGTCTAGATCGAAGTAGTCTATAGTATTCAACATAATATTGCCTTCTCCTAATGAAAAACATTGGAATAAGCGTGTTATTCTAGAGAATAATGTGCAAACAAAACAGTCTCTTTAACTTACATATGTGTTTGTTTGTTCTGTCAATATGTTAAACAGTAAACTTCAGTAAAATATATTCAGTTGCAAACCCCATCCACATTCCCTGAAGTAATATAAACTATATGCAACGAAGTTTATTTATAAGGCACACAAACTTTTATATTATATTTATCTGCACTTAAAACTTATTAATGGAATATAATTTCTCTGAAAATGTCATGCATTATATGCACTTGCAAAATCTATACATACTGTATATTTAACTTGTAGAATGTCATTAATTCGTCATTGAGTATTGTAGGTCATTTCATTATAGATGTGAACAACAATTAAAACCTTTATTTTAAATGATATTATACATTAATAATAATTTTTATGCAATATTCGTTATTGGCATATAATAGTTTTTTTTTATTGATTTGTCATGATAAACTAACATTTTGGTATTTCGACTACTTTGCATATAATATTGTATCAGTAAAATGCCAGTGTTTCCTTGCCTGTACTACAGCACAGTTGATTAATTAGGTACACTTTAAATAATATTGTAAAATATGTTAAAACTTAAAAAGTTAATACTATTAAAAACATTTACAGATTTTTATAAAATAACTAGCTTTTGCCCGCGGCTCCGCCCGCTTTAAAAAGTTTTTCCGGGATAAAGGTCCCGCTTTATATTTTCCCGGGATAAAAAGTAGCCTATGTGTTAATCCAGGACATGATCTACCCGTGTGCCAAATTTCATCGAAATCTGTTCAGTAGTTTTTGCGTGAAAGAGTAACAAACATCCAGACATCCATACATTCTTACAAACTTTCGCCTTTATAATATTATCATTAGTGCAACTATGTTCGCCTACGTGATGAATAAAGTATTTTATTTTTCTTAGGATTAGGATAATTTCATTTTGATACTGTTATCATAATAATTAATAAGCGAAAGATTTATTCAAAATGTGTCACTTGTTTATAATTACAAAAAACCTTAAATCAAATAATTTTGTTCCAGAAACGTCCAGTCCGGAGTTCCAGACCCCAACAGTTGTCCCTTAGGAGAGCATTTTATCAATGTCCCACCTTTATAGTATTTAAGTGTTACGCAGCATGTCCAAGATGTGGCCAGCTTCACAGTATTCGCACAGCAACGCTCACCAGCAGAATGCTGGCAAGTCGAATGAGCATCAAAACCAACAGAACTTGAAGACTTTGGGCATGACTTCCGCTATATCTATGGCAGGTATGTAAAACGATATTGGGTAGAGTAGTTGACTACTTTTTTATATACATGTATCAAAGATGTAAGCCATATGATGTATGGCGCAGTTATAATTGAAATTTGCTGGGAGGGGTAGTTGTCAAATAACATTAATATCAGACTGTGACGTCACTGTGTGTCGCCGGGCATAACGCTACGTGCGCGCGAAAGAGATAGCGCGATATCTCCACCACGCCCCCACTTTTGCACACAACAATGTTTCAAACACGAATAACCAATTTATTTTTCAATCACTGTAAATGCTGTTTTTAATACAGCGAATGGTATAATCGGCTGTGATATGTGAAAATAATTTGTTAAATAAAACTGAAACTGATATTTACTATGTATAAATAATAATTTTGTTAAGATTTATAGTACTCTATTTATTTATTTATAGACTGCCTCGGTGGCGCAGTTGTATTATGGTACGACTGCAACGCTGAGGTCTCGGGTTCGATTCCCGGGTCGGGCAAAGTGAAATTGAGTTTTTCTATTCAATTTCAGCTCGGAGTCTGGAATTTGTGCCCGACATGGCGATAGGCTCGCCCCCTATCACATCATGGGACGGAATAACGGCGAAAAGTGGGTGCACTAGTTGCGCCTCTGCCTACCCCTTCGGGGATAATAGGCGTGAGTGAGTGTGTGTGTGTGTATTTATAGTACTCATACAAAATAAAAATTATATATTTTGATAACAATAAACTTCCAACTTCTAAAAAAAGTGGTCCAGTTAGGCAAGTCCAACTTCAAGATAGAGATCAAAACCAGCTCGATTGAGCAGCGTTCGGGAAACTAGGCAAGCTCATCTAATATATCTCAATGCGTGAAGACAAAAATCTTCAATCAATGAATGTTACCAGTGATGACTTATGGCTTTGAGACGTGGCCTCTGACTATGGGCCACTCAAGATGACTCAATCACTCATGGAGCTATGAAGAGGCTCGATGTTTCTCAGCGCAATCAAATTGGAAATGAGGAGATTCCTAAGAACGTATATCGCTGACATATTTCACACAGGTCTCACTCATCATATCATATCACTACCTGGACCTCACGACGCTTACTATCAGGTGCAGTGGGGTCACTTTGCAGCTAATTTCACGTTACGTACGATAAAATCTTTTGGTGCCAATTAAAAATGCCATATTCGCATTCACATTCGCGAATTTTGGAGTCTAATATTCGCATTCGCATATGTTGGAAATTGGCCATCCGTTACATCACTACTAGGATCGTCAATGTGTAGAGCGACGTGTCTTCGTCAATTCATAAAACTTATTTCGTATTTATAAAGCTGTGAATCCATACATGTGCAATATTGAAACGCGTTTATAAATAGATCACCATAGAAAGGGGGTCAACTTGCTTCAAATGTGATGATGTTTTCTTGTCGCGGAAGTTTGGTATTTAGAAAGCTGAAGATTGTCGAAGAAAATTTTTTCTCTTCCTAACAATACACTTATTTCTTGTACGATAAATTTGTGGTACATTAGAAAATGGAAATAATTCTATCTTTTCAAACAACACCTTTTTCGTACTACTTTACACATAATTTCATCATATCAATTCGGCGCCGATTATACCATACGCTGTATTAACACGATGAAGATTGAAAAGTGAGTGTATGTTGAGGTCAGCTTTTCTTTGTCTGATTATGATGCAGACAGGCCGGCATTATCATTCCGACTGGCGAGGGATAAACATATCTCGCTTTCTCTTTCTTTCAATTGACATTTTATCTTTGTCAAAAAATAGAAACTGCCGCTTAACAATCCAGATAAACACTAGTGCACAATATTTTTTGTTACGCTCGGTCACGGATACAGCGGTCTACCGTTACTTAATCAATAGCAATAACGAGGCGTCACACGTTCGCGGAACCAACGCTGATACAGAAACGCAAACGCGAGGAGTGGAAAGAGTAATTGACTCGGTGACAGTCGGGGGTATAAGTTTAGTTCTTTTGTCGATATAGTTTTCTACTTAAACCACAATATCAGCTTTATGAGATTGGGAATCAAAACTAGCTTATGGAATGGATAGGTTCTTATAAAATAATAAAATGTGGCTTCTTCTGAGATTAATCACTAACAGCCGTTTTCGACCCCGAGAATTTATCAATCAAAATAAGTTTTTTTCAAAATAAGAACATGTCAAAAAAACTTTGCTCTGATTGGTCCATTTCCGCGGGGGTCGAAAAAAGCGATTGGGAAAACGGCGAGAAATCAAATGTTTGTCGTTATTATAATCGCAATAAGTTGCGACTACACTTTATTTCTATTAATGTGGTAATTAACCTTAGATCTTAGTGGACCCAGTTAAGTCTTTTTCAGAGCGCAAGATATCTTCACTGCTGCATAAGTTGCGTCATCTATCAAACGACATTGACATGTCAACCTTGTCCTTGACAGATAGCGTTTTCCTAGTAACCTAGAGCCATTAACGTTACAAGGCGTTTCGTGATAATGCTCCGCTTTGTTGCAAATCTCTGGGCTGTTACAATTTTCAGTAAATAAATTATACTTAAAAGTAGTAGGCGTGTTGACTGGTTCAGAATTTAGACAGTATATCCAGGGACTTTGTTGGGTTTGTAGTCTGGAATGTATGCAACGTGTACGTCAGGTTTCAAGCAGGTCGGCTAAATTACGTCGAGGGTTGATAGTCTTTCTTCAGTCAACACCAAGTCGACTGGTGGTAGCACTCTTGTATGTAAGAGTTCTCTGGGTGGATACAACCGCAATGTCTATTCCGCCAATCAGCACTGTGCATGCATTGTTGTGTTTCGGTTTAAAAGACATTGTAGCCAACGTAACTACGGGACATAACGAGACTTAACATCTTATGTCTCAGAATGACTAGCGCAGTGAAATGCCACACAGTACTTTGTAACTCACGGTGCTGGATGGTGTTGCTACTGTTTATGGGTGGTCGTATCGCTTACCATCAGGCGAACGGCATGCTCGTCTCTTCATTCAATGCCATAAAAAAAATGTAGACCTTAGCTTACCATCAGGTGTAGTGGAGTCAATTGGCCGTGCCAGAATAAAGAGAATCGAGTACAAGCAAATCAAATAAGAGGTGTTGGTGCATAGTAAAGCCTGTAGTAACAGGGCTTAATATAATATGGGGAGTAAGCTGAAATACGTTTATTTTATTTTCTACCTACAAGCATTTGAGAGAATGAGTCTGAGTTACGATTGATGATCGTTTGATTAGACAATTGCCTGGAGTCTATATGCTGGGCACTAATCAATGTTAATCACATCTCCCTGAGCTTAAAACTTTAGGTCTGTGCAATTTGTTTTTGCAATTTTTTCTCAAATTATGCGGACATTTTACGACCGATCTTTTGGATTAACGTCGGACTATTTGGGGAATTGAGTCTGTGTACAAAGTATGGTATTAGAATGAACTTTAATAATTGCAGGAACAATTAAAATAATCTGCGGAAATTGACTCCAATACCCCTAACTTACGCAACGGAGGATATTGGTTTTTTTCATACACACACACACACACACGCACGCACGCACGCACACACACACGCGCGCGCGCACGCACACACACACACACACACACACACACACACACACACACACACACACACACACACACACACACACACACACACACACACACACACACACACACACACACACACACACACACACCTAATAATAATAATTAATAACTCGCCTCATGCCCAATAGTGATATATTTTCAAAAATACTTTCTTACTGCTTGTCTATGATGTTTAAGGATCCCACCTGCAAGATCTAATCTTTCTAGACCTGCTTGTTTAGATTTGGCAATTTGATAGCTAGTTAGTGTTCAGAAATTTATTCAGTAAATATGTATTAAAGACTTGAGCTTACTCGTAATAGTTTTATATCAATTAAAATTACTGACTTAATATTCGTCGCACCTATTCTTTCCGGAATATTAACAACGTTATTGCTAATTACATTTTGTTGAGTTCAGACACGCCCATTTCCTTTTGTATAATTCATCTTTTTCTGATAACTGTTGTTAACCTTTGGGTTCAGAACAAATTTTGGTTATACATAATAATAAAAATATGAATAAACCTGGGTTTATACCCAGTACTCATCGTCAAGGGTGGGCAGTCGCCCGTAGCTTCGGGTCATCGGAAACCGTCAACAGGCTCTAAGCTGTGCAACAGACTCTACCATGCATTAATATGTGTTCAACAATTATTCAGTATACCACCATTCAACAACAATGTATCACAAAATAATCCCTTTACCAGAATGAGATAGTCATATAATAACGTGTGTATGAACCTTGACATTTTTAACATTAGTTTTGCTTCCTTCAAAAAGTCCCTACTTAAAGGGCTTCAGACTCATTTAGCTTTTTAGTGTAATATTGATCTATCATTTGTTTAGTTTGTAGTCTGTAACTGTACCTACTAAATAAAATAAAAAAATAAAAAATGAGTTGAACGTCAATAGTCAGCACTCAGCATATCCTTTGGCCAATTTCGTAACAAAACAGGCGATAAAGGAGATGTCCGCTCTTTGTATGAGCGCTGGTCCTCACAATCTAACCAGGCTCAAACTTTATGCATAATAGAGGGTCAAAAATATGGTTTTTGGATCGATTGAAAAATATTTTTAGACCCCTACATTTATTACTAACTTTTTGAAAACATTCATATTAAGTGTCGTCTTAAAGCAAAATATAACATAAATCTCAATATCAGGGGATTTTAAAATTATACGATTTATTGCAAAGGAGTACTATCCAAATATATACATACATACATACATATACACTCACGCCTGTTATCCCCGAAGGGGTAGGCAGAGGCGCAACTAGTGCTACCACTTTTCGCCATTATTCCGTCCCATGATGTGATAGGGGGCGAGCCTATCGCCATATCGGGCACAAATTCCAGACTCCGAGCTGATACTGAATAGAAAAACTCAATATCACTTTGCCCGACCCGGGGATCGAACCCGAGACCTCAGCTTTGCAGCCGTACTGTAATACAACTACGCCACCGAGGCAGTCCAAATATATATAAAGTATTTTGTTCTTTACGATTTGTCATCTAAAAATATTCCCGAAAAAACTATCGGTCAGGGTGCTCAGACGCTATTAATCTCATATTATTCTCTGCCCAGGTCCGAAGCCCATAGACATCGAGCGCACGAACCAGCTAAAGGAGTCTCTGACCCCGTTCGGTGTCTTCGAATCCGAGGCCGAGATGCACCATCGTATGGAGGTGCTGGGCTCTCTGCACAGGCTGGTCAGGCAGTGGATACGCGACGAGTCACTGCGGAAGAACATGCCGCCCAGTGTGGCTGACACCGTGGGTGGGAATATATACACATTTGGATCTTACAGACTTGGGGTAAGTCGGTAGTATGATGAGGCAGATGTGATTATCGATGGGTCTTCATGACTGTGTTAATTTTGCTTGGACTAAACTATAATTAACCACTATACCTATGGTGTAGTTGTCAGTATAAGTCCGAACTGGTGGTAGAGTTAATATTGACTGAATCTAAATAATGTATAACATTTTATGGGTTCGAATAAATTTATTTCATTTCATTTCATTTAAGTAGCTGAACAAATTCAAAATTTCAAATTGCCTACATACTTTTGTGTTCTTACTAATCTTTATTTTTCTCTTCATAAAAATAAGATAAAAGAGATTTGCTTTACTTCATATGAAGAATTTTTTTTTCAGTTTAACTTCACGCGTGTGTTGGCGATTTGAAGTTTTAATTTTGTACAGATATTTATGCTGCTGACTGTACATATGTGTAATGACGATCGGTGGCGTAGTTGTATTACGGTACGACTGCCACGCTGAGGTCTCGGTTTCGATCCCCGGGTTGGGCAAAGTTGTATTGGGTTTTACTATTCGGTATCAACCCAAAGTCCGGAATTTGTGTCCGAAATGGCGATAGGCTCGCCCCCTATCACATCATGGGACGGAATACGCATGGCGAAAAGTGGATGCATTAGTTACGCCTCTGCTTACCCCTTCGGAGGTGAACTGCGTGAATGTGTATACATTTAGTTTCCAAAAAACTGTATTGTTAAAAATTGAGATGGTATGTATTGGTAAAGAATTATAATAAATACTTGTATCTTCTGGAGACTCAATACATGTGAACATGTAAACTGGACATCTAATTTGTCCGGGAAAAAAATGCAACATTTTTGGCTTCCAAAACTTCTAGTTTTTTCATTTTTCCCCCATAATCATCTACATAACTGTGCCCAGTTCATGGCAGATTATTCTCGGCGTCCGTCCCTCACACGTTTTGAAGTATATGATGTGTAATATTACTTTTTTAACGCAGGTTCACCACAGAGGCGCGGATATAGACGCGTTGTGCGTCGCGCCGCGACACATCGACAGGACGGATTACTTCCAGTCGTTCTACGAACTGCTGAAGTTGCAGCCACAAGTGAGAACAGCTTTATAAACTACTAGATTTTGCCCGCGGCTCCGGCTGCGTTAAAAAGTTTTTCTTCTGGGATAAAAGTCCTGCTTTTTGTTTTCCTGGGATAAAATGTAGCCTATGTGTTAATCCAGGACATGATCTACCCGTGTGCCAAATTTCATCGAATTCCGTTCAGTAGTTTTTGCGAGAAAGAGTAACAAACATCCATACATCCATACATACTTACAAACTTTCGCGTTTATAATATTAGTAGGATATGATTTGCACGCGGGCCCGCCCGCGTCATATTCTTCCCAGAATAAAAGACCCGTAATGCCGTTCATTTAATTAATTAATTGAGGAATTAGTTTATTTGAATGCTAAGTTCATGCAAATTCTTACACTACTATTCCTTTCTAAAAAATATATAAGCTGACTGCGGTCGCTTCATAAAGAAAATGTCATGTAAATCGAAGTGACCTCAACAACAGCACTATCCTACTAATATTATAAAGGCGAAAATTTGTAAGAATGTATGGATGTTTGTTACTCTTTCACGCAAAAACTACTAAACGGATTTCGATGAAATTTGGCACGCGGGTGGATCATGTCCTGGATTAACACATAGGCTACTTTTTATCCCGGGAAAACATAAAGCGGGACTTTTATCCGGGAAAAACTTTTTAACGCGGGCAAAAGCTAGTGTATGTTATATTCTTGCGTGATATATTAAATAAAAACACATTAACGAGCGAGGTTCAACCATTTATTTTTGACATGCTAAGCTCTATTCACTATTACAATGTTGACACACCTATTAAATACTCAACAGTGTTGCCATTAAAACAATGTGAATTCTCAGATGAAATAACGTAAATAATATCTTGTATTAACTAACTTGTATTAGACTAAGGCCTAACCCCTCTCAGTAGTAGAGGAGGCCCGTGCCTAGCAGTGGGCAGTATATAAAACGGCTTGTATGGTATACCTTGTATTCTGATTTGCAGGTAAAAGATCTGAGAGCGGTGGAGGACGCGTTCGTGCCGGTTATTAAGATGAATTTTGACGGGATCGAGATCGATTTGCTGTTCGCCAGGCTGGCACTCAAAGAGATACCTGGTGAGTTGGAGAATGTGCACAATTTGAAGGAAGAATGGTCGGAGGATTGAGTTGGATAGGGCAACTGACTTAACAGCCCTGGGCTATTGAAAAAATTGTAGCTGGTTAAAAAGGTTAGTGGTGGTAGGTCTCTCATATGTAAGAGTCCTTCTGGGTGGGTACCACCGCAATGTGTATTTTACCGCCCAGCAGCAGTGTGCATGCACTGGTGTGTTTCGGTTTGAAGGACATTTTAGCCAGAGTAACTACTGGACATAATGAGACTTAATATCTTATGCCTCAGGATGGCGAGCGCAGTGTAATGCCACACAGTACTTTGTAACTCAAGGTGCTGGATGGTGTTGCTACTGTTTATGGGCGGTCGTATCGCTTACCATCAGGCGAACGGCATGCTCGTCTCGTCATTCAATGCAATAAAAAAGAAGAAAAAATAGTTTAAAGCTGCTAGAAACGGAATAGTCATGAAATTCAACTTTATGCAATTTTCATAATAAAAGTAATTTTGTCTTGCCTGCAATCTTAACATAATAAACTTAACGTGAACTAAAACTTGGCCAATATGAGTGTAATGTTCTGTCTTACTTATTAACTTTTCTCTAATAGTAACAGTAAGGTAACAATTACGACAGTATTTTGAGTCTAATGTAAATGAACAATATACGAGGCCGGCATAATTTAAACAACCATTGCGCCTCGAGTCTCTAGCATCACAATGCACGTTACTACAGATACGATAAAGAAAGGTTAAGATTACAAACATTGAAGTACACGCGCAATGTGTATATTAATAAATGCAAATTTTGTAAAGCTGAAGGTCCCGACCACTGGCCTCGGTGTCGACACAAATGCATAAAGTGTAATAAAAATGTTTACGTAACAATTCAAGCTTATAAAGGGTAGTCAGAAAAGCAACTTATATGGTTAACTGAGTAGTAGTGTTGCAGAACCATCGATAGTCAAACTATCGATGGTTGACCTCGAAAACTATTCAGGATATCGATTGTACTATCGATTGTATTGCCTTTAGTCAATACTATCGACATTATCGATAGTATTGCTGTTATCAATAGTATTGCACATGGAGAGCTATCGATACTATCGATAGTATTGACATGTCACAATAAAATCGATAGACTATCGATACTATTGCTTTCACCTTGACTATCGATAGATAATCGATTATCTATCGATAGCAGACTATTGATATGCAACACTACTGAGTAGCTTGATTAAATAATTCCGTCCTGGGGTAACGAGTAAGTTTTTCGTATTAGAATGGTCACTCAAATTTCTATAGTTAGATTTGAGGGTCGAGCCTGAAATCTCCTAGCTGAATTAGTTTGATAAAGAATCTCTTGGGCTTAAAGACCTTTTCCTTTCGAGCCATAATCTACTCCTAAAAATGTGCAACGTAACGTATCCAGAATTGCCCTAGCTAAAGCTAAGTTCAGACTTGCAAGTAGCGCAAAAACTTTCAGATGCGGTTACACTAACGGCAATATTGATATAATTCTATACACATGCGACTCTGCCACAAGTCCAGTGTGCCTAAAATATGGCAAAAAACATGACACGACTTCGTTTCGTTTTATTGGGATTGGTTGAGAGACTAACACGCGACTGACGTATTGGTCCTCTCGATCAATCACAAACATCAAAATTAAACGATATCGATTTATGAGTTGTGTTTTTGGAGAGATTCTGAGCCCACTGCAAACTTTAAAATTTGCTGAAGTTGTGGCAGCACAATTATCATACACCGCCACCTATCAACATGGCTGGAAACTACTACATTAAGTAGTCAACAAGATAACTGGACACTCATCCATCAAACATCGAAGTGGTATCGACGAATAACAGATAATAATACCGCTAGATGGCGACACACGTTCCAGGATTGCACTTGCAATATTTGAGCGATGCAAAATATATACAGGGTCATTTTGACATTGCGTTACTAAATGAAACGACATAGTTATCTCCTTGAAAATAACACTTTCCATCAAGTTATTTTAACCGTAGATGTAAAATAAAAAAGTGTAAATTTCAAACAAAATAAATAACAATAAAATGTAACTTTAAGTTTACGCACCCTAATGCCCCTACTACTACTTTAGAAGGATTCATCGCAGGAGCAACATTACACTTTCAGTCAGAAAAACACTCACCCACACGCCATATTCAAATTAAACTATAAAATTAAAAGAAAATCAGGAAAGTAAAATTTAGATTTTTAGTGAAAGTATTCGTTTCTCATGGATGATTTTTGTCACAAGTTAAGGTTAGCACAAGCAAAGAGAAGTGGGTTCATTTATTAACTCAATGTCATAATGACCCTGTATACCAGCTCCGAGTAAGAACCATCGGAAGGGCCGCGGCCGGTCAGGCGCAACATCTGCCTGCCTGGAAATTTCCCTTCCATAGAGGAACGCAACCATCTGTTCCTCTACTGCGGCGACGTCTTTACGCTGCCAAAAAGTCTTCTTGCTGTGATTGACACGCTAAAAATCGCTTGCGAATATCGACTTCTGCAACTTTTCTTGCTAATCTAAACCTCGCTTCAAATAGCCTTTGATAGGTGAAGGTGAACCTTCATTACCACACAATTTTCTTTTTAACAATAAATTAATACTTTGTCAACAGATTCCTTCGACCTTCGCGACGATATGCTGCTTAAGAATCTGGACCAGAAATGTGTCCGCTCGCTGAACGGATGCCGCGTCACCGACGAGATACTGCGTCTCGTGCCCGAAATAAACAACTTCCGACTCACGCTGCGAGCCATCAAACTTTGGGCTAAACGTATGTAGTTTGTTATAACGGTCATTTGATGTAGATAGAGTCAAAGTTAAAATTATCTTTATTTAAGTTGCCTTTTTTCAAAGCTCTTTTAAGCCGTCATGAATCTACCACCGCTTCGAAACGTGTTATTGCTAACAGATGCATGTTAGAAATATTTTAAATTCGTTCTATGAAACCTAACGAGTGTGTGGTTAAAATATTCAGGTAGATATGTAATAGCGAAGGCTTAGCTCTTATTGGTTAATTAAAAACACGTTTGTATTACAATGCAGATTTTTTTTACTTAAATCGATTTATCTATAAATGGGATGTATTATTTATTTTCCATTGAAATATCTATTTTCAGTCTTGTAGTAGTTTTTATTATAGTTTATATCAGATATATCGGGATCAGCCTGTATATATCCGGTTCAAACAGGCCGGCATAATTGTATCGACTGATGAGAGATAGTCATAGCTTGTCAGTCGACACTCAATCTGGACCCCTTTCCGTTAAAAAAAAAATACGATATCTAAATATCAAATTCTACAGGGTGTTACAAAAACTACTTACAATATTCAAACCACACACACTTAAGACGAATATAATCACATATGTTTGCAGGTCACGGCATCTACTCAAACACATTGGGCTACTTGGGTGGTGTGTCATGGGCCATGCTAGTAGCTCGCACGTGCCAGTTGTACCCGAACGCACTGCCTGCTACCCTGGTGCACAAGTTCTTCCTCGTGTTCAGCCAGTGGAAATGGCCGCAGCCAGTGCTGCTGAAGCAACCGGATCACGTTAATTTGGGATTCCCGGTCTGGGATCCTAGGGTAAGTTCTGAAATATTTATTTTTTATGTATTATTGACAGTGCTGAGAAACTTGTATGTATCTTAACTTTTTGGCTCTGAACTGTGGGGCTAGGACGTGAAACGAAAAACACGATGCGTCTCCGCTTTGTTTTATTGTGATTGGTTGAGTGACTGACGTATCGATATTTTGATGTTTGTGATTGATCGCGAGACCGATACGTCAGTCTCTCAACCAATCACAATAAAACGAAACGGAGACGCATCGTGTTCTTTTTTTTCACGTCCTAGCCCCACTGCTCTACATTTTACATTATTTCTGTATGCTTAAAAAGACTGCCTCGGTGGCGTAGTTGTACGACTGCAATCCCGAGGTCTCGGATTCGATTCCCGGGTCGGGAATAGTGAAATTGGATTTTTCTATTCAGTATACGCCCGGAGTCTGGAATTTGTGCCCGAAATAGCGGTGGTATCACATCATGGGCACTTGGTGCGCCTCTGCCTACCCCTTCGGAGATAAAAAGGCGTGAGTGTGTGTTAAAAAAAAATTAAACATTAATTACTAAAGCAAATCGATCTTGACATAACGACTGACCATAAACAATTGCAACATCATCCAGAACTTCGAAATAAAGGTTTACATCTGTAAACTCTTAGCCTAGGATGTGGTTCAAATATAGTATACAAACAGGCCAAAAATGTTTCATCTGGCGTGGGGTAACCATCTCCCGTCAACCGACACTCCCTGGACCCCACTCCGCTTGCCATCGCGTGGAGTGAGCTCATTATACGAGGCTTGTACAAAAATCCTACTTCCTACTAATATTATAAAGGCGAAAGTTTGTAAGAATGTATGGATGTTTGTTACTCTTTCACGTCAAAACTACTGAACGGATTTCGATGAAATTTGGCACACGGGTAGATGATGTCCTGGATTAACACACAGGCTACTTTTTATCCCGGTAAAATATAAAGCGGGACTTTTATCCCGGAAAACCTTTTTAAAGCGGGCGGAGCCGCAGGCAAAAGCTAGTTCTACATAAAAGTTGAGAGACTACCAAAAAAAGTTACCGGTGATAGGTCTCATATGTAAGGGTCCGTCTGAGTGGTTACCACCGCAATGTCTATTTCTACCGCCAAGCAGCAGTGTTCATGCACTGTTGTGTTTCGGTATGAAGGGCATTGTAGCCAGTGCAACTACTGAACATAATGAGATTTAACATCTTATGTCTCAGGATGACGAGCGCAGTGGAATGCCATACAGTACTTTGTATCTCAAGGTGCTGGATGGTGTTGCTACTGTTTAAGGGTGATCGTATCGCTTACCATCAGACGAACGGCTTGCTCGTCTCATCATTCAATGCCATAAAAAAAAAACTATCCCGCCATCACACCCACCACTGCAACTCCTGTAAGCCAGGAGCAGCAGTGGCACGCATCATGACACCGAACGGTGAAGTGAACACTCAGTCTTAACCCTCAACGAAGTTAACCAAACAGAAGAATAGAGGGGTTAGAAATATGTTTTCCACTTCCGTCCATAGCAAAGCGGGAGACAAAATCCTACTAATCCTACTAATATTATAAAGGCGAAAGTTTGTAAGAATGTATGGATGTTTGGATGTATGGATGTTTGTTCCTCTTTCACGCAAAAACTACTGAACGGATGAAATTTGGCACATGGGTAGATCACGTTCTGGATTAACACATAGCCTACTTTTTATCCCGGGGAAATATAAACCCGGACTTTTATCCCGGAGAAACTTTTTAACGCGGGCGGAGCCGCAGGCAAAAGACAGGAATTAATAAAAGTTTGTTGTAGGTAAACATGTCTGACCGTTTTCACCTGATGCCGATCATAACGCCCGCCTACCCGCAACAGAACTCGACCTTCAACGTGTCCGCTTCCACCAGGACCATCATCATGGAAGAGTTCAGACTAGGTAATAAAGCTTTCTCATGTACAGGGTCTTTAGAACGGAGTTACCAATTTTACTATAGATAACAACGCAAGAGACTTCAATTTTCAGGTTGAAATTTTTTATATTTTTCTGAAAGATATCGCGTAACAATTTGTGTGTAATTTATACCACGTTGATAAAAGCGAGAGGATTAAATGAAACCACATATTGTGTGTATCATTAGCTGGGCTACACGACAAAAATCAGATCAATGTAAGCAATAGTTTAGCCACAGGAATTTTGTAAAGTTTTACAGTAGTTTAAACACGATATGTCTTTCCGACCAGGCTACGCAGTACTATAGGCATATTTATCTAAGGGTCATTCATCGCGAAATGACAAAAATCACGCGACGTTGCCGCTCCGAATTACAAAGGAAGTTTACATTTTACTCAATTATTTAGCTAATTGAATTTCTTTGAAAAAAGTTTTTTTGCATACCTCTCGTAAACGGTTTTTTAATAGTTTCGGATTAACAGTAGGCACTTATAGTATCTGTGGTTTAATTTAATGCCTCTGGCTTCTATTAACCCATCAAGCCCGCTCCAGTTACATAAATGTATGTGGGTGCGTATAAGGTCGATTTTCGCTTGTTGACAGATGACGTACCGGGCCAATGTAACCGGAGCGGGCTTGATGGGAACGTTGTATAACTAGACCGTGGGCCAGTGCAAAATTTCGTCAGTCATTTTCTCCCGACCGATAATTGGTGAGATGCATCAGAGACGTGTATCATAAAGCCTCGTGAACGTCAGCTTCGGCTCCGTGGGTGCCATGAGCGGTGGTAGCCTCCCAAAGATGTAGAAAAAAAAATATTATTCAGTCATTTCCTCCCAACTAAGAATCATTTTAAATTGTAGCTAACCCGATACCTTGAAGAAAAAAAATAATCAGCTGACTGTAACTTGGGGCATTATGCGTTAGCTGGTCAATCAAACATGTAAAAAAAATATATCATTTCAGTGATTTCCTCTCAACTACAAATTTACCTGATGATAGCTTATACGCAACTATGAATAAATATATATGTCAGCTGGCTGTATGCCGGGGCAAAACCGTCAGCTGATGCCTTGAAAGTTATAACGCAGGTGTTAGGCAAGAGCTTCTATTACATAATTACATGCATCAGCTGACAATGTTTCCCTCGAACTAATGATAGTAGATTCTGTTTATTAATTACAGCATTGTATTATCAATCTATACATGTAAAATGCTTTGTCCTGAATGACTGACTGACGCACAGCCTAAACCTCTGACCGTAGAGACCTGAAACTTGCAGGGTGTATTCTTTGTATGCCATAGGCATCTAATGAGATGGAATTTTCCGAAAGTCTATCCCTAAGAGGGTGAAAAAGGGGGGCAAAGTTTGTATGGGCCAACGTGATTCCTTGGTCCAACCTACTTCAAATATAGCTTTAACTTATTTTTAACAGAACTGATAGAAGACGTGTTTCATGTTTTATTGAAATTCATCCCGTAATATATAATATGTATAAAAACGAAAGGTCATTAACTCACTCATCACGAAATCTGAGAAGCTACACGTGCTAGGAGTCTCAAATTTTGTGGAGGTTCCTTTTAAGACGTTGGAGCTCACTAAGACGGGATTTTACGAAATTCAACCCCTAATGGGGTAAAAAGATTGTACGCGATAAACTCAAAGACTATCAAACGGATTTTGATTAAATTTGGTATGGAGATAATTCGAGCATCTGGGAAACTGGAAAGTTTTAGGCTACTTCTTATCCCGTGAAAATGTATAAGTGGGACCTTTATAAAAAAAAAAAAACTCTTTAGTACGACCGCGGCTGCGGGCAAAAGCTAGTCAGCTTATAAATTTTCATCTGGGAAGATATAATGTATCTTAAATGTTTGACTTTACGCTCAGATATGAGTTTTCCGATGAAATGTATAATACATATAATACTTGACGACTAATACGTATATAATTAAATAACTGAAGAAATATTAAGAACAGTGATTATGAATTTATAGTTTATTGTACTCTCCGGAGTAAAATAAAGTGGTCAGCAGAAGACTTTTCAGATTAACACAACCTACTGCAGGTACCACCTTTGCAACACGTTTCTAATCTAAGGGTTAGAAAAGTGTTGCATGCCTACATCGCGTCATAGAAGGAACACACCCTGCAAGTTTCAGGTTTCTACGGTCAGAGGTTTGGGCTGTGTGTTTAACCGTCAGTCAGTCATTCAGGACAAAGCATTTTACATGTATAGATTGATAATACAATGCTGTAATTAATAAAGATAATCTACTATCAATAACTGGAGGGAAACATTGTCAGCTGATGCATGTAATTATGTAATAGAAGCTCTCGCCTAACACCTGCGTTATAACTTTCAAGGCATCAGCTGACGGTTTTTGCCCCGGCATACAGTCAGATGACATATATATTTATTCATAGTTGCGTATAAGCTATCATCAGGTAAATTTGTAGTTGAGAGGAAATCACTGAAATGATATATTTTTTACATGTTTGATTGACCAGCTGACGCATAATGCCCCAAGTTACAGTCAGCTGATTATTCTTTTTCTTCAAGGTATCGGGTTAGCTACAATTTAAAATGATTCTTAGTTGGGAGGAAATGACTGAATAATATTTTTTTTTCTACATCTTTGGGAGGCTACCACCGCTCATGGCACCCACGGAGCCGAAGCTGACGTTCACGAGGCTTTATGATACACGTCTCTGATGCGTCTCACCAATTATCGTTTGAGAGAAACTTGGTCATCGAAATCTGTCACTGGCCCACGGACCAAACCTTGTAGTCTGCTTGAATAAACATTTGAAGGGATCATATGAATCTGGAAGTTACAGGCAGTATTGACCACTTAACACTATGTCAACGACTTGTATGATCTCCTAATTGTCCTTATCCGACAAATATACACCATGTAAAGTTAGTTGAGGGTCCTGATTAAGGAGGGTATTCAGTTTTAGATTCTTTTTGATGTTTACTCTGTCATTTATCATAAATTTGCGTATACATATTATTCTGATTAATAACACGCAAGCATGAACTTCCTCATGTTTAAATAGGTCCCTAGACCGAAAATATAACTGTATAGTGCAGTTCTGATTAATATACTGGTGTAGAAAGTCCTCGAAAACAAAAACTCATTGACTATTTACCTTGTTTAAAGAGATGTAAAATACAAATTCAATGTTTTCCCCGCAGGTTTAACGATAACGGACGAGATAATGCTCGGCAAATGCGGCTGGGACCGGCTGTTCGAAGCGCCGAACTTCTTCTCGCGGTACAAACACTTCATAGTGCTTCTCGCGTCTTCAGCCACCACCGACGACCAGCTGCAGTGGTGCGGACTGATCGAGAGCAAGATCAGGCATCTTATCAGTGAGTTTGGCTTGAAGTAACTGAGATTGACATACGCTGCGGTGCCAAAACTATGAACTATCCACCACTGCGCTCGTAAGAGACATAACATGTTAAGTCTCATTATATCCTGTAGTTACACTGGCTAAAATGCCGTTCAAACCGAAAAACAACAGTGCATGCACCCTGCTGCTTGGCGGTAGAAATAGACATTGCGGTGGTACCCACCCAGACGGACTCTTACGTATGAGAGTCCTACCACCAGTAATAATGTATATGGTAAATGAAGCGAAGCCCAAAAATAATGTCGACCGGCAAGAGATAAACATTCCTGGTCAGTTGGCATATTTATGCCGGCCTGCATCATGTGTGATTTTAGCTCATTCTAGTCAGTTGTCAATACCCAGTAGGGCAGAATACAATATATGTTTGATATTAATGTATATAAAAGTGATGTTTGTTCGTGTTGCAGCAACGTTGGAGAGAAATCAGCACATAACGATTGCCCACGTGAACCCCGAGTGCTACAATTCTGTGCCGCTCAACTCTAATAACGGACAGCCGCTCGCTTTGCCACCAGGTACGCCCATATCTTTCATAGTTCAACTTTAATTACTATCTTCATAACCCTAAAGTCGTGTTAAGGCTAGTTTTTTTCAGCAATCTAATGCGCAATAAGTTCCAGGTGTGTTTACACTAACAACGATTTCTACAGTTCAATCACTGAAGTCACTTTAATATTTTAAATGTTGGCTTTACCTTTTGCTTAAAAATTATGTATCAGATGTTAAATTTATAAAAGTTATTTTCCATTACAGATATTAAATCCATCTCTTCCATTGCACCATGCCATAATCAGTATAATGTAAAGGATTTTATTTGGACTTGAGTAAAGTATTTTATTATTACAGGTACCCACATTCCCGACGACCCCGCGCCTGAAGTTAAAAAGAACGACAAGGTACGCCGTATCAAATCTTTTGTTATAATTACATATTATTTTCATTTATTCAATATTCATCACTGTAACGGAGATTGTGGCTTCCTTTTATTTTTGTGTCTAGTTCTAGTAAATTACAAATCACTGTGTGCCGTTAATTTTGTACATCCTTTTCGTAACACACACTCACGCCTTTCATCCCCGAAGGGGTACGCAGAGGCGCAACTAGTGCACCCACTTGTCGCCGTGCGTATTCCGTCCCATGATGTGATAGGGGGCGAGCCTATCGCCATATCGGGCACAAATCCCAGACTCCGTGCTGATACCGATTAAACCAAATATTACTGCCCGACCCAGGTATCGAACCCGAAACTTAACTTTCGTATGTATGTATACTAATGAATATTAATAATATAAGATTTGACTCCTCAAGCCTCGCGACGGACACCGGTGTCCATATATACAAAGTCATTTTGAAATTGCGTTAATAAATAAAACCACATACTCGTCTTCGCTTTTGCTAACATTGTGCCAAAAATCATCCATGAGAAACGAATATTTTCACCAAAAATCTCAATTTTACCTCCCTGATTTTTTTATAATTTTGTAGTTTAGTGCGAATATGGCGTGTGGGTGAATGTTTTTCTGACTGAAAGTGTGATGTTGCTCCAGCAACGAACCCTTCTAGAGTAGTGGTAGTGGCATTAGGGCGTGTAAACTTAAAGTTACTTTTTATTGATATTTATTTTGTTCGAAACTTACACATTTTTATTTTACGTCTATGGTTAAAATAAATTTATGGAAAGTGTTATTTTCAAGGAGATAAATTTGTGGTTTCATTTAGTAACGCAATATCAAAATGACCCTGTATAAGGTTTTCCCATACATCTATATATATAAGCGGGGCTTGAAGGGTTAACACTCAACATCTTTATAATTTAAATACAGGGTGAGGTGATAGCGAACCTCTGCTCGATGTGGTTCATCGGCCTGGTGTTTGAGAAGACCAGCGTGAACGTGGACCTCACGTACGACATCTCCTCATTCACCAAGGCGGTGCACTACCAGGCGGAGAACACAAACATGGCGCGCGAGGGACTCACCATTGAGGTTAGTGTGTGGCAAAAATCTTGATAGCAAGAATTACGCGATGCTCTATATCAATCAGAACGGACCCTCAGTGCAGGGCGGCGCTGGGCGGAGATCGGCTAACTGAAAGGTGCAAACCTGGAAGGAAGCCTCAATGCCTCCTAGGACCCAGCTGAGCCACAGCCGAAACTCTCTATGGTGTGTGGCCCTTGGGCATGATGCCGGTGAAGTGGGCCGACCCAAGGTGAAACTGGCGGTGCCACCCAAACTGGAATTAAGGGTGAAATAGTTCCAATGAAGGCGAACTGATCACCCGTCTGCGCGACTGCGTACGTCCCCACAAAACATACATACATATCAATCAGAACGTCAATCAGAGACTTATATTTTTAAGACTGATTTTTCAATTATTACATTAGATATTTATTATTTATAGTATAAAATACATCATGAAGTAGTTTAAAATTTTAATTTTACATACAACATTTGACATTTTCATTTTATTATTATAGCTTTATTCATCCATACAATTGTTAAATTTACATTTCAACACTTTAATCCAGTCCCTATAATAGTTCATTGTATGGGTCCTATGGGGTAAAAAGACTCCTCCATCTTTTTCCATAGTTGTTTATCTTGAGTGATGCTCATCCAGTTCCTTCCTGCTGTTTCTACAATATCATCGAGCCATCTTTCCCTTTGTCGTCCTTGTTTTCTTTTACTAATAGGACCGAGCCATTTCGCAGTTTCTAGTGTCCATCTTTTATCTTGGTATCTAGCCAGGTGGCCTGCTGGGCCCATAGGCAGTTGTCTAATTTGCTTTAAGGTTAACCCGGTCCGGTTAATTGTTTATCAATGATCGTTCGCTTTATCGGTGAAGGAAAACACCGTGAGGAAACCTGCATACCTAACAATTCTCTATAAGAATTTCGAGGGTATGTGAAGTCTGCCAACCCGCACTAGGCGAGCGTGGTGGACTAAGGTCTGAACCCTCTCAGTAATAGAGGAGGCTTGTGCTCAGCAGTGGGCAGTATATAATACAGGGCTGATTACATTAATCCGGTTCTGCCTACGAGCAGCAGTGTTGCCAACCCTACTGTTTTAACAGTAGATTTACTGTTTTTGCTTTTTCATCCCTGTTTTTTGTTTAGAGTCAAATTTTTACTGTTTTTTATTTTAAAGATTTTTCACATACATTTTCACTGTTTTTGTGTACAGATTAGTTAATTTGTATTACATAAAATGGTGCAGCTTTTTTTTTTTGGTCGCCACCCTATGGACTTCCCCTACTTCTCGGACGTTACTGAGGGAAAATAGACCTTTTTTTTAGCTCCTCGGTCAAAACCCCCGATGTACTGTTTTCTCCTGTTTTTTTATAAGTCATCTGTTGTTTTTTGGTTTCTTGGAGTTGGCAACAGTGACGGGCAGTATGAATCCGTGAGTACAGTTGAGATGTATTGTGTTCAGGCGCGTCACGTGCGCCGCAAGCAGCTGCCGCAGTACCTGTCCGCGTCGCTGCTCAAGCGCGAGCGCACCGTGTCGGGCGCGCGCCGCCGTCCGCACGAGCCTGCGCCGCCCTCCGCCCCTCACGCGCCGCACGCACCACACGCGCCGCACAAGAAGACCAAGAGACTGTCCGAGAGCAGCGTGAGTGAAACACTTGAATAACTTATTTAAAAAAAAAAACTTATTTTTAATCTACGCGAGTTTGACAGCTGACGTTTTTTTTTATACTAAAACCTTATGGCGTAGGTAGGAACGACGATTTTCGCTTTTATGACAGGAGCTGTCATGGCCCCAATGGGATAAGCGGGTCTGAACTGTTAAGTCACTAAATATACAGGGACATTTTTACATTGCGTTACTAAATGAAACCTCATATTCGTCTATACCTCTGCTTACACCGTGTTAAGAATCATCGATGAATAACGAATACTTTCGCCAAAAATTCCGGTTGTAGTATTTCAATTTTTTTATCATTTTGTAGTTTTATGCGAATATTGTGTGTGCGTAAGTGTATTTCTGACTGAAAGTGTAATGCCACTATGACTGCTCTACGAATTATCCTAGAGCAGTCATAGTGGCATTAAGGCGTGTAAACTTAGTTATATTTTATTAATATTTATTTTGTTCAAAACTTACACTTTTTTATTTTACATCTATGGTTAAAATAACTTAATGGAAAGTGTTATTTTCAACAAGATAAGTATGTGGTTTCATTTATTAACGCAATGTCAAAATGACCCATATATTGCCAAAGGTTCGCTACACTAATGTGAACCAAAATGGAATAAACTATCTCTCCCAATACTGGTGTAAAAAGAACAACAATAGAGTTAGCTACTGGAATATCTCAAAAAATAATTAGATTATTCTTAATTCTTGCACTACCTCAGTGGAAGAGTTTTATTGCGGTACGACTGTAATGCTGAGGTCTCGGGTTCGATCCCCGAGCTGAGCAAAATGATATTGGGTTTTTCTATCCAATGTCAGCCCGGAGTCTGGAATTTGTGCCTGATATGACGATAGGCTCACCCCCTATCACATCATGGGACGGCATACACACGGCGAAAAGTGGGTGCACTAGTTGCGCCTCTGCCTACCCCTTCGCGGATAATAGACGTGAGTATGGGTATGGGTTAAATCTTGCAGTCATAAAACTGCAAATTTTACAGAATCACTTTAATAAAATGTCATCCAGATCTCATTATAACTCGGACACTATTTACATAATATTTATATAACCCATATAAAATTCGTTCACAGACCGATGAAGTGAGCATCCTGTCCTACAACGAAGACTCAAACTCATCAAACGTGTACGAAGTGAACCTGCAGAATGGCACGCATCCCACCCTCACTGCGGTGGACAAGGACAAGGAACAGCCGGCGTCCACGTCGAACAGCATCGCGTGTACGTAGCACTACGAACAGTGGCGCCACCGGTTCATATTTGGGACCGGACGCGCTCGCACCGTCAAAGCCAAGCGGACGTAAACATCCAACATGGCCGTCTACCACACTGGCAGACCTGTATCAAGACTTTCATAATTCCCAGTATTGCACGACTGGATTAGTCCAGCAAATTCGTGCGAGGACGGCCAATCTTCCAAGACACTATGGACAAATGTGACAGTGAACAGTGATAGTGTGTGATACAGGATCAATAAGGTTATAAACTTTGGTGCAATTTAATGTTTTGGTTGTACATGGTTATCCGTTAAGATTGTACGAATTTTCGCAGAGGCGGACGCGCGGCGAATACCTAATATAACGTCCGGTAAGTATGTTTGATGTGTACATGCGATGTAGAGATGTTACAAACAAATTGTCACAAATCTGTAGTCACTCTTGTATATACCGCACTGAATCTACATTTGATATGAATTATTAAATACGATCTTCTGTCCAGATGTCGCGCGGAGACGGCACGACATGTGAACACGTAAGTTTGTCTCGTACGCAGCAGATGTTCTATAGAGCGAATACGTGCAACTCGCGCGAGGCAAGGTACGGTAAGCTGTGTAGGGGATTAGGTCGTAAGTTGTCGATTTGTGTAGATTTATTAGAAGCAACGTTATTATGGGGATGTTATAAGAAAAGCTTATATTTGAGGCATTTTTCTCGTATATTGTAATGGTATTGCAAAAAGTAGCGTCCAAATATGCCATTTCAATATGTTATAACATCCTGTTTTGTGGGATTTTTAAAACTTGTTTTATCTAGGACAGCGTTGATGTTACAATATAGAGTCATTGAATGCGAGATGTTGGTAGTATTTAATAAAAATGTATGCTCATTGTCTTGCAGTCTCTATATATTGTCTCCGCTATCTTCGATAACTCAAGTCATAACTGCTCTCTTTTATCGCGTTTTCATAATGCACAATAGTTTGATAAGGTCCACTTATCACAATATCCTATAATCGCTGCTCTAACCACACCACCACACATTCAATATCAATTCTCCCCGCATAATGACATCCCATAGTTAATATAATACGAGATTAGGAACATTTTTAACAATTATAAATTCGACGATTATGTCTTCTATTTATATACTTTAGAATTATAACTGTATATCGTAAAAATATATTTTTGTATCTTATTTCATGAACGAGTCGTGTGTAACTCAATAGAATATCTATTGCTTACGTCTAACGAATGGTGAATTTAATGGTGAAGTTGTGTTCAGTCGAGATGGATTAATGTATGTGCCGGGCCACATCTGACGTAATTTACGTCGCCAACTTGCCCAGCTCAAACCGTTCACATTCAGTCGTAAATTCGTCGCGCAATCACACATCCTCACCTTTAGAACGAAAACGACACAACTCAAAAAGTTCGGAAATTGAGTTATCCACATAAAATGACTCAAAACTGGTCCATTTTACATAAAAATATAATAAAAAAAAGGCCCGATATAACGGTTTGGTCCTTTTCCCACTTGAATATGGCTGTGTTTGAGCTATTGTTGTATTGAGAACTTCGGTTTTAAGTCTTTTTATAACGATAACTCAATTTTCGTTTTTTTTTTTAAATTGTGTCGTTCTAAAGGTGCGATACGATGACGCGACGGATGGTCGGCGACGTAAATGACGTCAGATGTGACTCGGACCCAAGTGGTTTTATTTGCAGGTCCACACGGACGGGACGTCGCGTCGGCGTCACGTAAGTTACGTCACGCTATGTCAGATATTAGGAAGTTCGCACGTTTGCAAGAAAGCTAAATAATAGATTCATAGCCATTAGGATAAGCATAGACAACAATTGTACATAGTAAATTTAAAAATTCTTGTCAAAATAATTTAATGTAATATAGATTTACTTATGGGTGATACTAAACATAAGTTGATGTTTTTGGTACTTAAAAAAAAATGTTTTCCGATGTTTAACGGCTTTCTTGCGAACGGTATGATAGTACAAAGTGGAAGAAATTTTGTACCTCATTTATTGTCTTTAATTTTTATAACTCGACAACTTGACTGTTATCGAACCTGGCTTCGTACGTCCCTATGTCCAAACAAGTTATACCGAGATAGTTATTTATTAGAATTTAGACCCTTATGAACACCATTAAATTATAAATGCATGCTTGGCTATTTTATTCATGCATTTTTTGATAATCTGTCTATTTTGTGTGTAGTGTAGCTCTTTACAAGTTTTCAATATACAATAGAAATAAGATTAATCTTTTTCGCTCATACCATCGCAGTTAGAATTTACAGATACCAGTTTATAGTCTGAACAATATTTAGATGAGACGCATTATGGATCATGGTATTATTACAGGTGTTAATTATTACGTGTGCCAGAATAAAAACGTGGCTTTTATGAGTGTTTATTTCGTATAATTTGTTACATAAACCATTAATTTGTCTATGTTAATTTGTAATCCATTTATTTGAAACAAGTTTTTGCTCGCAATTTCACCCGCGTGAAAGTTTATCCGGGATAAAAGTATCGCTTTATTTTTTCTCGGGTTAAGTTTTTAAAATCGATCCAGTAGTTTTTGAACTTTATCCATTACAAAAAAAAAACTTTTTTCTTTATAATTGTATTGTATTGAATCTATACGTATGTGTGATATTTATATCTATACTATAGAATATATTAACATATTGTACAATTTTCCAGCTTAAATTTAGTTTCATATAGTACTGTGGGATTAGAATGTGAAAATAAAAACACGATGCGTCTCCGCTTCGTTTTATTGTGATTGGTTGAGAGATTGACGTATCGGTATTTTGATGTTTGTGATTGATCGAGAGGCCGATACGTCAGTCTCTCAACCAATCACAATAAAACAAAGCGGAGACGCATCGTGTTTTTTTTTATATTCTTAGCCCACTGTACTGTCTTTTTTGCACATGACTTGATCGTTTAGAAATGAACTATTTACCCATTCAACGAATAAATTACATTCGAGTTGTCGAGTAACACGTTGTCGAATTGAAGTTTTTGTAGCGTTTTTTATATTGTCGATTTGAATGTAACGTTTCTTCTACTTAGGTAACAACACTCAGGGTATATCACTCGTTATTTTGCCGAACAATTTTACGGTTAGCCCGAGGAAGGTGTTGCGACTCGCGTCCAATGGACGGTAAGGGCGGAGCTGTTGTGACAATGACAGTTTTAATATTACGTCATTGCCGTTATCTTGGAAAATGGCGGTAGTTCTAAAAGCTCGTCTCGAGTTTATGATTTTTTGCTTGATTCATTCATAATTATTCACTTTATATTAATTATACGCATTGCTTCGGATTCTGGTCATATGTGTACACAAGTAATTTTATAAAAATATAGGTATTTGAGGTTTCCGACATCGAATCTTCGCCGTCCAGCGTACAAGTGGAGACATAAAAATACATGAGGGGCAGATATTGCGGCACACAATATGACTAGAATGGAAGTTAAACCATAAAAAATAATGATTGTGAATTAATCAAGCATAAATTCGTTTAAATTTCTTCAGCGACCAGCGACTTACTTGTTTTTTTGTCGATTTGAAAATCGTATTTTAGTAACTAATTTATGGCAGTTTCTTTTTCGACTGTGGATTTGTAGAAGAGTCCGGCCAAATAACCTCTTGGCCTTATCAGAAGGACAATAAAAAAAATCGTAGGATCTATGCTGCAAAAAGTAGTATTTTTGTAAAAAAAAAAATAATTCCTAAAAAACGAGTGGAAATGCTTTTGTGCAGCTCATAATGTCAGGAAAGACTTGCACAATGCACATATAATGGTTAAATTGGATTGCATTAGTTTTTTTTTATTATAAAAAAGCAAAGAAAACACATGGCTTGCTTGGGTAAAACAGAACACCGCACTAATAAATTGTGATTATTAAAAAAAATATGTACAAATTGGTAGAAAATCATTGTTTTAATAAAAAACATTGTCACAACATCGCCGTCCCCATAACGCGTGAACTTCTACTAGATGATAAACAAAGTAATTCCACCTAGACTATAAGACTCATTGTAGTTTTCAATTAAGGACCTTCTCGATTATATGTAAGTTGTATATATCTATAGACAATTGATTATTCTATATGAGAATATATATCTGCGAAAAATGATTCAAAATTGAAAAAAAAAAGAAATAAATGTATATACAAAAAGGATTTATTTTTGTTTTATTTAATGGTAACAGCATTTTATTAGAAAAAATGTACAGCAAATTGGTTTCAGAATGTCTTAATATTAAAATCTTCAAGTAGCAATTTTCTTTGCAATTATTAACTTATAGTTCGATTCAAACTTCTTGTGGTCTCAACATCGTACGTTCCAATGCGCAGAAGGCACCAGTGTGATACGACGCAGCGTTCCTTTTTAGTGTAGCTGAGCTCAATAGTAATTTAATAATTGTTTGAAATGAAATTTCGTTTTATTTCGTTGTTATGGTTAACAGTGATCCTTGCAGGTTTTCGACCGCATGACAAATTCTATGTGATTCATTTGGAATATGTGTAATTTGCTTTCTACAAAATAAAGATACAAATCATCAAAAAACATCATATAAATGAGTATCTGACAAAAACATTTCAAAATTCAATCAAAATATTTCATAATTTTACGAGTCCTCTTAGATATAAAAATTATAATAATAGAAAGGACCTGTCCAAAACGGGCCTTAAATTCTTACCACAGTTTATATATATTTGGATAGAACTCCTAAAAATAGCCTTTTACTATAAATCGTTTTTAAATAATTTTATTTTGCTTAAAAACTACATTTAGTATGAACGTTTTTATAAAAGTTACTTATGAATGGAGGGGTCTAAGCATACATTTTACATACATACATACATACATATACACTCACGCCTGTTATCCCCGAAGGGGTAGGCAGAGGCGCAACTAGTGCACCCACTTTTCGCCATTATTCCGTCCCATGATGTGATAGGGGGCGAGCCTATCGCCATATCGGGCACGAATTCCAGACTCGGAGCTGATACTGAATAGAAAAACTCAATATCACTTTGCCCGACCCGGGGATCGAACCCGAGACCTCAGCTTTGCAGTCGTACTGTAATACAACTACGCCACCGAGGCAGTCTTTTTTAATGGATCCTATTTTGCCCCATATAAAAGATGGACATCTTTCAATTTAACCTAGATAGATGTACTGTCGACTTGATTGTATCTGTGCTCGGAGCTGACTTCGCAGCCGCCAAGAAGTTTGAATCCATCACACATTCATGAAACTGCAATAAGCAATGTCAGATCACTAATTATTATGATTGATTTAACAGAATTATCAACAATACTTAATATAAAATTCATTAATTCTTATTGGAACAATGCATAATCCCAACACCATAATGTGTTACTACATATTCTTCATTTTGGAACCCGGGCTTCACACCTGTCAACATATTTTCACAAATTATCATAATGAGAAGAAAATAGTGATTAAAAACACAGTGGCAACAAAATATTTTTCAATCATGGTAAGATTCTTTATACAAAAATATAAACAAGATAAATTGAGTTTTTTCATGTATGTTGAGCACTAATATCGATTATGCAATAGTCAAATTTTAATGTAACACAGTAATTTTTTGAAACAGGGCAAGTAACAATAAATGGCTAGCCTGGCACTAAAGTGGTCTATGTTACAAAATACAAATTTCGCGTTATCAAACAAGATGTGTTTATAAATGTATATTATATTGATGATAAACATTTATATGTTAGCTAAGTAGATAACTTAGCTATCCATATGTAATTTTAGTGACTAATGGTTAATAAACAACAAAAAAATTTGAAAATAAGTAAAATGTTACATAGACCACTTTAGTTCCAAGCTAGCTAAATGGTGATTTTGAAATACGTTTAGCCAACCTCACGCTAGCCTAGTGCGAGTTGGCAGACTTCACTTACCTTCGAAATTATATATAAGGAACTTCTCAGGTAAGGTTACCCCGATCCTTTCCCTCACCGTTAAAGCTATGACTAGCATTGTTTTCAAATAAATTATAATATTTAGTAATTCTCACCCAATCTTCCTGCTCATTCTCCTTAGCCGCCTGTATCTCTAAAATCTCGTTCTGTATGGAGACGCTGAGTTCTTGTATAGGCACGGGTTCCGTTCGCCAGTACACGTTTTGATACTTGCTCGTGCGGTTCCTGCGCTTGTGCGCTTTTAGGTGTACCTGGTGTATAAATGGAATGAATAGTAAGTACTAGTGATGTTATGGAGCTTCGAAACCGATTCCGATACGTCCGAACTTCTGAATAATATTACCTACACTTTCGATTTCGGTTTCGTTAATTTTGAATCGGAAGTTTTAACGAATATCAAATGATCAGTTGCGATCGAAACGTGTTCAAGGGGCTTAGAATATGAAAAAAAAAACAAGATTCGTCTCCGCTTCATTTTATTGTGATTGGTTGAAAGACTGATGAATCGGTTTGTCGATCAATCACAAATATCAAAATACCGATACGTCAGTCTCTCAACCAATCACAAACATCAAAATACCGATACACCAGTCACAATAAAACGAAGTGGAGACGCATCGTGTTTTTTTTCACATCCTAGCCCCAGTGACAAGTTTTGACTTATCTAACGCTCGCATTCACCGTTCATTCAGTTGTTAGTTTTGATCCGAGCCTCCATTGAACCTGTAATTTGTAGTTTGATTTATTTACTGGCTGTACATTAAGCATTATCTTCGTAATAATTTTATTCAAGCTCAGGCGTTATATGGAATTACTTTAGTGTAGTTGACGCGAATTTAGCAAAGTGTAATACTTCGTCTGTGCATCCGACCGGTTCCGATTCTGATTCCGATAAGTCAGATCTAAAACCTCCGGGACAGATTCCGGTTTCGGTATACCCTCTTTCGTAACATCCCTAGTAAGTTTTCATTTTCATTAGTGACATTGTTCAAAATTATTGCTAGAAGTCTTTCGTCTAAGATGATAAGACAACTAAAATATCAAAAATATATAAAATTAAATACTCCAAAGGCAAAAAAATAAATGGATTTTTAAACAAGTATGACAGGAAATTGTCGAGTCCATTGGATAATTGCAGTGCCACCGCAGCGGTGTTCAAGCACAGGCCGCAGAAATGACCAGACCAAGGCCACGTTATGGATCATGGGCGTAGTTACAGAACCTCGCACTGGGCGCATAGAACTAGTTATGCCACGACACCTCGTCTGTCGTTGTGCGCGTGCGCTGGTTACTTTCTTGACGTGCGTGTTGACCATGGAGCGCGCAGCGCCGCGTGGGCGGTGCGTGCGGGCGTGTGTGTGTGTGTGTGTGTGTGTGTGTGTGTGTGTGTGTGTGTGTGCGTGTGTGTGTGTGTGTGTGTGTGTGTGTGTGTGTGTGTGTGTGTGTGTGTGTGTGTGTGTGTGTGTGTGTGTGTGTGTGTGTGTGTGTGTGTGTGTGTGTGTGTGTGTGTGTGCGTGCGGTACCTTCTTGACGTGCGTGTTGACCATGGAGCGCATGTGGAAGAGCGCGGGGCACAGCGGGCAGCGCCGCGTGGGCGCGGTGTGCGCGCACACCTGGTGCTGGTTACGTCTCGTCATCGACACGAACGCGCGCCCGCACTCCTGCGCACCACACGGAACGGTTACCACTACCATATTCAATATCAACGGAGAATATTTCCATAACATAAAATACTTTATTCATCATATTAAGTAATCTATACTCACATCACAGGTGTAAGGTCTCTCGTCATTGTGCAAGCGGTGATGCCACATCAAAGCCCGCTGGTCTACGAAACTGCGGCCGCATACCGTGCAGATACAGCGAGGCTTGCTATCCTGCTTTGGAGGTGTCTTATTGGGCTCAGACAATTTGGCAGTTATTGAATCTTGTCTGGAATGTTAAGAAATTTTACAATGAATACACTATAGGACTAAACGTGATTTCAGTCATTCTTGTTTTTTGCATTTACTTACTGTTACTGAGTAATCCCAAATCAATTACGAACGCTATGTCTTGGCCGGTTTGAATGTAATCACAACACCCATTTTCTGTATCTATGGCTGCTAGTCCCCAGTAACAGTGACTCAACTTCAATCCGTGACTGAGTGATGACAATTTTCACATCAAAATCGACATGGACACTACTCTTTGTTCTAATTTATTTTTAATCCTGTCTTTTAAGAACTTATGTAATACTCACTTTATACTCTTTTTTTCCATGTATTGTTCATGTTTCTTGATGTGCACCTCAAAGCTGATCTGTCCTTTATACATCCGTCCGCAGTAGTAACATGTGTATTTCTTGTGATGGCGGTTCTCCCAGTGTTCGGTGAGACTTTGCTCATCTTCCAATATCACACCACATACCTCACAGATGTGAGCACTTTCTGACTGAAAATATGTTTACAGTTCATTTAAAATATTTATTTCTTGGTCTAGTGGTGCACTGAGAGGTCCTTTGTTACATTCCCATGCTGTTCAAAAACCAAAACTGTTCAAATTGGCAGGCAGCCTGTCTCAATAATTAACCCACTGCAACACTAGCAACTACAAAGAAGTTAATTCATAGTAGTATCAATATAACATTAATTCGAATTAAAGTTACAATTTATATTATATGATTTAAGGCAGTTTTACTATAATATTCTGCGCATTATTCACCTGTCCCACATTCTTCATTTTCTCATGCCACTTTAGATGAGCGATGATTGTGTCGCGTTTTTTAAACACTGTGTTGCAGTGCGCACACTGATGTATGTTTGTGTGAGTTTTCATGTGATTGTGGTATTCCAATTCATCCTCCGTAAACGCGCTACACACCTGGAAGGAATGTACTGTTTTAATATCAATTAAATGAGCTTGTGTGATTGAAGTTTTATTGACAAGATAGATGACAAAAAAATTCTGGGTTGTTATTGGAAAAAGCTGAACAAGTTGGACACGAGTTGGACTCGCGTACCGAGGGTTCCGTAAAAACTTACTTACGTATAAGGTATATAAGTTTTATAGTTCGCCAAAATTAATGATTAATTAATCAAATTTAATAAGCTTGTAATAGTAAATTCGCTTCTTTTGTTATTAAAGTATATATTTACGGTTATTCAGTTTTTTTTTCTTTACATATGCAGTAAAACCTTGTTGCTTGCCAAACATATTTCTAGGTCAATGGGAAGTACCCTATATTTGCCTAACTTCTGCTGCTCGGTTTTTTCTTCCTATACAATGAATTGGTCCTTACACAAAACTGAGTTGATGTGTGTTAAAAAAATATTTAATCAATTTCATTAATTTTTATGGACAATTGACCAAAACAATTATTAAACCAAATTTGTTTACACACAAAAAAACATAATGGTTCCTGACAGTTTCCCTGTATCATCTATGGTGTCAGTTTCCCCATACTGTCCCAGTTAAAAAATATTGGGCTATGGGTTTCTAATAAACTAGGTTTGAGTAAGATTTCTTTATTTTAACAGTGGAGCAAAAGGAATATGTTATGCTACATTGTCTTTCACCAAGAGAACAAATCAGACTACTGCCAATCAAGAACACTAGTTCCTCTTTTTAAATTTAACCAAACACAAAGGCCATATAAACATTAAAACCTTTCTTATAAAATTTACTTTCTAACAAAAAAACACACTGTATAGTGAGACGTCTTTTATCCAAGAAATTATTCACACAATATGCAAACATACAAACCTTACAAACATACAAAGTAACATTATGCTGCACTCTCATATGGGACTGCAGTTTGGCCACAAATCGATACTTCACTGGACACAAACTACAACTTTTGTATGACATGGGACGTCTCTTTTTCCTCTGTTTCTTGTTAGTACCCATAACCTTTGCAGATTTGGACAGAACATTATCATATTTCTGGCATTCATATTCATCGAGTAACATCATCTGTCCATTCTCCAATAGCTTGTAGAACAATAATTCACCATTCTCTTTAACTACTACAACTATGTCATCATCTGTTTTTGGAGTAATGGATTTTCTGACCGGCTCTTTGTGAATGTTTTTTTTGTTTGTATTTTCTTCGTAAGTATCAGATGAACAAATACCATCATAGTCAAAATTGAAATTAAAAGTTTTAGGAGTGAAGGAGGGCACTGGTATGCAAAGTGTGCTTGGAGGGCTGTCTTCTGGGAGGGTGTCAATGCTCCGATTTAGCTGCTCTGTGTAGTAACTGATGATCTCTTCAGTTGTTTTGCTCAACAAGAAGAATTTATATGAGAGCGAAGCATTCACAAAACAATTCAGACATACATTGTAGTTGGCAGTTTCATCGTCAAACTGGAAAAATATTAAGTTTTAAAAATATCACAGGTACTTTGAAAAACATTGATTATAAATCTCGTAAACAAGCATACTTGGTTTCATAATCTGAAATTAAATCGACCATGGAGTGATCTTCATAGAAAAGTTACTGACCTTTATCTGGCAGACCGTCTCGAGTACGTCCGCTATACAATATTCCCGATCTTCCTTGCAAATTTTGGTAAAAATATTCTCGTAGGATTCATTTAGCTGCTCCAAGCAAATAATACATAAATTCTCCCCCAGAGTGCCGTTCACTAAATGTTTTACCAAAACATTTACATCCAAGCCGTTCGCCATTGCTTCTTGATCTTTCCTAAAATTAATTATTGAATACATTTTTGTTTACAAATACAAAATACCGACACCATGAATTGCTTTGGAATTTACCACAAATTTCTGTAAAGATGCGTTCTGTATGATAAACCGATTTTTGCAACAGATCCGTTCACATTTATCCAAGCATTTATCCGATACGCGCCATTTTCGATCCGTATTTTCGGGTACATGAACGAATGAGGCGTTTGAAAAATCGACTAATTTGAAATCTGGTTGCAGTTTATTATTCTTATTACTTGAAAAAGTACATATAATAATAATAAAGCTTTCTTTAATTCCATGCATAGTACATATTAGACGATAACAATCTATCTATATATATAAAAGAAAGTGGTGTTAGTTACACCACTTATAACTCAAGAATGGCTGAACGGAAAATTGGTGGAGAGGTAGCTTAGAACCAGGAGACGGACATAGGATACTTTTTATCCCGGGAAAATATAAACCGGGACTTTTATCCCGGATAATTGTTTTCTGCCAGTGGAACCGCAAGAAAACAAGTATAGAGATATTTCGAGATCCAGTTGAGGACATAATTACTCTTATCCCGGAAAAAGATAAACCGGTAATTATATCGAGCCGCCACGACTAAACCACTGAACCGATAGCGATGCAATTTGGCAGGGAGATAGTTTTAAACCCTGGGAAGAATCTAGGCTACTTCATATCCCGGGAAAATATAAACCGGGATCTTAATCTCGGAAAATAGTTTTTTGCCAGTGGAACCGTATGAAAATAAGTATGGAGATAGTTTGTGATCCAAAGGAAATCAATCTCAAGTTTGAGTTACATCTCAAGTAGACATAATGTATGAACAGTTCAATACATTATGTCCACTTGAGATGTAACTCAAACTTGAGATTGACCTATTAATACCGCCCATAGGCTACTATTATCCCGGAAAACAGACACCGGGAATTTTATTCGGGATTTTTTTCCGGAAAAAAATATGGTTAGGTATTATTTACGGGGGGGTGGGGGTGTTTAGGGATTTTAAAATTTCGTTAAATAAGGACTCATTTGGTGGCAGGGAGGTTTTTTGCAAGAAAATTACGCGGAAAATTTGAAAATTTAAGAATACTTAACCGCCATATTAAACGTGTATGTCACTGAATTCCTCCTAAGCGGCTGGACCGATTTTAATGATTTTTTTGTGTCCTCAGGTGGGTTTGAGAATAGTTTCGATTAACAATTAGATCCGGTAGGTGGCACTGTACTCGGGTTCTAGGATTTCATTTCCTTTTTAGGGCAGGACAACGTCTGTCGGGGCCGCTAGTAATTGATAATTTAATAACATATAACATTCAATTTCAATTAATTATTACACTTAGATGGGTATGATTTCTAATTATATATACATACATTTAGTTATTTATTTATTTTTCTTTTTTTTATTCTTATTTGTTATTTATTTGATTATATTTGCTTTAATTTTATTGTCTACTGCTTATTTTATGCATGGACCCCGTTCGGGTAAAAGCCTCCCCCAAGCAATGGCATCTTCCTCTATCATTAGCTCTGTCTAGCCAATTTTCGCCTGCACACGCTACAATATCGTCTGCCCATCTGGATCTGGCCCTTGGACGACCTCTTGATCTGGTGCCTTTTGGCCCAGACCACTTTACTGACCGTAGAGTCCATCTACCGTCCTCGTAACGGGCTACGTAAGTGCTTAATAAACAATTTACATATCGAGTGAAACCTAATTTAGTTTCTGAAACCCAGTTTGAATCACCTGAATTCTTTTAACAAAATATTATAATAATAATAAGCCTTTATTTCTATGAAAAATTATTGTCTTGGCCCCTTTCGGGTATAGGTCTCCTCCTCCAGCTGCCTCCATTTATTTCTTTCTTTCGCGACCCCAATCCACTCTCTTCCCACCAACCTTACCAATTCGTCGTTCCAGCGAGTTCGAGGTCTACCTTTTTGTCTCTTGCCTCCCGGGCCTGCCCACTTGGTGACGCGATTTGGCCATCGGTCTTCATATTCCAAGAGCTGGCAGCGAAATTTGGGAAGGTGCTTTAGGCACTGCCAGACATTGAAAAAATGGGATTTTATGAATAGGAGAATCTCAAATGGTGAGTCGGACTAGGCAATTGCGGTTATTTTGGAACTGCGCAGTATATAGAAAGTGTAAAAAAATCTACCCAAAAAATATGTTTTAGGCAACTTGGAATAACTTGTATTTTATACTTTAGAATATATATAGTCCAGGTATATAAATGCCAGACCGTTTTGTCGGTTATAAAGTACAACCCAACTGACCTGAATGTACTTAATCAGTATACGCCAAAAATATGTTTTAGGCATTCTGATTATTTTTACAGCTTGTTTATTGATTAATATTGAAGCATAATATGCGCAAACCGCCAGGAGTTTTTTTTTATGGCATTGAATCACGAGACGAGCATGCCGTTCGCCTGATGGTAAGCGGTACGACCGCCCATAAACCGTAGTAACACGTCACAGCACCTTGAGTTACAAGGTACCTACTGTGTGGCATTTCACTGCGCTCGTCATCCTGAGACATAAGATGTTAAGTTTCATTATGTCCAGTAGTAACACTGGCTACAATATCCTTCAAACCGAAACACAAATATAAAGATCTCCCTGGAGCAAATAAAGATTTTAAATGAATGCGACTAAAATTTATAACCGTTTAATTTATTAGTTGTAGGTGTCTTTTATATAAGAGTCCGTCTGGGTGGGTACCACCGTAATGTCTATTTCTACCACCAAGCAGCAGTGTGCATGCACAGCTGTGTTTCGGTTTGAAGGATATTGTAGCCAGTGTAACTACTGGACATAATGAAATTTAACATCTTATGTCTCAGGATGACGAGCGTAGTGGAATGCCACACAGTAGGTACTTTGTAACTCAAGCTGCTGTGTGGTGTTACTGCGGTTTATGGGCGGTCGTATCGCTTACCATCAGGCGAACGGCATGCTCGTCTCGTGATTCAATGCCATAAAAAAAAAACTTTTGGTGGTTTGCGCATATTATGCTTCAAAATTAATCAATAAAGAAGCTATAAAAATAATCAGAATGCCTAAAACATATTTTTGGCGTATACTGATTAAGTACATTCAGGTCAGTCGGGTTGTACTTTATAACCGACAAAACGGTCTGGCATGTTTATACCTGGACTATATATATTCTAAAGTATAAAATACAAGTTATTCCAAGTTGCCTAAAACATATTTTTTGGGTAGATTGTTTTACACTTTCTATATACTGCGCAGTTCCAAAATAAAAAAAAAAAAAAAAAAATTAAAAATTCTTTATTCGGGTTATTAACAAATTGATCATTATTCACAAGGTTAACGAAAGCATCTACATTAGTATACACTGTGTCGTAAATGCAAGCGCCCCCCTCCATACGCAACTGGGCGTTCCAAATAAAGTCTTTAAAAAGTACAAACTAAAAATAAAACTACCAAAAATAAAACTAAATTAAGTAAAGTTTGTGCGTGCGTGTGTGTGTATGTGTGTGTGTGTGTGTTTGAATTAGGAGCACAATCACGTTGGCAAATATAATACTTCTAACACTTTAATACCAACATAGGAAATTGTTCACTAGTTTTGTTGAAATAAGAACTACGATGACACCTGAGCGCGGCGCGGCGGGAGGAGGCATGGTCACGTGACTCTTTGGTGTCGCGAGAGAGTAGCTGGTAGCCAAGTAAAATGCTTTCAAGTCTTGCAAGTATTTCGGGTCAGCACCTGATCGGCGTACTTGCAAGTAAATACCTGGTGTAAAAACCTGGTCGCGTAAATACTCACCACTTCTATTATCTATATATACTCTTCTCTTTTATATACATCACTACTTTATAATGCAAAAAATGCATGAATGTCAAAGAAATTGTCAAAAAAAAAGCAAGGAGGGGATTTGTTTAGCTTTTGCTATTTATTTACCTTAAATTGGTCACGTATTATCAACTATAACCATTTATTTTGGATATTATTGAATTTTTGGTTGATATAAACCGTTTTAGAGTGCAGCGACGTCCAAGGCTATGGTAATATTACAGTGCAATTTGTCGTAATGAACAGTAGAAACTAATTAGCGATTCTTAGCTATAATAACGATGGATATCAACCGAATGCAGATAATATGAAACTACAACACTTACGTGTCCTACGCATGCAAACTTAAAACGGAGTGTTATTGTGCGTTCGGCTAATTTATAGACTTAAAATCGCTGTGACTGTGAACGTCTGAATTTTACGTTTTTCAAATCAAAGATTCATTTCTAAGGTAAGAGGTATTTTAAAGGTCAACATAACGCTTTATTTATGAATAAATTATCAAGTGATATTTCGGAATATATCAATTTTATTATTATTTATTTTAACATAAGAATATACATAATTTTCACTTCCCATATTGGATATGTGTGAAGGGGGTCTTAAGAACTAGTGATGTTTAGAATATGGATTATCGGATATGGACATTAAAATTATTATAGAGCACAAATCCAACTAATATTATAAAGGCGAAAGTTTGTAAGAATGTATGGATGTTTTTTCCTCTTTCACGCAAAAACTACTAAACTGATTTCACGAAATTTGGCACACGGGTAGATCATGTTCTGGATTAACACATAGGCTACTTTTATCCTCGAAAACACAAAGCGGGACTTTTATCCCAGAAAAACTTTTTAACGCGGGTGGAGCTGTAGACAAAAGCTAGTAGTTCTTATGAATATTAGATTTTATTAAACTTAGTTTAGACAATCAATTCATTTTTACAATAAATTGTTTAGATAACGCAAAGAAAAAAAATCATCCTTTTTTATATTTAAAATATGTATACGTCACAATATGAAGATGTGATTATATGTGGTGCCACTGTTAACTAAACTATATATTTTATTTCCAATAACTATTATCCATCTTATCCAAAAGAGCATCAATAATTTTTGTTTCCTTTATTTTATTTTTGATTTAAAAAAAAACTAATTATATTTATATATATGCCACTAATTTATAAACATTAATCACTTTGAGTATCAACTTTTTATACGATACTTCAGGCCGGATTTTGTTATTGATCCCGATAGTAAATTGTTAAATCTGAAGTTATGCTTTTTGACTTTTGAATAACTCTATTTACATCAAGACATTGGCAAAATCACCGCTGCAACGGTGGAGCCATAACTTAAAAGAAGAAGAAGAAGAACTATTATCCGAGAAGAAATAGACTGATAAGTCAGGATAGAAATCAACACTTGCCACTTTTTGCTGTCAACAGACTGGAATAGAATGGGCTCATTTCATTATACATATTAGAAAGAAAGAAGTTTATTATTGGAACAATAAACAGTTAGGAAACAAAAACACAAATCTTATATAATTTTGTACAAGCACCAACAATGGGCCTCCCATTTAATACCTGATGTATATATTGGTGAAGTGAATGCAGTACATATCTGCCTATGCATTTATATAATATGTAATGTCAAAGTGTGTGTTTTAAATGGTGGTTGGTGTTATTAGCAGCATTAGATTTGTGTGGTATATAATATTTTCAAGTGGGTGTAAATGATTACTGCAACTATGAGAAATGGTCAAAACTTTCTTAGATTTGATTTTGGTAAAAACTAAAATTTACATTGTTACATTTGAAAATAACAATATTTCTCTAACTACACTTATTTTCTAAAAACTCGATAATTATTTGTCAAAATATGTTTTGACTAAATGGTATTTATTACAACAAAATCTACAGCATATTTTAAAATAACACTGACATATTATTTATTATGAAATAATGCTATAGATGAATACTTAAAAAGAAATTAGATTATATTTTAATTTTACTGTTATTGGAAATATTTGATGCTTTTCTCAAACCATCACTTTTTTCAAAGTAAGAATCAGAAATGAGGAGATCCGTAGAAGAACGAAAGTCACTGACATAGCCCAACGGATAAGCAAGCTGGAGTGGCAATGGGCAGGGCACATAGTTCGAAGAACTGGACGGCAGATTGGGCAAAAAAGTTCTCGAGTGGAGACCACGTACTGGCAAGCGCAGCGTCGGCCGTCCACCTGCAAGGTGGACCGATGACTTCGTAAAGGCCGCAGGAACGCACTGGATGCAGGCCGCTTTTGACAGGTCCATCTGGAAATCTTTGTGGGGGCCTATGTTCAACAGTGGACGTCATATAGCTGATGATGATGATGAATTATTCACAGTACTTTACATACTTATATTTTTATTTCGTTTGAATTGTTTTTTTTATGTTTTCATCAAAATCGATCCTCATTTGACCATTTTTCGTTATAAGTGCCCTATATTTTCGGATTGACCATCGAATCCACCTAAAATTCAACCCGTATAGCTTGCATGCTTATACTGAATATTTTAAACGTTTAGTTTTCATTTTTAGCGGCTATAGGCTATGGGTAGGCGCAGCAAAGGTTCTCTACGTCTGAAATCGTACTATAATCGAGAAACTGAACATGAGAGGCAAGAGCGGTTGCGGAAAAACCGAGTCAGGAATATGATCAATCGAGCTATAGCGAATGCGCAAAGTCATATGAATTCTAATCAGGTTATCATGTTTGACAATATTGTTATAAACATAACAACCAGTTTCGCCACTCGTAGTGGCCAAATAATCCAATTAGAGATGATCAAATAATAAATTAATTGCGAGTAAATTAGCATTTAGTTTCTGAATTAATAAACGGTCTCGTTTCTTTACAGACCATGTCTACAGAAAACATCACGATGGAACTGAATGAGTATCTCGACGTACCAATAAAAGAGGAAGTCGACGATAGACAGCTATACATCAAAACAGAGATAGAAATAAACGAAGAACAAAACTTACCAACTGATAACCCATTTGAAAACGTGCAACTGCATGTCAAAGAAGAAATTAGTATCGAGAAAGATCCAGAAACAGATTTATTAACAGTAGAAACTCATGAGATCAAACCTGAAGTGGAGAAATCATCATCTTCCATGAATAATATGCAAGATGTGGATATCAAACAAGAAGACAGTGAGATTATAACGGGCGATGAAGTGATTTCATACGAGTATCCGAATTTTGACGACAGTATGGACAGTAATGAGGCTGTGGCGTTGAGCAAAGTAGAGGCTTGCTTGCAAGACGATGGCTTGAAGAACGAAATGCACGAAAATATCGATGTAAGTAGTATTTTGTCGATAGAAGACAAGCTACTATTAAACTTAGTTACACCAAATAGAAATAATAGTTTTCTATGTTTGGAGCTGTCTGATTAAATTATTCTTATTAGAAACCGATATTGTTTAAAAGGTATTTAGTTTTCTACACTACTCAATATCGTAATTACTCCTGACAACTCCCAATTGTATGCACTTATCTAGAATGAATCTTACCAGACTTTATCTTTCCAGGATGGCAACTTTTACAAAGTAATAAAAAACGAGGCTGACCTGACTGTGACGGAGACACATTTGATTTCAAACAAACTGATAAACACGACGTCGACGATCACCAACCCGCGGGATGGGCTCATAGAGTCGAGGACCACAAAGACATTAGTTATGGAGATACGGCCTATGACAGAAACAGCTATACCATTGAAACTCGGAAACCCTGAAGAAATATTACCAACCAATGCTAACATAGACTATGATGACTTCCAACTGAACTCAATAACTGGCGACGTTCTATCGCTGGAACAGCAAGCTTACGACCTACTAGAGAAGAAGTCGAACAAACACCAGAAGAATAAGAAGTACTCGTGCTCAAAATGCTCGAATGCTTACTCTTACAACTCGCTATTACAGAAACATTTGCGAGTTCACGACAGCATCGAAAAACGAGCAATGGGGATCATCAAAGGAATCAAAACTAGGACAGAGAATCGTAACAAGAAACTTAATGTAGAAGATGACGAGGAAGAGAAAGAGGATAAGCTACAGCTTTTGAAGAAAGAAGGATATGAGTGTACTTGCGGGAATGTCTTTCGCAGACGCAGTCGCATGGAGACCTGCCTAAGATCTCACAATTTGTTTGACGACACCAACTCTTACCCGTGTGTGACTTGTTCGAAACAATTTAAGAGTAAAGAAGAATTAGCTCAGCACAGAAAAAGGGTACACAGAAAGAGATTTCCGTGCAAATTTTGTCCAACAGACTACAACACCAGAAAAGAGTTGTTCAAACACTTACAGATACACCAGAAGGTTCAGTTGATGGAGTACAAAGTTATTTCAGAGGTTGTGAAAAGTAAACAAAAGTTGAACTGTTTTATGTGCTCCAAATCGTATAACGAGTTGTCGGACCTTAAATCTCATGTTATGGAGGATCACAAGGAACCCTACAGTTGTCCGCATTGCAAACGAACCTTTCCAAAAATCATAGACTTAGGAAATCACACGAAAACATACCACCCAGATGTGGAGTGTCAGTCTGTGCTTGATGTCCTGGAGGCATTCTCTAAACTGGTGAAGGCTTGGAAATGTGAAGAGTGCGGAATGCAGTTCCACGAAGCAGACAAACTCGCGCTACACCAGATAGAAAAACATAGTCCAGATTTAAAAGCTGACCCTCAATTGCAATGCGAAGATTGTCGCAGAGTGTTCTTCACACAAAAAGGCCTCACTTCCCATCGGAGGATACATCACAGCACGGAAAACGTAGAGGAGGCACAGCCCGAAGAAACTGGTGTCATGTGCCTCGAATGTCGCAAGATGTGCAAAGATATGAACGCTCTGACTTCCCACATGCGACTACACTCACCAGACAGGAAGTATCCGTGCAAATTCTGCGATTTCCGCTTCGCAACGTCAGAGAAGAGGAAGGCGCATGCCGAAATACACACGGGAGTTATGAAATACGTGTGTTTCATTTGCGAATACCAGTGCAGTTCCGAGAACCGGCTAAAACAACACAAATTTTCAACCAAACATAAGAACATGAAAGAGTTTCTGTTGTCTGGAGTGAAGGTACCTGAAGAGTCTTCGTCGAAAGAGTCGGAGCCGAAGAAAGAGGAAAAGGCAGTGAAAAAAAGGAAAAGGGAGAGAGATAGGAGTGAGAGTGACTCGTCGGAGGACTCGCAGGTGGCGTGTGACATATGTGGAGATACGTTCCCGTCAGAAAGCGAGATGCTGGAACACAAACAGACACACCCGTTCATAGAGTTCCCGAACGATGACAAGCCCAGTAGGATATTCTTTAAGTGAGCCATGCTTGCCCCACTACGCGATGTTTGGACATCGCCGTACAAAATGCTCAGATGACGGTAGCCGACGCGCAAAAATCGCGCGTCAAAAGTTATTCCTGATCAGTGCAATATGAATAAGTACCCGTTCGGTATTAGAATATTTAGAATATTGGTAAAGGTCTGTGTTAGTATTAAAAAGTCTAGCTGGGAAGTGAAATAAGGTTCCCAGTTACTCGAGCCTGGCTTTAGTTGTCGGCGTCACAGTGGGTTGTACTCATGGTAGTCTTTAGTTATTAGAGGGTAGAACCTAAATAAAAAGTCTCCGCATAGCTTATTGTGCCTGAAATGAGACTCGCCGGCGAGTCTTTATTTTTAAGTTACTTTTATAGTGAGTCTTTATTATATTCTTACTGATTTGGTGTTGTTAAAATATTATATCGCTTTAGAATTTAGTTTTAATTTGTACAGTGGTTTTCGATATACATTTTTGTTAAGCATATTCTGATTGGCATAGAGTAAAATTAAGAAGCTGGTCTCTTAATTTAAAGTGGGGAGTATAATAAGAAATATTAGGAATGCCATTTATGTAAAACGCGTGAGATATAGTTTAAGTATAATGCTGTTTACTATATATAGAGTATTTAGGCTTCTAACGGCAGAATTTGCACTGGCAAATTGCAATTATTTAAATACAGGCACAGGTTAAAAAAACTTCATACATTTCTGTTTTTGGTCCTTCGAGCCCGCGTGTATCTCATAAAAAGTCTTGATTTCCGTTATTCTGCTCCTCGAGGTGGTATTTGTCGCCGCTGATAGAAATGTATTGAAAAAGAATAGGGGCCATCCATTTATTACGTAAAATGATTTAGGGGAGGAGGGGGTCGACCATGTCTTATTTTTTTTTTACAAGGGGGTAGGAGGGAGTCTTGATAGTTCTTTCCAAGATTTCCAAAGTACAAATAAACATTTCTAAATTTTTTACTTTAAAAATAAACATTAAAACAAACCAAACGTGTATTATTATTTTTTTCCTTAGATTCTTACGTAATAAATATTACACAGTTCTTATAATAGGGGGAGGGGTCAAAAACTAGCGAGAATAGTCTTACGTAATAAACGAATGGCCCCATAGTGGACGTACGGCTGTTTGTAAAATGGCTTGAGAAATTAAATAATTTACACTGAACATTATGAAATTGTCTGAGGTGCCAACTGCCAGGGTATTGAGCTCAATATGTTTGTAAAATTCTGTGGCATTTTTATCGTCTGGGAGACTTACCGCCAGGGGAAAGAATTGTTCGTCCCATGATAAAAAAAATGAATTTTCTTTCACGCCATTTTAAAAACACCGTATCGTCATTATCTAGAAGTAATTACACTGTTAAATGCTTGGTCCCAAATGGAGCAAAACAACAGGGTTCTATGTTCTTTCGTTCTGTGTTATATACTAGTCTAGTTAGTGCATTAGTGATTATAAGTAGTGATAAACAAGTATTAGGTATCGACAATGTAGTTTTGCAGTATTGTAAAATTTGTTAATGAGACAAAAAAGGTAAAGTTTACAAACACACATTTCAGTGCCTGATTAACTTAAGCCCAATTGTGTATCGTTAAATGTATAGCATCATTGGTTTCGAAAATAGGTGCTAAAATCCAATTGTCCGTACACATCTAGAAATAGAGATCCAATGTAGATTAAACTAAAGTAACAACTTTTCCCTTTTGTAAAATATTTTTTGTTTAAGAAACCTTAAAAGCTATAGTCTAAGAGCTGGCCCTAGTTCGACCCCCACCGATCTTGCAACCCGATGAGATACGTTGTTTAAAACGCTTTGATGATAGATAAATACGCCTATAATAGCTTGCCTATCAAAATTATGACCAGGCTATTATTAAATAAATTAATAAAAAAAAATATTTATTTTATTTTTTACCGTTCTTGTAACCAGCCAAATTGTACGCTAACCGAGAGCAAATAATGCATAGAATATGCCGCGGTAGCCTTGCCTACCCATTTCTTGACCAAACTCCCTGGCAAGCGGGTATAAACAGGTGAGTCAATATAAATAACTCCACCGATCTATAAAACGCTTGACTTTATACCAATATGTAGTTAATTTTATAACAAACATGATGGTATAGCATTGCCAACAAAAAACCAGTCATTAATATTCATTGTCAGGCTTTGAAGTTTAAAAATCGGAGCCAGCAGTGGTGCGCGAGAGAGAAAGTCGAGCGGCTGAAGTCTGTGCATTAGAAGACATAACATGACATATGCGCGCTATATCTCCCAGCTGTAGGCTACTAGCGGTCGAACTAGGGCCGGCTCTCGTACTACTAGGTTACGTAAGTCAGGATTAAACAAAAACTTTGGAAATTGAAAGTATTTTTGGATGTCTGCAAATTTGGGATCTGTTTATCTGTTTTTTTTTATTGACAACTATTTTAAAACCTTGTAATACTGTTATTATAGGTTTAAAGATTCACTATTGCTTAAAAAAATAGTAAAACGAGACGTCCGCTTTTTGTATGGAGGATGGGCCTCAAAATTCAACCACGTTCAAACTTTATGTATATTAAAGAGGCAAAAATATGAATTTTGAATCTATTACTAAAATATTTTAGATCCCTTCATTTATAACTTAAAAAAAATAATATTAAGTATAGTTTTTAATCAAAATAAAATTACATATATCTCAACATTGGAGGACTTTAAAATTGTGCGCTTTATTTCAAAGGCATTTTTTGGGAGTACTATTCAAATATATCTTGGTTAGAATTTTAGGCCGGTTTTCGGACATGTCCTTTAGCTGTTAGATTTCATGTTTTTTAGTCCCATTTATTATATAAATAGGTTATGTATCAAATAGTTTTCAGCTGAGATGATTTATGTAAATATTTGTTAATTGGTACTTTCTGTGCAATAGGAAATCACCATGCTCACCGCAAAAGCTTTATGTCTACTTACTTTAAGAAAAAAAACCCGTTAGGTATCTGAGAAAAATGGGTATACACAATGCGACGGACGCGCGGATCGTCCCATCGAATTATGGAACGGTTAATTCGATATTTTTACAAAACCAAAAAATGCATATACAATCTTGTCGTTTTGTGAGATTGTCAGTGTGACAGTCGTATCATGTGTGGTGCCTTAATTGACAACATTTCATTTTTTTAACATACTCAAATGTCAACCATTTTTCGGTTTTTATTCTTTTTCGCCAAAAGTACCTATTAAAAAAATTTAATAATGTAATCGTATTCAGAATTGAATAATTGAGAAACAGTATTTTTGTTTCAGGCACGTTTAGATTTTGAAATGTTTTCAATTGTATAAAACTGGAGCAATAGTAAATCTATGCCAAGCAGTGAACTTTTATCGATAGATCTTTGTATTTATGTAAGTTAAAATTGGAGATGGCTGTTGGAAGTTGTAAGATAAATAAAACAGGTTAATATTCAAATTGTATTTATTATCACATGACAATGATAATTTACCCGCTGACCTTTCCTCCCCTCGGAAAATACATAATTGGAAATATCTATTTCAAAAAACATACCATGCTTTTATTGTCAACTTACCGAATGGTATCGATGATGTCTCAATTTGGAATTCATAATTTGAGGGTACAGAATAACTCGTTTCACTGCAATACATATTGTATTTTACATAAAAACATCTCATAAATTAGGTACTAATTTCTTATACGATAACGGTCTATTGAACGACACATTTCTAAAACAAGTGTTTACAAAGTCGATAAAACGTTTCGACATCGATTATGCTAGTTTTTGGAGTGTAAAGTATCGATAAGTTTCAATTTGTGATGTTGAACTAGATTTTGAATTATGGCCACCAGAGAATATGTTTTATCGATACTTTTAAATATTATCTATCGACAATTACTACAAAATCTAAATATATAGACGCAACGATTGTGTCACGACATTTAACCATTAAGTACCGATTTACCGACTTTGCAAAAACCTGTTCTGTTATAACGACAAGATCACCGACAACACTGAATACGACAGTCCTTATCTAAATAGTGTTCACTTCACTGGAGTTTGGTTTGTCATCCCCATACATTATCATATTAAATACACCTTTCCTAGTTAGTCTCAGTTATGATTGAATAAATAAATCGATTTTGTCGTAAATTTCGAATTATAAAATCGGATCAACCATTTCAATTATTTTATACATTTGGAAGTGAACACACCGTTCACTATTACATGCATTTGTTTATCGATTTTTATAACAGATATTCAATTACAGACTTTAACAACATACCAGCAAGATCTTTTATTAATCGACCCTGGTGGTCACCCCCGTGTTCAATAATGCACAGAAACGCAAACCAAACTCAATTAACCTATTTAATAGCTAAAGGCGATGCTCCAGGGTAGTGCCATGCTTGCCCCTGGCTTCCTGATGACTAGCACATCGTTGCCTTTGTGCAGGGTCATCTGCAAGGCGACCTGTTTGTCACCCTGGTTGAGTTTGGCTGTTTTCGGCGGGGTCTTGATGCCTGCGATGACGATACGCTCCACCCACGAACGGGTTGGATACGAAGCTTGATCGTTTACGAATCTGTAAGAGGAATTTGAGTTTCTATGATCATCAGGCACATTAAGATCACTGCTGAACATAGGCTGCATTTCTATATTGTTGCAGAATTAGGGTATTGACAAAAATACCTAAAATAAATATGTAATTCACAATTTTACACACACACACAGTCACGCCTTTTATCCCCGAAGGAGTAGGCAGAGGCGCAACTAGTGGCTACATTTTATCCCGGGAAAATAAAAAGCGGTATTTTTATACCGGAAAAACTTTTTAACGCGGGCGGAGCCACGGGCAAAATCTAGTTCCTCATATTTTCGGTTTATCCGGCGAAGCGGGTTGAAAAAATAGACTATACATTCCAAATCCTTTCAACGCCAAACTCACTGCATTGCACAAAAAAGCAAAAATACGTAAAAAAAAAATGCAAAAGTCACATTGCACATAAAATACATAAAAAATGAATGAAAGTATAATTTATATATACTCACGTGTATGTCATGACGTTTGGCTCGAACGCTATCTTGGCGTATATGTACTTGTTGTTGCGGTACTCGTAGCTCTCACCATCGTCGATGTACAATGAACCGTGCGCGGTTTTCTGTTCACATTACAAAGGGGGATGAGTGATGACCAAAGGTTCTTTAAAGCGGATGGCACAAAATTATCTAATGCAAATAGATTAAACTAGCCTAGAATAGGTCGCCTAATCGAAAAGCTACTAGTTCTTTCAAGTTAGATGTTATTAAAATTGAATTAGAAAAACAAACGAAGTTAATATTAAAATTGGTCCTTCAAGCCAGACCAGGAAATGGTCCTTCGAGCCAGACCAGGAAATGGTCCTTCGAGCCAGATCAGAAAATGGTCCTTCGAGTCGGATTTCTTCTTTTAAAATACATATGCCTGCATCACAATTACAATTTACTGGACGTCTACAACACTGGGTTATTTATGACACACTCACGTTGTGGTCGAGCGCGACGACGAGTGTGTATGGGTCGTCCGCCATGAGCGCGGACGAGCGACGCACTCGCTCCTTGCGCGGCACCACCGACCCACCGCGCTGGTACACCGGAATCTGACAACACAATACGCATAAGTTTCATTGATTCGTTACAATTATATTTTATGGAAAATAAATTGGATATTCATCTTTAATACACACACGCCTTTATCCCCGAAGTGGTAGGCAGAGGCGCAACTAGTGCACTCACTTTTCGCCGTTATTCCATCCCATGATGTGATGGGGGCGATTGAGTGGACGATAGCCTAGTTGGGAATAGAACGGTCTGCCGAGACAATGTCCGGAGGTTCAAAACCCAAGGCACACATCTTTGACTTTTCGAAGTTATGTGTGTATTGTTTATCATTTTTATCAATTATCGTTCGCTTTAACGGTGAAGGAAAACATCGTGAGGAAACCTGCATACCTGAGAATTCTCCATAACAATTTCAAGGGTATGTGAAGTCTGCCAACCCGCACTAGGCCAGCGTGGTGGACTAAGGCCTAAAACCCTCTCAGTAGTAGAGGAGGCCCATGCTCAGCAGTGTGCAGTATATAAAACAGGGCTGGTATTATTATTATTTATTATTATTAGATTGAGAGACTCTTTTCCGCGTCGGTAACAAATGTCATCTGTGACTACTGATTACGTTATATCATGTGTATACACTTCATATAAAAAGTATATTATCGGTCAAATACCACAAATATTTTCTCCCAGACACCCTTAGTGTGGTGCAGGGATGGTAGGTACATATCCCACCTTCGAGATAGTGACGGGCTGGTTGAGCCACCCGGCGGCCGCGTGTGCTTGGTACGTGTCCACGTCGTACCAGAGGGTGTGCGAGTCGGCGCCGGGGAGGTACACCTTCACGCTCGTCACTCCCGGCTCTACTACGGGCCGGATTAGGAGTTTGTCGCCTGAAAATATAGTATATATGTGAAAAAGATATCTTTGAGCCTTCACACACACAAGGCAGACTAAAGGCGAAAAAAAAAAATCCGTTAATCATTTTATTTCGATGTCCCGGATGAGGAGTTTTCGCCTGGAATCAAAATAACAAAATATATTTGCTTGTAGATATGAAAGAGATATCTACTAGCTTCTACACAGGTCACAAAACGGACTGAAGCAGCAAAAATCAAACATTTATTTCGCGAAAGAATTTGTTAAATATATTTATTTCAATGTCAAATTGCGTATACGTAATAAATCATTAACGATACTTTTTATTAAGAAAAAGTCTTGTGGCAACACATTCAAAGTAAATCATGTACAGTCAGCGGCATAAGTAGCTGCACAAATTCAAAATTTCGAATTGCCTACATACTTTTGTGTTCTTACTAATCTTTTTTCTCTTCCCAAAAATAAACTAAAACAGATTTGCTTTAGTTCATACGAAGAAAATTTTGTTTCAGTTTAACTTAACGCGTATATAGGCGATTTGAAATTTTGATTTTGTACAGATATTTATGCTGCTCACTGTACCTTGTCCAAGGAAAATTATAAACAAATTCCAATCAATTTTCAATGATCTTCACTATTGATGGAAATTTATTGGAGAGAAATTCTTTAGGTTAAATTTCTTTTCATTTCAGGACTTTTCAACTTACCCAGCAAATACTGATCATCGATGGTGAAGGTTTCCTCCTCTTTAGGATAGTGTTGGAACAGCGGCCTCATCACCGGCAGTTTGTCGATCGAGTGCTCGTAGAATAGTGTGTACCTGTGAATGATTGTAAAGTTATTGAGTGTATGGTTAATTCATTGCTATTTATTATGAGGAAAAATGATGGAAAATTCAAGATTCACGCATCTTTTTATATTAAATTACTAGCTGTTGCCCGCGGCTCCGCCTGCGTTAATATTTTTTTCCGGGCAAAAGTACACAAAAACCTTTCTGTTGAATCACTCTAACTATAAAAAAAATCGCATCGAAATCCGTTGCGCAGTTTTAAAGATCTAAGCATACATAGGGACAGACAGCGGGAAGCGAAGTTGATTTATACTATGTTAAGACTAGGGTATTTTACTATGATTTTGACAATAATTATTCCATATGTTATAACAAATACTACGAAATAATCCCTATCGTGATACCAGCAATAAAATCGGTCAAGAAATAGGGCAGCAGTTCATATTTAAAATATCGGAATGTGCGAGTAGGGAGGCTAGCGCTATCTCTTTCTCTCGCGCGCATCATACCTGATGACGTCAACTATACATAATTCTCTCTTTTTCCTTTTTTGACATTTAGCCTTACATTTTCTACCGGATTTTAATCTGTTTTTTTTTGTGTTAGATTCGAAATGAAGTAAAGCTTTGATAAACGTAATAAAAATATGAGTAACAACCTATTAATGATAAAAGAAAATAAATTATTACAAAGTGAAACAATATCTACATTATTAGCCACAATATCCTATTCAATATCAACCCGGGGTCTGGAACAATGCACTATAAATGTCAAGAGCCTGACCCCGTTTTATATTACACCCAACATACCTGGTGAGATATACGGACGTAGCAATAACTTTCACGTGGGGGGGGGGGGGCACATATATAAATTTTAGTGCCTTGGGTTCTTACCTTGCATGACACCGTATTTTAGAAGCTAAGGCCCCCCTTAGCTAAGCCCCCCATGTGAAAGTTATAAATTAACCGGACCCCCATCCGATGCCCTAAAATGTCAGCAGTCAGTAGCGTGGTTCATTTTTAGCTAAGGGGGGGGGGGGAGGTCAGAAGCGCCTACCCCCCCTTATACAGAGTCATTTTGAAATTGCGTTAATAAATGAAACCACATACTTGTCTTTGCCTCTGCTAACATTGTGCAAAAAATCATCCATGATAAATTAATATTTTCAACAAAATCTTAATTTTACTTACCTGATTTGGTTACCATTTTGTAATTTAGTGCGAACATTTCGTATGCGTGAGTGTACTGATTGAAAGTGTAATGTTGCCGCTGCGACGAATCATCTTAGAGCAATAGTAGTGGCATTAGGGCGCGTAAACATGAAGTTACTTTTTATTGATATTTATTTTGTTCGAGACTAATTTTTTTAATTTACACCGATAGTTAAAATTACTGAATGAAAAGTGTTACTTTCAAAGAAATGAGTATGTATATAAAATTACCGTGTATACACTCATGGTGAAATATGGGTGTTACACCTTTATCCACTCCTGCAAAAAAAAAAAAAAAAAACTGTTGCACGTTACCAGAAGTCGATGAGCGCGTATCGTCTCCTGTTGGCGTCGCGCAGTAACGCGGTGGTGGCCGGCTCGTACAGCCACGGCTCGCGACGCTTCGTCTCTATGTGGGAGTGAGCGCGGAAGAACGCCTGGAACGCGCCCGCCTGCACACAACACAACCCGCGGGGCTTACAATACATATATACTAATACTAGCTTTTGCCCGCGGCTCCGCCCGCGTTAAAAAGTTTTTCCGGGATAAAAATCCCGCTTTATGTTTTCCCGGGATAAAAGTAGCCTATGTGTTAATCCAGAACCCGTGTACCAAATTTCATCGAAATCCGTTCAGTAGTTTTTGCGTGAAAGAGGAACAAACATCCATACATCCAAACATCCATACATTCTTACAAACTTTCGCCTTTATAATATTAGTAGGATTACAAAGCTGAAGAGTTTGTTTGTTTGTTTGAACGCGTTAATCTCATGAACTACTGAACTGATTTTAAAAATTCTTTCACTAATAGCAAGCTACATAACTTCTGAGTGCTATAGGCTACTTTTTTTGCGGGCGGAGCCGCGAGCACTACTAGTATATACATATACACTCACGCCTTTTATCCCCGAAGGGGTAGGCAGAGGCGCAATTAGTGCACCCACTTTTCGCCATTATTCCGTCGTATGATGTGATAGGGGGCGAGCCTATCGCCATTTCGGGCACAAATTCCAGACTCCGAGCAGGTACTGAATATAAAAAGTCAATATCACTGCCCGACCCGGGGATCGAACCCGAGACCTCAGTATTGCAGCCGTACCATAATACAACTATGCCACCGAGGCACCGAGGTTTTTAGAAAGTTAGTTATAGTATTAACAATCTCACCTGATACCACCTCGTCATCAGCTCAGCCTCGGGGTACTTGAAGAACCCGCCCACGTCAGATCCGCAGAAGCTGACGCCTGACGCAGCGAGAGATAAACACATTGGCACTGATACAGCGAGGAATCCCCATTCAGCCGCATTATCACCCGTCCATACTGCCGCGTATCTGTATTAAATATAATCTATTATATAAAAATGATCCCTATTTTCATTGGTCACGGCATCACGCGTGAACGGTTGGACTGATTTCGTTATTTCTTTTTTTGACGTGTTTATTATTGTCAGGAGAAGGTTCTTATGAAAGAAAAAATTTATAAAATTGCGCGGAAAAACGGCTGGACCGATTTTAATGAAATTTTTTTGCGTGTCTTCAGGTGGATTCCAGAATGGTTTAGACTCGGGTTCTAGGATTTTATTTCCTTTTTAGGGCAGGACAACGTCTGTCGGGGCCGCTAGTCACATATATTTTTCATCCAATAGGGTATTTGACTACATTTTTTAATACATTTATCAAAAAGGTATGCCATCCTACTAATATTATAAAAGCGAAAGTTTGTAAGTATGGATGTTTGTTACTCTTTCACGCAAAAACTACTGAACGGATTCAGATGTAATTTTGCACACGGGCAGATCGTGTCCTGGATTAACACACAGGCTACATTTTATCCCGGGAAAATAAAAAGAGTGACATTTATCCCGGAAAAACTTTTTAACGCGGGCGGAGCTGAGGCCAAAATCTAATCCAAAATATAACGAAAAATTAATTTTCAAAATTGGGGCAAAAATTAGTAAGTTATAAAGCTTTAAAATTTGCTGGAAGGCGTAGTTGTCAAATAACAGTAATATTATACTGTGACGTCGACGAGAGATTATCTTACTGGTGGTAGGTCTCTCATGTGTAGAGTGTGAGGGTGGTTACCACCGCAATGTCTATTTCCACCGCCAAGCAGCAGTGTGCATGCAATGTTGTGTTTCGATTTGAAGGACATTATAGCCAGTGTAACTACAGGACATAATGAGACTTAACATCTTATGTCTCAGGATGAAGAGCGCAGTGGAATGCCACACAGTACTTTGTAACTCAAGGTGCTGGATGGTGTTGCTGCTGTTTATGGGTGGTCGTGTCGCTTACCATCAGGCGAACGGCATGCTCGTCTCGTCATTCAATGCCATACAAATACTAGAAATACAATAGTGTGTACCTCTGCGTGCCTGCAAACGTGGACCTGGTGAGTATGAAGGGCCGGTACTTGTGGTCTGAGCGCTCCAGTACACCCTCGTGTGTAGCGCGGATGTTCCACAGGCCGTACTCGTTGTGCACGTGTCTACAGAACATATACATATTACATACATAAACACTCGCGCCTGTTGTCCCCGAAGGGGTAGGCAGAGGCGCAACTAGTGCACCCACTTTTCGCCGTCATTACGTCCCATGATGTGATAGGGGGCGAGCCTATCACCATATCGGGCACAATTCCAGACTCCAGGCTGATAATGAATAGAAAAACCCAATATACTTTTGCCTGACCCGGGGATCGAACCCGAGACCTCAGCTTTGCAGTCGTACTGTAATACAACTACTCCATCAAGGTAATGTTAAGTTTCAAACGGCCTTACTCAGCTAAAATATAGCAAAAATAGTTTTTAAAACTATTTTAGTTATCGAATGTACTGTCTTCTTCGAAGAAATACTGAATTGAATTTGAAGGAAGAAGACAAAACATAAAAAGTTTATAAATTGTTTATGAATTGAATATTTATTTTTAAGTTTGCATTAGTGTAATAAATGTGAAAAAGAATATTAATTCTATGTTTTGATGTTTTAAGGAACTAGGAACAGACAATATTTTTTTTTTTCAAAGAATAAAATATCTTCATGACAAAATTACATTTACAATATAGTTGAATAATATTCAAATAGGTTTTGGTTAAATTTTGTTAAGGGTACTTACCTATGTTCCCAGAAGGAAGCCAATCCATCCTGCCCATCCTGAGGCGGCTTGTAATGACGGCAGTCCTTGGGCATCGTGATCTCGGGGCCATTAAATACCTAATAACAAAAATGATTTCTTAGTACCTTAAATGTGTGTGTGTAAAGTGGACAATAGCCTAGTTGGGAATGGACCGGCCTGCCGAGACAATGTCCGGAGGTTCAAAACCAAAGGCACACACCTCTGACTTTTCAAAGTTACGTGTGTATTGTTTATCAATTATCGTTCACTCTAACGGTGAAGGAAAACATCGTGAGGAAACCTACATACCTGAGAATTCTCCATAAGAATTTCGAGGGTGTGTGAAGTCTGCCAACCCGCACTAGGCCAGCGTGGTGGACTAAGGCCTGAACCCTCTCAGTAGTAGAGGAGGCCCGTGCTCAGCAGTGAGCAGTATATAATACAGGGCTGGTATATTTACACCTACAAAAGCCGAATGTAAAGCATCACTATACTAAATTAAAATGTCACTCACACTAGGCTCGTTCATGTCGTTCCAAAAGTGCACATCCTTGCTGGTCCCGGGGAAGTTCTCTAGCCGGTATCGGTCCGCGTAGTACTTACTCACCACTGGGTTGAAGAAGTCCAGGTACGAGGAAGAGCCTGGCCAACACCAACCTGGGAAAAAAGGTAGACATGTTTATACCCATAATCGTATCAGAATGGAGATAACCGGCAGAATAGAGGTAATGGAATAAAAAGAGATGCCTTTCCTCAGCAGACGAAAATAATAAGAGGCATGAAAATACTAGCTTACTTAGCTTAGTATTTAGATCTCTTAAGATCAGTGAGAACTCTTAAAATCCAGTATTTTCCGTCCCTTCCATTGGATAGTTGTACCATCACTGCTTAAAAATACAGATGAAGCGCTCGCTCTTATTACATTATTGCTGAAAAAACACAATGAAATTTTGGTCCTCCGTACCGGATCATAAAAAACACACCTTCATAATCCTTGCCATCCTTATCCTTGACGTAGTACCCGTTGTCTGTGGCGTCTTCGTGCAGGAAGTAGCCCGCCTCGCGCTTGATGTGAGGGTCGATGATGACCACCAGCTTGCGGCCCTTCGCCGTGAGGTTGGCCACCATTTCTGCTGGGTGAGGGAACTTCTCCACGTCCCAGGTGAAGTACCTTAGAAAGTATGGCATAGCTTATATATGAAATAATTCAATTGGCAGAGCACCGGCACGGTACGCTGGAGGTCGCGGGTTCAAATCCTATTTTCGACTGTTTCTTTTCCAATGTTTCCATAAAAATGTAAAAACATTGTCCAGGCACTACTTGGCCATTAACATGTATAAAAACCATAATATTATGGTTTATATGAAACTTTTATTATACGATAGTATTGTATTTCTTATCCTACTAATATTATAAAGGCGAAAGTTTGTAAGAATGTATGGATGTATGGATGTCTGGATGTTTGTTCCTCTTTCACGCAAAAACTAATGATCGGATTTTGATGAAATTTGGCATACGGGTAGATCATGTCCTTGATTAACACATAGGCTACTTTTTATCCCGGGAAAATATAAAGCGGGACTTTTATACCGGAAAAACTTTTTAAGGCGGGCGGAGCCGCGGGCAAAAGCTAGTATAAAATATAGCAAAGAAAATTATTGATCGGCAAGATTTTGAAACATAGTTTATGGTCCAGAGAGTTGCTAATAATGACAAATTTTGTCATTGCGAAATAATTAACAGTCGGGTTTTAATTCTGCAAGAGACTTAATCGAACGACACTACGCAAAGCTAACATTGGTGAAAAAGAGACCTATTTATACTAGTGGACAAATGTAAGAGGCTGACATGAGAGCTCATATATTACTACAGAACATTGGTGAAAGAGACCTTACACAAGTGGACAATAATGTAAGGCTGACATGAGAGCTCACGACTGCAGAAGATTTTGAAGACCCTCAGCAGGGTCTGGGATCACAGAAGTAGCTAAGCAGAAAGGCGGACCCTGGCATAAACTGGGTATCACAGCAAACATAATATTGAAACGGAGGATATAGTTACACCACCCTTGCACATCTTACTGGTGGCAGGACCCTCATATGTAAGAATCCGTCTGGATGGGTAAAACCGCAATGTTTTCTACCGCCAAGCAGCAGTGCATGCACTATTGCGTTTCAGTTTGAAGGACATTGCAGCCAGTGTAAGTACTGAACAATGTGACTTAACATCTTATGTCTCAGAATGACGAGCGCTGTAAAATGCCACACAGTACTTTATAACTCAAGGTGCTGGATGTTGCTACTGTTTATGTGGGGTCGTATCGCTTACCATCAGGCGAACGGCATGCTCGTCTCGTCATTCAATCATCATCAGCCTTTATCAGTCCACTGCTGGACATAGGCTTCCTCTAATAAGCACCATAGCGCAGCTTGCCGCATCCAGCATCTGCCTGCAGTGTTTCGCAGATCGTCATCCCACCTGGCCGGATGACGTCCTACACTACGTTTGCCCAGTCGCGGTCTCCACTCAAGAACACGTTTACCCCAGCGGTTGTCGATTCTTCGCGAGATATGGCCAACCCACTGCCACTTCATCTTGCTAATCCTTTGAGCTATGTCGATAATTTTGGTTCTCTGTCGGATGTATTCGTTGCGAATCCTAATCTTCAGAGAAACTCCGGGCATAGCTCTCTCCATAGTCCGCTGAGCGACTTTAAATTGGTGAACGAACCCGTCATTCAATGCCATAAAAAAAATTTTGCGTCAATGCCAAAGACAACTCACTTCTTCCTGTCCGTGTACTCGATGTCTAGCCAGACGACGTCTGCAGGAATGTCGTGCACATCGAAGTTGTCGTCCACGCCACGAACGTCCGCCTCGTCCACATAGTTCCAGCGGCTCTGGTGATACGCTAGCGAGAATTTCTGTGGGGAGGATACGTGATATCATACTCTACAGTCAGCAGCATAAATATCTGTACAAAATCAAAATTTCAAATCGCCTATATACGCGTTAAGTTAAAATGAAACAAAATTTTCTTCGTATGAAGTAAAAAAAAAGATTAGTAAGAACACAGAAGTATGTAGGCAATTTGAATTTGTTTAGCTACTTATCCTGGTGACTCTACACACACACGCCCTTTATCCCCGAAGGGGTAGGCAGAGGCGCAACTAGTGCACTCACTTTTCACTGAACGGGACGGATACCATGATGTGATAGGGGGCGAGCGTATCGCCATATCCGGCACAAAATCCAGACTCTGACCATAGACACGGTAATTTAGAAGTCAATATGAATGAAAATCGATATTATAGCTTGACCAGGAAAATAAAGCTTGCTCTGAATGCGGCACTTTTGCTTTTAAATATTAAAGATATTCGTTGACGGCAGGCGAGGCCCTAGGGTAGAGCGAGAGGTGTGGCCGCTTTAGGTTATGCAAATGCGAAAAAAAAATGTAGCAAAACGAACATTTTTATGGCAATTCAAGAAAATTCGTAAATATTTTTTGAGAAATAAATATCAAAAAATTTTACAAAATTTTCTGAAAATTAATCCTTACCAAATCGATATCCCCACCATTCACACAACTATATCGATATTAATACTACATAATTATGCTGTTCGTAAATTGTAGGCAAAATATTAATTATCTGTATATATTTTTTGGTAACTCACGGGTGGTATCGGCGCGGGTCCGGTGAGCGTGGCGTATTGCCGGAACACGTCCGAGGGCGACGGACCCAGCATCACGAACACGTCGATCACACCAGACTCGCTCATGAACCTGCAGAGATATCCAATATTGGTTTAGGAAGAACCAGCGACCATATAGCTTCCAGACGTCGAAACAGGTGATCGGATTCGATTAACATCTGACCAATAGATCAGAGGGGTTAGAATGTGAAACATCTGACTAATAGATTAGAATGTGAAAAAAAAAAACACGATGCGTCTCCGCTTCGTTTTATTGTGATTGGTTGAGAGACTGACGTATCGGTATTTTGATGTTTGTGATTCATCAAGAGACCATCGTGTTTTTTTTACGTCCTAAGCCCCCAGATGTGGCTTGTCGTTCAATATCTTCAAGTCACTTGCGACCACAACTGTGATCCGTAAACACTGACACATTATCAATTTAATAAATGTTATAATCTCCCTTACACCATACGGTGGGTGTTATAAAAACATACTGGGTTTTCTGGAAAATAGCATTACTTTTCATATTTAAGTCAATAATTTGATGATGATGGAGCACGGTTGATACTTTCAGACAATTGTAGAAATATACCATGTGATGGCGATAGGCCTTGATAGTTTACTATCGATTTCGGACCCTGTCAAGAACATTATCAATATTTGTTTAGGAATAAGTTTTGATAGTTCGACATTATGTTTTGGAATTATGAACCAGCAAATTCTTTGATGTACTAAATATCAAATATGGGTACACTTATTAACCTCTACTTTGAACCCTAACGGGTAAATTTCAATTGCAAATCTAAACAATATAGAAATTCACCAAAATTTTAAAAGTACCTCACCTGGCATCGACCCTGCGCTTGTGCCCTCCAGTGACGAGATTGACAAGTGACGACACGACCGTAGCGTCCGCGTAGTTTATAACATCCACCCACGTCTCCGCAGAGTTGTGCCAGAACACGGCCGCGCTGCGTTTGGTGCTGTAACAAACACGTATGACGTCAGTTATGTTACGTCACTGGTAATCGGGGAGGCATTAAACCTCTTGTTACACAGGAAGTTATGATATGGGTTATGTCATTACCACCAGCTGCTCGTGAAGTATTGAGACAACTATAGACATTCTAGATAGATTTTATATGTGACATGGACATACACAGCTTATGACCAATAGTGGGGGGGATCAAATCCTACCTATGGGAGATATACACACACCGGTAATTTATATGTGTAGTCCCAATACTTAAAACCAAGTACAGTCGGTCTACACAAGTAGATGAACCGCTCAAAATTTCAAATCGCATTTACGCTTTAAGGTAAATTGAAACGTATTTTTTTTCGGACTTCCTGGGTGGCGTAGTTGTATTATGGTACGACTGCAATGCTGAGGTCTCGGGTTCGATCCCCGGGTCGGGCAATATTATATTGAGTTTTTCCATTCAGTATCAGCTGGAATTTGTACCTTATGAGGCGATAGGATTGCCCCCTATCACACCATGGGACGGAATAACGACGAAAAGTCGGTGCACTAGTTGCGCCTCTGCCTATCCCTTCGGGGATAAAAGGTGTGTGTGTGTGTATTTTTTTCTTTAAGTAAAGTGATCCCTTTCATTATACTTTTGTGAAGAGAAAATAAAAATTGGTAAGAACACAGAAGTGTATATATAGGTTTTGAAGTTTTGAATTTGTTTAGTTACTTATGTGGCTGACTGTACACACAACCTCTTTCACAAAAGACCACCTTAACAAAAATTAACTTTTCACTCAGCCTAAATTCATGCCCCGGACATCGAACCGCACACTACACATCTCACCCGTGGGAGTAGACCACCGGCACGGCGCCGTAGATCGCCATGCGAGAGTCCAGCTCGTATTCAAACACGTCGAGGTTGTAGAGACGGTACGGCTCGCCGGAACTGGTCGTACGGAGGGCGAACTTGTCCGTGTGTTCCGGTATACCTGCAAGTCATTAAAATTGTATAGAAAAGTGATTGCGTGGTTTGACATTTTAACCGACTTTAAGAAAAGGATTAGGTGCCTAATGTAGTGTATGGCAGTGCTCCATCTTGCTAAGTAAAGTTTGTGAAGCTTAAAACAAGTAGAATAAGGCTTTAACTCACTGACGCTGGCTTGCACAGCGACTCACTAAATATGGTTAACGCTAAATATATTTAACCATAGTGCTGTCTTTGTCAACTTCTAATGGATGACAGTGAGAGCACGAGTTTTTAAATGTGTTTAGCGTTAAACATACTTACTAGGTCGTTGTGCAAGCTCGCCTAAGATTTTTTTTATTATATCAATTAATTATATTAATTATTCGATACAAAGCGGAGCGTGAAGAAGCAATTATGCAGGCCGGCATAACTGTTGAAAAAACGCACATTGCGACTCCGTTTCGTTTTATTGTGATTAGTTGAGAGACTGACGTATCGGTCTCTCGATAACGCTTGCCGCACACGTTCGGTTTCCTGATTAGGTTTCCTGATCAGGAATTCAGATACGGAAACCTGAATGCTCCGCTTACATAGAAAATGTTCAACAACGCGCACACGTTCTTGAATATGAATTCCTGATCAGGAAACCTAATTAGGAAAACGAACGTGTTGGTACAAAAAACCGGACGTTTGCGCTAGTCACTCGGAATTCCGAATCTGAATTCCTGATCAGGAAACCTAATAAGAAAACCGAACGTGTGCGGCAAGCGTAAATCACAAACATCAAAATAACGATACGTCAGTCTCTCAACCAATCACAATAAAGCAAAGCAGAGACGCATCGTGCTTTTTTTTCACATTCTAAGCCCACGGAGATGTTTATCTCTTGCCGGTCGACATTATTGTTTTGGGCTTCACTTCATTTACTATCAGATGCAGTGACGCCACTTTGTCGAGCCATAGATAAAAAAAAACAGTGAAATGACGATACGAGCATGCCGCTCGCCTGATCGTAAGGGATACGACTACCCATAAACAGTAGAAACACCATCCAGCACCTTGAGTTAAAAAGTACTGTGTGGCATTCTACTGCGCTCGTCATCCTGAGACATAAGATGTTAAGTAATTACGCTGGCTACAATGTCCGATCAAACTGGAACACAACAGTGCATGCACACTGCTGCTTGGCGGTTGAAATAGACATTGCAGTGGTACGTACCCATACGGCCCCCCGCGAATGACCTACCACCATACACGGGCATTGGTAAAGCTTTCACATCGGAGGTCCGTGAATACCAAAATGTGTCCAAACCAAAATGACAAATAAGTCACGAATACACGTTTTACTGGTGGTAGGCCTCTCATATGTTAGTCCGTCTGGGTGGGTACCACCGCTATATCTATTTCTACCGCCAAGCAGCGGTGTGCATGCACTATTGTGTTTCGGTTTAAAGGACATTGTAGCCAGTGTAACTACTGGACACAATGAGACTTAACATCTCATGTCTCAGGATGACGAACCCAGTGGAATGGCACACAGTACTTTGTAACTCAATGTGCTGGATGTTGTTGCTACTGTTTATGGGTGTTCGTATCGCTTACCATCAGGCGAACGGCATGATCGTCTCGTCATTCGATGCCATAACCCCCCCCCCCCCCTCACCAAAAGTCAGTGAAAGTATTTTTGCGCTGGCTATTGTTGGGTATCATATCTCTAAGCTGAAATCACCTTGTTAGAAGTGCACATAGGCATTATAATGTGTACATGTTTGTGGCCTGAATTATTTCTGTTCTAAGCTTGCCCCCCCCCCCCCCCTATGACCAATTACCATGTATTACTAAAAACCCTTAAGTTCTACCTCGTCGGGGATAAATGTCGTTAGTGTGTATGTATGCAGTATCTTACCGTAGATATGGTCAGCATCGGGGAAGGAGATGTCCAGCGAGACGGCTTCGTTGCCGCGCGGCTTGCTGTCATGGTGGGACTTGAAGTTCTCGCTCCACGCGTTCTCATCCTCCTGTTGAAAAAGCTATACTTTAACATTGATGGACAATGGCATGTTAATATATCATTTAGACGCGTCAATAATTGGTAGAAATAATTGCACGCAATAATTGTTAGCAATATTTTTTTATACCCGTCACAAAAGACTTGTAAGTACGTACGCGAGCAAGAATTGCCGCGCCATTTAGCCATGTTCAGACGGCGTTTAATAATTGCATGCGATAATTGTTAGCAATGATTTCAGTCTATACTCTAAATGAACAACGGTATTCGGTAGTTATATCTTCTTCTAAATCTGTCTTTCATAGAATATTTGTTACATGAGAGTGACAGGAAATTGACAATTTTTGTTTTTAAGGTACATTCACACATGATTTAAATAATCCCAAAAAAGTCTGACGCTTCTTAGCATAGTTTTTATTCATAGTGGCCCAGTTTAAAACATACTTAATATGCCATTTTTGTATATTTTAATATGTCCTACAGTTCCAAATAAATAACAATAACATGACACATAACAAATGACTCAATATCGTTTACAAACAAAACACAATTAATTACTTAACCATTAACCCAGTTGAACATTGGAAGTTACTAATCGTTATTATAACTTATAACGATTAAACATTTATTTGAGGGCCAATTCGGTTCCTGATAAAGTGCCATATTCCGCTATCTAAAAAATTAGCGCCACTCATGAAAAAAGTTGTAATCAATTCAATAAAACTGTTTCGATTATGTCAATGGCTGTATGATTAATGATTCCCTGGCCTAATCATTAGGCTAACTAGTCCCGTTTTAAACAGTATGACCAAATCACTAAAGGAGAATATGTTAATGGATAGGTACACCCTTACATTATTTGCGAAGACTATTTTGTAAAAAACTTAAATAAGTAAAAAGTCCTTTACCAAATATTGTATTTGTTAAGTACGATAAAAATGTATTTCATCATTTCGAATATTTATTCAATATTTCAATAGATGTGTGATTTAGAATCTAGAGATTATAACTTTCAAATAAAAAAAAGCATCGAAACCGGTCCATTCCTTTCGTTTCTACGATGCCACAGACAGACATACACATACAAAGACACAGAACCTCAAACTCATAACACCCCTTTTTTCTCTCGGGTTTTAAAAATGTTAAAACAATAGTAGTAGTAATTGGATAAGTTGTCATAATGAGTGCAATTACGCGCGTAATCGTAAACACGCGACAACGAGTCGACCTCACGTACGCAATTAAAACTTTATGATGCATTCAATGTAAATAACAAACATCGGATTCGAACTACCTAAGTAAATGTCCAATGCGATTCGTTAACTGACTGACATTGATTATAAATATAATATTGCAAGCGTCACCTTGCGGTTTCGTCCGCGTTAAAGTCCGTTCCTGAAATAAAAAGTATCTTGTACCACTAAGGATAATGATGGATGTATGGATAGGTTTAAACAAAAAATAGACATTTTTGTATTTTATCTCAAAATAAAAGTATACTACTTTAGGCATTGACTCCTCAAGCCCCGCGACGGACACCGGTGTCCATATATATAGGGTTTTCCCATACATCTATATATATAAGCGGGGCTTGAAGAGTTAAGTCCGCCTATAGTATGCCCTTGTACAAAGTTTTTAATAAAAAATATACTGTGCACTTTTCAAATTTATATATTCTTCTAGCTAAACTCCGTCACGCTTCGCTGTGGTTCAGTATGAAGGTGTTCGCTAAACTAGCAAAACCACATAAAATTTTCCATACACGCGAAATAAGTAATAAATAATAAGTTCGAAATGAAAAATAAACACTTTTCTAACGCAACGTTTCATAAAAATTCGAAGTCAATCCATCGACTATTAACCGAATTTACGGAAAATACACACCGTGTGTTTCTTTAAAGATAACCTCGCGAAAATACATCACAGCCAGAGTCGTCATATAATTCCAGCTGTTCAATAAACAATAGTTCAGTCCCATGACCTCACGTAGGTAATTAATACACGCATGTACTGATAACGCAGCAGTTAAGGCAATATAAACATTCAACTATGAAACGTATTGATCTAGCCGACCAATGGCACCGGGATATTATTAAATTATAGTCATTAACTCTGGTCACAAGGACTGCCCACGGTTGTACCTGTGTTAGTATTTTTGTGACATAATAATCCGCTCCCGGAATAAAAATCCGTTCTTGGAATAAAATTTACATATAGCTGATTTTATATTTTTATGGAAACTTGAAAAAGAACAGTCGAAGGTGGGACACGAACCCACGACCTCCGGCGTGCCGTGCCGGTGCTCTTCCAATTGAGCCACCTCGACTCCCACTTCGGCTGTCGAATTTCAAGATCCATATTTTAAATCTCTTAAAGGAGATGACAGCGACATCTGTTAGCAATTATTACAAATTATTAACTCAGTGTTACTCCTTTACAGGAATAAAGGAGGAATGTTTTTTTTCAAGTTTCCATAAAAATATAAAATCATTATCCAGGCACTACTTGGCCATTAACATGTATAAAAAATCATAATATAGGATTACATATAGCTGTTCCTACAATGATATTCCAAAACGATAGATATGTCGCGAACTGAATCAGCAATCGCAATGTGAAAACTCAAAAGTAACCCAATTGGGAGAGTTTTAAATGACAAATACTAGCTGTCCTTTTAAGTCTTACTGGGTTAATATGTCAACTCTTTCAGCTGATATGTCAATTTCAAGAATGTGTAAGTGTGCGCGCGGAACACATTTTTTCATTTGCTTTGTTAGGATATGACATGTCTATACCTTAAAATTTCAGTGTATTCCAATTCTAAAAATCTTTTCGCTAACATTAAACTACAATATGCACAAGCTTTGTTATAAGCCAATTTTTATACGGGCAACAGATTTTATCTCATGACACTAACAAAGCAAATTGCATATTATAACCATAAGCAATCCAATAGACAACAAAGTGAAAACCGAACAGCACTGTATTTCTGCATACTGCATTTCGGACCTGTTTGTTCAAATCCTTCAAGATGCTGATAAGTCTTGTTGCGCGTGACACGCTGATCTGTCCATTACACTATCAGCTAGTATCAGTCACGTACGTTCAATAGACAAGTTCAATGACATGATCGATGCCGCGTGGATTGATAAGCTAAGATGTTATGATTTACATGAATTAATCGTGTGTACAAAGATTTCATCTTGCTGATGTTTACTGGTGGTAAGTCTCTCATATGTAAGAGTCCGTCTGGGTGGGTACCACCACAATGTCTTTTACTACCGCCAAGCAGCAGTGTGCTAGCACTGTTATGTTTCGGTTTGAAGGACATTGTAGCCAGTGTAACTACAGGACATAATGAGACTTAACATCTTATGTCTCAGAATGACGAGCGCAGTGGAATGCCACACAATACGTTGTAACTCAAAGTGCTCGATGGTGTTGCTACTGTTTAGGGGTGGTCGTATCGCTTACCATCAGGCGAACGTCATGCTCGTCTCGTCATTCATTGCAATAAAAAAAGGATGCGAAAGTTTGTGAAGATTTATACGAGTACGGCAATGACCCCACTGTACTTGATGATAAGCGAAGTCCAGTTTCAGATAATATCGAGTATCGACTGACTAGATAATCTCTGAATAAAGTATATACAAAATTTTATACGGGATATGGCACAGTGTGATTTCTACTCCGAAAAACTATTTCCACGCAATCGAGGGCAAAATTGAGAGATTATAAATATCATATTATGTATGTGACCATTCATGTATTTTAACTACAGAAATCGCTGAATAGTTATCGATTAAATTAGGCACACAGACCAAATTTCATATACTACTTACATCGCATAAAATTGCAGAATATGTTTTTTATAGTTATACCCGGGAAAGGACTGTCTTTTATACCCGAGAAAGGACTGTCTTTTATACCCGGGAAAGGACTGTCTTTTATACCCTGAAAAGGACTGTCTTTTATACCCTGAAAAGGACTGTCTTTTATACCCGAGAAAGGACTGTCTTTTATACCCGGGAAAGGACTGTCTTTTATACCCGAGAAAGGACTACCAACCCGCCGCATGCCGCGCCCGACGCTCTACGTCATATACAGGGTCATTTTGTAATCGAATACATAAATTTAACTGCGATAAAATCAATTTGAAAGAAACACCATGCAGTTAATTAATTTAACCATAAGTGTAAAATAAAGAAGTACATTTTTCAAACAAAATAAAGAACAAAAAAGGTCTTTTAATTTTAGACACCTATTGCCACTACTAGTATACGAGAGATCGTCGGAGCGTCAACGTCACTGAGGTCTGTGTGTTTCATTGATAATATGCTCACGCACACGCGAACAAGAGATGCACACACGGAGCGCAATGATAAGACATCGCGCCATCGTAACCATGAAGCTTTATTCCAAACCGAAAAGATGAGGTCGCTATTATTACCTATGCTTCTGTGTCAGGTCACATAGGTCAATCAAAACAACAGTCACTTACTAGATTCTGTCAGAGCCAGTTATGTCTCCTTTAGAAGACTGAAATCATTGAAGCATCTTCGATAATGGTCACAGTCCGTACACCGCACGTAGCTTATCAAAAAGCCTCACAACCCTAAGATTCCATCAACTATCACACGATACATCAGCAAGAATCGCACGCTCAAGCCGTCAAATTCGTCGATCGATTTCGTGAAACCGACTATGATGCTACCGTTATGATACGAGTGTCAACGAGGTTCTTGAAGATTGGAATTTTGAACATTTACTCAGTAATCCCTAAAAGTACAAAAGACATTTCAACGACCTTCAAGGAAACATTAACACTTTATTCACGAGCTTTGTAAATGTAAATCATAGTTTACCACAACAGAAACTTAAAAATTAACACAATAGAATAATAATTACAATTAGAGAACATTTGATCGTGTGCGCATAAAAGCCGACAAAGGACTACTAAACTAATAGGTTTTTACCTACACATGGCTCGCGTCTCCCGAAGCGATGTCAGAGACAAGGTCACTCGGATCGATACAAAACGATATAATAATAAAATTACAATAGGTACCCGTAAGTACATAGGGAGCATCGGCCTAACATTCAGTACGTAAATCGACATACGCCACGTCGTGTTGCTGCCGGGCGACTGGCGGGCAACGCGCGCGCAGGCCCCCGCGCCCCACGGCGCATGCGCCTGGAGGAGCCAGTGCGGGGCCATATTTTAGGCCGCGCGGGATAGGCATAAAGTCCACGAATCCCGGACCGCGAATCTCGATGTATTTCGAAACGTTACACATTTTGATAAATATCACTTGTACTTATTGCTATTACCTGGAATTGTCGTAATTTACTAGTAGGGTAAAAAACGTTAATTTTTACCACTTCATAGAATACACGCACACTTTTGTCAAGAATAACTAACATTTACGTACGTATAGTAATGGCTGAACTTAATTTAAAATAACCAGGATATTCAATTGACTAATAACCAAAATTATTGTAAGTAGGTAAAACATAGGTATTTAGAAGGATTTTTGTGCACTTGGTCGAGTCACTTTATAAGTGGTTAGTAAACAACGCCAGTTTTAGGTATTATTACTCAGGCAGGAACTATTAAAAATTACGATTGTTATTGCGGTGCGGAGATACTGGGGTACTCTGTCAGAGATGTCCGGGAATAAACCCATATTTCGCCCAAATGTCCGGGATTCTTGCCGTGTTTGTCCGGCGTCGGCAATTTAGGTAATGGCAGCCCTATACAAAGAACATGCCGACAAGTGCGCCGTGCGCCCGTTGGCGCGCGCGATCTTTGGCCCCGCCAGCTGATGTTCGTGTTACACGTGCTCCCACAGGGATACCAAGCTTTGGTACTATTACCTTATTCTGCAATATCTTGCAACTTTAGTTTTACATTGTTCTATGCTATTTTAACCGTACCACAATGCATATTGAAATTAAATGATGTTAGAGCTCTGGTATGCTTTATTGCTTAAAGTAATGTTATTTTTACAATACAAAATACTGCTGCGTATTCGTTTAAGTAGACTTTTCATTAGCATAATTGCCCTAGTTATTTTATTATTTAATACACTTATTTAAGTGTGTTAGAAATCCATGTGATAAATAAACTAATATCCGATTCTTTGAAAAGCTGTGTCATTTTAGCAAACTTGTCGGTAAAAATGTTTATACTGGCAACACAGCGTGTTTGAGTGCGTGTTTGTATTGAATGGCGTGCGAAAGAGACACAACATGTTGGTATCTGCACGTTAGTTTCAATGTGTTAGTAACAAGATCAACGACTCTGACGCGATACAAAATGTAGCTAGAGATTAGAAGGTACAGAAGGCATAATAAGGCGTTTGGTAGTATAAAGTATTTACGTAAACCTATTTTAGGCATGACGTCCAGAAATATTGATGTTAAAATTAAAATAAACGTTGAAATATCATACGGAATCAAAAAATATGATATCAATAGATTAAAATCCTGTAACTTTTTTAATAGTGACTGCGAGTTGTTAAGTACCTACCTATTTCGGTAGGTAAACTTATTTATTAACGAAAACAAAGTTTATTATTAAAGAATTAATACTTTTCTTTACAGCATAACACTTAAAAAATAATTAGTTCCTTTTCACACAATAACATGACAACTTTTTATTTCATGTTGATATTTATAACGTATTAGTTAGGGAGTAGGGACTACTCTAGTAGCAATTTAATTATTTTATTTCAAATTCCACGTCTCAAGCGGTACTGCTGCAGCTATGTGAGTGAATGTATTGCAAGTGAATTTGTGAGTTGCCCTTCTTAATCCTATAGGTTTTGTAATAACATCGTCAGCTGTGACGTGATTCACTGAATAAAGTCAAGCGCGCTAAAACACAGCGTGTTCAAAAAACTATAAAACTATAATCTGGATTATTGGCGAAAGTATGCGTTACCCATGGATAATATTTTGCACGATGTTAGCAGAGGTCACGCTGAATATGTGGTTTCATTTAGTAACGCAATGTTGAAATGACACTGTATACCAATTCTCTCGGCCAGTAGGTCAGCGGTTCTCGATTCTCCTATCACTCAATAAATTGATAACGGCGCAGATGGCAGCGCGTTATCGCGTTTTAAATTACATTTTATTGCTTGAGGAAGTTCAATTTATCGAGAGTGTTTTTGATAAAGCTTTAAAGTACCTTTTGAACAACTGAAAATAGGCCGGCAGCATTGTGTCAACTAGTAATCATCTCTCGTCAACATGGCCGTGGAGACGGGGGGGTTTTGGGGGTCCCGAAACAAGACAACAACTCCAAAATCCCGACATTTTGAAATGTTATCCAGATATTTCAACCTGGCAACCCTAAGCTACGCTCGTGCTCGTAAGTCAACACTCGATCTGGACCCCCCTCCACTTACTGTCGCTTTTCAGTATCCGTATAAAAAATGATTTTTTTTATATACCCTTATCCTATTCCAATGAGAGGTTATTATTCTTGTGAATGTTTTTCCGACATGGGCTATTTGTGTGTTAAATTTTATCCAAATTCGTTCAAAGATTGTTACGTTAACATATAAGGTTTACTGTTTACATACATCTATACAAATTTTCCCATTTTATATGATAGTAACATTGAACAAGTAGTGAATCAACGCCATAATAACATCCTTATCTATACTAATATTATAAAGCTGAAGAGTTTGTTTGTTTGTTTGTTTGTTTGAACGCGCTAATCTCAGGAACTACTGGTTCGAATTGAAAAATTATTTTTGTGTTGAATAGACCATTTATCGAGGAAGGCTTTACGCTATATAACATCACGATGCTACTATTAGGAGCGAAGAAATAATGGAAAATGTGAAAAAAGCGGGGAAAATTATTCATCCTTGAGGGCTTTCATTGCGTGCGCTGCGAAAACGGTTCAAGATACCAAAAATATATGTATCAAAGAATTATTCCTCTTGAAATGATCTAAAAAAATGTCCGCAACAGTATATGTCTATCTTTTAAGATTAACTTACTAGAACCGTTTTTATCGTAATGAAATTTGGTCGAAATTAATGCATTATTTGTTAAGAGTTGTATCAACGTCATAGTCATAGAGTGATTCAACGGGAAGGTTTTTATGTACTTTTAGCCCGGAAAAACTTATTAACGCGGGCGAAGCCGTGGGCAAAAGCTAGTATATAATAAATATAGTCCCCCGAAGCCCCTGTCTGTTGGCGGCGACAAACTCAAAAACTACTAAATAGATTCCGATGAATACTATGGAGATAATTCGAGACTTGGAAGGATATATCATATTATAGAATGGTTTTATCTCGGAAGAAAGAAAGCCGGATAATAAAGTGTATAGATATCGCGCCGCGTCGCTTCAACTATAAGGTAGTGTAAAATAGACCTTATTCCACGTGCACTGATACCAGGCTAATAGTATTCACCTAATAAATAAGACAAAGACGTTCGTTACTCATTGGTTCAATAATAAAATGCTCTTTGTTGGATCGACTTGGATCATTGATAGTACATTCTTTGTTATAAAAGCAACAGAATTATTATACTTTGTTATTTAATATGCTGATATTATGATGTACTGTCACCCACAAAAGTAGTTGAAGAAATTCAAATATATCAAAACGCTTATACACGTTAACTTCAATCGAAATATTATTTCTTCTTTATCCAAAATAAAGTAAATCGTTTGAAGTCTATATTACTGAAGAAAAAACGATTGTTCACAAGCACAAAAACCTTTAAAGGCGATTTGAAAATTTTAATTTGTTCAAGTACTTGTGTGGCTGACTGTATCTATAATTAATTTAGAAATGCATATATACAGTGGACGATAGCCTAGTTGGGAATGTAACGGTCTGCCGAGACAATGTCCGGAGGTTCAAAACCCAAGGCACACACCTCTGACTTCAAAGTTACGTGTGTATTGTTTATCAATTATCCGTTCACTTTAACGGTGAAGGAAAACATCGTGAGGAAACCTGCATACCTGAGAATTCT